>OX454525.1:63070161-64292806 GCA_949715645.1 Portevinia maculata | reverse complement strand
GTCAGAGCTTAATCCAAGCACTCTCAGGGCAAACAACAGAAATTTCTTTTGGACACATACAAATTCATTACATCAATTTTATAAAACGGAGACCATATAACGCTACAATATTCTAACAGAGCCCCCACTAAGGAACAAAAAATATTTGTCAATATGGTGTTTAAAAGTTATTTGTTTACCAATTATAACTCCTTTGTCTTTACAACGTCATTTCAACTATCTTTTGTCCGGCAATGGTATAGTCAACTTCTTCGCTGAAAATGAAATAATATTGTATTTCTCCGCTGCAATAAAAATCCATCAAGTTCACTGTTAACATTACAAAACAGCTTGGTCATCGGTCATCGGCATACAATAGGTGCACCGTGTGAATAATAAGGGCTAGTCATTAATAAACAGGGGACAGTGGCTCAATGGTTAGTGTGCCGGACTACTAATCGAGATAATCCTCGGTTCAATTCCGGGGCCAAGTATCTAGATTTTTTTCCGTTGCCATCTTGCGAACGTCTGACAAACATCAAAGACTATCAATTGTCATGCGAAGCTTCTCGAATTTGCCATTCGGATTCGGCTTAAAATTGTAGGTCCCTGCTACTTCGCAAAGAATGTGGTTGGAGAAGCTAGGTTTTAGGCCCTGTATAGGCCGTTAATGCCTAATATTTATTTATTTATATTTTATTAATAAACAATAAAAATAGTGGGTCAAGATGGCTTTCTTAAGGTACTCCAGAAGTAATATGTATTTCATGGGAAACGACATCACAAAAGCGGACACACTGACTTCTCTTTGACAAAAGAGACTCTATCCATTTTCATAAACTTCCATGAATGCCATATTTTCCCAATTTGAACACGAGTAGGTTATGGTGCATTCTCGAAAACTTTACTAAGGTCAGTATAGATCTCATCAACTTGGATCCCTTTCCATTTAAAGGAGAATACAAGATGTATAATCTGCACTATCTTCAATAGTATGCGGACGATATAGACATCATCAGACATTCCTAGCTTGCCGGATTAGAGGCTTTCACGGCGATTGAAGAAGTCTTGAAGTAAATGAGGACAAGACCATCTAAATGCTATCAACAAACAAACAAACATCTGTCCACCGCCTAGGACAAAACGTCACTGTTGATAGCAATAACTTCGAGGTAGTTAAGGAGTTCATCTACCTAGGACCTAGGAGTAAACATCAACTCCACAAACCTTAGTGGAGATCTGGCGGAGAATTAACTTAGGAAACCGCTGCTACTTTGGTTTAGCGATACAAATGTTTTCAAAACTCCTCACTCGAAGGACAAAATGCATGCTTTATCGAATCTTAATCTTACCATTCCTGCTTTATGTTGCTGTGTGCTGGACGATGAGTAGAAAAAGGGAGGCAAAATTGGGTTATTTTAAAGGAAAAATACTCCGTCGGATATTTGGTCCTGGGTGCGAGCAGGGCGAATGAAGGAGAAGATACAACCACGAACTCTATGAGCTGTACCAAGATGTGAATGTAGCCCAAAAAGCTAAATCACGTCGGCCACATTGAGCGAATGGAAAATAATGCTGCAGCCAAGAGGATCTTCGACTTCCAGCCCCTAGTTCGAGAAGGCAAGGAAGACCGAAACTCCGTTTTAAAGACAAAACGAGGATGGAAGGCTACAATGTCTCAGGTAGAGAATTTTGACGGGTCGGGAGCCCGTTAAGTAAAGTAAGTACAATCTGCGTGGGGCGATGGTGTAGAGGGTAGTATGTTGGCTTTTGACCCGTGCGGTGCAGGTTCAATCCCCATGGGGAATAACAACATACGCCACCCATTAAAGGAAAGAAACGAATTACACCTTGTTTCTCCAACCTCTACACCAAAAAGAGGATTTCTGCCTGGTAGTACAATGAACCGTTACCGAGTCTAAGTGCTCTGGGATTTGGATTTCCTTTAAAAATAATAATAATAATAAAGTAGAATCTGCAAGATTTGTAGTAGTAGATCTGCCTGTGGTTGTTTTACCATGTTGATGCTCAATTATGACCGATTTTAATATCCATCTTAGTTATCAGTGGAAAGTTTTCAAAAGTTTGGATATAGACGAAAGGATTGCAATACCCCGGTAGTTGATTATATTGGATCTATCACCGCTTTTAAATATCAGCGTGTAACAAAAACTTCTCCATGCACTAGGGAAGACTCCAAAAGAAAGCGATTCGTTAAAAAATATTCAAGGAGGGGTTTTGCTATAGTATTGACGGTTTTCTTTAATGATGTTGGAATACCGTCGGATACGCTGCCCCTGTTGATATCCAGGCTTTAGGGTCACGTACAAGGTCGGACAGTGTGATTGACATACAGCTCGGGTTCACATTGTGTACAACAATATGATGGAAGGCATCTTTAACAAATGTCCTTGGGACTGAACCGACAGTTTCAAAAAGGAAGCCACAAACTAGCATATATCACTAGTCTCAGAAGCCTGTTTTAATTATGTACCCATCTTAACATTTTTTATCATAGTCTTCGAAATCAGACTTATAGCTTAAAAACGTAATCGTTCTTACGGGTTTTCTTATTAGTTAATGTGTTATTATACAAAGGAGGGGCGTTATTCAAGGTCATAACTTTCCTGTATAGAGTCTTTTTGAATTCAGCTCAAAAGCCAACAAATTTGATAAAGATTTTTGAAAAAAAAACGTTTAAGGTAAATTAAATCATTTCATACTTAAAAAAAGTAACGACTCAATTTACAAATAACCAAGTTTGATATTCATAGGCTTATTATAGGAGGAAAATTACATGATATTCGAATTTAAACAAATATTAATACAAGAAGGTAAGTAATACTCGTAATTCCAATTAAACATTAACATTAATTACGCACTATTACAGCAATTTAGTCACATAGCTATATTCTTTTGTAGACGCTGTTTACTTTTCCATTGACATTGACATACATTTGAGATAAAACCATCTTACGCAGGTATCGCAACCAATATTTTTGAGCTCGTCATTCTTAATATTGCCCTGGTGTTCGCCACCACATTCTTGGCATTTCTCCTTCTTTTCAAAAGTTCTCCGTTTTGCTTTTAACCTTTGAATTTATTTTTTCATAATATTATTTCTTGATTCCATTTCAATTGAATCAGTTTTATCCTGGTTTTCCTACTCTTTGTTATGTTTAAATTGTTTGCCAAACTTCAGATGAAATCTCGGTTGGTGGTCTGCACTCACTCCCCTTGTTATTACTCAAAAAGTTCAATTTCGGGTATAATAAATTGAATGACGAAATTGGACTTATGTGTTTTGCTCTCGTTTCAAGATTGAAATTTTTGAAATGAGCAGCTATTGGAGTTGAAGGTGATACACAATCATTTGCTGGGGATTCGATCTTGTACTGAGGTTGTGGATGGAATGGTACGATTACCTTCAGCAACAAAAGCAACATTTTTGTGCTCTCATAATGAATTTATAACTTATGAAAACTCATATAATATTAGGGAGAGCTTGGGCAATTACTAGGTTCTCAACAGTATTTTTACGGCGTTCCTAGAAATCAACAGCTATTGGGTCGAGTGGATATAAACCATATTTATGAAACATATTTTGTATGCAGGTCACAATATTGCCTCATTTTAAAGTTAACGGAAGTTCCTTTTTAGTGCTTAACATAGATTTTTTGATTGCCATTCGCTAACTGTCTGCTTTCAATCGGATTTCAAAGGCTTATAAACACCACTAGCTGGCTGCATGATATGGTGGTGCCGGGAAATAACTTCACGGGCAATAACTTCACATGGCCAATAACTTCACCTCGAGTATGAAATAACTTCACTTTTTTGTGTGAAGTTATTGCCCACTGACGGTGAGCAATTACTCCAAAGTAAATTTTGTGCAGTTATTTCCCATCTATAATTAGAGAATTTGTCTATTATAACTGAAGATCAAATGTGAAATGGAGTTATTTATAAGGTTTTTGTACAATTTCATTTATAACAAAATATAACAATTTATTTTTAGCAATTTATATCGGTTCCGTGAACTAATGCCTTACACAATAAGGCCAATTTGGCGTTATTTCACTTTCCATTGGTACCGTTTTCAATAATTTGCTCTTGCACCTACTCCAAATCAAACAGTGACTCCAAGCAGCATGCCCCCCCCCCCCATAAACATTGCACTGTTTATGGAATTAGTTGAGAAATCGCAAGTAGGCTCCATAAACAGTGCAATAGAGAATTTATTTCCCACAAGCTCACCTATTGTGGGCAATAACTTCACAAAAAAAAGTGAATTTATTTCCAACTTGAGTTGAAGTTATTGCCCATATGAAGTTATTGCCCGTGAAGTTATTTCCTTGCACCGATATGGGTAGTATTAGGTGGTTATGTGTAAAAACTTAGTTGCTCTTTGCTACAAAACTCCCTGAGTTCGAAGGGCATATTACTATCCATTCCACATTATCCGTTTAAAAGCTTTTATGTTAACCGTTAGCTACTTAATGGAATACAGGGATAAAAGTAACAGTGGTACGTGGTAAGAGCTAAAAAAACAGGTTCAGATGAAAATTAAGAGCCGCGTAAAAAAAAACCATATTCGTCTTTTCCAAAACAAACGAAGTGTCTACTTACGTTGTGAATTGATCGTCAGTGGAAAAATGTATGCATGAGGTTCAAACAATTGAGAGGTTTTTTTTTTGGTATTTTTGGTATTACTCTTCACGTGCAAGAGATATAGTGCCGGTTTTATTTTTGTGAATATGCATTTATGTTTTTCGGAAGTTTGTGTATATACATATGTATATATTTCAGCTATGTACCTATACGGATTCCAGTTTTTATACCCTATTCTAAGGGTATATTAATTTTGACGCATAGTTTTTAACATACCTTAATATTGCCGGTAGACCCCTGAAAGTTACTATATTTATGATCAGCATCGATAGTAGTCGATCTAGTCCTGTCCGTCCGTCCGTCCGTCGGCAAAAATTAGGCCTTTAAACTGGGCCTAGAGAGCTGAAATTTTAACCATATACTCTGTAAGAGTCAGGTTGAACACGACGAGGTGGAGGATTCTGTTTGGTCAGCAGCAGGCTGGCACGCTGGCAAGCTCGCCGGATGGTCGGGGATCTTGCTGCTAAATACTCTCACTAAAACAAAAATAATAAATTCGTGCCGGGAAATTAGGGGTGTCCTTCTTGGTAATATGGCCGCGTTTATTTAAAGCTAAACGGTCGTTGTTACGGTGTCTACGAGTTATGCAAGAAGTCTGGTGTCTATTTGGATAGCTGAAGGTATTGGCGCTATCCTGTGCGATAATCCCTCCCTAACTGAGAATGGCTGTCTACCATTTTCATCTGTTCATCCGCGTTCCCTAAATATGATGCGAACGAATCCCAAAGTTCGTATCAATGTCCTACTTCACCCTCTCATTTCTTTTCTCAATCTCACCCTTTCAGATGAATTCAAAACAACATAATTTCACTAGTAATATTATTCAAAGATTCCAAATATATTTTAATTACGATTCGATTCATGTAACTTTAACCACAAGAACAAAAAAGAAAAAAAAAACATTCTAATCACTTAGGATTAATATTAATACTATTAGTTTTAAATGGCAGGTGTGATGTGTGTATTCCTATGAAGTTTATGTGTTTTTGGTTCAAATTAGGTATATACGTATGTTTTAGTTCTAAAATTAGGCTTTACGCAGATTTCATTTAATATTTATTTAGGTGTGTGTAAAAAGCAAAAATGTAAAAATTCTATATGTACTAGCTTAGTTTAAATAATTATTGGTATGTGCAAGCAAAAATAGTATTGAGGGAAAAAAAAGAGAAATATATAAACAAATTAAATTAACGGTTCACTTACTCAATATACAAATCCCCGCTCCTCTCCATGATGTGCGCACATGATGAACTCAGGATCCCCTGCCCTACAAACACTTTATCGCTTATGTACATACATACATAACGTATCACCTTTCTTCTTTTTCTTTTTAGGCTCAACACTATATATATATTTTCTGTGATTCGTATGTTGCCGATTTTTTCTAGACACTTTTGTTTTCTGCACACTCAAGTAAATATTTTAACATAAATTAAGATAGGTACTAAACAAATTTTAACCAAAGATTAATAGTAGTTATTTAGGAAAATAACTAATTGAAAAGGGAAAAAGTTAGCTCTAAGCGCGATGGGAACATGATGCGACACTTTCACACGTTAAACTGCCTGCCTATGATGTGTTTGGTAGATAGCGGGTGTTTGGTTTTGGAGATTTATCCGCGGTCCGTTCTTTCCGACCACAATATGGAGAACGCTGTTAGACTTTCAGCTCTCTGAGAGTGCTGATATTAATATCACTGTCTTCTAGTGGAATACGCACTGATGCCTGGAGAAGACAAAATCATCCGTGACATCACCTTCCCGCGATATGTCCCCCAATCGTTCTTGCGAGACACTTGTTGGGGTCATACGGGGACTCCTAGGAAAATGCATGAACTTTAGGTATATGCCGGTAAATATGTTTAAAATGTTCTTACCAAGTAAGGGTTATTGCTTTTCTTGGTTAAAGGCCAATGTGTGTGGCCAGAGTCTGGTGATTTCGATGAAAAAAATGTATGTTGCGCCTGAGCAGCTTTTCTGCAAGCAGGTTATGAGCGATTGCAAATTTTGGGTTTGATATTTGTGTGGCGACGAGCCGCGGGTATTGCTGTAAAGACTCGTTGAATATGAAAATTCGAATTATACGAGTACTAGTCAGTCAGAGATTCTGGACCATTAAAAGTCACCAGGCAATGCAAAAAAGAGGCCCGGAAAGAGACGGTGCTCTCTTAAATAGCCCGCATGTCCCAGTATTTTACCCAGTATTTCTAATTCCACTCCATCTTTGGCTTAACGAAAGCTTAGGCCATGTTTACATATTGGAAGACGATTTTGGGGCAGATCATTTCGCTCAAGGTGGATATTACAACTCTCTAGGGTCCCGAAATAACCAAGTTTACGAATTTTTGAAATCCGCCCACAGACACGCCCACAAACTCAAAAAAACAAAATTTTGGAAAAAATCGAATTTTGAGCTAGAAAGCTGAAATTTTTTGTATATGATCTATGACTCCTAAAACTGCTCGGGATATACAATTTTCAAAATCCGCCCACTGACACGCCCACAAATAAATAAAACAAATTTATTGAAAAACCAACATTTAAGCTAGGGAGCTGAAATTTATAATATATATACCCTTTAAGCTCATGTGTAAACATTTTCAAAATCCGCCTACTGACACGCCCACAATTTAAAAAAAAAACTTTTTTTGAAAATTCAAAGTTTGAGCTAGGGAGCTGAAATTTATAATAAATACTCTCTAGGGGCCCTTTATGCTCATGTGTTAATTTTTTTTAAATCCGCCTACTGACACGCCCACAATTAAATAAAACAATTTTATTCAAACACAGAAGTTTGAGCTAGGGAACGTTTTTTTCGATAAAATCCTTTAAATGTTATATAACAAAATATGTAAAGCGTTCTTAACAATTCAACCATACTTAGACTTTTGTCACACCCACTTATGAGGGATAGGAATAAGAATAGGGTATCCAACAGTTCGCCCAAGCGGACTGTAGCCCGTCCCTAAGTTTTTTAGTTAATTTTAGCAATTTAAATGCGTTGTTGAGACATGAATCGTTCCGTTTTTATTAATGGCGGAATATTCTTATTGAAAATCCCGCTCTTTGAACAACAAACCCAGCTACTCGGGGAGTATTGTCTTGAAAATATTGATCGAGTTTACTCACCGACGAAGACCACCTAATTGAGATCTCCATACACATTTTATTCTCCTAAACTGTAGACTTAAAATTCGACTGGAAATCGAGCTGCCATAAAGTAAGATTTAAAGAGTAACACCGCCAACAAATTCCTTAACATCATCTCTGAGATCAGAGCGGTACTGCCTTCAAACGCCTTTAAAACACAGCAAAAATAATCTGGGATTGCCTCAACCTACTCACAACATAAGTCAGCACAGTGTTCACTCAATCTGGGTGCCGGGTGCCAGCGGCTTCGAACGCAATGAAAAAGCAGACGAGCTAGCCAGATAAGGTTCTGCTACATCATGTATGACGCCAAGACCAATCTGTGGTGTGCCAATTACCTCTGCCAAAGGCTGTATCAATAAAAGGTCTGGAACAAAAGCACTTCATTATTGGTGGCAAACCGAATCTAACAGACAAGCCGAGCATTTTCTGCCAACCCCTTCTATTAAAGGAAATAAGCAACTCCTACAACTGACCAGAGGGCAGTCACCCACCTCTATTCTAATCTAAACTAAGATTTTTAAGCAGGTATCACACTTCTTAAATCTGTATAAATAAAGAAAACACCAGTAAGCTGGCAAACATCTTGTGACTTCAATTGATTAGACAGGACACAGGAGATTGACAGGAAATGTCGAATAAATTATGTGTTTTCTTAAGTGTTAACGTGTTTGCTATATCTTATAAAATTAATTTTTAATCTTTCTCCTTTTGATCAGGTTTAACGTAACTTACTTTCGAAATTTTAGCAAATTTCAGAAAATTGGCTAGAGGATAGAGCTGAAAACCTCTGTATTTCGTGCTATATTCGTGCCAACCTCCTCGCATGGTTGTAATGTGCATGGGATATCTATGCCCAAAATTATTAGTTATCCAGAGTACTTATTACCCTTCGAATGGGAAAACAATTCTATTTAATTAATTAATATTACGACCGCAGGAATATCCTCCAGCCAAAATGCTGCATTATAAATTCAAATTCATATTATACTATATCATAAGATGATAACAACTTTCCTCGGGTTTCCGCCTCGTTAGCAGCTCTTGATGCAGTGTAAATTTTGTATAGGTATGTCTTTGTGTTAAAAGGAAATCATCTAGTGCCTTGTGTTCTGGTTCCTTGCCATTATATTGTTTGCAGTGCTTAACAACGCCCATATTATTATCTGTTCAACTAACGCCTTCCAGCAAACACAAACGGCCACAATCACCGCGCCGCGCCGTCCAACTTAATTTCAATCCGTTGTTGGATGATGGTGGGGGTGGTGAATCAGCGAAGCGTATCGATTACAAAAGTGCTCGAAAAGAAAGTCATAAATTAAAGAACAACATCCAGGATAAAAGGGCCCCTGGATCTGTGTGGTAACTGGTGACGCTACTGCTGAGTTGCGCCAAAGCTAGAGAAATGACAAGCAAGGATGCTTTGTTTATATGTCTGAAGAGGATTTAAATCCATACTTCACGTGGTGCGACTTTCGGTTGACGGAATTACTAAAAGATATTCTGGGATCTGTGCCAAGTAGGATATTAAATTATACCTGGAGAAGGAGATGCAATAATTTATTTCCACTTGGTCCCAAGTCGTCACCTTGGATACACGCTGAGTTAATAACTCAGCAAACCTGTCAAGAGGGTTTCGTATTACTTCATCGCCTTTCGGGTCAATTTGTGATGAATTTTGGGAATGCCAAAACATTTGAAGGATTCGAATTTCTTGATCTTCCATTCGATAAATCAAATTGGGTGCATGACGATGACCTGTCAATTCCTTGTGTTGCTTATAATATGAAGGCTTTTGAATTTAAATTACCACTAACTCTTTCCCAATTTAGGTTGAAAATCGACCTTTTTTCAAGGATACAAATTATATAACTTAAAATAAGTGACATGACAAAAAATACACACTACGCCAATGTCTCCTTCAAGACTGAAACTGGAAGCTTTGAACGACTCGCAAACACAATGTTCTTAAAGGACGAATTTCCTAACAAACACTAAGAATCATAAAATTAATAATTACCTCGTGCTTTTGCCATTTTTCATTCCCCAATTGCTTTAGAAGTAACTTGCCAAGAAATAAAGGGAAAAACATTCGAAACGACATGCAAATTCTGCCGGCAATGTTGCCTTACCGATTTGCATAATATCCTTGAAATGCTAAGGAATGCTCTATATGTATAAGCATTGTATATGAAGAATATAGAAAAAATACTGTAAGCACAATGGTTGCATGCAATTTTTGATGTATTCGTATATGTAGAACACCTAGACCAATTTGAGTTTTCACATTAAAGGCAACATTAATGTGCTTCGGAGTTTTGTTTTGTTTTTTTCTTTTTATCAACCAAATTGGATCTGTGAGGTAGGAGCTAACCCTCCTGCGGTGTCGTTTAAATCCACATGTGGTTTTGGGTTGCGGCTCCTATTATAACCCGGACTAGGCAAACCTCAGCACATTAATGAATGCTAGGGGTCGATTTAATTTCGTTTCGTGTACCTACCATATACCACCTTCCGCATCAATGTAAATTACTTCCTTTCTTTGGGAATTTATTTTAAAATTCTTACGAAAACGTTAAAGGTGCAAGTTCATTATTCATGCTGGGCTGGGAATTGCAAAATACATACAAACAAACCGGATGATGAAGGGGAGGTTGATCAATTTTGTAGACAGTATTGTTCATCAGCACTTGATTTATTAAGCGTAGGAAATATTTGTTGGGGTTTCAGAGAAATTCTAGTGTTTTTTTTAGATAGTTGATTGATAAATTGTTTTTTGTTTTGTTTTAAATACAGACAATATGTAGTTAGAAAGGAGTCACGGGTACCTGATTAAAGTCTAAAGAATGGGAAGGATATCATTATTAACTGCACTCGATATCCCTAACTAACAGGCTGCGCTTAATGTAACTAAAGCTATATTGATGACACAATTTAGTTGGGTAGGTACATTCAGGCTTAAGAATTATGATCAAGCAGAGTGACATTTTGAGAGAGATTTTCTTTGGCAGCAGTGGGCCCTTGCCTGGTACGTTAACAAATATGACTAAATGTATTACGTTAGTTTTGAATTTTTATCTGGGATGTAAGTTAAAACAGGGTGCGGTAACAAAACTTCCTTTTTGAATAGCGCGCCAATCAGAATGTAGAGGTCGCAGCGGGACGGGAGTAGTATCATTCAGCGTGGTTCTAAAATTTAGTTTAGTTGCAGGACAGTCGCCATCACACGTTGGAGACGTGAGGAGTGTGCATTTGCCGTCGAGGCCTACTTTCTAAATGGATGTTCTGCTACTGCAACACAGCGCATCGAAATCGCTTGAATGTAGCCCCATTGATCCTTGTTCCAGACGGAAAATCAATTGTTACATGGGTCACCACGATTAGACAAACCAGGAGAGTGACAAGACGAAGAACTGGAGTCCCTCGACCGGTCATATCACCTGAGAACACTGAAGCAAAGAGAGCTTCAATCTTGCATTCCTCACGGCGTTCTGTACGCAAATATGCGTCTGCCCTTGGACTTTCCGATCGATCAGTGAGGCGAATTATTCACGATGACCTTCATTGCCATGTGTAGTAGTTGGCGATTGTGCAGGAATTCTCCGACGCATTCGTTTTCGAAAACATTCCAGTTGAACCCCATTTTCACTTGAGTGGATACATTAACAAACAGAATATGCGCTACTGGGCTGACACCAAATCCCGAGAATTGCATCAAAAGCCTTTGGATTTACCTAAAGTCACAGCTTAGTGTGCAATCTCATCAGCTGGGATTGCTTGTCCGACGAATTGTTTTTTTTACGTTTATTTGGTGTACTTCAAACAATATTACATTTTATTTTTTAGTTATAAACTTTGTTTTTCTCTACGGATATTAAATCTTCATAAGACACTTGATAAAATTCGGTACCAAGTAGTGTGGGATTTTGAACCCCTAAATCGACCGGAAAATCAGGACCAATCTATGAAAGATCGACAGATGACTTTTCTTTCTTTATTTAAAATCGCATTAGGGGAGGTTAAAAGTTTTATTTTGTTCCCAACGCACTTAGACAATCAGCTCATTAGGATTGGTTCTTCTTAGTCTCTAGTATATTGTCTTGTACATTTGAGACAGTCTCCATTTCGGAGTTAGTATGACTTGACAGTCGCTGATTGTGTGATACAGCGCCTTTTCTGAAAAGTTCTGTAACCATTTTATATGTAGGTCACAGTGGAAATGGTTATTTCTTATATAGCTTATATACTTTCGCAAGAAGGACTTTGTTTTGGAATGTTTGAATGATTTCAGAATTTAATTTCCTCGTATAACCCCATAGTTGCTTGCCATACGTCCAAACAGGTTTCAGTACTTCCTTGTATAACATTATTTTGTTCTGAATAGAAAAAGCCAGAGTTCTTTCCCAGTACCCAGTACATTTTATTTATATTTCAAGTTTAATTCTTCTCTTTTCTTCTTGATGTGCTCTTTCCATTTTAGCTGTGCATCCAAAGTCATTCAAAGGTATTTGGCAGTATTTGTGTAAGGAACCTACGGCTTTACTGTTGATAAAAACTGGAACATTATTAATCTTTTCATTTGTTAAGTTTATATGAGTTGACTTTGTCTCATTTAGTTTGACACGCCACAGTTGCGTCCAGACTCTAACTTAGTCGACTGCATTCTGCAGTTTTTCGATTGTCTTTGCAATGTATTTAACAGACACTAATATGTAATATACCTAGAACACTTCCTTGTAGTATGCGACCTTCGATTTTCATAATTTTCAAATACTCTTGCTCGTACCGTACTCTAAAGAGGCGCTCGGTTATATCAGATGGAAGGTCCCTATGTAGTTTTTACTCAAGTCCCATATGCCAAACATTGTCAAAATATCCAGAAATAGAGCAGAAAATACTTGTTTTTCTTCAAGTGCCTTTTTAACAGCATCCGTAAGTCGATGCACTTGGTCCACGTGGAATGTTTATTTCTAAGTTCAAATGGGTGGTTTGAGATTAGTCCTCGTTCTCTGTTATGTTGCTTTGCCTTTTCAGATGCAGTTCTTCAAAAACTATTGCATAGTTGATGTTAGCGATATTGGTCTGTAGGAAGCACCATCTGTTGGTTACTTCGTTATAGTCCCAATCGACGCGCATTGATGGAAATATGATCTGAAAGAAATTATTTTGAATTCAGTCCAGCCGTGTTTTTGTTGTATCAAAAAGGCTATATAACATCGCAGCATTGGGGATGTTATTTTAATTGGTCACAATATTTTTTTTATTTCGTTCATAGTAGGTACCTATCTCGCGTACACAAAATTATATCAATTTCGTTCACGAACTGAAAAAAAATACACTGAATTTTTGTTTAAACAAAAATATTGATTCAAAATATCAGATATTTTCATTAATTTTTATCAAAACGCAGCTACCAGTTTTTTTTATAATCGTAAACACATTTAAATAGAACAAAAATAGTCAATATAAGGGAGAAGAATCAAATAATATTGATTTTTTTTTATTATTTTTAATGTTAATAGCAGACCCGCGATAAAAATGCATGCATATTTCGTATTCATCCTTTAACTCCTAATTTTTTTTTATTGATTATCATGTTCATATCAAGCTGGGAAGTTGAGCGTGTGGACCTCCTGTGTCGCACTCACCCCGCTAGTTAGTTCGGATATGGCCTTCATGGCGCTATATACTTATTGTATATTTGTTTTTGTTAATATTTATAATGTTAAACTATATTTATGTCTCCCAAGAACCTTCGTTTTGCTTTATAGATTTCTTATTTTTATATTGATCTTTAGTAAAATGTGTAAAAATCTGTATGCAATGCAATATCTTTTTTTTTGTATATGAAACTAACTTAATCTAAAAAACCTTAATCTAACTTATATAAAGGGGTTTTCATGTGATCGTTATTCCATCGATCTGAGGTTTTAGTAAACCAATAGTCGATGGGTCAAATATCAATCGAACCACCAATATTTCTCCCGATTGAGTCTTTTAACATTATTCTTATCTCTTTCAGGTATGCTCTTGCAGTATCTTAAGATATCATCACCAAACCCCAAGCATGTAGGCACATATCTTATTTTCTTATCATTTGCCCATCTTGCGACATGGTATATAATTGGTAAGTTGTTTAAGTCTGATAGATATTATAAGTGTGCATCTAGATACAAAAATACCTCTGGTGGTACATATCCCCTTTCCAATGTATATCAGAAATATCTATGGTTGGGATGGAAATGAACTAATATAGATTCATTCTCTGTAAAACTTGCTGACAGGGCAAAAAGATTCCTCACAAGATCCAACACTACATTGTTAATTCTGGACACACCGAACGTATTTAATTGCTTTATATTTGAGACGTAATGCCAAAACTCGCAATTTTTGCTCCTGTACATTCCCATGCAAGCTCTAAGGCATTTTCTCACAAATATTCTTAATTTTTCCATATACGATGGATTAATAATCCACCATACTGGACTTGCATATATCAGAATTAGACGAACGACGGCTTGTAACAAAGGATCTTCAAATCAGGTCTCAGGTATTTGGTGTAGAATAGGTTCTTGAGAGACATAAATACCTCTCTTGCGTCTGGCATTTGTGTGTTAATGTGTTCATTGTAGTACAAGAACTTGTCCAAATGAACCCCTTAATACTTCACAACAGTCTTTGACTCTATCCAAAGACTATTTGAACTCATTATTTTAAAAATATTTTAGTTAAGTCTCAAATCTAAAGTTTCACGTCTTATTGCAGTCCGGAACGGTATGGTTTCACATTTTGTATAGTTGATATTGAGCTTGTATTCGGAACAATAGTTTGCCTTGAAGGTTTGTTTGGATTTCTTCAATTTTTGGGCTGCTTGCATAGAGAGTAACGTCATGTGCATCCCGTCGATCCAAACTGTGTCGAAAGCTTTTTCGATATCCACTATCGGAAACCAATTTTGTTACAGCGTGCACTGCCGAGTGATTTCGTTTAAACCCAAATTGGTTCGGCAGAATGATATATTTTCTTTCACATTCGTTAAAAATTGACTTACTAATTACTACTTCTAGAAACTTCCCGATACTAGGTAGGAGACTAGAGGCCCTACAGCTGGAAAGATCAGAAGAATCTTTCTTTTTCTTTTTTTGATTAATTGATAATACCGATATTTTCCAATAATTCGGGAAGTAGTAGTTGTTTAAAGTATTATTGAAAATAATACAGTACGACCGTATAAAATCATACGGAACATGCTTTAAAATAATGTTAGCAATGCTATCTAAACCGTTTGACTTCTTTTTGTTATATTTTCTGAATAAATATGTTAGTTCGTCTAGAGTGTTGAAGTATTTGTCTGTGTTTTCTACCATTAGTCGTTCGCTTTAAGGCTATTAGAGAATCTTAAGATATTTGGTATCGCACTACTCGCACAACTCAATAATCCATCAAATACTTCGACAGTCCTGCTGCTTGGGAAGTCCCACCGGCTCAAAATGAGAGATTATTAGATTGAGCTTATCTACCCCACCATGTTTATCGGTAATGGGGTAGAACGTCACGTGGCTTAAACATTTTTTTTTGCTTTGGGAATCTTGTTTGATAATACCTTCAGCACTTTGCTTCCAGTAATCGTATACAGTATTCCAAAACTGCTGGCTTAACAGAGTTTTCACGTTCTTCAGAAGGGATTTCAATCTCCGAAGCTCCAAATTGTGCGATACGTCCTGAAACTGGCGATGCATTCGATCAATCCGAGTAATAATGAAGCTGTTATGTGTTTGAAGTGTTTCTATGTGAAGGTTTAGATAACATCCCACGCAATTTTTTTTTTTTTTTTTTTCCATCCGATGCAATTTTGTGATTTAATTTTTGGAACGGATAACTCTTTAGCTTGTAAGAGATATGGAAATTAAGCTCCCGATATAAGAATCACACTCCTCGTTGGAAATATTCCTATTATTAGGAATACTACAAGAGATAGTGCAATTTCTATATTTTGTATTGGCGCATTGCTGGAAGCTGAACTAATCAAATTAGGGACCTCTTGCCATTTTGCAAGGCTAAAATCCGAGTCATCAGTAAATTTCACCAGCGTTTCTATTGCAAAATAATTTCATATCATATGGTAGTAACGGTTTTTTATTACTATGGACCGTTTCTATTTGCAATCGGACTTCTGCGACGCAAAGATCAAAGTATGCATTTTCGGACGGAAAACTTGGTGTAACTAGGCTACATAATTTAAGTCTATACTCGAACTGGTTGTATTCGATAAAGCGATGAAGGATGCCTCTTCCGTTCACCGTCGTGTCTAACCAGACCGGGTCGTTTCGCGTTCAAATCCCCAGCTAAGACCAAATAGTTGTTTAAACTATTTAATTTTATTATGTCGAACAATTTTTCGATCTCAACGTTAAATTGACTCCCCGAAGTTGGCGGAGCGTGCGTTGATATTAGATACAGAAAACTATTATCCCTTAAAGGCAAGGAGATAATGGTTATATCAAGACAATCAAAGATTAGAATATCACTTCTGTCGATGTGTGAGACCTGCCACCGCATTGGATTGAATTTCGTCTCTCTGTCCGTATAAGGTTATAGTTTTGAAAATGTAAGAAATGATTTTCTTAAGTTTCCATTCGCTTAGAAAGAGAACGTCTAGTTTATTGGTCCTCTGAAAAACTCAATATAACTTTTAATTGAACTTATGGAACTTACAATAAGGGCAGCTATTTTGAGAGATGCGCAACTTCCAAATCCAAAACCATCCATTTTAAGGCACGAGATGAATTAGAAGGGCATTAACCTTCTCCGATAGTTTTAAAAGACAGTGTTGGCCCTACCTTCTAGCACGTTTGGTGCATTGACCTTAAACTACATTTGGTTCCAACAGGACAGCTCACACTTCAAGGGCGTCGATTGCTGTTTTGAGGGAACACCTTAAGGCCTCATCACGATTTGGAGTGGCCAGCTGGCTACCCCCATTCGGCCGCTGCGGTTTTGTTTTGTGGGTTTTCTTGAGATCCCTTCCTTATGTTATTCGTCCAAGAACCCTAGAAGACTTGAAGGCCAATATCTGTGCAGAAACGGCCAGAATACCCGCTGATGTGTTGGATTCGTCACCTACCGGATTATGCTTTTCAAAACTGTATATAAAACAAAACTTTGGATATGTGCCTATACATTCGAAAAAAAAAAAACAATTCTGATTCATAAAATGCGCTTTATTGCGTATTTATTGAATTGTAGTAGTCGTTACATAGCTGTAAGTAATATTCCATAATGTGATAAAAGTGGAACTTTTTTATTGCATATTTCAATTAAAATGTTTGTTGCTCTTTTTTTGTTTTTTAAGCAATTTTTTGTGAAACCTGTAAGTCCCTTTCTTTATCAACAAATCCTTATTCCTTTACTTATGTTATTAAATATAAGTACATATGTATATTGCTGAACGTTGAGACTGTTAGCAGGTAGGAGTGTATATATCATAATTTATACTTGAACTAGATTTTTAAACGACTACATCAATATGGCCATAACGAAAAGATGGCTTTTATTACAAATAGCTTATAAATTAGTTTATAAACTACGTTTTTAATTTTTTTTTAAATCTAGGTTCCTAAGGTAGTATAAGGGATGTTTCGCAAACTAAAAATCCCGAAAACCAAATACACCGAAATCACGCAAAATTGGATCAATCACGATTCTGGACTAACAATTTCGAATGCACAAAATTTAATTAAATAAATGGTCTTCCATTAAGGACTTGATACCCTATTCTAAGAGAATATTAATTTTGACGCATAGTTTGTAACATACTTTAATATTGCCCGTCGACCCCTTAAAGTTACTATATTATCAGCATCGATAGTAATGTCGATCTAGCCATGTCCGTCCGGCAGTCCGTCTGTCGGCAAAAAGTAGGCATTTAAACTGGACCTAGATAATTGAAATTTTAACCATATACTCTCTACGGTCCCGAAATAATCAAGTTTAAGAATTTTTGAAATCCGCCCACAAACTAAAAAAAAAACAAATTTATCGAAAAAAACGAATTTTGAGCTAGAAAGCTGAAATTTTGTATATATGATCTTTGCCTCTTAAAACTTCTCGGGAGATAAAATTTCTAAAACCCGTCCACTGACACACCCACAATTAAGTAAAACAATTTTATTGAAAATTCAAGTTTGAGCTAGGGAGCGTTTTTTTTACAAAAGCTTCGTTTTTTTCGATAAAATGCTTTAAATGTTATATAACAAAATATGTAGAGCGTTCTTAACAATTCAACCATACTTAGACTTTTGTTATGCCCACTTATGAGGGATAGGAATAAGAATATGGTAACCAACAGTTCGCCCAAGCGGACTGTAGCCCGTCCCAATATTTTTTTTAAATAGAATGCAAACTACTTGAGATATCTCAAAAAAATTTATTGGCTTGAATTACATCAAAACATTTATAAATGGAATTTGACCTCGGTCATATGTCCACGAAGAGAACGTATGCAGCACTCGATACCTTGAACTCAATTGTCGATGACTCGGTCGCACATTTCGACCGATACGGCCGCTTTTTCTCGTTCAATATTGACTCTGAGCTCCTCTAACGTTGCCGGCTTGTTGGCATAGACCAATGCAATTGCTCAAAGAAATAACGTTCCAACATATCTCTCTACCGAATACCATTTACCGTAACGTGACGGTCATTTTCATCTACGAAAAAAAGCCAAAATGACGCCACCGGCATGAAAACCGCACAAAACATTGACTTTTTGCGGATGAAGTTTTGACGAAGTATTGACGAAGCTGTTTATTGTTCACTAGACTATAAAGTGCTTGTGTACTGGGACGAGAATTACGGCCAAAAATTGGCTTTAACGCTCATAAAGTTGCGTTCACCGACTCGGAATTTCGGTAGTAAATTTTAATTATTTGTGAACGTTGTTCCTTCTTGTATTTCAGCGTAATGAAAATGTTGATTTTGCTGAATATTATGACATTGACAGTTTGGCAATCGGTTTAAGCGTGCGTTCACACTAAAAGTTTGAAACTGTCAAGTCGCTCATGAAAGACCCTATATAAGGTCGAGTGGGTGAGGTGATTAATAAAAAGGAAATTACAATGGATAGTTCTTCGTAGTACGAACCGGATGGAGTACTCGGGACTTGAGGGACTATCTCTTCAACTGTTCAATTCGCAGTACAATAAAATGTTTTAAAAAATCTCGAGAGCATTTTTTTGTTTCGTTATGTTTCTTCTTCTTCTATCGGCGAGGTTATGGTCAGGATTAAAGGATAACCCTACCAGTTTACTGCCTACCTACTGGTCACCTGTGAAGTTCACCAGTCACATCTTTACTGAGGCTAATCAAACGCTGGTGTAATTACATTTGTGTGGTCCAGAAATGTACAGGTCTGTCTCTCCTTACGATTTTGACAAGTGTATGTTTGGGTTACTGATTGCTGCTTGATCATCCTTCAACGACGCCGGTATATTCGTAAAATAATTACGTATTTACATTACACACCTTGCCAGGTATGTTCTTGATTTAATTGTACGACTTTTTGTAAATTCATTGATAATATGGGAAAAACCAAATGCGATATGAAAGCAGGCTTATTATGTTTATGTCGTATAAAAAAAAATTTTTTGATTAAGTAGATACATTCAATTTTGATGATGCTTTTCATAATAGGGTCATAAAATTAGTCCTTTTTTTCTTCTCACCTGATTACGAGCAGGAATTAAATCTACCTGTTATCATAACTTAAACGAAATATAAAGGCATTAAGAGTAATAATAATAATTTCATAAAAACAACAACAATGGGTAAACAAAATCCATTAACTTAGGACGAAATCGGCCAAATTCGAGCTTACCAGAAACAAGGCAGATCTATCCGTTTTATATCCAGTAAGATTGGAAGAGGACCAACTATTGTTCAAAGCTACATTAAGGACCGTGAGAACTATGGAGAAAACTGGATTGGTAGGGTAAGCAAAGCAACAAGAAGTCAGAGTCGACATTCAAAGTCAAGACTTTCCGCAAGCAAAATCAAACCAAAAACTTAAGTTGAAGCTAGTAGATCAACTGTTCTTCACGCTATCTATCAGGCCAACTAATTAGTACTTGCGCAAGTAAATATGTGTGATAGGTACTAAATATAAATAATAAATGCCCAATAACAATGCAAAATAAACTTCAAAAAATTAAGGGATCTACGCATGTTGATTACCCGTATAAATGATGTGCCATTAAAATACCTCAGTCCCTGTGAGGGTTAAATAATTTTTTATTTGAATCGATGTAGAGAATCATCCATCAATTGATGTCCGGTCTTAGCTAAAACACCTTCAATATACACAACTTGTTTAAATTACTGATATATGCCATGACTGCGTGTCGGTTGCCGACAAATCATTATTGTATGTGGTTAACCCATCTACATAAAATAATTGCGGTAGATTTCAAAAAGTTGGGGTCGTGCGTGTGTCCACCGCATACACAATGCCTTATTAATTGGAAATTAATTACAACAAGCTTAAGGCGGATCGGATGCTTTTCGTCATCCTCCGCATTTTGTCGCGGCATTTCGCTAAACTTTAACAACTTACCTTCTTTATATGAATGGTTGAATAAACAATATTGACTTGTGAATACCACCACTTGAAGTGGGGGTTGGAGTTACAGCGCTGTTTCACGTCTTGCCCTCTCTCCCTTCTGTGGGATAAAAGGTGCTTACCAACTGCTCATAATATCGATGGGGTGAAGAAAATAATTGTATTTCAAATCGGAATCATGTATTCATTTTATAGGAAGGTTATCATTAGTGTGTCAGCAAAGAGGGTGTTGATGAAGAAAACCCACCCTACACAAGGCAATATAATTTATGTAAATCAGTAGAAGTGTTAATAGCTGTTATCCCTTACATTTATTGGCATAGGTCCATTACGGACTAAGAAACGGGAAGGAATACATTATCCTAAAATGTAAGTATATTCGACTTATTGAGGCATGTGGTGATAGCTTCTTGAATGCTGATAGTTTTAAAGCTACAAGTTAAGAAATTAAACAAGGAAACTGAGTAGACTTCCTCTTAAGGTAAATGGAGGACTTGATAAGTAGAAATTGTACCATATATTTTTCAGTTATGGAAATATTTTGTTTTAGGTAGTTTTTGTTTCTCAAAACTTTCTGGCACTCATACAGTTCCTTAACCTTAATTTATAAATCTTTTTCACTGTGATATTATAGTTTTCGTCGATTCGACAACAAAAACAAAAAACATAATAAATAAAGTTCAAAGTAAATGTTCTGTACATGAGTACATGAGCACCCTTCAACTTTGGGCTCGCCTCAAACGGTTTTAATGACTTAATCATCCTTCTCTTTGAGGATGAACAAAAGACACAAACCTTCACTGTCAACTTTATATTACTCCTGAACTGGTTCCTAGTTGATTTGAACCATTCGACTCCAATATATTATAATTACATCTCTAAGAGAACAATTTGTACAGGCGTAGTTGATTCGACGGAGGTTAATAAACTACGTTTGCAAGCCCACTTTTCTAAACGTTCACCCCTATTAACCCTGGCCGTACTTTGAATTTGGATTTTGGTGGAGACAAAAGGCGTAATCTATTAAGCAGTTTACTCGATACCTCTGCGCATAGATAGCTAATTAGAACTTAAAACTTTCTTAAGTCATCCAAATTATCTATTAATAACGAATCTGAAATTATGTCCCATCTTCAGCAAAAGAGAAAAAACTGGTGAGTGCCAGGACTGGAACTCAAGTTCAGATTAACCACACAACAACTGAATCAAAAATATGTGGTCACTCCAACGAAGGTTGTCATTAACACATACACCGAGAATGCAAAGTCTTTCGATTTCAGCGATGCAAGTGCCGTTCATAGATAATGGCACATTATTGAGGATTCGCTTTAATGACAAGACAATATTATGTTTTGGAAGCATTAAATGCAAGTTTTGCCCAATTGAACTATGCTATAAAAATTGCAATTTTATGAGCTTAATATACGTTGTCGTTCCAGTTCCATACCCGAAGATGATGGGCGTGAGCCAGGAAACGAATGTGAACAGTTGAGAGTACTGTCATCGGCGAAGAAATGAATTGGATTAGAAGTTACAGACAATTCATAAAAACGAGAAAGAGGGTCGGGGACAAAACAGAGCCTTAGGGAACACCAGCATTTATTTGGTGAATTGCATACTTGTAACCATCCAAAACGACTTGAATTGAACGGCACAAAAGGTAGTTTCTAATTCACTAAAGTAAAGTATCATCGATTCCAAATGAACGCATTTTCGACAAAAGAGCTTGATGCCAAATTCTGTCGAATGCCTTTGAAATATCAAGCGCAACAATCTCACGTTCACCTAACTGGTGAAGTGATTGGATCCACTTTTTGGTTAGATAAGTCATCAAATCACCATTGGAACTGTTGCTGCGAAAACCGTACTGCCGGTCATTAAGAACTCTCCGGGATTCAAGATATTATTATTATATATAGAAAGAAGGGACGTAAGTGCAATTGGTCCGTAGGAAGAGAAATAAGAAGATTCGTACGTAGGTATTCTATGCGCTCGAGTACAAGGGGGAATAAAGCACAATCTGTTAGCGTAAAGCATATTGGCCTTATCTAAAAAGCAGACAGCGGAAATGTAATTGTAAATGAGTGTCGGGAGATATGACGGGGCCGAGTCCCATCCAATGCTCAGGTAAGGTCGGTTGTATCAATGCCTCGTCCTGGTAAGTCGGCTCTGCCAGGATGGACCACCCCTACCGGTCTCAATCGTGGGAACAAAATCAAACAGATAAAAAAATTAATGAAAAAAACGAAAAAGAAAAACAAAAACAAAAAGACTAGCTGAGACTGCCAGATGTTGGCACCTCATCAGAGGACAAATTCTTGGCCTCCAGTCAGGAGACAATAATCATTTCAAAAAAATCAAGGTTGCCGAAGGATCAGCAGCCACTGCCAAGCCAAGCAATTTGGCGGCTTGTGCGGTCCAGAAGCGACCGTTTACCGAGGTGGTAAGGGATCACCTTCAGGTCGTACTAGTGGATGACCTCTCAACAAATTGGAAATCCATAGCCAAGGCGTGGGGAAGTATTGAGGCCAAGCTTTTCGAAAAGGTGATAGACCATATAGTAATCAACCAAGGGGAACCTCTTCCAGATTTCCAGATGCCGAGGTGGTGAGGGGATATCGGGTAATCAAATGACCGGACCAATTTTCCAAGGACTTCCTTAGTGGCTGCGCTGCTAAGGTTAGCGACGCCTGGGATGGTTGGAAGATCTAGCTTATCCCAGCTAAGGGCATCCCGAGGAGATCACTGGTCAGTCATCAAGGCGGAGGAACCCTATAAGAACACAATGTCCTTCCTTCTGCCCATAAACAACGAGTGACTGGCTACTGTCGGGAAAGCAGATCATAAACTAAGGTTTGGTATAAGGCATGCCAAGCTTAAAGTTTTCCTTTCCTCGGGTCCTGAGGACGATTTGTACATCGTCGAAACCGACAAGTTATTGGAGGACCTGATGATCGCCGACGAAAACCCTTTAACGGATAATGCTGAAAGTTATACAGATTAACCTTAGGCACTCAAGGTGTGCCTCCGATAATCTAATGGTTTTTCTAAGGGAGAAAAACATTGACATTGGCATTATGCAGGAGCCCTGGGCGAGAGACTCGTCCATAAATGTTCGTCTTAAAATGTTACCATATTTGTTTTTATTATTATTGTTTTATTATTTTTTTTTCTATAATCGTAAAATATGTCGCCATGTATATCCACATGTTAACTGTGCACTCTTAAAGAATGTTGTTCTTATTGTACAGCAAATTATTAAGATAAATAAATACAAATACAAATACAAAGGGACGAGACCACTAAACCATTTAGAAACCCCAAAAGAGTTAATTGGACCAAGTTTGGCCAAGTTCATCGGACAAAAGTCAAAAATATACCCGAAACAAACACAGTTGCAATTAAAGAACTGATGTTACAGTTAAAGACTTTCGAGAAGGCTATGGATGTAGTATACAAAGTCTTGTGCCCAGTTAAACGAAAGAAAAAGACGCTTCCCCCATGAGTAATGTGAAATTCCCAATGAATTTCAAAAAAAAAAAAAAAAAAAAATTAAACACCAAAACGATTTCTTTCGTATCAACTTTATTGTGCAATATCCAAACTTAGACTAACTTATCTCTATAACGACTCCTCCTTAAATGCTAAATCAGTTAGAAGATCCATAACAGAAAAACCAAAAAAGAAAGGATTAGAAAGAATTCACAAATAAGAGAACCACACACAATAAGCCACCGATCTAAGTTGCTCTCTTTGATAGCAACGCTGTGCTTCATTCACGTTTCTGCTTACTCGTATGCTGTTGTTTTTGCTGTTATATAGCTGCAAGCTCTGCGTAGATTTGTAAATATGTTTACTTCATTTGGGTATGCAGTTAGAAGCAGTGCGTAAATTTGTAAACATGTTGTTTTGTTAATTTATGCCGCTGTTTGCTTATCATGCGGCTTATGCGTATTGTGCCAAATGCATATATATTTGGTTACATGTAACTCATGGTGCAACGAAGATCTCTCCAGTGGCTGAGAGAGGACCAGAGCGATTTTCAACATCTGCCACAAACACAAATTCTGGCAGCCTTATAAGGATTGTCTAAGTCTGTATAAAAAAGTCATAAAGACATCCAAAAAGGACGCCTGGATGGACTACTGTCATTCAATAGAAACCCTTAAGGACTCCGCTGGGCTAAGCAAAATTTTGTCCAAGGAGCACTCCAACCACTCATTTTTGAAAAGATCAGATGGAGGATGGACAGACAGGGAGAGGGTCAAAGTTGTTGCATATGCGGACGACGTAGTGATACTAGTGTCAGGGAAGTTTCCTCCATGATAAGTGAAATCATGTGGACTGCTCTTGACAAGCTAAGCACCTGGGCTGCAAGTTGCGGCCTTGGCGTTAACCCGAGCAAAACTGAACTGATCCTGTTCGTGCTCGATCGTATCGTGCTCGATCCAAAACTTAACTGGAAACATAACATTGAATACAGAGTGAAGAAGGCGTGTATTGCCTTCTATGCATGTGGCATAACCTTTGGAAAGAAGTGGGGACTTCAACCAAAGATGACCTTGTGGATGTATACAGCTATTGTACATCCAATCCTCACTGGTATAGTAGCACGCGTTGAATAAAGGTTACAACCTCAAAAAACAGAAAAGATCGCAAAGAACAGCCAGTATTGGCACCACGGTTGCACTGAGGTCGGCCCCCAAAGGATGCCCTCACTGTCCTCTTACACCTTTTTCCTCTTGACCTACACACAAAGGATACCGCACTATGTTTCCAACCGACTACATCACACCCAAACTAAATTTCAAAAAAGGCTTCCAAGTTAGTTTCCCTTTCAGAGCTCGTTTTTAACAAAGGGACGAAATAGTGAAAGAGCTCCACACGGTCGTATACACCGACGGATCTAAGATGAACTCTGGTCTGGGGGCCGGTGTCTACTCGGAATCACTAAAAATATAAATATTCTACCGCCTGCCGGATTTTGCCAGCGTTTTCCAGCGGAATTACTGACTATCCGAGAGGCCTGCACGCAACTAGGGCTTGACACAACGCACACAAAAAAACATTGCTATCCTCATAGATAGCCAAGCCGCCATAAAAGTTATTGACTCGGCTACCATATCCAAACTGGTGCCGGAACGAACTTGCCCGACTGGGCGAACGTTTCGGGTTACACTACTCTGGGTTCCAGGACATAGTAACATAATAGGAGATGAGCTGGCCATATTCACATTCCACTAGGTGCAGTTAAGGCACAAATACACTCATACTTCCTCCAGGAAGCCAATCTTCAATTGAGAAGGTTAACTAACTGCATCATATCAAGGAAAATATAAGAAACTCTCTTCCATTTCTTCTGCGAATGTCCGGCACTAGCAAGAGCCAGACTGCGGGCACTGAATCAACCATTCTTCGACGATCCTTCGATCGATATCTCGGGCAAAGGGATACAAGATCTCATCCGTTCTCTCAACTCCACAGGTTGGATATAGCTATACATCAAATCCTCTATACTCATTACAACATATGTCACACGAGTCGTGGTAACAAAAATGAACAACACAGTGCTACTGGGGTTCATGCCGAACTGCCACCTCTATCTACCTACCAAAATGTCTAATTAATTAAATTACGGAAGGACATATATTATATTTCCATAGAGCCCCTACATACCTACAAACACCTTTCATTAGTGAACTATTCATGATGATGGTATTTGTTCAATAACCTAAATTTCCAATATGAAATTTTCGGTACATAAGAAGTGCAAGATAAACATGAAATGTGACGATAGCTCAATATACAAAGAGATACTGTTTCAGTGAGACTTTGTTTTTAGTGCGGTGAAAAGCTCTGTAGGCAAAACTGAAGAAAGCTTAATATCCAGTGGCGTCATTTTGAAATCTTCGATTATTATACTCGACCTGGTTATACATTTTGTTCAATCATTTGGTTTAATCGATCAATGTCTTCAATCTGTATGAAGTAGTAGGTATGCTTCTCAAAACTAGAAGCTGCGAATCATAGAATGAATTGCCAGAGCTAACTTGACGATAAGGGTGGAGTTCTGACAATTTGGGATTGTCGTCTATAAATAATTAAATAAACAGTTGGTGCAACAGTCCTCAAGTTCTAGTATCTTGTATAGTTCACAAAATTAGGTCCTTGGCCCAAATGAAATTGTTGGAGAAATTAAATGGCATCTGCAATGTTGTCCCTAATGGTTTTTCTCTCAAATGTGTGTCAGACTTTCACTAGAGCTATGAAAGGCAAAATTGTTTTCCAGGAGTTCAAACCCAACACGTTTGCTGAGGTGTCCTTCAAACTTGGCCTTCATACTAAGAGTCGACGCATCTACCTAAGCATAAGATAGAGCTCTTTCTGAAAAACCATACTAAAAATCTGGTGTGATGTCGGGGCTGTACTTACTTACTTTACCTGTCTCCTGTGTTCCTGACCCATGAATAATGCCTGTGAATTTGCAACTTACCATCCCTTGCGATCCCATGTATGCTCCTTTGTGTTGTCCTGACCAAGAGCTCTGGCATCCACAATAAACTTGTCTTCAAAAAGCATTTTGGTATTTTATCTTAGCGCTTGTAAAACTAAGAATTACACACTCGATTTGTTGATTTTAAATAAAAAATGTAACTTTAAGTCATACATCCCTCCATAAATGTATCCACATGTGAAGAAATCCACCACTTTGAATTCCACATTTTCGTATTTTCTCTTTCGTATTTCAGACATAAAAAGCCTCCCTAAAAGTTTAATTTCTATTGCGCTGTCGCATTCCAACGAAGAATCACAATTCACTCAGAGAGAGAGAGAGAGATCCTAACGGAGAGCGCAGTACCAATGCGAAATTATTACAGCATCCACCCACCCATTACGCATCTCCCGAAGACAAAAATAATTATGCAATGCCGAAATGAGATAAAAATGTCGAGTAACTCTAAAGACCAGTGGGTTGGTGGTATTCTATCCCTAAACAGCCGGAAGCGAAAACATTCCCAAAAAAGACAACCACCCGTTCGCACCAATCTTCACCAATATAAGAGAGTAAAGTTCAACAGGACAACGTTTCACTGTTTACTCAGTGCTAATGATCATCACGCTCATCCTCTCTGTTAAATTAGAATACACACAGATACACATCCTTTTTTTTATTCTGGGGGTGGTACACCACTGAGCATGTTTTTTGGAGCAAAATTCGTATTTTCGTGTTTCGCCCGACTCTCTATCCAGTTTTCTTTTTCCTTTTTATCTGCACATCTCCAATTTTCTTTTTCCGTGAGTTTGCCCAGCGAAAGAAGGGAGGATTGGCGAAGTTCCATTCGGAAACATTTTCGTATCCTTGTCCAAGACTAGGTGCTGGGTTGAATTTTTCTTTTCCATTTTAGTTCGCTCAAAAAGTTTTCTCTTCTTTTGGGGTTTTCTTCTCATGGAAAAATCGGTTCGTCGTCGTTGATTCTGATGACTCTTGGTACTACTAGTTTCGCTTTTGCTGCTGCTACAGCTTCTGTGGCATTGCTGCCGATACGGTTGCCTATTACTGTTGTGGGTGGCACGCTCTTATCGATGAAAGTACGGCGCTCTGCTCTATTCTACATTATCTGTGAGCCTGTGTGTATGTGTGTGGTAAGTTATCTCGTTTTCCGTTTTTCGGGGGGCTAACAGTGCAAACATTTCAGGGCGTTTAGTCCCAGACCGAATTTTCATTGAAACGGATTTTTCGGTAAAATATTCTCGTGAACTAAAAATAGTCCAGTAGTGTCGCACCAGACTAACTGGCTGGCTGGTTGCTCCTTAGCGTTTGCTCTCCATATTTGTACATATTTGCTCCACTCTCGGAAGCCACCTTCCTCAACTCCACTTTGTCTTGCCAGTTCTACTCCATCGAGCGCTACGCCATGCAAAAGGTACTAACTTTGATTTCAGTCGATAACGAGTCCGGTTAGTAGTCGTACGGTGGTAGTGGTGGTAGTAGGTTCAAGTTACTCCAACGTCA
Source organism: Portevinia maculata (assembly GCA_949715645.1). Lineage (NCBI taxonomy): Eukaryota > Metazoa > Arthropoda > Insecta > Diptera > Syrphidae > Portevinia > Portevinia maculata. The sequence goes on along the minus strand of OX454525.1, from coordinate 64,264,377 downwards.
CAAAAATTAACAAAAAAAAGTGTTTTGCGGGAGTGTTGTTCTTGGTCTATTTTGTCCATCATCTGTCGAATAAAGCTGGAGCTTCCTGATTCATTGAAGTATGAAAAAAAATCAACCGGACTACTTTAAGGTGAAAAGTGTGCAATAGAAAGAATAATTTTAATTCGGTACACAAAAAAAAACTAACTTCAAGCTGATTTCAAGTATTAGATACAACACTTTTAGTCAATGTCAACGCATTAGCATCCTGTGTTTGCGAATTTAAAAAAAGTGCGAAAAATATAATTAAATTTAAAAATCAACTGGGCTTGTCAACAACACCATTTTCGTGCCCATTTTACCAATTTAAAATCATATAAAAAAACGAAACAAATTGGCGGCTAATTAACGAGAACTCGAGTGTACAAAATATTGAAGCGCTAATTTCCATTATCATTTTGTGGTGAGTAAAATTAAGTTTATTTAATTGCAGACATTTTTTTAATTTGATTTTTTGCATACAACCAAAATGTAAATGTTGACGAATTTGCTTTCTAATGTGTATTTAAATTTCTGTGATATTAATAATTGTAATAAAAAATTAAATTATTTAGGGGTTCTATAAATATGTTGTTAGGATAACTACAAAATTAGTTATTAGAAATTATATATATCTCAATCTTATTCGCTTTGGCTGTCATAAAATGGAACTCGGGTGAATTTCGCGACCTATTTGTCCTAAAGGCGCTCTATTGCTCTTTAGTTCGATTTTGATTAGAATACTGCTCGGTAATCTGGGACCCAATGTCGGAGGTTCATTCATCTCGAATTGAACGCATCCAGAAATCTTTAACCCACATTGCATTCCGCAGAATAACCTAAGGTTCTGAGCTACCAACTTACAAAACTCGTTGTCTATTGCTTGATCTAAGTACTCTCTCTGTCAGAAGGAACATCTACAAAGACACAGTCTTTGATGTTTTTGCATTGTTCTTACGGAATACAGTGTTCTGAACTGCTTTTTCCTTTACCGTTCTACTTGCCTTCTTAATTCCGGTGCCTATCACATTGATTAACTTATCCAATTTTTTATACCTAGTAGATAAATATATAAATAAAAACTGGAGAATATTTATCTATGTATGTATGTAGTTCGTACAGTAATAGTGCGTGTTGTATTCGAACAACCGGAAATTGTTTGGCATACTCAGTAAAATAGCGTCCGTTAGTATTGATTAATAATGGGTTGTGATAATGCTCCTCGGGGAATGAGTGGCGGGCAAATGTGAGATGATTATTTGCTGAAATAATGAGTTATTGTTTCCGAAATATTGATACACAAATGTGTAGTCACGGGGGATCACTTTGCATTATTAATTATTATAAATTTCATATATTCAACTTAACTATGATAGAAACACTTTCTTTTCAAGTATTTAAGCCTGTGCAATTTTAATCGAGATTAGGTAAATGCAATTGACACGTTGCACTGCAAATACTGCAATAGATCCCAAGTCTCCCATTTATTTAATACAATTTACCTTTTCATAATCAGTCATCTAAATTCATAAAAAAAAGTAAGACAAACCTTTTTTTACATAAGTGCCCATTTTTAGGATAAGGTTCATCATAGGTATTTCGCAAATTGAGTAAAAATGTGACTACTATGTAGGCACTATGTTTCGCGAATTGGTAAATTGTCATTCGCCTGAAACGTCAAATCGTTGGCGAAGGCACATAAGTGGCGACTCAGGCAAATAAAAATATTTTATGACAATATTAAACAAATTAAAAAAGCGATTTGGAAATTTAGTAGACTTCCAAACCAAGCTAAATATAAGTAAATGGTTCAAAATTAGTAAACATTTATTGCTTTTACTTAAGAAATATTAGTATCTACCAATACAAAGTAATTAGACTAATTGGACGCATCTAATAAAAAATAACAGATACGGTTGTGTTGGTATTAGAAAAGTATAAAATGTTTTCATCAGATACACATTCAGCCTGATTGTTGCTCAACATAAGTTGGCTGAAAAAATATCACTTCAAAATAGGAGGGTGTGGTGCCTTAGTGGTAAATGTGTCAGGCTACTAATCAAAGGATCTCAGGTTGAAATCACCCCAGGGCCAAGTAACACCAACAAAATTTTCCACCGCCCCAGCTTTTTTTTGCGCAATTCTGACAAACATTCAAGAGTCTCAATTGTAATGGGAAACTTTTTTTAATTTGCTGTTTGGAGTTGGCTTAAAATTGTAGGTCACTTCCACTTTGCACAAGCAGATGGTTGAAGAAGCTAGGTTTTAAGCTCTGTATGGGGCTTAACATTTATATTTATTTTATTTGTATAGAAAAACATTCAAGCTTTCTTTCCCAATAAAAATGTTTGAAGATCATTTTAGCCAAAGAATCGCAGTAAAACTGACTATCGGCCGATATCAATTCTACCATTTTTTTTTTTATCGAAAATCGTTTAAAAAATTCTTTTATAAACAGTCTGGATTTCCATGTCCCTACAGTAGCACCATTGCGTTCTTGATGTGGTTTAGAAGATTAGGGAGTCCTTGGATGATGAGAAAGTCACATTTTTATTCCACCTTAACAACTAAAAAGCATTCTATACCATTGAGCATAATATCCTGTGTCTGAAACTCTCTTTTCGTTTCGGTGTTCAACTCATATGTATGTCATAGATAAAATATCAGGTAGGAGTCAAGCAGTAGTGTCTGAAACTCAAGCTTCCTTTCGTTATTGCACGGTGTTCCGCAAGGATCCATCTTAGGGGCACTTTTGTTCTCCGCTTATGTTAACGAAATTCCATATCTACTAAGGCACAGAGAGAGGCGTAGTCGCGTATACAAAATATGATCTTGTTTCGAATTACGCTAAAAGTTTGTACCCAACCTAAAATATTGAGAAAAAAAACACCAAGACTGTTTTCAAAAATCGTTTAATCGTGAAAAATGAATATTTTTCACGATTAAACGAAGTTCCTCGCTTATCAATTATTTTTATATTACAAATCATTGAATCTGATTAATTTTCATTACTTTTAATTATAGTAATTGATTTCATGTCGTTTCAAGGCTTCGTTATCTAAAAGATGAACATCTTAATGTGAAGTTTTGTTTATAATAAATACATACAAATACATCTGCGATTTTCCTTTAAACAGTCAGTGGAAAATCAAACTTTTGGAAAACTTAATAGTTGTCTCCCGAAATGTAGTAGGTATGTACTTGTACCTAATGATTGAAGACACAGCGGATGATCATCCTTTGACACTTGCTTACATTCAATTGCTGTCATATTTCGTATTTGTCATCTTTACAGTATTAAGGAGTATGAATTAATACGCCGAACGATATTATGAGCATAAAAATCGCAATGATTTTTTCATTCATTTATCATAGTTCTAGTCCTAATGACCTACTATCACGACTTATTGACATGTTTCCTTGAATCCCAGGCTAGGGTATAATACGACAAAAGTCTATCACACAATATTTCTTAAATATTATACTCCATCCGAAGATAATAGTCAGTACAGCGCTTATGGGGACAGAGATGCCATTCTAAGTATGGGACCATGAACCATAAACAAAAAACATAGGGACGGGCTACAGTCCGCTTGGGCGAACTGTTGGATACCCTATTCTTATTCCTATCCCTCATAAGTGGGCGTGACAAAAGTCTTAGTATGCTTGAATTGTTAGGAACGCTCTACATATTTTGTCATATAACATTAAAAGGATTTTATCGAAAAAAACGAAGCTTTTGTAAGAAAAAACGCTCCCTAGCTTAAACTTTGGTTTTTCAATAAAATTGTTTTATTTTATTGTGGGCGTGTCACTGGTTGGATTTTAAAAATTTTATCTCCCGAGCAGTTTTAGGAGTCATAGATCTATATATAAAAAATTTCAGCTTTCTAGCTCAAAATTTTGTTTGTGGGCGTGTCTGTGGGGGGATTTCATAAATTCGTAAACTTGATTATTTCGGGACCGTAGAGAGTATATGGTTAAAATTTCAGCTCTCTAGGCCCAGTTTAAAGGCCTAATTTTTGCCGACAGACAGATAGACGGACGGACGGACATGGCTAAATTGACATTACTATCGATGCTGATCATAAATATAGTAACTTTTAGGGGTCTACGGGCAATATTAAGGTATGTTACAAATTATGCGTCAAAATTAATATACTCTTAGCATAGGGTATACAAATTTGTGACGGTCAATATTTGAAGTTATGGCAGACCTGAGAGAGCATTAACAACAGTGTCCCGAAGGAGGGGGGTTGCAGTGGGGCAGCATGGCCCCTCATATGCATTGCACTGTTTATGGGATTAGTTGCGAAATCGCAAGTAGATTCCACAGTGCAACGCCTATGGGGGCGCATGCTGCCCCCCTGCAACCCCCCTGCTTGGGGTCACTGTTTGATTTGGAGTAGGTGCGAGGTTCGGTTCTTGAATTATTATAAAATGTTAAGCGACCAAATTCGAAAATTTGGCTTTATGTCACTTTCCGGATTTGGCCTTATGACGCCTTGTGAAAGTGACATAATACCAAATGCTAGAATTTGGCCTTATGTCACTTTCACAAAGCGACATAAGACCAAATTTCGAGATTTGGGCTTATGACGCTTGGGGTTATGTCACGGCACCAATATAATAACACTTGCCACTGATTCCTCTAACCGCAAAGTGTTTCTTATTTCATTTCATTGTATACCTAATTTTAAATAATAACTCACGTTTAAAATGTCTATAAAAACTAATTCAATATGCAAAACAATTTCGAAATTTAAAATTTTATCTGTGAAATTTTATGCTACCTAATTAAACAATTATCATGGTATGGAAACGCTCACTCACGAGTGCTCATAAACGGGTCACTGCTCATTTTCAACTCCCAAGCGTGTGCGTTTTTCAAAAACTCTTGAGCGTGAGGGTGAGCCCTTTGGAATTTCCATTACTGCCCACGATCACGAGTGAGCTTATTGAAACGATAATATGCACAGGCACACTCGCGAGCGTGAGCGTGTGTCTTGGGTCGACGCGCATAAGGGTATTTGCCTCGAAAAACCGCTCAAAAATATTTGGTCGTCTTATTGAGGTGATACCTGGCTGAAACAACTGTAAAAGCGTTATAAAGCTTATTTCTATGGAATTGATTTATACATCACTATGGAACATAAAGTTGTCAGTGAAGATTCCTCTTCATCAATACATTCCTCAGCTGTTTTTTCATCTTCACTTTCATTATCTAGATATTATTATTATAAATCAGGAATCCGGAAATAAGCGTTTCAAATGCTTCTTTTGTGAATTGGTTAGAATTTTTACCAGGCAATGGTCTTTAGCTTGTTATTAGAGAATCTGAACTTTAAAGTTTCTGTTCCCCTATGGCTTGGGAATTGGATAGCATTGCATTTTTGCTTTTTGAAGAATACTATAACAAAGAAAGAGTTGTTTGTCTCACTATTTCACACTGCTTACTTGAAAGATTTGCATCAACAAAAAAAGAAAGAGCAGGATATTTTTTACGTGGTCGTTGAAAACTATCGGACAATTTTTTTTTATATCTTTTTGCGCTACCAGGCGACTCGATGATTTCTTTTAGTGCTTTTGAAGCTAGCGATTTTCCGGTGATACCTCATTCCTCATTTTTCCGCTTCGTTCGGGTCACGTAAGATCTGCGTTCTTCTTCTTTTGCTCTGTACGCTGAGTTCTGTGAAAAATTTCAACAGCCGTCCAAGTCCAGTCAAAGTTGGTAATTCAAAAATTCCCTGAAGCCAAACTTAATTTTTTCTTAAAAATCTAACTTAACCCTTAACTTAAATTAAACCCTTAATACAATTTAAGAGATATAAGGTTACTTTTTTTTATTAAATTAAATACCATAAACGTCCAATTTTAAGCTTAAAATTTGTATTGAGCAATTAGGTTTGAAGATGATCTAATTGGGCTTCAAAATCATTCTTACCACACTCATCAATAACATCATATAACTGTCATTTAGTTTGAACGCACAAGCCAGACGGTCCTTCAAGCAAAAGAATTAATTTTATAATAAATATTTTATTTTTTTTTCATTAGACTAGACATTCACCAAGGACGATAACATCTCGAGGGGCAGATATGGGCAGTGCTTTTTTTTATTTTTGCTTCTCGACTTTTTTCTCTTAAAGCTGATACGAACAATTTTGCCGAATAATACCGAATAGTATAACAAAAGGCTCACAGTAACAAAAAAAAACAGACTGCCCTTTTGCATACATTGAAAAAAAATTCACTTCTATTAAATAAAAGCTTCAATAACCGCCATAACCGGGCGGCTATGTGTGTAGTTGCTCCAACTTGCTGGTACGAAATGTTTTTGAAACGGGTACTTCTTCGGCGCAGTTCTGGGTAAACAAAAAAACTGCTTCAACATCTTTAAATAACGGCTCCATTGACAGTTACTGTTACGCCGTTTTCTTCAAAGAAGTATGGCCCCACAATGAACGTTCATGAAACTGCGCACCACACTGTGACTTGATCTGGGTGCAGTACCATCTCATAGAGTATTTCTGGATTAGATTCATTGACATTGCCGTTTAGATCAAAATGGACCTCATCGGACATAAACAGCAATTTATCAAGCTGTTGTTTACTTCCGTCATTTCAATAATTATTTGTCGAAATTCCAGGAGAATAGGCAAATCCAGTGGGTTTAACTTGCTTGCAATTTGGACTATGTACGGAAATAAGTTTAAGTCACCCGTTGGCGTTGTAATGACCGTCTGTTAACTCCAATTTGCGCAGGTTTCGAGTCGAAACGCTTGGATTTGCCTGAATTGACGATGCTACAGCCGCGATTTTGTCTTGAACCCGAACATAGGGATCTCGATGGTAGGGTCTTCGTGCGATGCTTCCAGATTCGGTAGACCTGTTTACCAGTCATAATGGTTCATCTACTCGGGGGTGTGCCGCCAAACTCCCACCTAAATTCCCTTTGTACGGAAATGGAATCCTCTTTTGGTATTTTAATAAATCTAACTAGTAACCTGCCAAATAAAAAAAAGTACGTACTCACAAAGAAAAAAAGTTTTTACATTTTGATCTTGTAGCATGATTCGTTCGTACAATGAATTGGAAACAAATAAATCCAAATCTAAGAACTTACAAAAAAAACATATCTTCATCTTCATGAAACGCAAATAGTACCGGAGATGCGCTGATCCGAAATAATATAAAACTTTATTATTATTATTGGTTGTGACAAAAAGGCGACTTACCCTTACCATCACGATCAAAATATCAGGATGCAATTCAAATCCTATTGTATGTCCTTATTAAAACACAAACGCGGTTGCACGATGAGGTGGAGCGGTCGCACATGTTTGTTTAGAGATCGCTCAAGCTACATCGATCGGTATGAAAAGTTGTTTGGTCGCTTGGAATCAAACCACTTTTTTTATCGTGAGAAAATTTGAAGAACTGGGTCAGTCGCGCGATGGTGTTAACGAAGCCTACTCGCGCTTATGAGCGACAGCTATTAGGACAAGCATTCTGGTAGCGCTACCAAACAAGCGACGTGACCCACCAAAGTTCATCGTTCGGTCGCGCGATGGCTGCCAATTAGGACGTAGGCTAAGGGGAGATATCGTATAAAAGTAACTTTTACCATTCATGGGAACTTAGCGACATATGACACAAGAAATTCTCCCGTAAGTGTGAATGCAAGTCTTTGGGTTGACACCACTGGGGATCATTGGTGTCCATAAAAGAATTCCAAACAAGAATTGAGTGAAACGAGTATGTGGGTATTTTTGAAAACTCATACGGGCTAAGCTAAGACATTTACATGCAACAACAACTAAGCCTATATGGGCTCAAAAGCTAAGCCCAGATACAGTGTACCAAATCCGAGATTTCCTGATTCCGTTCCATTCCGTACGTTTGGAAGATTCGGTCGGGTGGAATGTGTTTATGTTTGAAGAAATTACTTGGCTATTTAAATAATATAAATATATTCTTTTTATTTTATTTTATTTACTTTATTTATTTAAATTCATTATCATACTATATAGAACTGACACTTTGTTGCAACGTAGAATATACAATGGAACAAATTCTTCATCCTCCTGACGATGTGTACTTCTACATAACTTAATACTGCCCCTTAGCCCCTAAAAGTTACTACATTCGTAATCAGCAACGATAGTAATGTCGATCTAGCTATTTCCGTCATAGGCTCTAAGACTCGAGGTAGATAGCTGAAACATAAATTCTCTAGGATCCCGAAATAATAAAGTGTAAGAATTTTTAAAATCCGCACACTGACACGCCCACAATAAAAAAAAACAAAGTTTGAGCTGGGAAACTGAAATTTTTAATACTCTCTAGATCTTCAAACATGAGCATTAATGCTCACGTTGATAGATTTTTAAAATTCGCCAACTGACACGGCCACAATTAAATAAAAAAGTTTTATCGAAAAGCCTAAGTTTGAGCTAGGAAGCTGAAATTTTGAATATATACTCTCTAGCAGCCCGAAATGATCATGTGTTAATATTTTTAAAATAATAGTTATTTGCCATGCCCACTTTTAAAGGGCGTTTTTCACAAAAACTTTGTTTTTTTCGATAAAATCCTTTAAATGTCGTATAGCAAAAGATGAAGATCCTTCTTAACAATTAACCGATACTTAGATTTTTGCCACGTCCACTAGTGAGAGATATGAATATAATAAACATAGGGACGGGCTACAGTCCAATTGAGCGCACTGTTGGATACCCTATTCTTATTCCTATCCCTCATAAGTGGGCGTGACAAAAGTCTAAGTATGGTTGAATTATTAAGAACGCTCTACATATTTTGTTATATTTATAACATTTAAAGGATTTTATCAAAAAAAAAAACGCTCCCTAGCTCAAACTTGGGTGTTTCAATAAAATTGTTTTATTTAATTGTGGGCGTGTCAGTAGGCGGATTTAAAAAAAATTTAACAAATGAGCATAAAGGGCCCCTAGAGCGTATATATTATAAATTTCAGCTCCCTAGCTCAAACTTTGGATTTTCAGAAAAATTGTTTTATTTATTAGTGGGCGTGTCAGTGAGCGGATTTTGAAAATTTTTTATCCCGAGCAGTTTTAGGAGTCATAGATCATATATAAAAAATTTCAGCTTTCTAGCTCAAAATTCGATTTTTTCCAAAATTTTGTTTTTTTGAGTTTGTGGGCGTCTGTGGGCGGATTTCAAAAACTCGTAAACTTGATTATTTCGGGACGCTAGAGAGTATATGGTTAAAATTTCAGCTCTCTAGGTCCAGTTCAAAGGCCTAATTTTTGCCGACAGACGGACGGACGGACATGGCTAGACGACATTACTATCGATGCTGATCATAAATATAGTAACTTTTAGGGGTCTACGGGCAATATTAAGGTATGTTACAAACTACGCGTCAAAATTAATATACCCTTAGAATAGGGTATAAAAAGGGTATCCAAGCGGATTGTAGCTTTTCCCGCTATTTTATGTTTTGTACATTATATTGTTGCATTTTGAAAAAAGGGAATAAGCTAAAATTTCAGATTTCTTTAAAAAAACATAATCTACTCGTATGTTCAATGTATATACTTTAAAATAATTTAAAACAAATGTGCAAGCCACTCTTTTTATACCCTATTCTAAGGGTATATTAATTTTCACGCATAGTTTGCAACATACTTTACGGGTCTACGGGCACCATAAAAGTTACTATATTTATGATCAGCATCGATAGTAATGTCGATCTAAAGGGTGGCGACGGTGTAGAGGTTAGTGTGTTGGCTTGTGACCCGTGCGGTGCAGGTTCAATCCCCATGGGGAACAACAACATACGCCACCCATTTACATGCCTCTACACCAAAAAGGAGGATTTCTGAATGGTAGTACAATGGACCGTTACCGAGTCTGAGTGCTCTGGGATTTGGATTTCCTTTTTTATCTAAAAAAAAAAAAAAAAATGTCGATCTAGCCATGTCTGTCCGTCCCTCCGTCCGTCCGTCTGTCGGCAAAAATTAGGCCTTAAAACTGAGCCTAGAGAGCTGAAATTTTAACTATATACTCTCTAGCGTCCCGAAATAATCAAGTTTACGAATTTTTGAAATCCGCCCACTGACACGCCCACAATTAAATAAAACTATTTTATTGAAAAACCAAAGTTTGAGCTAAGGAGCGGAAATTTATAATACATACTCTCTAGGGGCCCTTTATGCTCATTTGTAAATATTTTCAAAATCCGCTTACTGACGCCCACAATTTAAAATCAACTTTTTTCGAAAATCCAAAGTTTGAGCTAGGGAGCGTTTTTTTTTACAAAAGCTTCGTTTTTTTTCAATGAAATCCTTTAAATATTATATAAAAAAATATATAGAGCGTTCTTAACAATTTAACCATACTAAGACTTTTGTCACGCCCACTTATGAGGGATGGGAATAAGAATAGGGTATCCAACAGTTCGCCCAAGCGGACTGTAGCCCGTCCCTATGTTTGTTAATATATTTATTTCATTTATCCTTATATTAATTCCAGTATAAGATGAAATTGAATAGCTTGATTACATTTTTTAAAAGTAGTTTTCATAAGCGGAAAAATTTCTTGGTACCGTCAGTGTCCACGAGTGTGGTGTAAAATATCGTCTGGGTAACTGTATCCTATATGGAACATTCACACGCGAGACAGACCCAATGCATGGCTTGCATTATAATTCGTGATACTCGTAGCTTTGACGTTTACACCGTTTTGCTCTTGATAGATTTACGCCACACTCGACTTCGCTTGACTTTGAAAAGAGGAGTCTGTTTAAAGATCGAAAAGAAGGAGGTTGTTCTTGTTTTGATAGTTGAGAATCGGAAATGGACAGAATTATTTCAGTGTGTTTTCGAGGACTTAACAAGAGTTTACTGTACATCCATTTTCAATAATTTGATTCTTGTTTTAAATTACTTTTATTTTGATTGTGTCTTGAATAATATTAAATTATGTTTTGATTGTTTATCTGACAGCTGACGTTTTTAAATGTCAGTCAGTGATGACGTTTCATAGCCGGATGTAGTTCCTTTCGTTTAATCCCATACGAGCGTGTAAAAAAACACACCTTGTGTTGTAGGAAGGTCGGGGTGTATGTTGTACCAAGAACAGTTGTTTCCCTCTCTACCACGAGTATGCGAAGCGCAGTACCCGTTGAATAGGTATTCAAACAAGCGAGTGAGCGAAAGCAAAAATCATTTCTTAAGACAACTCGAAAAAAAAAAAAATTTATTGGTATGTTAAGAAACGATAATATCCAGAGGATCTCAAAACGGCTCAAGTACCTTTGCTGCAACGAAACGTCTACAACCAAAATATCAAACTCAAGGCAGCCTCATAAATTTATATTTCTCCTTTTTACTGGTTGACAGCTTTTTGTTACATAGAATTGCCAGTAAAGGAGTTTTTTTTACTTGAATAGTACCTACCGTAAATAAAATTTTTGGCGATAATTACAATTTTCGTGCTTTTGAACAGTAATGGTGAAAAGTTTGATTTCGGAAATTTACAATATTTTTAATGTTTTATATAATTCTAATTTTACTTCAGTTTAATGATATTTGCATTATAGAAATAGTTTGTTGTTATATTTCATATTTTCTTAAATAAGTCGTTGTTACAACAAACTCCTGAATCCCATAATCGCAACAGCATCAGTATTTAATTGACCTCAGTATTGAAGTTATCCAAACAGGGGAGCGCTGCCAATATCCGTTGACGTCCAACCGGCGAAGCCGTCAGGTGGATAATTGACGATGCAGTAAAGTGGGAGGGTTATAATCCTTTTTATCCTGGTCATAGCCTCACCGTTAAGGAAGAAGCAGTTGTTTAGCAGTTTTTTACAAAACAGGTTGTAATTATTAAATTAATTATTAAAAGAATAGCAACGTTCAAAATTGGTATGAGAATGATAAACAAAAATTGTACTATGCATTGTGACAAAAATTTCCCTGGACACTAAAGTTAATATAAGCAAAAGGTTCAAAGAATGAATTCTTCAATCGATAAGTTTATTTAAGAAAAAATATAACAAACATATGACCGCTTATTTTCAAAACTTGGTGAGCCGATAAGCAAAAGCCTACAAGTATAAGGAGACAGAATATTAAAAACATTCCAGCCTAAGCCTTTGAGGGCAAATTTTAGACATATTTTCTGGAATTTTTCTATCCGGTCAATAAGACATCGGTAATGGGTTGACAATACTTTGCAAGCATATGTAAGTAGGGGCTTCAGGAAAGTAACATTATGATTGTTTAATAACATAAAGGTCCCGAATTGAGTTAGCCTTTCTTGCGATCGTGTTGATATGCCGCGCCAAGTTAAGTTTATGATCAAACATTACACCAAGCACAGACAAGATGTCAACTTCAGAAAGCCGTACACCATCAAAATCATAGTCTTTAGGCAACACGGACAGTTTTTGTGTAAAATTAATTATTTTACTCACTCAACATTTAGGAATAACTAATTGCACCCACAGCAAGAATAAACTGCATTTAGACAATCAACTCAATCTTCAATGTTACAAACTGCCTTGAAAATTATTTGCATCATCAACAACCGCATTTTGTAATTAGAGACAGTCATTTCTAAAACCTATAAATTAAATTGTAACGAAATGGCGACCCTGGGTTAATGGTTAACAGTCGCTTAGCTGGAAAACTATGTGTATTTAAACAGGGCCGAATATTATTCATGTAGGCGATCTGACTTAAGCCCGTGGATGGGCTAAGAATACCACTGCAGCACCCCCAATAACCGCGCTTGTAGTAAAAGGCGAATATGGGCGAAATCATATCTAGGCAATTCATGCTAGCCTTGTGACACATATAACATCTTGAAACTATCTCGCAGGTGTTCATGCAAATCGGACATGACTGAAAGTCGCCAATAATCAATAATGTCATCATGCCACGTTTTCGTTAAAAAAAATTCCTGGATCACACAAATCCAACACCATCAGCATTTGATTGGCCTCAGTTATTTAGTGATCCGTAGAGGCCTGCCAATATTCTTTTAGGTCGAACCGGCAAACCCTACAGGCGCATCAGTAGGAATGCAGTAAAGTGGCAGGGTTAATATCCCTGTAATCCTGATCATAGCTTCACCGGTAAGGAAAAAGAAGAAGATAGTGAAAACGAATTCTCGTCAAAAGAATGTGTGGCACCCAACACCCCTTTCACCGTAAAATAGTTTTAAATAAAACTGAACACATAAAACTTTCACACACATCACTATATTGCCCCAGACAACTTTACCCAATGAACCAATCTATTTTTTATTCAAATTTTAAATCCAATTTATTATACACCGTTTTCTACAATCTACAATTAAAGTGCACTTTCGTATCGATTTTCGTCGAGTTTTAAGAGCAAAATGCCTTCCATTACACTTCGGAGGTGAAAGTGTGAGAGATGAAAAATTCCATTGTCATCCTCTGCAACAATATCCATATAGATACCCATACAGCGAACGTCTTCATTCCCGTTGCATTATTACAAGAGGTGTGCACGACAACGATATTTTTATTGTTAGTGTGACACTTTTAAAAGGCTTTACTTTGAACTTCACTGGCGAAAGCGGTTAAGTATTTTTATGAGAATGAAAAGTAAAAACAAAATCCATTTAACGATGGGGCATCCTTACTCCTTCTGATACTAGATGGATGTGTGTTCAATAGCATAAAGCCTTTTATGAGGATACTTGATTTTCTCTTTTTTTTAACACTATATATCATGGACGATTTAGTACAATGAATGCAATAAAAATCTACTACGGAGGCTCCGGGGAGGCAATGTTCCTCAGATATAAAACAATAAACTACTTTATGTACTTTGTTCCTCAGCCCAAATTGCTCTCATTTCATCACATGTAAGGGGACAATGACATTTATTGCAACACTTTCGTATTTCATTAAGCTTCTGCTGTAACGACTGATGTGGTCTCATAAAATTCATCCGAGGGATACAAAGTTTGTGTGTATTTTAAGATAGCGCGCATTGACGGTTTAATGTTTAGATCAAAGGGGAAGCAAATTGATTTTAAATTGGTTATTAGCAAAGGTATATTTATTTATTATTCCTTTTTAACCAGGATCTACTTAAACTATGCGAAAAAGGTTACAATTGTTCGGGAAAGAGTATTGTGATACGCTGATTCAAGCTCCTGACCCGGTTTACGATCCCAATGAAAGAATGTATCTTCTTGGAGTCACACTTAACTCAGATGTAACTTGGAACAACCAATTAACAATTAACATATAACATACACACAAGCAGCTTCTTCTTCTTTCATATAGAAGAAGGTAGATTAGGGAATAAAAATATTGCTCGCACCTTTTAGGCTCGGCTTAAACACATTCGCTTGAATTTTTTGACAGCATTCATACAGAAACAGTTTTACATCTAACTAATAATCCACAAGGACAATCAAAAATATGAAGAAAAGGTGCAGTAAAAGAAGTTTACCCCAGTGAAAAATACTTTCAAATTTCAAATCCTATCCTAAGAGCAGATTTACTTCGATACAAAGTTTTTAAATTGCCTCAATAATGATGGCAGCCTCCTAAAAATATATAAATTCGTGACCAGGTCTTTGAGCTGTGTCGATCTTGCTATATATATTCTACCCTCTATCACCAAGTTTAAGGCTTTCAAAATTAAGCTAAAAAGCTTAAATTTGGAACATGCGAACTCTCTAGTAGTACAACAGACTCACACTCTTAGAAATAAACCGTATTATCGAAAAACTCGATGGAAATAAAGGTTGTGCTTGTGATCTTCACAAAGTATGTGCCAATGTTTTTATTTTTTCATTACGGAGCACACAGAACACTACGTTTTCAGTATCGCTTTACACAACAACAACTGTTGTTTGTTGCGCAACTAATCATCATCTACCGATCTTTTTTCAATCTCATACCCTACTTCAAATAAACAAAAATGTATTTATCGAATAATAATAAAAAATGCGATTTTAAAATTCTACTCGAGGTAATCAAAAATCAATTTTGTTGCAAAGCTCTCTGAATGTGCGTATGTGCCTTGTAATAAGTTCCTTATTGGCATAATAAAAGTAAGCTTCTATTATTGTCTATAAGAAATAATTTCCTTTACCGCGTAAAAAAGTGTATCCTTAAAAATACTCTTAAATAACTTTGATACAGGTCGAAAGTTTTCCACTTTTTGTCTTCAACGGTTTTTTTTTTAAATATTTTCTAAAACAAAATACACCAACTCATTTGGGGGCGTTTTGACCCGAAAATTGAATTTTTGGTAATTTTGTTCGAAAACGGGAAAAAATGTGTTCAAAACAGATATAGACTGTTAACCATAAGCCACGCCCACTTTGGATCAGTGTCGAGCACACACCCATCACAAAATCACTTATTTACAAAACATACAAATATGTAGATATGTTGTGTGTTCTCATACGTCACCCATATATTTATAAAAATTACTCGTTGTTTATGTGTGTCCTTGATAGACCCACGAACCGCTCGACGGATTTTGATAAAATTTGGTAAGTGTGTTCTTTATGGTGTCTGGATTAATCCTAGCTTAGTTAGGTACAAATATTTACAATTGTCAGTGGTGTTAGAAATTACAAAAATGTGAAACAGAACACATTAAGTGATAAAAGAGAAAATTGTTTCCAAGTAAGCAATAGAAAAAAAATACATTTTCAAATTGTAAAATTAATAATATTCAGAAAATCAAAATAGTAAGCTGGCATAGACTCCTGCCAGACAACTAGCACCTACCCTTAGCGGAGCAACTAATTTGCATTAGCGGGCTAAACCATGCAGGAAAAAGTGTTAAATCTTTTTTATCGGGACACCCAAAACCTATTTGATTCGAAAAAGTAAGAGCCTTTGTCAGACAACGAAACAACGTTCGCCGGGTTATGCTAATATCCCTATAAAATCCATCTATACTTTTATTATTATTTATTATAATTAGCTGGGATGACTAATTTCGTGTCTGTGTAGACGTACCATAAGGCCCATAACCCGCAATCAGATATATTTTGAGATAATCTGAATTTAAGATCCAATCGCCAATACGGCTATCACCGGTCTGTAAATAAGCGTCTACAAGACGTAAAAAACCCTTTTTTTTCTTTGGATTTCGACAGTGTACTAAACATTCAATATCTAGCTTAAATATTAACAATAGATTTGCAAATTTAACTCAAAACTTCGATTCGTATTACATAATTTAGCATACAAAGCTCACCACTACACGTAGACCTAGACATTGTTTGATTACGTATTAATCTGATAAGCTTAATACAAGAACATGGGTTTATCGACAATTGTACATTTTATGCAGATGTGCGTTTGACAATTTATGCTGTCCACATATTAAGCATATTCAAAATTTGCTAAATAAATTCACTCAATTACCCTTATTTTGAACTTGGCACCCCATATAACTTTTCTATTCCAGTTATGTCAAAACATTAATTCTGATTATCATCTCAAAGGTGTAGGAAAGAGGATATTATGCTAGGAAAAGGACAACCACACCCAATAGATTTATCTAATAGTGGAGGGATAATATAGATAATCCGATTTATCAGCTCCTACATGTCCGGTATCATGTTTCTATTTATGGATCTGGCAAGATAGGCCAAGGAGCTGGGTGTGGGATTTTAGAAGGTTAAAATAATACGCACTTTTTTTCTCGATACAGACAACGAAGCTGTGTCGACATAGTCCTTTGGCGAAAGTTGTAAATAGTTACTGTAAGGCTTATTTCGGCTCATATTTTATTGATGTTAAAGGAATTTATTTTTATTTTTATTTTTATTTCACTTACCCGACTTGAATGCGCACTGTTTTACGTTATTAGAAAGTGTAGTTTAGTAATCCTTTTTTCTAGTTGGTCTAATGTCACGGCACCTGAACATTTTTTTAAATATACTAGAATTAGTAGTATATTGCATTTTTGAGTAAAGAAATTATTCTGGATCAAATTGGAGGATAAAAGAACAGAGCTATCGTCATGTCTAGGTGCAAGATTTGTTTTGTATGTTATCGAGAACCAATCTGCAACTGCCCAATAAATATAATCTACAATACTACCAGCTGCTGGCAGATTTGAACTGATTATGAAATGTGCGTAACCGTCAACCAGGTTTGTTGTTATGAAAATGATAGTGGCAAACAACCTTTATCAGGTTGGTAAGCCCCCAACAATATCAAATATCAACTTCCTTCCTTTTGTCTACGGCAGCGAAGATCAAAATATATGGGATCACAACTCTCCCACATCATGGCATCCCCACTGGACCGCTTGTGGTGTTCGACTTCAATATACAGGGTGGCGCACGAATAGTGCTACAAAAACAAAACTTAATAACTTTTTTTCTGTCTTTGTAATCGGCAGATTTTTTTTATTTGGCAGGGTTAATAGTATTAAGATTTATTAAAATGAATGCTTGCGATACCGAAATAAAGATTTGGATAGTGCAGCGGTACCATTGCAATCCTTAATTTTCGTCCAAAGGGAATTTAGGTGGGAGTTTGGCGGCACTCTCCCAAGTAGATGGACCATACAGAGGCTGGTAAACATGTTTGTCGCATCTGCAAGCATCGCACGAAGACTGTACCATCGAGATCCCTATGTTCGGGCTGGAGGATCGTTAATTCAGGCAAATCCAATAGTTTCGACTTGAAACTTATCGGCGCAAATTGGAGTTAGCAAACGGTCATTACAACGGATAATTCTTGACGCCTTAAACTTGTTTCCATACAAAGTTCAAATTGCAAGCAAGTTAAACCCTCTGGATTTGCCTATTCGCTTGGAATTTTGACAAAAAATTATTAAAATGACCGAAGAAGGCAACAGCTTGATAGATTGCTTGTTTATATCTGATAAGGCCCAGTTTGATCCAAACGGCAATGTAAATAAGCAAAATTGGCATATATGGAGTGAATCGAATCCACAAATACTCCACGAGACAGTACTGCACCCAGAACGAGTCACTGTGTGGTGCGCAAAAGTTTTTTTTACCCAGTACTGCGCCGAAGAAGTATCTGTTTCAACAGCATTTGTTTTCAGCAAGATGGAGCAACTGTACGCATAGGTTATGGCGGAGCTCCAACGAAAATTCCCAAACAAATTAATATTCATAAACTCCACTTTCCGCTGGCCCCCACGGTCAACTGTCTTGACTGCACCAGACTTGTTTTTATGGGGTTATGTCAAGCAAGAGGTGGACAAAACGAAACCAAGGAATTGAGGCGATCCCGACTTCAACCTTTCAGGCTGCAATGAATAATTTTCTGATCAGGTGTCTCATATGCGTGTCATCTTCAAAAACAGTTAGTTACATAAAATTAAATTTAATTTTCTATAAAATAAAAAAAAATAAATGAAATACATTTATTAAAAAAAAGTTATTTGAATTTCTTATTGTACCACAATTGGTGCGCCACCCTGTACATATTAACCACCACTGTAAATAGTGTTTCAGATCTATGAAGCAACGAAATCTCTCCGCGTTTTGCTGTACGCATAATTTTGATTGTAAAAGTGCAAGAATATTTACCTACATAATACATTTTTGTCAAACAGCACCAGCATTAGGAAATAAAAAAGGATATGCTCAGGATCTACTAATGAGTGCAACAAGTGCAAGTTTATAGGGGTTGTACCTTCAATTGCATTTAAAGTACTTATTCCACGGTTTAAAGAGTTGTGTATCTAATTTAGTTCGGATACTAACCATGGCAAGCACAGCGTTATATGATCGAATATAAGTGGTTATTCAACTTTACCATTGTGGTGAGATGAAG
The DNA here is from genome assembly GCA_949715645.1 of Portevinia maculata. Classification (NCBI taxonomy): domain Eukaryota; kingdom Metazoa; phylum Arthropoda; class Insecta; order Diptera; family Syrphidae; genus Portevinia; species Portevinia maculata. Next base: position 64,245,536 of record OX454525.1, on the reverse strand, counting down.
AACATTTTTTTTATACGAATCGATTAGAAAATTGTTTCTAAATATAGTCGACTGTCACCAATAGCACATTAACGCAGAAGAAGTTGAGCTTAATAAATATTATAAATTGTTCTGTTCTTTTGTTTGACTCTAGAGTGCCATCGTAATTGAGAGTATCCTCAATGGTGAAGGTACTAATATACTTTGAAGTTAATGTCTAACAATAAGGCTCAACAATTACCTTGACGCTTTCACTTTAATTTTGCAAATTTACTTTAATTAGCTTACATTAAAGCTTTTCAGGCTGTTATTTATACACAAGTTTAGCATTCCATTTGCTTTAATACTCTTCTGAATCGTTTGATTCCCTGTATCTTGTTAAGTCAATAGGTACGACTTTACTCTTTCGAATTACAAACTGGTAATTGAAAATAATTTCATACCACCCATTTTGATGTTCCGACACAAAAAAGGAAAACAAACACTCAGCCCCTTCATAGATGTAAATATACCAATTTACATGCCCATTCCAGGGAGCAGGCGTTTGCCGAAATCTATTAGATTAATTGATTCTCAGGATTGGTTACCGAAATTCGTTCGATATAATATTTACAATCCACTTTGCCCACAACTTCATGGATGTGATTGAATTTCATTACAAAAAGAGTATCAACCACTCCTCTTCCATCCTGTTTAATGGCGACGATGATGTTTATGTACGTTCCATGGTTTTGTGCTGCTTGTAGACTGCGTCGACACTGGGTACACTCTCGCAAATTAATTCACACAAATGTAAATTTCCATTTGAAGGGATTTTGGCGGCGGTTTTGATGATGATATTGGTGTTGAGCTATACGCAAAGTTACCTCAATTGACGAACAAACATCTAACAGAACGTGCTCAAAAGCATCGAAATGTTTGTTGTAATCTGTTTAGTTGATTGTACAATGTCATAAATAAAATCGCGCAAGTTTGTTGACGCGAATGTTTCCATTTTCATTTTGGGTGTCAGCTGGAGAACGGGAGGACGTGGGTTGGCACCGAAAACTTTGCCTTTCATCGCTTCGGCTGGCTTTCCATTTTTACACATGTATAAGTGAAGTGTAGATGAAGCAAAGTCAACTTTGTATCCTTAAACGATGGGAGGAAGGACGGCAGATGGTTCTAAAACTTACCAACCTTTTAAACGCGCACATCAACCCGTCATAAATAAGGATCTAATTTCATGTTATGTATGAAATTCTACCCTAGACTGCTCTATCTCTTATATTTCTGGTCTACGAGTAGGTACAGGTGGACGAAGAACGTGTTAAATTGTCTCCTGGCAAGTGTGAGTGCCAGAATGGTGGTGTTAAAGGTAAAAGTCGAAGAGGCAAGTAGGTAGTATGTTTGCAAAGAATAGTGTGTGCAAATGCAGCAGTTTGGGTGTTGGCTTGTTGTAATTTAATTATAAAGTTGCCAACGACTTCGTCGCATATTGAATCCGTTACAATCCGTTGTATGATCACGAAAGAGCATTGAGCACATGTTTTCGAGGAGTAATTTTTTTTTTAACGGCGCAGAAGAAGTCCTATAGGTACTTGAGTTCTCGACGGCAGAAGGTTGCCGGATAAAACTTTTGCGATGTGTTTCTAGCAGATATTTAAATATAATATAATCGCTTACACGCTGTTAGGTGAAGTGACTTTGCGAAAAGTTTCTATTCACCTGTGTCTTGCTGGTGCGGAATTTGTAAAGTTAAACGATTTGTTTGAGATTTGTGAGTATATTCAGGGACTTATCCAACTTGGTAGGAGCTAGGAGGTTATAGTTTAGAGTGAATTATTTACCTGCAGATCTTATCTCAAACGGATAATTTCGCTATGATTGCCGGTTAATATCCTTAATGCTCAGAAACTATGATAGTCTTATATATGTAAGCCAAATTTGTAAAGGGCCCTCGAGTTTTTGGAGTAAATACTGGGATGACACTAAAAGTAACAGTAAAGTGCAATATTCCCTTTTCGGAGTGCTCAGCCTGTATAAAATCACGATAAACGCTAACTTTTTCTTCTATGTTTAAAATTGCGTGTTTTATAAACAAAGTCAGCATTCAAGTCACAAAACCTATCTCGACTGTCAAAAAGACAATATCAATCAACGTAAAAATACAAACGCTAAAGAGAGGCAGGCCTAAAAACTCCTAGATAACACAAATGCAGCAACAACAGCATTTGATTGGCCTCAGCGACGAAGTAATTAAAAATCGGGAAAACCTGCCGCCATTTTGTGAGATTGAACCGACGAACCCCGCAGGCGGACCACTAAGGATGCAGTTAAGTGGGAGGGTCATGATTCCTTTAATGCTGATCATAGCCTCACCGCCATAAACAAAGTAAGCATTATGCGGCTACGCACATATGGTCGTTTTCAATTGGAAAAATAGTGAGCGACCGCTTTAATTTTTATAATTTTCGAAATGCAATAGTAATTTTTGGCTTGATTATTTCAAAGTTCGAATATAAAATTTAAAAGACGACAACTTTAGATAATCGAAACTTCGACGCTTGTTCAATAAACAAAAATGTAAGCCAATAAACCAAATAGTTCTGCGACTTCCGAAATGCAACCAACGCAAAACTGTTCACAAATATATAATTAGACGCAGTTAGGTACTTAGCTGAGAATTAATTCTATTCAAAAATCAACTAACACTTAAAGTTAGAACAAATCACTTTTTGACATAAAGCCAACCCATTTTTATTATTGGAACTAGCAAGTGGATAGAATATGTACCGAAACATTATAACAATTCAGACCAACAAATCATTGAATTTGCATCCCCGAAATAGATTATAGATGTGCTTTAATAGATATCAAGCCACTTTTCGTAAGACGTGATTATTTTTCTGCTCTTTTTGCACATGATGTTTTATGTGGGCATATTCAATGTTCGCAATTGCTTTCTATGTTTAATTTGTATGTTCCTGTCAGACATTTAAGGCCTAAATGACCCAATTACCATGGCTTCTATTCATTACAATAAGTATGACCACGTAATCGATTTTAATATGAGTAGAAACGTTTGTAAGAATATGATTTTGAATAGCATGTAAAATGTATATTATTCTTAAATATTAAAAGCCTATTTTTTTTATCTCATGACATTTTTAAACTTGTTTTCAAGATTAGTTAGTTTTAGAAAAGTAGTTTGTACATATTATTTTATATATATTAAACTCTAAATTTGAATCTAAGAAAGTTAATGTACTTGATAGATGATAATAAATAAATAAATAAATAAATAAATTATGATCGCCTTGGTCAGGAAATAGGTTGCAGTAAACCCCATTCAAATCCTGACCAACAATATGTTTTGCTCCCTACTATGATGTTCATTTTGTGGGTATAAAATGAAAAAGAAGAAAATTCTTGTCGTTTTAAATCGTTTATTCTTCACAACTATCATCCTAAATATTAACATTTGCATAATAGCACTCTGATGATAACTTCAGTACGTCGGACGAAAGCTTTTTTCTATGTTGCTCTGAGATCAATTTTCGCTTTCCATTGCGCAGAAAAAGCTATATTTTTCAGATCTTAGGGCACTTATGCAAATTTCGATTTTGAAAAGAGATTAACACCTGCTTGCGATTATACCAAAACATTTGACATTTTGACAAATTTTGTCAATTTGAAGTTTTGTTATTTCATTTCGACGTGCTTCCTGAACCGTGATATTTAACATCTGGGGAAAATTCCACTATTGTGAAATAGTGAATGCTTATGGAAATCGTGTGCTACTAATTTAAAATACAAATTTTACTTAAAATATCCAGCCTATTACCAATTGTACAAAGGAACGACCAATTCTGATAATTTTGCCAACCCTTAATCACATTGCTTATTGGTAATGTGCTTTATTTTTTTCTACTGAAATTAATTTTTTTTTTTTATATTTGCTTTTGCTTTTAATAAAACATTTTGAAAAAAAGTATATCTCCGTATTTTGTAACTCTAACAACGGCCAAGTTTGTTAGCGTAATACTTTTTTGAATAAGAAGCACATGCCTGTAAGATAGAACCCGGATTAAATAGATATAATCATCTTTGTCAAATGAGCCCTTAACAAAGTCAAAGGTGTCCCATGCATGAGGCACTTTTGACAAAATAGTTTTTCTTGGACACAAAATTATTTACCGAACAAAAATTTATGATTATCTTAGGTCTGTTTTCGTAGTTTTTCAGGAGAGCAAATAAAATATCAAAAAACGTAATTTGAGAAAAGCCTCTAACTATTAACTCTGAGAAAAGGGCTCTCTGGAAGCGATATTCTATCTTCTTTATTTATAGGTAGGTACATTACAAAACTATACATATTTTAAAAAATCAGTGAAATATGAGACACAATGCAATTGACGATGATTTACAATTCGCGTGTTTGCTGTTCAAGAATCAAGAGTCGCGAGATCGATTAACTCTCTTAGTCATCGTCGTAATGTCTTCTGCCTTTCGTTATTTTATCGTTATTTCCCCATAAGTGCTTAAACGAAATAGCCAGTTGCATTATTTCCCTTGAACATTTCAACAGCAATACCCGCCATGCAAGGAATGCTCATCAGTTCACCCTCAAGCCTGTATTCAGACGTACAGTGAACTTCAAAGAATATTTTCCGTACAACACGAATGTGGAATACTCTTCCACGCATAGATTTTCCTTCACATTATAACCCAAAAACATTCAAAACCAACGAGCATCGGCATCCCTCCTTTTCTTCTCATCCTAATTTCCTTAACGCACGCGCTGTGTAGCTATTATATTATAAGGGTCCCAACAAATCCCTTTAGTGCATGTGTATTATAAAAAGTGGTCTGGGATCAATATGATTTATGCGATTAGTGGGAAATTTTGAAATGTGGTTAACCATAAGATATGGTTAAGAATTATTTAATATTAAAAAATGCTATTTAATATTGTTCATGGAAATTAAATGTTGTTAATAACAGCGAAGTGTGATATATATTAATGCAACCATTGTTATGAACACGGAGACCTGTACATTTACATGTATACGAAATAACGGACCATAATCTAATAATGATTTGCTCAATGACAAATGACAATAAATAGTACAAATAAAGGCAAATTATTTTAGTTATTTTTTTACTAACAAAAAACGGCTGGACCGATTTCGCTGGAATCGCTTAATCAGTTCTGAGTTACGTTATTACGCTTCGAATAAACCCGGTCCCATGCGAATATCATCTTTGCTTCTCGTGATAATCGTGGCGAAAGATAATTCCGAACGCACATACGTACATACACACATACGTACATACACACGGACAGACATCTCTATAAAAACGTTGGATTTGGTTTGTGGTAGCCTTGAGACGTGGAGATATGTCAAAATCCGCGATTCACAAAATCGACCCCATTACAAGAACTTCCAATGGGAAGTTAAAAATCTTAGGTTGAGATAAGATTCTTTGGCGAATTTTGTAGAAAATCGATTTCAGTTCTTAAATCAACTTGAGATGGAGTGCAAATGTCAATTCTATATATAATGAAAGATAAGCATAATGTTTGTGTACTTTTGTTATTGAAAACTTAAGGTGATAAAATATATTTTTTATTTTAAGTAAACATAAACAAAAACTTTCAAAAGAAAATAAATAGCATTTTATTCAATTGCAATACACCAGAAATAAAAGTAATTATCATCACTTTCTTCATTTAAGTCAGGGTGGATATCTGGTCCATCTTCGGTTGGCAAGTTTAAATAGAAATGATGGTAATTTATTAATAAAAACTAACAGAAAGATCGGGCTTTCTTCTTTGCTGAAGTTATTTTAATATGCTCGCTATAAGATGTTTTCAGGTCGCATAATGTTACCTGATTAATTGCCCTTTTTTCAATGTTTAAAACGTTGAACTCGTCGTCATTACTCAACCTGGTCTTATAGTATAACCGTTATAACTCTTTTGAATATCTGACCCACTTAACACTGTTTAATTTGAATTTTTCGACATTCTCATTAGCATTTCTCCAACAAAATTTTCAGATAAAGGCAGCTTTAAAAGTCTACCATTTAAAAAGCAGGCTTAGAGCCCACGGAAGATATAAACAGATACCAGTCTTTCTCTTCCTCACTCTGACTTATTGGGTTTCGATTCTATTAAGCCACTTAAATATTGAACTATTATTTTATAACTCCAAGTGTCCAATATGCATCAAAAACAGTTTGTTGGTTATCGCGTGAAACTCGATCTTTACACATTTAAAAGCAACTTTGAAGTTCTTTGCAAATAATAAATATTTTTGCGTTAGTTGAAGACATTTCGATGCAAATCTCCAACTCAGATGATTCTAGTTGTTCGCTTAGCCGTTTTTCAAACCCGGGGCACTCTGAAACAAATTTGGATCAGCATTCTCGTCTTTTTTCAGATTCATAGGAACTTTTAGTAGAATGCGAATAGCTTGGATCTCGAATGTCATCATCATCTTCCAGACCATGAAACGGTGTTGCTTCTGTAACTTCTGATTCTTTCATGCAACGTTTATTTTTAATATTTTTCTGTTTCCTCTTATTTTTTAGCATTGCCCATTCGAAGAATACCAGCTGCATGCGAATAATTCCTGCTATACGTTTGAAAAATGTATTTGCAATTATCGAATATAATATGGCAAATATCAATAATGTTAATTTCCGTTTAATGAATACGTGTGTAGATTCTCTCTCTAGTACTAGGTTCAATCACACTTTTTCGGAACTATGTATAAAAATTACTTTGATTTTGTATTATTTATGATACCTTACACTAAAACAAATTATCATTACAATTAATTGTTTTAAACTCGATGCTCTGATATCAAAATCACTTTTTGAAGACACTTTAGACCACTCTGACTGCTGTCTGTACTGCACTGAAATAACATCTTATTTTGACTATTATTTAGGAATAGTTCGCTTGATGCACCTGGCAAAATATCTTATGTCGACAATCATCCTCTTTTAAAATTTGAATTGCATCCTAAGTAGACTTAAAATGCTTTACTTTTTTATGCAATTGATATACATTTTACTTGCATTTTGTCTTAAGTCGACTTAAGGTACACAATTTTTAGTTACTTACACAGAGCAAACAATCTTATATCGACATAAGATGATTTAGCAGGAAATGCCAATCATATTTTGACGAAATCATCTTTTTTTTATAATTTGCTTACGCTAAAGGGGATTTATTGTAAATATTACAGTACCCTTATTGTGCTATGAACACAGCGCAAGCATTTGTGAACAGCAAGTAGCACCTAGCAATGGCATATTGAGTGCTGTTCGGTGTCACTTGATTTAGAAAGAATAGAGAGATAGTATGCTATTTTTACAACAAGTTTATTGGTTCTTATGTGGTTTTTAAGATAATTTAGTAAATGATAATATACACATTTTTGTCGACTTAAGATGGTTTTGTTTTTTTATAATTTGGGATACAAGTTAGATACAAGGACGAGGACAAGATACAAGCACGCGTATTCAATTGGCGAATCTAATTCACTAAATTGTTAAAAAATTACTGAAGTCAACTTAAGATGGTTTACCTTTTCAGCAGAGATTTATTCACGATACACCTCTAATTTAATTGTCTCGTTCTCTGCCCTCGTGTTTTTAAGCTTCATATAATACAGAATTTGATTACAGTTCTTTTCAGACTAAAATTAACAAGTCCTATAGATTCAAAAAAATACTTGAAAACCTAACTCATATATACGTCATGCCAGGTTTTTTTTTGTTTTATAATATACTTTTTATAATATAATAATGTAGGGATTTTTAAATACCCTTATAATGTATTAGCTACACAGCGCGGGCGTTAAGGAAATTAGGGTTAGAATATAGGTTAAAATGAAATATAAAAAATAATACTGATTTACCTCCCGGGCACAACTCTCATTCGCAAGACCGCATCGTTGATTTACTTAGTTAGCGACATAAGTTAACTATGTATCTGCGTTGAAAAGTGACCGTTGATTGTAACGTCGTCGATCATTAGCTTTTTCAGGGTTGAAACAAAAGTAGTTCAAGGCTCTCTAAAAGAGTTTACAGGGTATTTAATATAATACTCCACCAACTTGCAAAGCTTTAAATCAATGAATTCAACAGTTCGTGAAATTGAGAGTTATCGTGCTTTTCAAAAATAGGATAGGGCCATCTTTTTTTTGAGAACCATACCATACAACATCGTTTTTTTTTAAGTGAAGCTAATATAAAATGTGTAGAAAAGAATATACAAGAAAATGCACTTAGTGTGAATCTCAGAACAAACAAATTACAAATTTTGCAAGAAATTTTTTGGTTTCTCTCAGCTTCTGGGTTTGAATTTAAAAGTTGCATATTTTTGAGCTATTAAATTCACGATTGATTTTATAGTGTTTAATTTCTAATTGTGTGGTCTCTCACACACCGAATAAATGTTTGCTTTACCTATAAGCTGCTCTTAATTGATTCACAATCAACGGAAAATGATGTAAAATAAAGGTCCTTGCAATGGAAATATCAATTTATTAATAAGGATTTGACAAAGCTGTCGTGTTTGTATTAAGTTGATTGGTGACATTCGCTGGCTTCGGACATGGAAATTCTCTCGAACTGAATTTCACAATTTGTAACTACATGTTATTAAAAGAAGAATAATAAGTACGCTTCAAACGCTATTCGATTCCCTGAATTTCAGAATATTCAGTTCCACGCCCAGTAAAGCGGAGCTCATAACATCGATGAAAGTACCTGAGGCAACCAAAGTCAATATCGTTTATTAACAGGTAATTAAAATAGCAAGGTGACTATTGGCTCCACTGATATCCTAATAATGTTCATACTGTGTATTTATTTCAGACATAGCTCTGAGTTTTAAATAGCTTAATTTTATGTAGATATCCGTTTGTCAGAAATTTGAAAAAGAAAATTACCAATTCCATACGATAAGCCATAGCTAATTAAAAAAAAGTGCAATTAAATCTGTACGTTGTAAATTGCTTGTATTGTAGATTCCTCATTGCAGGTTATACCAGGGCTCTCATCGTGTAATGATCATGACGCACGATTATCGTTTAAGAAATCCTTGTAAACGAAATCGGCACAAGTTTGCTTCAAGCAACACTGTCACTATCGTGTCAGCTATCGTCCATCGATTATGAATCCGATTAAGAAATCTGGTACGAATCCAGTTGGAATCAAACACAAACTCAACTATAGACGGCATTGTTACAACTCTTTCGCGAAACAGCTGTTATTCGGAAAAACTTAAATGTATTTTTAAACGTATATTTACAAGTCTCAAATTTACGAGTATTTTTCCCGTACACTTTTTCTAATTTTTATTTTCTAAATCAATTTGTTTTTTAACTATTTATCCCTTGCTAGCGAATTAGTGAATGTTTTCGGGGTGGTAAGTTTGTTTAACATCACCTTTTTTAATGTCTGACAACTGACGACATCAACGGATACAATTAATTATTTGGCACTTATAAATTACGAGGGAAATAGCAATGCAATAGAGTCTCTTATTTATAATAAATTGCATTGACAACATTCTGGAGCACATATAAAGAAAATGTCCAAAATCCATTATTTTCCTTGAAAACAATGCCTTAATAGTAAATCCGTAAGGGACGATACCTCATTAACAATCGCGCAAATGCTTTTTTCTTGACGATGGTCTCTTGACGTTTAGTGAGTGACTTGAAATAAATATTGAATCGTTGAATCGATATTATTCAGACGATAGTGCTACGTGAACATTGCTATCGAAACCGATATCGGAAACGACATCGACAGTTTTGCGTGATGAGGGCTCAGCATGATCCTTCCATCGCTTGTGAAAATAAATTTATTTTAAAAATTAATATATCTCACATTTTTTCATTAATCCCTCCGTATTGAATCAATCGATAAATTGCTTATAAAATAATGCTGACACTCAAAATGCTTTTATCCCGACATGAGTAATACCGTATTGCCAAATCGTTTACGTAACTTTATCCTTTTTTAAGCACTCGGTCAAACAAAAGGTGAACATTAGCAGCTCAATCATATCGACAACGGTTCAGAGCATCTGTTCATTCTTCGAATTCCAAAGGTTTTAAGAGGATATTTTATTTTATATTTTTTGCTTTGTTTTTTTTTTATATTTTTGTCGCATCTACAGTATCCCTTTGTCCAATATCCCCCTCAGTGAATCATCTAAGAATAGCACACTGGTGACTTTTGACATCGAATTAATCAATACCCGTTTCCTTAGTGGAGAAGGTACTCGTATCTTTTTTAACACACACCATCGCTCACCGCCCATGTTAGTACTGTGTTTGCACTCTTCTCTGGAATGTGTACTTAGCTTTACCCATATACCATGTTGGGTATCGTCGCCATATGTCTGTACCCTGCACTTTTGATCACAATACAGGATATCAGACATATCAATCAAAATCAACAAATCAACTTGTTACGCGATGGTGTTTGGCCAGTATCATATTCCAATCTCAAGTATTACAATCCTGTTGTACGAGTATACGAGTATGGACATAGCTGGTCGACTAGCAGATATTCTTTCTTTGTTTGATATCAATTTATTGTAATTTATTGCCCCAGGTGGCGGAGTGGAAAGTATATCTTCCATCCAAACCAGCGTTGCCAATTAACTGGTTGAGAATGTAGCGTTGCGGATTTAAAATGTAGTAAAATGTAGAGTACTTGAAACATATCCTCGATTGTTTAAATAAGGAAAACATAGAACAATTCAACGATCATTTTAATTTTAAATTTAAGACGAGTTTTAACAAAAATAATAATCTATAAAATAATAATAAAATAACCTAACTAAAAAATCACTTCAAAATAAAGATATTGAAAATTTTCATCATTTCTTATACACTTAACATATTATTTCTATAATATTGGTCTGCGATTATCTGCTAGCGATCAAGTACATCCGTACATTATGGAGATGTTTATGGAACAGCGATTACTCTTTTGGTACACTTTAAATTAACCTAAAATTGCATAATATCTATATGTGTGAGTATTCTTCGATTATACGTAGTGACTTTTTGGGGCAAAAAAATGTAGCAAAAATGATACAATTGTAGCGGGGTGGCAACGCTGATCCTAACTGAATTCAGATATAAAATACAGACATGTATGTGTGTATACATTTGCATATGGAGGAGGAAATCTGGAAAATAATTCCTAAAATTATTACAGCAAATTGGTTTGGTAGACTTACGAGTACCTGTTATTGAAATTTTTTTTTATATTTGGAGTCATATGAGCGAATTACAGAAAACGATAGCCCAACATACCTTATATGTGATGTACCGTTATTGTTCGCCTTTGATTTTGTGACAGGATTTTAATATGATTCCCTGGACAATGCAAAGATACCTTATGCATTCTTATGAATCAGATGCTCTGGGGACGAACGAACGAAAGGTTATATGTTGTTTATACGAGTATCTTCCGAAGCTTACATTTTAATTAAAAATATTTTGATTACCGATACTGGAGATATGGACCGAGCAGGCATGAGTGCTGGAATAGGATCATTGCAAACCTGTGTACGGATGAATGTCGTCTGATAAATTGGGGTGTCTTATTCTGTTTTTAAAATAATGTGTAGGTACCTCATTGTTCCAACAAAAACACTTTTTGCAGATGCATGCTAAAAAATATAACACAATGTACTCGTATCTACTCGTATGACCTATGCTTATAAAGGTGATTTTTTTAAACTGCAAAAGTGTATAATTTTTTTATTTCATTTGTAATATCAATGGTTGTCATTAACTTTTAAAAGATTATTTCATGTAAATGTTGACCATGCGTTTAAGTGGTCTATACGGAGAGTACAATTTTAAGTCACTTTTTCGGGAGTATTGTCTGATATCTCGTTAATAATACGTGTAATATTGGCTGGCTTTTCGGCATAGACGAGTGATTTGACGTATCTCCATAAAAAAAATTGTCTGAAAGCATCAAATCGCATCATCTAGCTGGCAAATTCACCGGTACCAAACGTGAGATAAATTGTTCACCGAACTCATTTCTTAATTTGTCGAAGCGCGCGAAAATCATTTTTCACAGTCCACGAATTTTGCTAATAAAATTCAATAATTTCGTTGGTCGGGTCCTTCGATGATGAAATGGCAATGTTTGACTTTGACACATGTCACGAATCATGCGTGAACTGTCAGAAATTGAACACTGTACCGAATTTTCCATTGTGACGACTCAGTTAGTTGCTTATGTTGACCATAAAATTGGCTTTGCATTCAATAAAAACATTTTTCAATAAACACTGATTTGGGAAAAAAAATCGACAATTTGTAAATGCCCATTCTCTGACCCACTCCGACCTATTCGAGACATTTATATGAATATGACAGTGCGAAAATTTCAAATATCTTGGATGTATAATCAATTGCGAAGCAATTTGTTATGACGACATTAAGCATCGCGTAAGCGTAGGGTGTTTGAAGTGGCAGAAAAACTCAGCCATTTTCTGTGACCGAAAGGCTCTACACCGCAGTTGTCCACCCGGCGTTCATATACGGTTCAAAATTGTTGCACAGCGTACAAAAAGCATGGCAAATTAAAGGGAGCTGAGAAGAAGATGCTTCGCCTGACAGAACAAGTAGCAAAGATTGATGGAACCATAAGTTCCAAGAACCGAAGAAGCCTTCACGTCAAATAACCTATCTCGAAGAAAATAAATGTCTGCTCAGTTGGAAATGTCATGTTCAAACGAAATATTCTATGATCAGATTTTTATAATTTTAATATTTGAATGAGCAACCGTATCTTGTGATTGCTACCACGTGGAGTGGATGCTGAAGACTCCTTTTTCTGTGGTGCTGGTCTATTTTTTATTCAATATTCTTGAAAAACCCTTTCGTCCACTGAGACTCAAACCGAGACAAGCGTCTTCTCAGGCAAGCGCACCACGCACTTCGCCATTGAAGCCACAAGTTTCAGCTTAGCCCGAAATGGGGTTTGATTGTTAATCGCCTTTTAATGAACAGACCAACATTTTCTAATCGCCCACAAGTGTACGGAGTGAGCGTTAAATTTGAGGTCCCTTCCAGTCGTACCAAAAATATAACTTCACACACACAAATGGTTGAAAAAGCAGGGTTTTAGGTCCTGTACGAGCTAATTGCTTAGTATTTTATTTAATGCTTAATATTTTTTGTTAAAGAGGGATACACACTTTATTAATATTTTCATTAGATAAGTATTGTTGAATACAAAATAATTCAAATCGCTTATAATTCGCCACGTCAATACTAATATTTAAGAAATTTGTCTTTAAGTTCAAAAAGCTTGGCGTAACGAGCTTATAAATGTACCTTTCTATTCCGAACTATTTACAAATTCGTTTTGAGCCAAATTCCACTTCTAAGTGCAACCGAAAATTACCGATACGATTATAATTTCCAGAAATTGTTACGTTTAAAGCTCCAAAACGTTTTGAACAATTTTTGTTTTACTTATGTAGCTTAAATGTTTTATTGAAATATGTATATATAACTTTTACTTTTACTTTATAAGGACGCGTTCCACCAAAAATTTCGACAAGGCAAATAGCAAACAGAAATGTTTATTTACGATGCTCGAGGGATATTCGATCCTTACAGCAAAAGTTGAGTCTAATCAACAACCAAGGAGCCATAAAATATGAATGAATGAATTAAAAACAAAACAACAGATATGGAAAACGGCTGCCAAAACAACTGTAACAAAGGGATATCTATACAATGTCCACCCCGAGGGAATTGATTTTTGGGGATTGGTCGAGACAGGTTAAATTATCAAAATTGCTATAGCAATATGAGAATTTAATTGAAAATAACGAAATGAAAAAGTAAATTTGAAGAAAAACAAACTGAATCTAGTACCTTCGGGGATTTTGTAAATTACACCATTCTTCTCAGAAAAGGCTTCTTCAGCACCCTCTGGATTTTTGTATAATATATGTATATATTTATGATCTTTAAGTGGATTGTGTGGCGTGCTTAATACTTAGATGGTGAACCATTTAGGAATACCGCGTTGCCACAGTTGCCATATTTTTGCTCATCCAATAGAAAATAAATTAATCACTATCTATATGAAAATAAGATAACTTTTCCAAGAAAAGAGCATGAGAAGATTCGAGTGCATTTTATAAGAAAATATGTCGCTTAGAACAAAGAACGAAAATGTGTTATTTTTACAGACTATAGTTGCCGAGGCGACAACCTCTGAAAACGCAATTTTGATTAATGCAAAAAACACAAAAGATAAAGTAAAAAAAAAAGTCCGCTTTGGCAAACCTTTGAATACTCTATCTATATTCCTATTTCCTAAAACAGGCGGCGTTGGGTTAAAAATCTTCGCCCATTTTGTTACATTTTTTTTCGAAAAAAATAACCAAAATTTAAAAAGCTTGATCAGAACGCCCCCAAGTGGGCGGGACAAAAAACTTTGTATGTCCGACTTTCTCCCGAACGACATTGGCTACATATTTTACTTTATGTACTCTTATTTTCGTTTTTTAAGCAAGTAGTCGAAAAAATTAATGTTATTGTCAAAAATGCGCCCAAAAAGTGGTTGTTACAAAAAACATCGTATGAGTGAATTTATGTCAAAAACGCCCCCAATAAGTGGGTGTGTAAGAAAGGCTTTGTATACATACCTTGTGAAGAACACATACCTTCGGTTCCGACTTCTTCGATTTAACTGTTTTATTTAAATAGTGGGCGAGATTTTGCAAAGCCTTACACTTGATCATTTCGGATCATTACAAATTTCAGATTTCTAGCACGAGTTTTAATTTCTTCGATAAATCGTTTTTTTCAATAGGTAGGTACCTACTCGAAGTTTTGGGCATTAAAATTTGATGAACGAAAATGGCTAGATCGACATAACTTTCGTTGCTGATCACAAATACAGTAACTTTTAGGAGACTACGATCAATATAATGAAAAAAATAAATATAAGTCGTTAACGGCCTATACAGGGCTTAAGACCTAGTTTCCGCAACCATTTTCTTTAGCGAAGTGGAAGGGATCTTCAATTTTAAGCCTTTTTTGATGGCACACTAACGCGACCTAGCAGGATGTGAAGAGTACTTCAATACAAACAATAGTTACTACGGCAACTCAGCACTAAAGTACATCCGTCTCGAGTTATGCGCCCTAATCTATAATACGTATTTATGTAATTAGAAAAACTACATGCGTCCTATTAGAATAGGGCGCATAACTCGAGGCGGATCTATTTTACAGCTGAGCTGCGATGGTTTATATTGAAGTATGTACTCTACAAATCCTGATAGGTCGCGTTGGTGCGCCATAAATCTCGAAATATTAAGCAATGGTGTTTCGCGCCCCACTTTATAAAGAACCCCCCATTCGACGAGCTAGGACGGGCATGTACTAGCATGCCTTCGATACTAACGCCTGGGCACCCTTTCGTTTCAGCTGGGCCTGAGTAGCGCTGCTTATCACCTAACAATCCCAATCGGCTAAGATTGTTCGTTACAGCTTTGCAAACAATGTCGAAATGTGCAGGAAAGTTGAGTATGAATGGCCCGTATTATTCATTATCTCGTTGCGAGAACCAATAGATTCGTGTAGCGAAGGTGCGAGTGTATTGACACTCCTCTCAACGATTTCTTTTCTCGTAACGAGAAATGTTCCGGGAATAAGGGGCTTTTCTGTATTTCTGGGTGTAATTCGAACCTCGAACCTCCCGCTCAAAAGTTGTACGCACCAACCACCGTATAATGCCCTCACAGCCTTTGAGCTAATATCAACCTACCTAACGTTGAAGTTATTAGACTACCTCTTCATAATTCAGTTATTCTATTTATTTGTATACCCTATTCTAAAGGTATATTAATTTTGACGCATAGTTTGCAACATACGAGTACCTTAATATTGCCCGTAGACCCCTAAAAGTTAATATATTTATGATCAGCATCAATAGTAGTGTCGATTTAGCCATGTCCGTCCGTCAGTCCGTCTGTCGGCAAAAATTAGGCCTTTAAACTGCACCTAGAGAGCTGAAATGTTTACCATATACTCTCTAGGGTCCCGAAATAATCAAGTTTAAGAATTTTGAAATCGGCCCACTAACTCAAAAAAACAAATTTTGCGAAAAAATCGAATTTTGAGCTAGAAAGCTGAAATTTTTTATATATGATCTATGGCTCCTAAAACTGATCGGGAGATAAAATTTTTAAAATCCGCCCACTGACACGCCCACAATTAAATAAAACAATTTTATTGAAAAGTCAAAGTTTGGGCTAGGAAGCTGAAATTTATAATATATACTTTTTATTGACCCTTTATGCTCATGTGTAAATATTTTCAAAATCCGCCCACTGGCCCACAATTTAAAAAAAACTTTTTTTGAAAATCCAAAGTTTGAGCTAGGGAGCGGAAATTTATTATATATACTCTCTAGGGTCCCTTTATGCTCATGTGAAAATATTTTCAAAATCCGCCTACTGACACGCCCACAATTTAAAAAACTTTTTTTGAAAATTCAAAGTTTGAGCTAGGAAGCTGAAATATAATAATATATATTCTCTAGGGGCCCTTTATGCTCATGCGTAATTTTTTTTTAAATCCGCCTATTGACACGCCCACAATTAAATAAAACAATTTTATTGGAAAACCGAAATTTGAGCTAAGGAGCGTTTTTTTACAAAAGCTTCGCTTTTTCGATAAAATCCTTTAAATGTTATATAACAAAATATGTAGAGCATTCTTAACAATTCAACCATACTTTGACTTTTGTCACGCCCACTTATGAGGGATAGGAATAATTATAGGCAAACATAGCAAATTATTGCACTCTGAGTGATGTTATTGAAGTGATCTCCCCATTATCCCCTAAGCTCGTTTTATGTATTGTATTGTATTGTATGTGCAGTGGAGTCATCAGTAGATGACAAGCACTTAGACCTATTGGTCCATTGTACTTCAGCATAGCTGCCCGCTCGCTGGTTATTGGCGATTAGTAAGATTCAGTGAGGGAGAACCTGCCAGTAGCCTTGGCAAAGCGAAGAATATTTGCAAGTTCAATTTCCCCCATCTCATCTTCGTTAACGAATTGTTTGCCTATAGTGGTGAGCCTGGTTCTAGCGAAAGCCGGACATTCACAGATGAAGTGAGATGCCGTTTCATCCGCCTCCATGCAGCACTCACATAGGCCCGAGCTCCTAATGTGAATGGTTTTGAGGTGCTCGTTAAGAGGACTGAAACCGGTGACGAGACCAATCAAGGATCTCAAGTCTTTCCTGTTCAGTCCTAGCAAAAACTTAGCTCTGCTGATTTTTGGACCGTCCACTAGCTTCTTCGAATACCTGCATGAGACCAGGTCATGCCAGTATTCGGAATGTTGTTGGCGTAGAGCCGAATCCATTTCACGTTTCTGGACGGATGAGAAGCATCCTATGGATGGTTGTGGGCCAATGAAGGCTGTTGAAGAGCCCTTCCTGGGCAGAGCATCCGCTCTTTCATTACCCTCGATACCTGTGTGCCCAGGAACCCAGGCAAGTGATACCGAGTTACATCTTCCCAGACGGTTAAGCCTAACCATGGTTTCCTCAACTATTTTTGAGTTGAGAGAGCCAGCCGAACAGGCTTTGATAGCGGCTTGGCTATCTGAGCAGATGTATAAGGTTTTACCCTTAATCCTTCTCCTTAACAGGATATTGGCGGCAGTGGCAATCGCAAAGATTTCTGCCTGAAAAACAGTTGTTTGTCTACCCAAGGCTGCAGATAGATTTATCCGACAGTCTCTAGAGTATACCCCGGCTCCGGAGATACCGTCAATAAGTGAGCCATCAGTATAGACGATGACATCACCCGGCCTAAAGCCATTCCACCCCTCACTGTTCCATTCCTGCCGTTCAGGAAGGATGACCTGAAAACGGCGCTCAAAGACTTGCTTCATGCACACAGTGTCAAGTGCTCCTCCCCGATGGCCAGGTAGGCTGTCATAGAGAGCTCTGTACCTAGCACCTCTGGCCCCATCGCCGAGATTGACCTGCCGTCCAAGTACTACACACATGCGATATAGTGATTTTCTGGCCTCACTTTCAGCAAGGAACTGCAAGGGAGGTAAACAGAGCAACACTTCCATAGCAGCAGTGGGAGTTCCTCTCATCGCACCTGTAATGCATAAGCACGCAAAGTGCTGTAGCTTCGACAGTTGACGTTTGAGGATGTGAGCTCTAGCCCACCATACAATCGCACCATACATAAGGTATGGCCTAACAATGGACGTGTAAATCCAATGAACCAGCCTGGGACTAAGTCCCCAGGTTCTGCTGAACATCCTACGGCACTGCCAGAGAATGTTAGTTGCCTTCGAAATCCTAGCAACCAAATGTTCAGAAAAGTTAAGCTTTGGATCTAGAACAATACCCAGATACTTAACCTTGCTTGATAGCTTTAGTTGAGTGCCCTGGAAGTAAGGCCACCTCACTTGAGGTATTGCCCTTCTACTCGTGAACAGCATCATCTCAGTCTTCGCGGGGTTGACTGACAGAGCTTGCTCGCGGCACCAACTCCCAACACTATTGAGCGCTGTTTCCATCCGCTCACAAAGAGTTGGTAAACTCCTGCCGCTGACAATAATGCACACATCGTCAGCGTACCCAATAACAGGGTGACCTTCCCCATCAAGTCTTCTCAATAAGGAGTCGACCAACAGGTTCCACAATGTAGTGGAAAGAACACCGCCCTGCGCAAAGCCTTTGACAGCGCGCACAGTTCTGACACAGCCGCCAACAGCAGCTGTAACTTCTCTGCTCCTAAGCATTTCCAGGATCCATTCCACAGTTGTAGAATCGACGCCCTTCAGTGTTAAGGCAGACTCAATTCTGCAAAAGGTGGGATTGGTGATTTTTATGTGGTGATATAAATATAAATCTGTTAAATCCGTCATCTAGCTCTAACCTGAGATCGTCAATGTGCGCACAAAATCTTTTCTTTGCCAATTCCACAATTCCAACTCACTTTATGCCCAATTTTAGACCGTCTCTGCTTGATATTATTCTACTTAGTGATCAGTGTTTATTAAAGTTCTATAGCCAACTAACTTTTCCTGTTTTTTCTCACCACGACATTTATCTTCATAGTCTATTTCTTGAATGTGGTAGCCTTCAATGGGACAACATTTACAGAACACCACATGTAAATGAGCAAGTGATCATATTTAATAATCGTGTCAATTACCTCTTCGATAAATATGTTCCTATCCAGTCGCGCATTATTAAAAATGCTAGATGCCCCTGGTTCTCACATCCTAAGAGACAATTTGTATCGTCGTTGGAGAAGGTTTGGTTGCATAGCGATGTACGTGGAATTTAAAAGAGCCCGAAACAGAGTCTCCACCATTGTAAGAAAGTCAAAGCTTCTTTATTTCACAGGAGACTTTAACCAAAACCGCTCCTCAAAATTTCTGTGGAAACAGGTTTGCACTTTCGGAATAACTAAAAAATCATCCATTGGCGACCACGAAATCGGAAGTTTACAAACGCTATTACCTCTAGTGATCTTTGGAGTTCTCCGTTAACAATATTAGGGATGAAGGTTTTTCACTGGCGACTGTCGACGAAATTGAGGTTGGTAATGCAATTCTTGGGCTTAAATCGAAATGCGTAGGACTGGACAACGTTCACCCAGACTTTGTAAAAATACTTCTCCCTTTCATTATTACCCACATAACGCATATTTTCAACACGATACTGATTTCGTCCTCTTACCCATTAGAATGGAAAAAACCAAAAATTATACCCATCCCAAAAAAGTCCAATGTACTTGAATATAGACCGATTGCCATTCTTCCATATCTGTCTAAAGTCCTCGAGTCTATCAACAATCAGCAAATCAGAACCCATGTTAATAACAACAATTTACTCAGATGTCTACAGTCCGCCTTTCGATCTAACCATAGTTGCATTACAGCACTTCTCAAAGTTTCCGACGATATTCGGGAGGCTATTGACTTAGATCAAATGACTTTGATCGCTCTGTTAGATTTTTCCAAAGCATTCGACTAAGTAAATCCTGTGCTGTTATGTAACAAACTTTCATTGTACTTTAATTTTTCCGTGACTTCAATTAAACTCATACATTCTTACCTCACCAGTCGTGTCCAATCAGTGTCTTACAACGGAGTGCAGTCTGCCTATCTTCCCACTCATGTGGGTGTCCCCCAAGGATCGATCCTCGGCTCTTTTCTGTTCTCTATGTTTATTAATGACTTGTCTCAATATATCTGTTATTCAAAATTCCACATTTACGCTGACGACGTGCAGCTTTACTACTGTTTTGAAATAAAGAGTATGGCGGAGGCTGCTGAAAAAATCAATGACGATCTGTCTTCGGTATATACATGGGCAACCCAAAATTATCTTAGCCTAAATCCCTCCAAGTCCAAGATTCTCCCGATTTATAAACGACATCTACAGTTACAGTCCATCCCCCAAATCTTGCTTAATAACACGCCAATTCAATTTGCTTCTAAAACTACAAATTTAGAAATTACATTTAACAACTCGCTTAGTTGGAATGACCACATCAACAGCGTGGTATGTAAAATATATGCTGCACTTCGTGGCCTATCCTTAACCAGAGGTACTCTTCCAGTTAAAACTAAGTTAAGACTCATTAAAGCACTCATTGAGCCAGTTTTTACTTACGGTTGCGAATTATTTGCTGACTGCGACTCAGGGTCGTTTAGGAAACTTAAAGTTGCAGTAAACTCAATTGCAAGATATGTTTTTAACCTCAGACCTTCACCCGTCAACTCCTCGGATGCGATCTCCAGAGTCTTCTAAACTATAGAGTAATCGTTTTTCTACATAAGCTTATCCATACGCAGCAGCCAACTTATTTATTTGAGAAAATCTTGTTTCCGCTTTCCGGTCGGAGCTTTTCTTTAATCCCGCCCGTTGATACATGTTTAACTTCCCGCAGACAATTTTTTGTTCATGCCGTAAGTCTTTGGAATAACTTACCTCTTAACGTTAGACGGAAAATCAACCAGAGAAAGAATTTTCTATTATCTGCATTTTCGTTTTTATCTAGTCAAAATTGAAGCTTCTCCTCTATGGTATTCGTTGTAATTTTTCTGTTAATTAATCTTGTTTTCGGATTTTTATTTTTCATTATTGCTATTGTGCTGCTAACTGTTTATAAACTCCTGTATAAGCTAAAAGAATCTGATTCTTATATGT
This sequence comes from Portevinia maculata, assembly GCA_949715645.1. NCBI lineage: Eukaryota > Metazoa > Arthropoda > Insecta > Diptera > Syrphidae > Portevinia > Portevinia maculata. The sequence goes on along the minus strand of OX454525.1, from coordinate 64,224,280 downwards.
ACAGAGAACATTATATATTTGAAATAAATAAATAAAAATAAAATAAATAAATAGGGTATCCAACAGTTCGCCCAAGCGGACTGTAGCCCGTCCCTATGTTTTTACATAATATAGATAAGGTTGGTTTAACACAATGTTGGTCTTAGTCTGTAGCAACAAGGAAAAATACCACAAGTCGATTTATGTTGAATTGGAGTTGTCGATACGATTGGATGCGCTATATTCGATTCTGTGTTCTTGTATTCTTTTCATTATCTTATTATTGTTGTTGGTCGATAACTGACCGGGAAAAAACAACATAAGTCATTATCCCGTATAAACACATACGCTAAACAGCACAAGTAAAGGTTTCTTATCAATCATTTGACATAATGCTCTTAAGGTCCAACTGTTAATCAAACCAAAGCAAACATAAGTTGTTTATGCTTTTTTCCAAAATTATATATTTTGCTTTTAAGAAAAGACGTTACTCAATTCATTGGAAATAAGTGTAGGTACTTGTGCGGTTATTCTCAAACCAAAATTCAATCCAGTGCGTTACTTATGATTTTTTTACTACGCACATGAGTCCGCAGTGCTTTTATAGGTGCAAAAATAAAATCTCAAAACATTCACGTTAAATATATCCGCCCACTGAAACGCCCACTATTTAAAAACAACTTTTTATTTAAGAAATCATTGTTCATGAAAGTCCTATGCTGAGCCAGGTATATAGATAAAGTCGTCGTGAACGATTTCTTTCCTTGTTACAAAAACTCAGTTATTTCTATAAAAACCTTTAAATGTTGTATAACATTGCATATAAAATGTGTAAATCCTTCTAAGCAATTCACCCATACTTAGATCTTTGACAAACCCACTTTATGAGGGATAGAAATAGGAATAGGGTATCCAACAGTTCGCCAAGCGGACTGTAGTTTTTTCCTACGTCTTTCTTTACTGTGTTAGAAACATTTTTTTCTAATATATATTTTTGTGTAAATATTGGTCTCGTACGATGGGTAGTCTTTTTGTAAAGTTATACCAAACCTTTCAACTGCTCTCCTTAATTAATATATATATGATGTTGACTGGCGTCTACTACGTGCGAGAGGTATCAGGTTCAAAACCCGGGCACCTTGATTTGTTTTCCACTGCCCACATCTTGACAAAGTGTGACAAACATACAAGAATATCAATTGTCATGAGAAGCTTCTCAAAATTGCCGTTCGGATTCAGCTTAAAATTGTAGGTGCCTTGCATTTCGCACAAGCAAATTGTTGGAGAAAGCTAAGTTTCAGGACCTGTATGCGCCGTTGTTAATACCTAATATATGTTTTTTTTTTTTTTTTTATAATTTGCGTGCGTTAAAGGGATTTCTTTTTTCTGTAGTACACAGTACCCTTATAGGTTTTTCATTAAGGGCGCTCGGAATTTTTTTTAAATAAAACAAAAACGGATTAAGATATCCGAAAAAAAATTATTATGCGTTCATGGACATTTAGTGGCAATTATGTATGAAATTCAATTTTCTTCGTATGACCACCACGGGCCGTTTGCAAAAGTCCAATCATTGAATCCAATTTTCCACGACTTTTTCACATAAATTGACCGGAATCGCAGCAATTTCACGTTCAATATTTGCTCTTAGCTCTTGTAACGTCGCCGGTTTATTGGTATAGACTAATGACTTAACATAGCCCCAAAGAAAATAGTCTAAAGGCGTTAAATCACACGATCGAGGCGGCCAATCGACTGGTCCATTTCTTGAAATAACACGTTCACCGAATTTGCTTTTCAATAAATCGATTGTGACGTGTGCTGTGTGGCTATGGCTAGTGGCACCGTCTTGTTGAAACCACATATCGTCCAGGTCTATTCCGTCAAATTCTTCTTTGCCTCACTGGCACTGGAACATTGTGTAGCGAAAATGTGGATTCAAATTTTTGCACTAGACATCGAATTGTTGATTCGGCAGGCAAATGATGGCGTCGATAAAATGGTCGGAATGCTCTTAAAGTTGCGGTGATCGAACTCGAATTTTGGTAATAAATTTGAATAACTTGCAAACGTTGTTCAAGTGTGTACTTCTCCATGATGATTTGCCAACTAAATACGAGTATAAATGTCAAAAAACATGCAAAAATATGGCGTGGTTTACCGTTCCTATCGAAAACAAGTCCGAGCGTCCCTATTGAAAAACCCGATACATAGTGGAATCCACAGCGCAGGCATTTTGTTTGTTGCTGTAAGTAGCTCCCAGCAAATGATTCATTGCCTATTTCTAGGTGCTACTTACAGTATGAAAGAATAGAAGGATAGGAAAGAAGTTTGGTGCGATGGGATTTTTTTTCTCAACAGGTGCCTAAATTGCTTTAGGGAGATCTGTTTTTGTTGTGTGTATTCAATTTAAAAAAATCATGGCCCTGGTCGGGATTCGAACGCAGACCTGCCAATCACTTAATGAATACACATAGCTTCACCAACCACTTTCATGCGAAATGGAGGGGACCTACAGTTTTACGCCGAATCCGAACGCAAATACACAGATGCATGTAATGTTTTAATTCTTCTTAAAGCGCGAAGTTTAAGAATCCTACATAATTCTCAGTTATATTTTTAAAACACTAATTAGAGTGTGGACCTAAGCGTATTATTATTGTAGTTAAGTAGTACCGGTGATGAGTGGTGAACAGGTTAAGACAATGTTCTACGCTTTCCATAAATCTAACCCACGAACATACCTATTTATGTTCACGTATCTACACCAATCAAACTTCCACTAACTTTGTTCACAAATTCTAGGATAATGAGCTTATGATAATATTTTAATAAAGTTTTGTAAAACATTGCAAATTGTACCATCCATACTTTGCACAGATATTGAGCATTACTTAAAAGTTTTTCGTTAATGTTAATTTTAAAGTAGTAGAGATAAAAGTTTTTGTCTATAATTACCGACTTTCATGATTTTTATCCAATTAGATGGGATTTTGAAGTAAAAGCGTAGTAGCTTGTCTAAAAGGGATAGTTTTTCTTTAAAAGGATTTTCTAAAATGTCTATTCGTGTCGAGTTTATTTAAATTGGTTCATCCACTTATTGGAAACAAACGCTTTGATACATTGCTTTTAACATAACTCAATAATAGACGTAAAATAAATAAATATAAGGCATTAATGGCCAATACAGTGCCTAGCTTCTCCAATTATTTCTATATACGAATTTGTATTTGAACTTGTCAAACAATGCAAGTGTTCGCAAGCAAATCACTTGAAGCAATTGCCCACATGCAAGGACTTTTCCGGTCTTCACACTATGCAAATTTTGCTCGCTGCGAGCATTTTCCTTGCAAGGTGCGACGGCACATTAACATCACATTGATTCAGTGAAAAATAACCTATGTATTTAAAAAAAAATTCGAATATATTTATTTACATATTTTTAGTAAGCCTAAATACATAGGTACATATAATACATATTGGGCCTTAACGGCCCATGCAGGGCCTATAATCCAGCTTTTCCAACCACTTTCATGCGAAGTGGAGGGGACCTACAGTTTTACGCCGAATCCGAATGGCAAATTTGAGAAGCTTCTCATGTCAATTTGATGCTCTTGGATGTTTGTCAGACATTCGCAAGAGATGCCAACAATACGAGGTATTCCCAAGTGGTCCCCCATCTAAGTACTAACCACGCCCAAATGACAAATTTGAGAAGCTTCTCATGACAATACGATACTCTTGGATGTTTGTCAGACGTTCGCAAGAGAGTATTCAATAGACATACTTTATCCTCGATTCATTGCTCATCGCAGATAGTAAGTCGATCTTTACTTATTTGCCTCAAGGCTCTTAATTAAAACATTCAACCTGAAAAGGTCTTCTTAACCATAAATTATAAAAAACTTCAAGTTTTGGTGTCGAACTGCTGACAAACATCCAACAGTGCCCTTCGGATATGGCTGTAGGTCCCTTCCACTTTCCACAAGCAAATAGTTGGAGAATCTACGTTTTGGGCCCTGTATAAGGGCGTTAATGACTAATATTTTTATTTATTTATTTTTTGATCCTAGTTATGGCACTAAAAAATGTAGTTTGGCCGCATAATAAATTGATGATGGTACCTGGAATCTTGATACCATTCCTCCTCTCCTCTGTGAAATAGTTTGTACTCGTACAACCTTAAATTTAATTAAGAATGGCTGACAAAGATGGTGACATGTAGTCATAGATGGTGGTACGAAGTCGTGTGACTTATACAACCTCACTCGATGTAAACCAAAGGGACTGTGAATAATGTATTGCAAAAAGAAGAAATCTCTCCCTATCTTTCCCTATAACCCGCATGTCTTTGACATGCTCAAGGATAAGAGCCAACGATGATAGATAACCAAAGACAGTCTAAATTAAAAACAAACTGGAATGCAGGATATATTCTAGGGTTACGCCATTAAACAATGGTATTCATTCCGGCGCTATCCATTTTTCTCCTCAGATCAACCCACGGCCTACATAATTTCGAATGGAAATGTTTCAACATTTAGATGAATTGTAGATACAGATGGCAACCTATACCAGAATACCGCCGACGCGACATCGACAATTTTAGGTGACATGTTCACAAAAGAGCTGACAAGAAACTTTAAAGAGCCCTTATTCGAAGTATTTACTTCAAGAAAGTGAAAGGAATTCCTGAGTGAAATTGATATAGCTGCCCGATAGCTTTTACTTGTCTATCGGCATTGCGTTAAAAAGAAGGACACCGCTCTCGGCTCATCTCAAGATGTATGATCGGTCCTTTTTTTGTTGTCGTCTTATTTGCTGCAGTTTTGTGATGCATTTTGTCTTTTTTTCGAATTCCGTGAACTGCAAATAAGTTGAGAAAATTCAATATTCGGAAGCCAGAATCTCATTGCGGAAAAATATATAAAATGGAAGAAATAGAAGGACAGCAACCAACCACCAATAGAGTATTTGCACTACCTACCTAAAGAGAAGAAAGGTAAAAGGGGCTCTTCGATTTCAAAGAAACTTCTTTAATTATTTCCCTACGAGTATCTTTAATCTGTGGCAGCCATTCGCTTTTAAACAGCCAGCTTCATTATAAAGACTCTTGAGAAATATAAATATTAAATGCAGGGAACATAAAATATTGGTTTGTGTTGGTGGTCTTTTAAAAGGTTTTGCAAGGACACGACACAGTTCCGGAAAGTTAGGCACTGGTAGAGGATAATCAGGTATATTTGCAGTAGTTGTATGCGAGCACTAAAAAAGTGATTCGAAATCAAGAGACATGCGGAGGTTTATTGAGGTCGAACCGGCGAACCCCACTGGTGGAACACTAGAGAGATAGTGAATTGGAAGGTTATGGCTCCTTTAATTCTGACCATAGCTTCGCGGTAAACAAAGAAGCAGTTTGCGAATAATAACGCTATTAGACTCTGAATGCGTTGGTGGTAGTTTATAGTTAAGCGTTGGATATTGGACAATTTTATTGATCAATGCAACCGCTAATAGTAGATGTGGTAACCACCGGGTTGTAAGCCAATGTTGAAAAAACTGTAAGGAAAACTATTGAATGTAAATGAGTTTTTCAAAGTTTTCCCATTTTGGGGTGTTAAACATTGATTTCGCCTCGCCCATGCCGCTCAGGAATTTTATTCTTTGCTTTTTCGCGAGCATGCTGTTCGGTGGTTTCAGTCAGTGAACTTCCATGAATATGCAAGAGTTTTCGACTGCCTCTGTACCACAATAAACAATTTAATATTATTTGTGACCTCTGGCAAAAATTAAATTATACGCACGCACAAATGGGGAGTTCTCAGGGAATTATGGTGAAAGGATGACATTAAAACGCGTCTGCAAATCGACTGCAGTATTAGATGAGTCTTCGAGACTGCAAAAAAAGATGCTCTCAAAAGAGGCTGGCATTCCTGGCTACTTAATGAAAAATTATGGAACCTGGACCTAAAGCATTAAAAAAGTTCATGAAACCAACTTTCCAAACTGAACAATCCCAAGTGAACCCGACAGGCAAAGTTATACAACGATCAAGAGTTTCTCTTTTGCCGAGAAAGTAAAGGATGGAATGTATATCTATAGGAAAAGCTAGGGTAAGCTATACAGTCCTACTCCGTATAAGTTTTTAGGCTTTCTGCGATCATACTGAAAAAAGCATCGGAGAAAGCTATAGATTAGACTAAGGACAAGGTCTTAAGAATTGATTTATTACATCCCATACTGCAGGCGAAACCATAGAGATATCTCGAAGATCGTGCGATTTGACGCTGCTGGACTATATTCTGTGGGAGAATTTTAAGTTCTGGGTCTATGAGAATAAGCCAACAAATCATTATTGCGATAACCCTTCAATTGCTTGAAAAAGTGGTCGGAAATTGGAGCTCCAGGATGCAGTTCCTGAGACGTTCCTGTCATGACCATATGCCGAAATAATTTTTAATCATAAATGTCATACAATCGATTAAAAAAAGAATTTGCTCAACTTGTTTGTGTTCTATTTCAACATGAAATGCTACTTGTCTAAAAAAAAACCTTTATTGCCTTTCACCAACTCTCTGTATTGTACTGTATCTCTCTTGTATTTGTACTGCTCCGAATATTTGCAATAAACAAGTTGCTACATCAAGAACAAATTAACAGCACAATCTATATTACACCTACATATGTATATGTATATGCAATGTGAATATGAATACGTATATGTATTTTCGTCGTAGCTATAACAACGAGAACATGAATATCATCCGTATTGAGATACATTTTCCTTTTATTTTTTTTTTGGCAAGAATCTCGCATCTGCATGGTGATGATAGGATGAAGTGCAGTCGATTGGAGGTACGTACGTTCGGATATATGTAGCATGTTTGTTATCATCACCTGCAGTTTTAATCAAGAAATCATCTCCATCTCCCGTTGCTTGCATTTCAGCTCTCCGGTGCCACAGCAGTGAACGTGCAGATTTTTAATCAACTTCCATTGAGGAGTCTAAAAAAACAATCTGAAAGAATCTGTACTGAGGGTGCGGGCGTTACCCGGAAGCCCCTTGATACTAGGGCTTTTGTAAAGTTTCAGTTTTTTGCCATCGAACTACAATAAAGTTGTAATTTCTACTCCACCGTTTTTCTATCTTTTGATTGTTCCGGTATACGGAAAAAAAAACAATAAATTTCCCTAGTTACCTATAAAGTAAACTATGCTTTACTGATAGTGTTCTCCTGCATCTACCACACTGGTGGGTAGGACAAACACCTTCCGGCTTCAGGTTTATCCGATTTTGTGTTCAAACGTATTTGGGAGGGCAGCGAATGAGCTGGAATATAATTTATAGCTCCTGCAGAAAAGAGAGAATTTCATCTATTCAAAGTTTCGGGTTTTCGCAACTATTGAACTGGTACCGAATAAGAATTTAGCGCTGCAGCAGTTAAGCACAGGCACATTCGTTTGAATTCACATAAATTCACCACGTGAATGTGCACTGATGGTCTGCGTGGTGGGCGGATTCTCCGTACAAATTCAACTGGATTTCAGTTTGAATATATGCGAATGGAAGTTTTAAGTTTACGGTCTTTGTATGCGCTAGCCATCATCTACCTTCTACATATTTCAATTGAGGAATCTTTATTTTACGTATTTTAGTTCTCGTTAAATTCAATTTTTTGGAATCTTTCCCCATTGGCGTGACTTTTGTTATAATCGCGTCGATTTACGACTAGAAAAAGACAATTTCAATTTCACTTTTTATCTATTAAAGTTGCATGTATCTCTGGTGTGGTTTGGTTGTTCGTGAATAATTGAGAATTTCATTCACATTTGCGTGCAATTAATAGCTATTATTTATGTTGACACATTAAGCATTGCAGCGCAGAAGAATGATGTCAACACTTATTGTTTTTCATTTGTGACGAAAACTCATTTAATGGAAATGAACGAGAAGCGCGAATAGCTTGATTTTATATTATATAGACATTTATGTATCTATGGCGGCTCAAATATTCGTTAAATTTGTGAATGAAGTTACTAGAAAGGATAAGGATACGAGAAATTGCACCCAGGGGAATATGAATTATTTGTTTGAAAAATAAAATGTATGGTTTACTTATTTGGAAAATATGTAGCTATTTCAATTAATTTCAAAGTCAATTAAAAAAAAAAAAAAAAAAACATTTTTTACTTAAAAATTAAAACTGAATGTGCCTGTGCAAATGCTCGAATTTGAAGATGGAGTCGTTCAGAATCATTTCAAAAATGTAAAGGTTTTTAAATCAATAACTCAACCATTCATTATGAGGCATAAAACAGCTAAACAGAATATCGTAATGCAAGTTTCATTTTGGTTTTGCCTACGTCATCGACGCACAATCACTATTTTTTTTTTTTTTTTTTTTTTTTTAATTACACTATCAGCTCTGTGTCGTGGAGTGCTTAAAGCAAGCAACTATCACGGGCAGAAATTAGCCTGCACTAAAAGTGCTCCCACATTTAGTGCAGGTGTTAGTAAGGACATAACAATTAAAAACACAATAATTATGTACCTATAAAATACTATCACAGACACAAATCATGCAAATAATTTAAAACATTAAGGCATTATTACGCAAAATATTTTTTAGCTTAGTTTTACTAACATGCAAGTCAATCACATGATCATTTAGATTATAGATTCTACTCATGCGACTAATAGGCTCATGCCTCCCATAATTCGTTCTATGATGGGGGCTAAACAATAATTCAACACTGCGTAAATTATGGGCACCACCACGAAAATTAAAGCCAATAGACGACAGCAAGTCAGGTGCATCTACAAGGTGGGCCAAAAGAAATCACCCTATTGGAAGATGCTGTTATTTTTGCAAATGGTCGCCAATGTCTAATCTGTTTTGACATTTGTGGACTAGACGGATGTAGAATACAAGTGAACAAGCCATGGAGCGATACACTCCCCAAGAACGCGGAATAATCGTGTCTATTTGTTTGCGTAACAATTCGTCTGTAGTGTTGGCGCTGCGCGAATTCCGTCGCCGATTTCACGGCCGTCCGAAACCGACTGCGCAAACACTGCGACGTTCGGCCACCAACCTTGAGGAGTATGGGACCACAAGAGACGATGCCAATAGTGGCCGGCCCCGGAGCGGCCGTTGTGCCGAGAATATCGCCGCTGTTGTGGAGGATGTCGAGCTGTCGCCGGAAACATCGACCAGATGCCGTGTCTCGCAATTAGTTATCAGCCGGTCGTCCCTAATGCGAATTTTGGTCAAAGACTTGCGCATGTTCCCGTACAAAGTCCAGTCCGTGCATCAGCTGCTGCTTGTCGACGGCCAAACGCGTGCAACCTACGCCCAAGCCATCCTCAATCTCGAGGAGGAAGTGGACGATTTTTCGACCAAAATCATAATGAGGGATGAGGCTCATTTTCACCTCAGCGGGTACGTGAACAAGCAAAACTGTCGCTTCTGTGGTACCGAAAATCCACGAGTAATGCACGAGGAGCCATTACACCCGCTCAAAGTTACTGCATGGTGCGCTGTTCACGCTGGAGGAGTTCTGAAGGCGGCGTTCCCGGGTCGCTTAATCTCTCGTTTTGGCGATTTGCACTGGCCCGCAAGATCGCCCGATTTAACCGTTCCAGACTTTTTTTGTGGGGTTTTTTGAAGTCCCGTGTTTACGTGAACAAGCCCGAGACCCTAGAAGCCCTCAAGGACAACATTCGACACGAGTGCCCGACGTTCAGAATTCAGAATTGAATTGAAAAACAGAATTGAAGTTTTTCATTTAGAAAAAAATGAGAGCCAAACAACATCGGATGACTTCTTTTGGCTCACCTTGTATTTGACCGGATATAAGCTGATGTAAAAAAATGATATCGCTATTAAGCCTTCGTTGGGAAAGGGGTAACATTTGAAGAAGCTTGATACGTTGGCTGTAGGGAGGAAGGTTAAATGGATCATCCCGTGGAAGTCCTCTAAGTGCAAATCGAATAAATTTATGTTGAATGGCCTCTATTCGATTTGAATGAATGTTGTAGAACGGTGTCCAAACTTGAGAGGCATACTCTAGAATTGGACGGACAAAACAATTGTACAATGACATAGAAACGTAAGGGTCATTAAATTCTTTGGCCCACCTATTTACGAAGCCCAGCATGGAATTAGATTTAGGTATTAACAATAAAATTGATATGCTTAGCAAAAACCAGTTTGGGATCGAAATAAACCCAAAGATCCTTAAAGTTATCAACTTTACAAAGAATATGTTGAGACAAAGAATATTGAAAGGTGGAAGGGATATTCTTCCTAGAAAATGTCATATGTTGACATTTAGTAGGGTTTAAGGATAAGCCGTTTTTCACACACGAATTGGCGAAGCTGTTAATGTCAGATTGAAGTAAAATTCTGTCTTGCTGACTAGTGATAGATTTATATATTTTCATATCATCCGCGTAGATCAGGATATTACTGTGATTTATACATGCCTTAACATCATTGATGGCTAGTATAAATAGAATCGGTCCGAGGTGACTTCCTTGGGGAACTCCAGACTGAGCTGTGAAAAATACAGATAGTGATCCTCTAAATTTGACTTGGTAAGCCCTTGACCTAAGGTATGAATTAACCCATTTTATGAAAGATGGTGGGAAACCAAAAGCCCTGAGCTTTAATTCGATTAATTCATGGGACATCTGGTCGAAAGCCTTAGAGAAGTCAGTGTATATGCAATCCATTTCGTCCTTATTCTCTAAGGCATTAGAACAATCATGCAAGAAACTTAACAGATTAGTGACAGTGGATCTGTTTTTTACAAATCCATGCTATTCACTACAAATATTGCGACAAAGAAATATTAACTTTTCACAAACAATTTGTTCAAAAAGCTTAGGGATACACGAAAGCTTTGAAATAGGCCTATAATTAGTGATATCATCACGTTCGCCTTTTTTAAATACAGGTGTGATAAAAGCACTTTTCCAGTATTAATTTACAATTCAAACAGATACTTAAGTTGTGGAGCAATTGCATGACTACATTTTTTGAGAACTATCGGGGCAATGCCATCAGGACCTGATGAATAGTCATTCTTCAGAGAAGAAATACATTTTAAAATTGTTTCCAAATCGAATGAGATACTATTAAAGCTCATTTGGGAACAGCCAGTTAGATAACTAAAATATTGATCATCTATGTGAAGATGGGTCTCCCTAAACGACTTACTGAAATGACCTGCATACATATTGCTTGCATCTAGCGAATCAGCAGTTGTAGAACTATTGTAAGTAAGCTTCGATGGATAACCATCGGTTTTTTTCTTAGAATTGACAAATCCCCAGAAAAGTTTGGGGTCCACTTTTAAAGAGCATTCCATTTTACTTATATAGTCAATATATAAGTTGCAGGATAAAGATTTGAATTCGTTGAATAGTGTAAGATAGAGCTCAAGATCTGAATGGCGGAGACTTTTTAAATAGTTCTTCCAAGCCCTATTACGTCTGTTTCGTATTGATTTGAGCTCTTTAGTGTATCAAGGATGGGACGTTTTCAGATTCCTAGAGGATTTCACAGGAATCACATTTTTCATGCAGTTATCCATCAAAGAATAAAAGGAAACTACTGCATCTTCAATATTAGAAAACGCAGTAAGATTAAAATTAAAGCTGGAAATTTCATCAGAAAGCCTTTGAAAATTTGCTTTCCAAAAGTCAAAAGATTGCGAACGATCATACGAATTACTATTTTCGTCGAAATGTGCGCCTAATTCAATAAATACATCCAATGGTGGATGATTATTATCTATGTTAGTTATACTGAAGTGGGATTCCAGAACCATAGTACTAACAGAGTCAGAAGAAAAAACAAGATCGAGAGTTCGATTTTTGAAATTTTTTATACATCTAGTTTGCTGTAAGTCAAAAGACAAGATGTTGTCCAGTAAAGCGAGATCTTGTTGGGCAGAGTCAAAGGATGGTATGTGATGAGAATCATCCTCAGAAGGTACCCATCCAATATGTGGCAGATTGAAGTCGCCTATAAGTAAGACAGTGCTGTCACAACAAGATATGTCAAAAATATGGTCTAGTGCCATAGAAAGTTCCGAATACAAGGAACACAGACGATACGATGGAATGTGCGCATTAACAACATATAAATGCTTGTTCTTAAGTGTAATTTTTACACAGATAAATCAATGTCAATCAAATGAAATATTTCTAATTGTCGTAACGCCATTGCGACGTCATTGGAGTAGGAAAATGAAAACACATGAACAGAATAATTTAACAGCATACTTGTTGTGATATCCCTGTTTGGTTATTTTTGGTGGCTCTTTACTTCTGTCGAAATTAATTAAGATCTTTGAAATTAAGTACACATATTTTTTAAGGGCTTCTTTTCTTAGAGTGCAAGAATCGACCGAATACATCGCTCCGAACGTGGATGAAAATATGCTGGAACTGTCAAATTTAATATAAAGTTTCTCTGCAATTTGATAGTGCTCGGTGAAGATGACATGAGCCGACTAAGGTCGCTCAAAAAGTAAATGCTGCAATTTTAAACCTTCTCGCATACTTAAGGATACATAAGAGGAAGATGTTGCACACGTGCTTAAATTTCAAAGTCGAAATTGAGTAAGAAGTATTATAATAACAAATAATAGAAAAGTCAAGAAAAAGTGTGTCCCTCATTTCCGTCCGTCTTTCCGTGTATCACAGAGGCTACAGCCACAATGGGTGGACGGACTTTCTTCTAAATTGGTATTTCTGGTCTAGGCTTATAACTCGAGAAGGTTCTGTTTTATTCCATCATTTTAAAAAAACGAGACTTATCACATACAACAGATTTTCACGACACCAATTTTCTCAAAAATTGACTCTAGAGACTCACAGAATCCATGAAACGACGACAGACAACGGCTACCGACTAATCGATTTTACAGCAGCTCGTAATACGGTGATAAGTAGCACTAAGTTTCCAAAGCTAAGGATCCACACAGCAACCTGGAGCTCTCCAGACGGTCAAACCGCCAACCAAATCGACCATGTGCTAATCGATGCGAGGCACGCATCCAACATTCTCGACGTGCACACATTCCGAGGGGCAAACGTCGACTCTGACCATTTTCTTATTGTGGCTAAATTCAGAGTTCGACTGTTCAACGAAAAGGAGCTGCGAACCGCCCAAAAGAAGAAATTCTACATTGGACGCCTTAGCACACCTGGAGTAGCCATAGCCTACAGGGAGCGCCTGAGTATGAAACTCCCCACTGTGCATTCACGACGCCAACAATCAGTGGTGCCAGTATCGCGATATCATCAAGGAGGTAGCCGAAACCACTGTAGTTTACCAGCCACCCCAGAGAAAGAGCCCGTGGTATGATGATGAATGCGTGTACAGGAAAAAGGTGACAGAAGATGCACACAAGAAAAACCTGCAGCGCAAAACAAGGACAACGAGGGAAGAGTATCGAGCCAGGAGAAGGGAGGAGAAAAGGATCCTGCGTAGAAAGAAGAGGGCCTACGCAGTATCTAAGCTCAAGGAGATCGAAGAGTCTCGCGATCGTAACAACATCCGGAGGTTCTATAAGAAAGCCAAGCAACTGGCTTCAAAACCAACGCAGGCTCTTCGATACAACGAAGGAAACTAAGTCCCCGAAGCGCCGGGAATAGTAGATGTGTTTAAGCATCATAAGCAGCATTTTCAGCAGCTGCTTATTTGGCATCATGTAGAGAGAGTGATAGGGCAAGAAGAAAGCCCACGTCCAGTCAATGAAGAACCAGTTCCACCACCCAGTATAGAAGAAGTTGGCTTAGCTATAAAAAAGGTTAAGAACAACAAAGCCGCAGGCTCTGATGGCTTACCAGCGGAGCTCTTCAAATACGGTCCCAACATCTGTTCACCGCCTAGGACAAAACGTAACTATTGATAGCAACAATTTCGAGGTAGTTAAATAGTTCATCTACCTCGGAGTAAACATTAACTCCACGAATGACACCTTACTGGAGATCCGGCGAAAAATTACCCTAGGAAACCGCTGCTACTTCGGTTTGGCAAAACAACTGGGTTCAAAACTACTAACTGGAAGGACGAAATGTATGCTTTACAAAACCCTTATTCTGCCAGTTCTGCTTTATGGCACCGAGTGCAGGACGATAAGCAGGAAGGCAGAGCTGATACTGGGCTCCTTCGAGAGAAAAATTCTTCAGCGGATTTGTGGTCCTATGTGCGAGTAGGGCGAATGGAGGAGAAGATACAACCGCGAACCCTATGCGCTGTACCAAGATGTGGATGTAGTCCAAAAAGCCAAAATATGTCAGAAAATTTTTACAGCTGCTTATATTTACTTGCATTTGAAACGAATTTCTATTTTAATATTTCTTAAATATTTTGTTAAAATTTTTTTATTCATAGGTTACATTTTTATACCCTATTCTAAGGGTATATTAATTTTGACGCATAGTTTGAAACATACCTTAATATTGCCTGTAGACCCCTAAAAGTTACTATATTTATGATCAGCATCGATAGTAATGTCGATCTAGCCATGTCCGTCCATCCGTCCGTCCGTCCGTCTGTCCGTCTGTCGGCAAAAATTAGGCCTTTAAACTGGACCTAGATAGCTGAAATTTTAACAATACACTCTCTAGGCTCCAAAATAATCAAGTTTACGAATTTTTAAAATCCGCCTACTGACACGCCCACAATTAAATAAAACAATTTTATTGAAACACCCAAGTTTGAGCTAGGGAGCGTTTTTTTTTGATAAAATCCTTTAAATGTTATATAACGAAATATGTAGGGCGTTCTTTACAATTCAACCATACTTAGACTTTTGTCACGCCCACTTATGAGGGATAGGAATACGAATAGGGTATCCAACAGTTCGCCTAAGCGGACTGTATCCCGTCCCTATGTTTATACCCTATTCTAAGGGTATATTAATTTTGACGCATAGTTTGTAACATACCTTAATATTGCCCGTAGACCCCTAAAAGTTACTATATTTATGATCAGCATCGATAGTAATGTCGATCTAGCCATGTCCGTCCGTCAGTCTGTAGCCAAAAATTAGGCCTTTAAACTGGACCTAGAGAGCTGAAATTTTAACCATATACTCTCTAGGGTCCCGAAATAATCAAGTTTACGAATTTTTGAAATCCGCCCACAGACACGCCCACAAACTCAAAAAACCAAATTTTGGAAAAAATCGAATTTTGAGCTAGAAAGCTGAAATTTTTTATATATGATCTATGACTCCTAAAACTGCTCGGGATAAAAAATTTTCAAAATCCGCCCACTGACACGCCCACAAATAAATAAAATAATTTTTTTTTACCCTATTCTAAGGGTATATTAATTTTTGAAAATCCAAAGTTTCAGCTAGGGAGCTGAAATTTATAGTATATACTCTCTATGGGCCCTTTATGCTCATGTGTAAATATTTTCAAAATCCGCCCACTGACACGCCCACAATTATTTTTTTTTTTTTTGAAAATTCAAAGTTTGAGCTAGGGAGCTGAAATTTATAATATATACTCTCTAGTAGCCCTTTATTCTCATGTGTTAATTTTTTTTAAATCCGCCTACTGGCACGCCCACAATTAAATAAAACAATTTTATTGAAACACCCAAGTTTGAGCTAGGGAGCGTTTTTTTTTTGATAAAATCCTTTAAATGTTATATAACAAAATATGTAGAGCGTTCTTAACAATTCAACCATACTTAGACTTTTGTCACGCCCACTTATGAGGGATAGGAATAAGAATAGGGTATCCAACAGTTCGCCCAAGCGGACTGTAGCCCGTCCCTATGTTTTTAATATGTAATATGACTTATTGTGTCAGTTTTAATTAGACTGTTAAAAAATTTGATTCGCTCGTCCTGCTTGTCTGGATAGTGTGTTTATTACAAATAGTTTTGATTTTTAATTCATGTATCTATGTATTCAAGTGACTAAAACCTATGCTTTTCATTTCAGGAAATAACAAATCGATCAACTCGCAGTTGAAGGTATGTAACAAAAACAACCTCTTCGTCTAATTGTCAGTAGTACTTTTAAAGAAATTTCTGCTTTGAAATGCAATTTAAAACAGCCCATACAACAAGGTAACATAATATGTATAAGTATATGCATGTGATGTTCATTTCATTCAGTTTGCGGCCCTATGATGTCCTATTTTCGTTTTATGAAATGTAAACAATTCGGTCTCGAACTCAATGCGACAGGGAGACGTTCTACAATAGAATTTAGTTCAACGATGTGGAAATTCCAAATGTTCCTCCAACCAGGCCTTCCAAATCCATATAACATAACTGCTGGAAGTCAACCATTAAATTGTTATTGTTTTTCGTTCTACCTTCTGTTCTCGTTTTTATTTGGAAACCGTTTTTGTAAGGATATGTGTCCGTGTGCATGAGATATAGTCCGGAGAACGTGCTTTAATACAAAAAACAGGCATTTTGTGAAAAACTGAGGGTACGCGCGTTGGCCAAGGTTTCCGATCCATAGCCAGCTACAGTCCATAGAAATTGGAGCCATAAATGAAGAAAAAAATTAAAAAAAAAAAAAACAAATTAAAAAATCACTGAACGAGGAAAGTCAGAAATTTAGAATTTTCCAATCAATTTGATTCAAACTATGCAATTGGTTTGCATTCCGGTCCAAAAATGAATGGAATTGATTTGAATTCGAATCAGCATTTAATGTAGTTGAAAAGCAAAGATGCTTTGTTGGCTTTTGAAAAGGACTCGTTTAAAACACAACTTTATGTTGGAATTTGAGAAATGTTTGCAAATATTCCATATTGGCAATGGGAGTGACGAGAATAGGTGAGTGATTCTCCAATTGATCTTCTTTTACTTCGTAAATTATTCTCATGTTGGCAATAAGTGTGGATGATGATTAATATTTAAAGGACGAATTTGTAAATGTTTAATGGAATAGGACTTTCTCACGTACCTACAGTCAAAGTGCAATTTGAAAATATTCTTTCTTCCGTTCTATATCCTCTTTAAAATTTATTGGTGCATTCAAAATGTAGAAAAAAATCAGAAGAAATTAAGTCCCTTATCCGCGAGCAAGAAGAAAATGAACAGACCAGAAGAAATGCAACCATGCAGATAGAATTTTAAATTCAAACCAAGTACGGTTCTGGTTACTTTTACTCTTCTTGGGTTTATACGAATTTTTCGTCTTCTTTAATGACGAGGTTATGACCTGGGGTAGACATAACCTCCTCATAACATTACCCTCGCACTTCATTGCATCCACCCAAAAGTAAATATGACTTTCACGATTGTATGAGAACGTTGATTGATACTGCCTCTCCTTTGAACATGACGCTAAAACCCATTCGGTCGCCTAACATTTATTTTGGTATTGGTTTTTTGACGTGAAAGTTTACTCGGATCATGTAACATTTTGTATGGTCGGTGTAGAACCTTCTTTCAGCTAGGGGACATTTTTCGACCACCGAAGATGAACGCTTAAACTATGAATGATTTCTTCATCACACGTTTCTTCGCTAAGTTTTCATAATTATTTTTTATTTTTGGAAAATTTCAACTGCAATTAACACACACACATCTAGAGTACTTCAAGATCCTGACGTTCACAAATCGTCGAATCTTCTTCTAACTACTCCTTCCGACTTCTTTCCAAGGTCATGGAAACGCTGATAAACCCGTCAGCTCATGAAATATCTTGAATCCTGAAAACTTCTCACCGACCAGTAGGGTTTTCGCAGCAACAGGTACAGTGTGACTTATCTCACCGAAAAGTGGAACCAATGTCTTCACCAAGATGGTCGCGCGTGATATTTCAAAGGCATTTGATAGAGTTTGGCACCAAGCTCTATTGTCGAAAATGCGTGCATTTGGAATCGATGATACTTTTCTTCAATAAATTAGAAATTACCTTTCGGACTGCTTAATTCAAGTTGTTTTGGATGGTTTCAAGTCTGCAAATCACCAAATGAATACTGGTGTTCCCCAAGGCTCTGTTTTATCTCCGACTCTTTTTCTCATTTTTATAAATGATCGCTTGTCTGTTACCTCTAATCCAATCAACTCCTTCGCCGATACCCTCAGCTTCTCATATTTGTTTCTTGGTTCACGCCCCTCATCTCCGGGTGTGGAACTGGAACGGCAACGTATGTTATGCTCATAAAATTCCGATCTCGACAGAATAACTTAGTGGGGTGTAACTAATGGAGTCGAATTTAATGTTTCCAAAACGCAGTGCCGTCTTCTTAAAGCAAAACTCATACACCATACTATTGTCCATGAATGGCACTTGCATCGCTGAAACCAAACGACATTCCATTTTCGGTATGTGTGTTAATGACAGCTTTCGTTGAAATGACCACATATTCGATGTCGCCAAGAACGCAGCGAAATGCCAAGGCTTTCTTTAGCGATGGAAGAAATAGTTAACCCCTTCTAATTTGGGTACTATTTATAAGGCGTTTATCCGCCTGAAACTTGAGTACAATGGTCATATCTGGTCTGGTGCACCAATAACTGATTTTGGGGCTAGTTGACAGGATTCAAAAACGCATTGACCGTTACGTCGCGAGTTCGCTTGAGCCTCTTAGTCATCATCGCAATGTCTCCTGTCTCTCGTTATTTTATCGTTTTTTCTAATATAAGTGCTCAAACAAAATAGCCAGTTGCATCCCACGCCTATAACATTTCAACCGCAATACCCGCTGTGCCAGGAATGCGCATCAGTTCACCCTTAAGCCTGTATTCGGACGCATAGTGAAGTACAAGGAATCTTTCCTCTCCATTTTTCCTACATATTATAATATAAAAATGTTCAAAATATTCAAAACCAACGTGCGTCGGCATCTCTCCCTATCTTCTAACCCTAATTTCCTAACGCCCGCGCTTTGTAGCTAATACATTATAAGGGTATTAACAAACGAACACTTGTGAGTCACTTTTACATTCTTATAAATGTCTGGAATAGGTAGCAGTGCATCAGAAAACGGGAAGCACAGATATTCAGTATTTTTCGAACCTATACGATACACATTCCCCTCCAAAAGATCCATCAATTCATCAAGTGCTCGTTGCAGGAACGTTTAATCCTCGTTTAAACAAAGATTAACTGATGCAATTTGGAATTCGCTAATTTTGCTTCAAGTAGATAGTAAAGGACCTTAATGTCGAGGGACTACAGAGTCGGTGACTCCAGCGTTGCATTTCAACTTGTGTTCCTAATACATATCAACAATAATCTACACATGTTTATGGAACTCTTTGCTGTCTAAGCGCCACCCACAACAGATGTTTTTGTTGTCTTTCAAAGGCCTTTTCAAAATCAAACAACACCATATCCCCATATCCATATGCCAAGCTATTTTACACCGTGATTGCATCTTGTAATGATTTGCCTGCGATGAACTCTTAATCATCAGATAACCTAATTATTTTCCGTAATCCACCATCTATACCCGCTTAACGATCTTCATGAGAGTCTTAAGTCATTAGAACCCCATAGGCCATCAAAAGATGGGAGACTTTTTCTAGATCTCAAAAAGTATCGCATCCGGCCCAAACGCTTTTCGTTTGTCTTTCCTCACATCTTCTTCGATATTAATGCCTCTTCATTATAAGGATTGACTGTTAGTAAGTATACCCTATAGTAGACTATTCCTGTATAAGTTCTTCATAATACTTTTCGCACCTGTGTAGTTATTTTTCGTCATCCAGCCCTTCAGCATTGTTAATGAACTTTGGCTAGCGAATTTCAAGAGCAGAATAATTTTTTTTCGAACTCAGGCTCTTCACAAACTTCTCTTGAATGTTGGCACACTTTCTCTTCACGGTTCCCTTGCACAGCCTGTATTCCAATTCAAGGCCGGCTTTCTTGTGCTTATGCGAATATTTCAAAAATTTCGTGTTCTATATTCACATCATAATTATTGATAAATTAATATCATAATTTTATACAGCGGTATATGTAGCGTGATATTTCTGGCAGTCAACCCGGGGAAAACTGTGCTGATGCTCTTCACCACCAAAACCAACATACCTGACTTTACGCTTCCTCGCCTAAACGGCACACCCCTACCCCTTTCAAACAGTGCCAGGTATTTAGGAGTTATCCTAGATCCTAAACTCAACTGGAAAATAAACATAGAACAACGGGTAAAGAAGGCATGTATAGCCTTTTATGCCTGCAGCAGAACCTTCGGAAAAAAGTGGGGCCTGCAACCAAAATTGACCCTGTGGATGTACACAGCCGTGGTACGACCAATCCTCACGTATGGGTCAATAGTATGGTGGCCGGCTCTAAAGAAAAAGTACAATATTACCAAACTTAATAAGGTACAAAGAACGGCATGCATAGGAACAACGGGAGCTCTACGGTCAACACCGTCAGACGGACTCACAGTCTTACTGCATCTTTTACCTCTTGATCTACATATAACAAACATCACAGCACACAGCGCGATCAGACTCAGAGAGTCTGGCTGCTGGACTGCAAAACCCTACGGCCACAGTAGTATTCTAGACTCTCTACCTAGAAAACTAGTTCCGCCTTCAACACACTACATCATTCACAGAATGTCTTTTACAAAACATTTCGTCGTTCAAATCCCTACTAGATCGGAATGGCAAAATGGAGAAGTGACAAGGGATTTCGATAAAACAATCTACACCGACGGTTCAAAAATGGACTGCTTCGTGGGTGCGGGAGTTTTTTCGGAATCCTTAAACATCGCAAAATCATACAGACTTCCGGATACTGCAAGCGTCTTCCAGGCGGAGCTACTGGCTATCCGTGAAGCCTGTCGCCAGATCAAACTTCACTCAAATATAACACCGAGGCAAAGGATCGCCATACTTATTGACAGCCAGGCTGCCATTAAAGCGATCGCTTCGGTCACTATATCCTCTAAGTTAGTACTAGAATGCCGTAATGAGCTGGCCCTGCTTGATAAGTTCAAGGTTACCCTGATCTGGGTTCCAGGGCACAGTAACGTTTATGGAAACGAACATGCCGACGAACTGGCCAGGCAAGGCTCAGCTCTCCACTGCTCTCTGGCAGAACTAGTCCACATTCCGCTCGGAGCAGTTAAGGCAAACATCACCGCAGAATACCTTAAGAAAGCCAACCTCAGATGGAGCAGGCTGACTGCATGCGTCATATCCAGAAAAACGTGGCCAAACTACAACAAGGCAAAAACAACCGACCTTCTAGGTAGAACCCGAAAAGACATCGCAAGACTTACAGCGATCTTCACGGGACACTGGCCTATAGGTGACCATGCGGCCAAGCTGGGCATCCCATACAATACACACTGCCGCAGTGGCAAAGTGACAACTGAAAAAGAAACCCTAATTCACCTTTTATGTACCTGTCCGGCTTTAGCTAGGACCAGACTACGTACATTGGGAAGCCCTTTCTTCAATACACTTGAGGAAGTCTCCGAGAAAAGTATCAAGGAACTGATAACTTTCCTGAACTCCGCAGGTTGGATTTAGACTCCCCCACCAATCGATAATACCCAGGTTTACGTGAGTTTGTGGTAACAAAACGGTACTCAGTGCTAATTGGGTTTGTCTTATCAAACCGCCACACCTACCTACCTACCATATGTAGCGTATATCGGGATATAACACCTCCATCCCAGTAGTTGCTCTGGGTCCCGCTATAGGCGTTAACACATCAAAAATGCCTGAATTTCGCGATGCATTACGGAAAAACCTCAAGTAACAAATCGTATCCCCATATATCTATCGTGTCTTAGGAGCACTGCACCAGTAGGTACAGTGGTTAGTTTGGCCTATTGATATGAAGAAGAATTCAGGAAAGGGGTCAACATTCGTCTCCTGGATAGTGAGTTGACTGAAGTAAGATCGTCATAGTTTCAAAGTTAGTAGGGCATTTCTGGGAGAGGACGGGATCACTAACTTGTAGTCGAACTTCCGTAAGATGGCTGACGCCTCCGTCAGCTCCCGGCGGCGCTGCGCTCCATACGCTCGGAAAGCAGTTGAGATTTTGATCAATCTAGATTCAAATCCTCCGGTAAGAACTAAATTTTTTTTGTTACTGCTCCACCCCTTGTGAAAATCGGACATGCATCCAAGAGTATAAACTGCCATGAGATGCTTCTCAAAATAAACTATTCAACGTAAAGTTTTAGGTCTATTTTAATTCGTGGTAAAAGTATAGCTTTGCGAATACAAACGTTGGATAAGCAATTTTTAAGGCTGTTAAATATATATGAACTAAAATAAATAAAATATGAGGCCCATACAGGGCCTACAATCTAGATCTCCAGCCACTTGCTTGTGCGAAGTGGAAGGGACCTACAATTTTTAAACCGAATCCGAACGGCAAATTGGAGTAGCTTCTCATGACAATATTGATACTCTTGGATGTTTGTCAGACGTTCGCAAGAGGAATATACGAGTATGTATGAACTAGGTATAAACGCGAATTTTATGATGAAACTCTAAAATATAATAACGTGAGTTTAACAATTATATGCTGTCATATTTGTGTCATATAAAGCATTAATTCTTAGGACGGCTGCCGACACTGTGGTTCTTTTTTCCTTATTCCGTTTTGGGGTAAGGCAAATACATTATATATAAAACAGGCCCTGAATCCTGAGTGCTTTTTTTTCAGCAACTCCAGCAACCACCACGTACAACACTCGTTTGCAGTCCTTCCCTAATAATAGAACATACACCCATCTTTTTCCCAGCTTTACTTCATCGTCCTCATATTGAACGCCGGTCGTGTAATTTTTAATCAATCAAGACTCTCAGAACGAACGATGTGTTACAGACAACGTGTTTGCTGTCAAAACTTAATTGATATATCTCCTCTTCACCACCACATTCTACATTTATTATTACAACCCCATCTCCTAGATTAGTCCTTAATGATCCCCATCGACCATCATGAACAGACAACTAAATATACCCAAGACACAAATATCCCCACATCCCTAGGCGCAGCAGCAGCAGCAACAACTATGTGTTCGCTTAAAAGCGACATCCTGTCTTCCTCGTTATTATTTATTATTTCGTACATAACCGATGCTTCGGTACACCTATGAACACATAATGTCACTGCCATTCTCAATCTAGAGAAATATTTTTGTTTTTAAATGGAAAGGATGAGTGAGAAGGAAAGCAACGCCTCTTTCTTATAATGGTAGTCCATTTTGGGATTGTATCTTCAGATTCAATAATATTTGCAGCTATTTCTTCACCTGCTACTGCGACTATCATCAGCATTTGACTGGTCATTTATACTAGAAAAATCGTCCGGATATGCACAATTTTACCCACTATTTATTTATTTTAAAGGCTAAGGGTAGGTATGAGTCTAACCACCACTGCAACCACCGCTATCATCGTCAGCACCAGCGCAAACTGTAGCTGCGGCAGCAACATATTAAATCCAAGACCCTTGCTTTGGTCGCTTAGCGGGAGATAAACCCAGTAGTGAAGAAAATAATACATGGGGGATTGGAGGATGGGTAAACTTATTTCCAATTGATGGTCGGATGGATTTTCTTCTTTATTTCGCCGTCGTTCATACTTTGGTACTTTTCCATCGTCATCGTTTTGCTGTGGTTGGCAGTTGGCATTTGTTTGATGTCTGATTTAGTAGCCGAAGTGGTTGCTGATGGCAGAACGAGCGGGGTTAAGGCAAAAGTTTGCCCAGACCCATCTTATTAAAAAAGTTTCTTTGACAGACATTTTTTTGCGTATTTTCTTTTGCTCTATCTTGTTGTGGATGTCAGCCGGAGAGAAAGTATTTTCCTCCTTACGTCCAATCGTTGTGCGGATTTTTCTTTTGTGCGCAAAATTATTATTATTTTATGTCAATGTCGATTTAATGAAGGAAGCAATTGGGAAGTGTATTCTAGAAGGATTAAAGGATACTTTGCATAATTAATTATAATCTTGATATAAGTGTAAATATTTCTTTTGCAAAGTTGCACTTACCAAAGGAAGTGCAACGACGAAGTTCGGAGAAAATGTTGGATATATTTTACGGAATAGTGTAAACAAGTTCGGACTTATTTAAGAGTTTGAAGAATCTTTTCATTTGGGTTTTCTAACCTTGGACATGTATCTGTGGGCACGATTCATACATGAATAAGTGTTTGCTAAGAATTTAAACTTTTTCAGGGATTGTCGATCCACATTACCCATAGTCAATGATCACATTATAATATCGTATTGTACCCTTCAATTGAACTCTTTGATATATTGTATTTAATAATTACATCAATCAGAGCATAACATAAAACCTTATACACTACAGAAAAAAAGCTGATAAATTAACAATAAACATTTAATAAATTAAAACACCAGGCAGAGATGAATTTAAGTTTATTAAAACATGTCTTTTGAAAGCATGTCCAGTTAGGTAAATATGAAAGTCGATATGATTCCAAATCGAATTGGCTTCTTTTGACATCCGGTTCATCCGCATTTTCTTCCTAGTCCAAGTTTTCGAAGTTCTCAGCTTCACTGCAGTCTAAAGTGTTTAAAATTTCTTCTATTTCCTCATTCGAAATAACTCATCTCAAAGCCTTTTATTTTTATCTTCTTCTACGACCATGTTATGAACTGGACAAAAGAAATCCTAACTCTACCACGTCCCTGCATCCCTAATGGTCCTATGGGTCTTCGCAGCTTTGATATCTAAAAGTATCGGGAGACCTTCTGGTTGCAATTCAGTTCATCACTGATGTCAAGGCGAAGGAGAAGTTTTAAGACCTATCTTTCGATTGTTAACTGATATTGCCGTTTTGGCGGGGTTAGTAGGATCTCTTCTTTGAACATGATAGTACCAACTGAGTCGGCGTTGCTCCATTTTCTCTGAGGTAGGATGGCAATTTCAAAGCCTTAGTGAAGAATCTAAAACGCAATCTGTGTCCATATTAAAAAATGAAAAGTAATTTTTGTTGTTTTGACGAAGTTGGTGTTTGATTACCCTCCTGGGGTTGATCAGAGTAAGCAATCGCACACTGACTATCAGAAATCAGAAGAGACCTAATTGGATTATTGCATGCAATGCAGCAAGATATTTTTTTTTTATAATGCAATCGCACTAAAGGGGTTTTTGAATACCCTTATAATGTAATAGCTACACAGGCGGGCGTTAAGGAAATTAGGGTTAGAAGATAGGGAGAGATGCCGATGCACGTTGGTTTTAAATGTTAGTAGATTATATTGTGTAGGAAAAATGGAACAGGGAAGAGCATTCCACATTCGTGTTCTACTGCTAAGGAAAGATTCCTTGTATTTTACTGTACGCCTGAATACGGGCTTAAGGGTAAACTGATGCGCATTCCTTGCATAGCTGGTATTGCGGTTGAAATGTACTAGGGGTGGAATGCAACTGGCTATTTCATTAGAGCACTTACGGTGGAAATATCGATAACATAACGAGAGACAGAAGTCATTGCGACGATGACTTAGAGAGTCAAGCGATCTCGCGATGTTACAGTCAACGATAAGTTTTATCGCGCGTTTTTGAATCCTGTCTAGTAGCTCCAAATAAGTAATTGGTGCACCAGACCAGATATGCGCATTGTACTCAAGTTTTGGTCGGATAAACGCCTTATAAATAGTAGCCAGATCAAATGGAGTGAAATATTTCTTGCAGCGCTTACGGAAGCCTAGGCATTTTGCAGCGTTCTTAGCGACATCGAATATAGGGTCATTCCAACATACGTTGTCATAAACACACATACCGAGAATGGAAAGCCGTTCGGTTTCAACGTGGCAAGTGCGATTCATGGACAATGGCATGGTATTAGTGTTTTACGTTGCCGTTCCAGTTCCACACCCGAAGATGACGGGCGTGAACCAAGAAACGAATATGAGAAGCTGAGGGTACTCTCATCGGCAAAGGAGTGGATTGGATTAGAGGTAATAGACAGGAGATCATTTATAAGAATGAGAAAGAGAGTCGTAGACAAAACAGAGGCTTGGGGAACTCGAGCATTTATTCGGTGAGTTGCAGACTTGAAACCGTCCAAAACAATTTGAGTTTGAATTTGGTCCGTAAGGTAATTCCTAATCAATTGAAGAAGAGTATCATCGATTCAAATGCACGCATTTTCTACACGACAGCTTGATGCCAAACTCTGTCAAATGCCTTTTGAAATATCAAGCGCAACGATTTTACTTTCACCACCTTGGTGAAGAGATCGGCTCCGCTTTTCGGTTAGATAAATCATAAAATCACCAGTGGACCCGTTGCTGCGAAATCAGCCTGGGCTTTATTCACGTACGACGATGTTCGTCTGATTTTTTGAAAATGGCTGTCGTCTCAACGTCATCGTTTAGCAGACAGAACTGTCAAAAATTGTCGTCTCGACGACTTATAAGGCCAATAGCTAAATCATGATCGTCTGGATGTTTTGGTTTAATAAAGGTACTAAGATTCATAGCAAAAGTTAATATATAATTGAAGGAAAATGTGCATTTGAATGTTTTGTTTTTGAAAACGAGTGAAGAACAATTGTATTTTTCGCGAAGGCGAAAAATACTCAGAGATGCATCGGATCCGTTATCACTTCTATCAAAAGAGTATGTAATTGGAAAATATGTACATTTTGTTCCTTGTTTGGAAACCATCAATATAAATAGGGCCCATCGGTCAACATACACCCCCCGATACTGAGGCTTGCCTGCATTTAGGTAAATTTACAAACCATTCTCCATGCAGCCACCAATTTGTTATGTAATCCAGATGCGTTGAGTTGCCCGGCAAAATCATTACAAAGCGTGTTTCTAATATTTCGACCGTACATCGATTGGGGAACATAGTTTTTCGCCAATTCAGGGTGTTCATTCATGAAATTAACCAATATTTCCATTTGCGCTGGTGTAGCTGATCTTGATATTAATTATTACTAAATTGTAGCTAAGTAGGTATTTGTTAACAATTACTTACGAGTACATGTTTGCAATTTCAACCTGAAATTGATGAAGAAACAAGACACGGAGCCAATGCCATTTTTGAAAATGATAACGTTTTTTTCTGTAAGTTTTCTAACTGCTGCTTTTAAAAACGATGAAATAGACGATAGTGATTGTGACATGAAGCAAACTAAAGACAGGTAGTGGTAGGTGCTATCAGCGTGACGAAGATCGTCT
Organism: Portevinia maculata; assembly: GCA_949715645.1. Lineage (NCBI taxonomy): Eukaryota > Metazoa > Arthropoda > Insecta > Diptera > Syrphidae > Portevinia > Portevinia maculata. Next base: position 64,197,146 of record OX454525.1, on the reverse strand, counting down.
GAAAAGTTATCCTGTTTGATTAAGACAAATGTCCATGATAAATCTTTTCATTTGCAGTGCAATGATGTTACAAAGTTAGTTTCTGATCAGAATCAATATAATATATAATGTATACATATCGTATATGTAATATATTTCGGCCGAGGTAAATGGCAACACAATAAATACCATTTTAAAATAAAAGATACTGATGAAAGTCCACTTTACACAATTTCTCACTTTCTCGCTCTCTAAAGAAAGTAAAATCAAATCACATAACAACAACAATAAAAAAATGAAACATTTTTAAAAGACTTTGATTAATCCTAAAAAGCCAACGAATTCCACTACGATTAAATTTCTCCACATAAATTAAATTCTCTCTATGGCATCCACCGAAGCCTCCATTTTATATTCGCACAGCATAAAAAGCGAAAAAAATATCACAAATTATTCTGTAGAAAATGTGAATCCCTAATCGCAAGCTATTCAGCATTAAATACAAAATGAAAAGCCTTAAAAAACGCGGATGATATGGAAATGCTTTTGACACCGCATGCAACAGGGGAGTTGTGGATGCTTACAGGCGTTTTTATATTCAAGTGAAGCTATACGCACGCATTCCTGCGTATACACGTATTTTACAATTATTCTGATTACATCCATGACCGGAAAAAAAAGAAAGCAATTTTCCATGCGACAGGGTTTACGACCTTTAACTTTATATTTGTTTTGCCCTGCTTTTGTGGGATTTTCTTTTAACTATACTTTTTTTATTTGTTTAATTTTTGTGCATTGATCCGTGTTTTTGTTGTTTAATCTGTGCAAGAGAATTAACCCAGAGTCAACAACTTGTTCATGCAACCAGAGCGGACTGCAGTGGTTCATTGCATGGTTAATATTCCGGCGGAAATGAAGGATATGTGTTAATTTCCCACACGATATGTCAAATCATCAAAAATCTCATTATCACAACTCAAGTGATTTCGATTTGGGGTGGCATCGGTGTATCAGGATAATGGACAGAAAAAAAACCCTTACTTAAATATAATAGCTTTCCGCCTCTCTTAACACTTTTCTTCATCATCCCTTAATGGATGCTTTTGCTGCCGTGCAAATTGGAACTTATCGGCACGATACATGGACGAGTTGCTTTTTTGCGTTATGTATACAAAGTGACTTTCTCATCGATTGTTTTAAGTGCCCAACAGCCTCATGTGCTATTTGCCTCTCCCTTGTGTTATAATAATATTTTTCTTAAACTTCAACGTAGCAGCGAGTCAAAGAGCAGATAAGAGGAGCGGATGTCTCCATTTTTTCTACTTATCAGCACGCATCGTTAAGTTTCGTGCATACAAATCCCTTTTCTTGAAACGTTTTCAACACGACGTAAAACAGAGCCATGGCAGCAAAAGGACTAAGGTATATACCATATATGCGAGTATTGTAGGTGGGTGGTGTGTACGATGAGCTCATCTTTTATGACTAACGTGCAGCAACTTGGAAGTGGAAGTCTAATTTATGAAAATTCAATATTAAAATGTATTAAGCGAATCACAAAACAGGGTTCCGAAGACATTAGGCAGGGGGTGGAAAGTACATATAACACATTTTTGAAACAGGAAGGACATTGTCAACATGTGGAAGTGAAAATGGGGTCGTTGAGTATTATTTGTTGCTTCTAATTTGTATGTGTATGTGGAAAGAAAACCAGATAATGATGAAGCTATAGATTGCTGTATTTGTGTACTTTAATACATTTGGGGCATGGAACTTGAAGTGGTCTTTTGAATTTTGGAAATGATTGGTTTTGGTTTTTTTAAACGTAAAAATTGTTTGCTCAATAGAAGTAGAAAGAATATTAAAAAAAACAAATGAATAAAACTGAATGGAAAAATAATTTAATAACTGTCCTATAGCTACTTTAAAAAAAATGCAGAACCGAAAGTCATAAAACTGGAAAAAACGATTTTACGAGGGCATTGAGAAGAACAAATTGGTACATGAAAATATGCCTTAATTAAAGTGAGAAGTTGTTTTTGAAAAATTACTACTTCTTCATATCATTATCGCTGCATGAAGCTTAATATGAATGTGTAGTTTTTACAGCTGAACATAATGGCGTTAAAAGGAAATAGATTGGTTCTATTAACGCAATTTATTTTTCATATATCGAAACATTTTATCCCGGTAAAGGTAGTTTTCATTCATAAGGTAGAGAAAATTTCGTACAGAACTTCCATCAGTATCAAAACTATCAGCCATCCCAATCCACATCTTTTATGATCAAAATTCTCGCGATAATATGAATGTTAATGTTTGAAACTTTGGAGATAACGATAGATATTTCGATGCTTAAATTGCATACCCATTACCCTGTCCATTCACACCTGCATTAGCTTGGAAACAAAATGCTGCAATGGAAGTTGTTGGACAGGGTCACTTCGAACTTTATGGCAAAGGGGGCATTATAGCGCACCTTGTAAATACCAGATATCCGATCCGCTTAAACAAAACAAAATGATGAGAAAATGTTGGTCAAGCTGCTGAAAAAAGACATATACAGTCCCTGGTCAATTTATTAGACGCACTGTAAAGTTCTATGTACTTTGTTTGTACTTCTTTACTTTCGCGTATCAATTGGTTAACACTGTAGTGCAACATGCTAAAAATAAATACAAAATGGAATCATATACAAAATCTCCTAAATAAAAACATATTATATGTACGTTTAAATATAACAATATTGCATATAAACTCGTGCAACACATAAAAATATTAAAAAACTACATTGCTTCTAATAATTTGGCCAGGGACTGTACTGTTGTCCCTTTTCATTTTCATACAGCTCGGTAAGTATTCCAAAAAAGTATTGCATCCCTGGTGCCTGAAAAAAATAAGATCTTTAGATGTCAATTTTATTTCGAAAACGAAAAATTCTTTTATTTGGATTGTCAAATCTGGAATTTCGGACCGATCGATAAGAAGGATTGTTCAATGAATTATCATTAATCCGAAATATTCTTTAACCGATTATGAAACCGATAGTATTTCTTAAAATATTATGCAAAATAAATGTGTAATTATTATATGACATAGTAAAATAAATTAATGTAAATTGTTGTTTTTTGTTTCAATTTTGCGATAGTGCCTATATAAAAAAAATCGTTTGAATACGTTGGATGCATCATCAAATAATTTCTCTCTTCAATTTTAAAAACTCACAGTGAAAACATTTTCAGAATATGTAACCACCGATTATTGTTTTTCCAAAAACCCAGAGGTAAAAATAAATATATACCTATATATATTTTAACACGTCACCCCAGAGTTATGGATTTAATGAAATCCCGTCAGTAGCCGAACACTGAGCTACGAGTATGTACACAAAAGAAATAAAAACCTCGCTTTCTATTTTATGGTTCTTTATTGTATGAACGCTAAGATCAGACTGAAAGTCAATTATACAATGTCTACTTAATATAAGCTTAACAATAGAATAGATAACAGTAATCACAGCAAGAACGATGAAAGACCTGTACAGTGTCTAGTAAATAGCAAACCCGTTAATAGCCGGTCATGTACTCATATGTGTTATGATTTTGATCATCTTTGGATTTCCCAAGGTCAACGGAACTTGTGAGAAAGAACATGTATACTCTCGTTGTTTCCATGTAGGCTGTACGGTATGGTTTAGTATACATGACTCCTCCCGCCGTTGTATGAACTTAACGTATTGATAAATCGTGAATGTTGAAATATAAATAGTGTTGCAGCTGGAAGTGAACTATGTTGCTGTACATCAGGTTCTACGGGCTGCTTTTTACATTTGTTTATTATCTTTCTTTTTTATTTTAATTATTTGTATCCTCTTTTCTTTACATGTATATTTATATATGAGTAAATTATAATGGAACAAATTATTAAGAATTTCATTATTGTACAACTAAATCTAAGCTTTTTGATTAATCTAATATTGTATAACAACAGTATTTTATTTAATTCAATTTCTTATGATCATGTTTTAAATCACCTAATATTTTGTGTTTATTTCAAATGGAGAAGTAATAACACTATAATACTTAAATACTACGTCATTTAAATTTTTTTCATTATATATTTTTTTTTATTTATTTTTATTTTTATAACATGTACATAATATACGAGTAGGTATATGTCATTGGTTCGCTTAAGAGAAAATACTTAATAGAAAAAGTTTAGAATATAACCAAGTACATATATTCATTCAATTATCAATCTTTTTGTTTTGTTAATGTTTTTTTTTTTTACGTTATAGAAAAGTTACTCTTGTTTTGATTATGTCATTGCTTGGTACTTCTTTTTTTTTTTTTAGAGTAGTCCCCACCTGTAAATTTTCTATCAAATTCAATTTCTTTTATTGGATTTTGGTACCTATACTTTCTTTTGATTATTTGCCTATCACGTTTTAATCCTGCTTTATCCGTAAAATAAGTTTTGCCTTTTCCTTTTACGTCTTTAATTATATATCTTGGCAATTGTTTAATACTCGTATTATGGAAACCTAAGTTTTTAACAAGTTCTCTCTCTCTGTACTTAGAAGGTTCTGCTCGTGTTTCATTTACTTTATTTATATGTTTTTCTTTATTTTTGTGGATTCTTTGCTTAAGGTTTTCCCATTCTAATTTGTTAAATGTAGCATGTAAGAAGTCATTGGGTTTATATTTTGTGGTGGAATGAATAGTATCGTTATAAAGTTCAACTGCTTTGAAAACCAACATCCTGTCGTCAGTATCTATATTATCCTTATTGAGCTTTAACAATCGTATGTGTTCATTAAGTGTTAAATGAAAACGCTCTATAACAGAATTACCGGTATGGGTATTGGGAGATGTGAAGTGATAGAATATATTTTCTTGATTTAGGAATTGTTTAATATACGCAGTATTGAATTCATTATCAGCCACCATTTTAACTGGTTTTCCTAATATTGCGAACCTTTGTTTTAATACATCAACTATTGTTATTGAATTCCTATCTGTTAAAGGGTGAATAAACACGTGTTTAGTCAATTTGTCAATGCATGTTAGGAACATATTATTCTTATTTAAAAACCATATATCGATGTGGACTATTTCATTGGGTTTATCAGGTGTCTCAGTTATCATTAATTTTGGCTTTATTGGATGTCTGTCGTATTTACACATGCTACATGCTATGCAATTATTGATATATTTATATATCTCTAATCTAAGATTTGGAAAGTAACATAACTCTTTTAGAACTAAATACGTTTCCTCAATCCCCCTATGATTTCTGTCTAAATGGGTCTTTTCTATTAGATCTAGTAGTTTTTCCTTGCATGTTATGTCCTTTACAAACTTTGTGCACCTTAGCATTTTCATAGTTGGTAAATTTGAAAAATATTTTATTATGGTTTTTTGAAACTCTTTGAATATGTTATCGTCTTTGCAAAAGATTCCTATAGTCCCCTTAATAGGTAATAGTTCATTAAGGAATTTTAAAACATATGCCTCATCATACTCTTTAAGGCTAATAAGAGATCTTCTCTTTTTCTTGAACAAAAACTTGGTTGTGTATGAATTATTAATAGCATTTTCTAATACTAATTGATTTTTATAAATGTTTAATTGTGTTTCGGTTATATAAATGTGATCGTTTAAATTTTCTTCGCCGCTGTGTATTGTAGCTGCGTCCGATTTAATGTCGTTTTCAACCACACAATTAATTTCTAGGCGACTTAAAAAATCAGCAACAATATCAAAGTCGAACTCGTTGAGTTTTATTTTCCATCTCTGAAGCTTTGAGTTGGGTTCTTTCAGAGAATTTAACCACACTAGAGGTCGGTGGTCTGTCTGGACTTTGAACTTACGGCCAAATAAATATGGCCTAAAATATTTAGTTGCCCATACTATAGATAACAGTTCTTTTTCTACCGTACTATAATTTATTTCATGGCTGTTTAAAGTTCTGGATGCATAAGCTATTGGGTGATGATTTTGTGACAATACTGCCCCCAATGCAGCATTGCTAGCGTCGGTAGTTAAAATGAAGGGCTTTCCAAAGTCAGGGTATGCTAGGACTGGACAAGAACATATAAGTTCTTTAAGTTTATTAAAGGACTCAATGTATTGTCTGTCTTTGATGTTAATTTTATTACCCTTTTTGAGACATTTTGTCATTGGGAGGCTTACTCTAGAATAGTCCTTGATAAACTTTCTGTAAAACCCTGTAATGCCTAAAAACGATTTAATTTGCTTTACTGAGTGAGGTAATTTAATTTCCTTGATAATTTTTATCTTATTTGGATTGGGCCTAATACCTTCATCTGATATAATATGTCCTAAATACTCAGTTTCTCGTTTCATAAAATTGCATTTGTCAATTTGCAGTTTTAGGTTGTAGTCAGCAAGTCTTTTTAAAATTTTATTAAGTGAATCGATATGCTCTTGCAGCGACGTGGAAAAGATAAGTATGTCGTCTAGGTATACTACGCAAATTTTATTTAGATAACCAACCAGGACTTCATTCATCATTCTTTGGAAAGATGCCGGCGCATTTTTCAACCCAAATGGCATACGTTTGAACTCGTAGTGTCCATTTGTAGTTGAAAAAGCTTTTTTTTGCATATCTTCCTTATTAATAGGGATTTGATGGAATCCTTTTGCTAAGTCCAGTGATGAAAAATATTGCGCATTTCCCAATTTAGAAAATATATCCTCTATATTAGGGATTGGAAACTTATCTTCCATGGTTGCATCGTTAAGTTTCCGATAGTCCACTACAACGCGCCATTTTTCCTGACCGGAATTATCAACCTTCTTCGGTACAATCCATATAGGAGCATTGTACGGACTAGTGGAATTAACGATAATTCCTGAACTGAGCATTTCTGAAATTTGTATATCAACCTCATTTTTGTGTGCCTCAGGATATCTATATGTTTTTGAAAATATTGGGATATCATTTTGGTCGGTATTTTGTGGGTGTATTTTACCACTAATGTTAGTTTATCGCCCTCAAAATAAAACACTTTCTCAAACGTATGAATTTTAGCGATTAATGATTTTATTTCTTCCTTATTCAATTGGTCTAACTTCAATCTATTTAAAATTGAGTCTATATTTGGTTTTTGAAAAGAAATATCTTCTGTATGATTACTTAAGCTATGAATTTCTGCTTCAGTTAATTGGAATTGAGAACTTGAAAATATTAAAGGTAAAGAGGTTTCTTTGGTTATTAATTGTAAACTATCAAGGTCAATTTTTGCTTGCAACGGTTTTAAAATGTTACAGCCAATTATACCATCAAAGTCGCCGTTCATTTCTACTTCAAGCATTTCAATGTTTGTTACTTGTCTACTAAATTCCTTAAAAAGTGGGATTGTTATTTTGGAGCCAACAACTATGTCTGAGTTAATTGATTTGAGTAACAATGGTTTACTAAGTTCTGTTTTGAAAGAACTATGAAACAATCCTTTTTGAATGAGCGAAGTACCTGATCCAGAATCTATCAACAGTTTAATAGGAATTGAACTTGTTTTTACTACTCGTATTATGCAGGGAAGAGCTCGGGACTGGTCGATTGAAAATTTAGTGACTGATATGTATTTGCATTTTGCATTTCTGCACTGGATGGTGAATTTCCATCCTGTATGTGTTCCACTTCCATTATTTCATCATAACTATTTCTTAATCCTGTATTATGCTGTCTAAAATTTCGTGAGTTATTTTGCTGGATTTGTCCTGAATTACGCGGGTTCAAATTTCGAAAGTTGCCTGATCTAGTATTTACATTTTGAAAATTACCTAAGTTATTGTGTTGAAAATGTCCTGAATTTTGTGCATTCGAATTTGGAAAATAGCCTGTTCTTGTACGTACATTTTGAAAATTACTTGGACTATTTTGCTGAAAATGTCCTGAATCGCGTGTATTAGAATTTGGAAAATTGCCTGATCTTGTATTTAAATTTTGAAAATTATTCGAGTTATTTGGTTGACAACGCTCTGAATTAATTTGAAACTGTCTTGGATTATCATACCTAGCGCTCCTTGAATTTTGTTGTCCTGTATAAGTTTTTACGTGTCCGTGATTTGGAAAATTGCCAGGGTCAAATTCTCTTAAATTATAACTTGTATTTGTAAATGTACGATAAAAGTTATCAGTATCAACTAAAATTGATTTTGCTTCCAAAAAAGTAGATGGGTTTCTTGCGTTTAAAATAATCTTAGGCTCACTAGGTAGCTTGCCAACAAATAATTTTAATGCCGTTTCTTCATTGAGCCTACTATTGTACCAAGCTGGAATATCTTCACTAAGATTTGTTTTTCTGTTTAATTTTGTCAAAAGATGTTGTACTTGGTTATACAGCTTTTCGACAGAGTTGTTAAATTTTATCATTTTTATTTCATTAATTATATTTTCAATTGTTTCATTAATATTACAGTTTGCTTTTAATACAGCTTTTATCTCCGGCCATTGCGACGGATTATTATTATTAATTAACATTAAATTTGCATCACCTAATATTTTTTGCCTTATGCGCAAATCCAAAATTGGTTTCAAATGTTCATTTATATTATTTGCAAATACATAAATATAATCAATATGCTTAATAAATAAATCTAAATGTTCCGGTAGCCCGGTGAAATCAGTGACTCCAGCCACTAATGCGATAAGATCTACATTGGCCATACCTGTTGTTCTCGGCAACTGCTTTTTCTTTATTTTATTTTTTCCAAACGGTTTTTCGTCGACTGCTCACACTGCAAGCCCACAAGTTAGAGTTCTGTTTTTAATTTTCACTTTTTTATAACTGTTTTTTTTATATATATATATTTGTTTGTTGTTCTTGTCTGTTGTTCTCGGCAACTGCTTTTTCTTTATTTTATTTTTTCCAAACGGTTTTTCGTCGACTGCTCACACTGCAAGCTCACAAGTTAGAGTTCTGTTTTTAATTTTCACTTTTTTATAACTGTTTTATTTTTTTTTTTAATATATTTGTTTGTTGTTTTTGTCTTTAAATAGTTAAATATTAAGGTAATATTGTTCACTGAAACTATTTTTCCTATTTCAAATATATTTTAACTTAGTTCGCGGCATCTATGTATGCAATATATTTATTTTATATTTTTTTCCGACTGCGCCAGTTATGGATTTAATGAAATCCCGTCAGTAGCCGAACACTGAGCTACGAGTATGTACACAAATGAAATAAAAACGTCGCTTTCTATTTTATGGTTCTTTATTGTATGAACGCTAAGATCAGACTGAAAGTCAATTATACAATGTCTACTTAATATAAGCTTAACAATAGAATAGATAACAGTAATCACAGCAAGAACGATGAAAGACCCGTACAGTGTCTAGTAAATAGCAAATCCGTTAATAGCCGGTCATGTACTCATATGTGTTATGATTTTGATCATCTTTGGATTTCCCAAGGTCAACGGAACTTGTGAGAAAGAACATGTATACTCTCGTTGTTTCCATGTAGGCTGTACGGTATGGTTCAGTATACATGACTCCAGGGGCCAGGTGCCAAAAAACAAATTATGAAACCATAAGAACAGAAACAAACGATAGCCCTCAACTCGTTACTAATCATGTCGGAGGTCAAAGGTAGCTTTATAAAGGGTGTTCAAATTTGACGTATCATTTTAAATTGGCCATCACTTTTTACAGCTATTAGATTACACCGAAGTTTTTTCAGGTATGAAGTAAATACATTTCCGTAAGCTAAAAATGATCGGTACACTATTGACACTATTGAGCAGCGTGTTTTTATTATTTAAACTTTTTTTAAATATGGTGAAAGTTTTGCAGAAGTTGAAAGAAAATTTCGTTGAAAATACGGTAGAGGAAATGCTCCGTCAAACCGTGCTATTAAACTAATCTTAACATTAACTCTGAGATAGTCAGAAACTGTCGCACAATGCTTAAAGCAGTATGTAGACGGAATCGAGTAAGACTGTGCTGGGTACCGGGACACTGCGGTATAGAGGGAAATGAGCAAGCCGATGAGCTAGCAAGAAAGGGAGGGGAGCTGGAAAACAGCGGAGGTGTGAACATTAAACCACCCCTGGGCGTCTTTAAGCGAAAAATCAATGAAAAGATCTTAAAAATGGCTGACCTCAGATGGCAGAACATAGTGGGACATAGGGTGTCCAGAGCCCTTTGGCCCCATTTGGATAAGAAAAGATCTAAGGAAATTCTAAAATTGAGCAGGGAACAGCTTAGAACAGTAATTGGGATTATGTCAGGGCACTGTCTTCTAAGAAAGCATGCTAGGCGACTTGGTCTGGTGGATATGGACACGTGCAGGTTCTGTGGTGATCTACAAGCCGAGGAAGACATAACACACATATTGTGTGAGTGCGAGGGTATATCACGGAATCGTAGGAGGATTCTAGGGGAATACTTCTTCGAGGAACTAGGGGAGCTGAGCGGCATAGACCATAGGAAGCTGGTTAAGTTCTGCAGGAGGATTGGGCTCTGTCTAGGAAAAGTTTTTTAGGTTTTTAGGTTTTTCTCCAATTGAAGTTTCTTCAAGTGGTTCCCTAGGGATCGCGATGGGCCCTTCTGGTGCCTAGTGCTGTATGCAAATTGCATACCCCTTTTTAACCTATGACTTATGACCTATTCTCGTTATACAACGAGTATATGTATATTCCCAACTCACGAGTGAGTGGGAGTTATTTTTTCCATTTCAAATGCCTCTTCAATTCAAAGAAAAACTAATCGTTCACAAATTTGAAGAAACTGGTTCGGTTCAAGATCAGAGAAGTAAAGCATCGTAGTGGACGTTCGAGTGGAAATATTGCAGCTGTTAGCAGAGGTGTTACTAAAGAGCCAAGGACGTGAATTCGTCGTCGTTTACAGCAATTAAACCTCAAACCAACACACTTTTTTAACATTTTGCACAAAAATCAGCATGTAAAGGCTTACAAAATACAGTTAACAAACGAATTAAAGCCAATTGATCACGCATTGCGTCGGCAATTCGTTAATTGACTCTTCGTTTTATCCTGGTTGACTCCAAGCAAACCAATTTCGCCTATTCTTCAATCGACATGAAAGCCATCCGCGTATGCTAGTAGTTGGCGGGATCTATTGATGATTGTGATGTGAACGAGATGAAAGAAATCACAATATAGGGCAGGGCGTCTTCTTGCCGGACTGCGGTGCAGGTTTGGAATACTACGGAGGAGCTGTTTCCGTACTGGACATTAAAGGGTGTGCTTTCGAGCGACACAGCTGGATCATTTTTCCCGGGATCCCGAATTCGACCGTCGCCATGTAGAACTCCTGACAATGAATATTATTGTATACAGCTTTGGCATCGATGAAAATGCGATGGCTCTCGACTTGAAATTCATTGGTCTCTTCCACGATGTGCCTATAAGTGTGAAGATTTTGTCAATGGTCAATCTGCTGGGCTGGAAATGCATACCGATGAGTGTGCTGCAGAACGGCTTCAGGTGGTTATACTGTATAGGATCATGTCTGAGACATTAAGCAGGAATTTGCGTCTATAGGACTTGCAAGACATAAAATCGTCTTTCTTATAGATGGGGAATATAGAGATGATAGTAGAGTCAGCGGCCATGCATTCCTCCTCCCATACTTGGAAGATAATTTAAGGAGCTCCGCTGGTAAATCATCAGAGCCTTGTTGTTCTTTAGCTTTTTTACAGCTATGCCAACTATTACAACTTCTTTAATACTGGGTGGTGCAACCTGTTCTTCATTGAATAATAATGTTTTTTTTTAATTTGAACGAAAACTAGCGAACCCCGGCGAACATAGCATCGTTGTCTTGCAGGCGCCTATGTGAGCTTACTTTTTCAAATATAACGGTGTTTGCTTGACCCTCTTTGTGGGTAAAATGTAGTTAATCCTTATCTCCGTATGGTTAAGCCCATATACTTTTTTTAATCAAACATCGTTTGAGTGGACCGCTTTGTGGATTAAAGGGACTTAACTCTTTTCTCTAAGACTTGGTATAGTGCCAATGCGATTTCATATATCGATCGAAGCAATGAGTTCAAAAACATAAATTTTATTATTTTTCTTAAAATTACTTTTTTTTGACAATATAATTTTTCTATTGCTAACTTGGAAACAATTATCTTTTTTATCACCTAAAGTGTTATTTTTTACATTTTGTTAATAACTAACACCGCTATCAATCGTAGTTAAACATAACTTTGTTAAGATTAATCCAGATTTCATTACGAACACACTTACAAAATCTCATCCAAATCTCCGGAGCGGTTCGTGAGTTTTTAAAGGACGCACACAAATAACGAGTCATTTTTATATATTTACAATGGTCGGAAAAAGTATTTAGACAAAACTTAGTGCAATGTTATCTCGCTTGTTTTGATAGACTGAGAGAACTAACGGGTCTCTTTTAACCCTTTCGACCCGGCTGGTACATTTATATACCACCAAAAGTATAAACAGACCTGAAAGTCACAAATTGCATACTATTTGGTCGAAATCTGTACCACAATGTCTTTCAACGTTCTGTTGACGGTATCCAAATGCACATGCAGCTGAAACAAGCTTATACGTTTTTGGTTTTGCATGTTTTCGATGGCAGTTGAAGTAATAATTTAGTGGAGTGTTAACGTTTCGGTTAATTTTTTCAGTTTCTTTTAAACTTTTGCGGTGAAACAAGCAGGATATTATGATATCAAGTGAATACATGCAAATTTCTTTTATAACGTAAGTATTTGATATTGTAATACTAAAAAATTCATGGTTTTTGGCGAGTGTTGAACCGCAGCTTATCCATTATGGACATTTTCCAGAAATCTGTATAGGTACATGTACGAGTATATTGCACAATGCAAACAAACGCCCTGACATATTTGAGCAATCAAAAAAAAACGTCAAAAGATAACTAAAACAAATACTGGTGAAAAGAAGTTATCGTTGGATGTATGTTTATCATGTGCTACAACCGATTACCATGTCAGAAGGATTATTGGTCTACTCATGACTCCTTAGGCAACAAGTCAGTCAGGTCGGCAATTAATAACTTCCAAAATGTATTTCTCTCCACCTGAAAAAAACGACGATGGATGACAAAACAGATAATATAAAAGATTTGGTTGAATGCCTAAAACAAACATTGGCTGAGCTCCTGGTAGAAGAAGGTCTGAAATCGCATCCGGTCCGTCGGTCCTTGAGGCCTGGACGTAAGCCACGGGAGGTTAGTGGCATCAAGCATTTGCTAATAGAAGGAACGACTAGACGTCGTTGCGTAAGTTGCAGTCAAGCAAAAAAACAATCGCGCAACAAAATGCTATGAAAAGAATGCGGAGTACCGCTATGTAAAAACGTTTCACTCCCTATCATACATAAAGGAACCCTTCATAGGACCTGAATCATTCTGCGGGATAGGAGAACACACTATACGCGAAGAGTTCAGGAGACTGGAGAGAGAAACAAGGGCAAAAGCCTTTCTCAACCTCCAACGTCTGAGGCAAGCAAAGAAACTCCTAGGAAATTACAAGAAAGACAACCTAAGAATCCTAACAGGCCTCCGCATGGGGCACTGCAGACTCAAGGAGCACCTGAGGAAAATGGGCATATCGGAGGACGGGCTCTGCAGATTATGCAGTGAAACCGCCGAAACTCCAGACCACATACTGGAATCCTGTGTGGCACTGGCCCACAAAAGGATGAAATATTTGGGCAGGCACCAAATAACAGACAAGGACATACAAACCATGGACCCACAGCTCATTCTCAGATTCAGCAAAGAAACTGGACTGGACGCTGTGATCTAAGGAGTGTGACCTGACAAGGATAAACCAGAGCAATACCTCGACATGCTTCACAAAAGAAGTATCTAGAGAGGCTCTGAAAGAGGGCATGAACCTCTCCGAGGCACAAGCCAGGGGACACAATAGACCAATAGGTCGCAGTGCAATATACCCTAACAAAATATTATTATTATTATACATAAATATTTGTTCACTTTCCTTATTTATTTTTTATTGCTTTTTTGCTAATGAAATTTCTTTTGCTCAATATTGTTTGTGTAATTTTTTAAAGTTTCTGTTGAAATAAAAATGAACTTCTAAAATTTAGATCTTATTATTCAGTATAGTCTAAAGAATACGGTTGGTACAATATTGTACCACATAACATCCCGGATGGTACATTTTTGTACCAACGCCCACCGGCCACGCCCTCTAACCTACTGACATTTTTTTGTGCCGGATCATTTCTTGTGAAGGTTTTGATTAGATGTAAATCACAAAACTTGTCTGAAATTGGTTTCCCGACAGCCGGGTCGAAAGGGTTAAAGCGCGAAACAAAATAGCTGATTATTACTGTAAGAACGATTTTCTTTATTACATTACGAATTCATTTCACTATCAGCTGCAGTGTTAGAACTGAACTAAAAGGAACAGGAAAAAGTATTTTAACACGATATTCTTTTCAGTTTTTTTCATTTCGCTGGGCTCTGTTAAATAAAAAGTATTTTTTTAATATAATTTATTAATTTTAATGACATTCACTAACATTTAATTGGTAAATATGGTGAAAACGTCGGAAATAAGCCAGGCTATAAGAAATGAGGTGGTGATCAAGTATGATTTCAGTGGAATATTTAAGCAAACTAACAAAATGCCTCGTCAAACTGTGTACTATCAAATAAATAAGCAAAATAAAAACAAATACACAAGTAACTTGCCACGTTCAGGCAGACCACGCAAGACAACGAAAAGAGAGGACCGTGGGAAAATTTAAAGACAATGTGCTTATAACTCCAAAATCTGCAGCAATCGAACTGAGTTATCAGCATAATATTGAAATTAGTGAAAGAACGGTAAGATATCGTTTGAAAGAGACAGGTTTTGCAAAAATGGAATTTGCAAAAAAAAATGTATTGTGGACTGATGGAAGCTCTTTTCAGTACCATGCATCAAAAAAGAAAATTTTTCTGCAGAATTAATAGGAAATTTCGAAAAAGTGGCACCTGATAATGCTCCTGTCATAAAGTCAAGATGATTACCAATTTTCTAAGGGATTTGGAAGTAAATACATTGGACTGGTCACCTCAAAGCCCCGATTTAAATATAATTGAGAATGTATGGGCTTATGTAAAGAGAAACAGAAGTCCATGTTTGACAAGAACTCGCGAGGAAACAATCGCTGAGGTTGAAGGCCTTTGGAATGACATTTCTCCTCAAATCCTCCAAAATTGGATGAACTCGATACCAGGCCGATTGCAGAAAGTCATCAGTGCCAACGGAGGGTTCATTTTCCATTAAGTTATACCTTTATTTTTATAATTTTTTGTTATCACTTCTTTTTTTCTAATGAATAATATGTTGTAAAAATACTTTTTTCCACATACATTTTGGAAATATAATTTTTAATTTTAATACTAAAATATATTGAAATAAACTTATGTATATTCTTTTGAAAGCTCATTATTAGATCACTATCATTAATTATTTTCAGATTTGTTCCATCACAAAAAAGAAAGATGTATAGAAAAATGTGCAATTTTTTTTTTTTGTCAAAATACTTTTTCCGACCATTGTAGATAATAAATGCGAAAATATAAAAAATGAGGGTAAAATAATCAATCAATTGGGCAAGAAAAAATAATGCGTGTGAAGCAATGGATGACGCCAAATCTTAATCGGCATATCGGCTTAGTAAATCTCAGCTTGTAAATATGTATTACAAAACTAGATATCTAATGACTGAAGCACATATGCGCACATTTTTATGCATCACCGCTTCAACCGCTGGCTGTAAACCTCATGGGCACATTATGTGCACTACATAGGTTGCTATCATCCTTTTTGTGGCAGTACAGAGGGTGTGCAAAAGAAAGGCAGGACATTAACAGATTGTGTCTCAATTTTGCTTCTTTTTATACCCTATGCTAAGGATATTATAATTTTAATTTTGCTGGTAGACCCTTAAAAGTTGTTTGTGATCAACGTCCATAGTAATGCCGATATAGAAATGCCTCTCCGTCTGACTCGACATAAAAAGTTGAAACTTAGAACATATACCTACTCTCTACGGGTCCGAAATAACCAAAAGAACTCTTGAAATCCGGCCACTGACACGCATACAATGTCAACAAAAAACCCCGATTAATCGAACTAGAAATCTTAGATTTAGAATATAATACCTATATGTATCTAGTCTTTAGGGGCCCGAAATGCTCATGTGCAAATATTTTTAAAATCCGTCCGGAATCCGACAAAAAAAAACATTTTTATCGAAAAATCTAAATTCTAGCTAGGAAGCTGAAATTTGGAAAAAATATATATCCCAAGATTTTTAAAATCCGCTCACTACACGCCCACTATTTTAAAAACCGTTTTCTTTAAAAAAAATCATTGGAAATGGAGTTCTCTAATTCGCAAAGTATCCATACAAAGTTTTCTACCATGACCTCTTTTTAAAATCGTTTTTTACAAATTGTTTTTTTCGCGAACAACCTATTAAAAAAACCTACAAAACTGTTATGAATAACAAAATTTGTAGTTCATATCCTTCTTAACAATTCACCCATACTGAGATTTCTGCCACACCTACTCTTTGGGGCATAGGAAAATGATAGCGGACTGCTGACTTTTCTTATGTTTTCTTTTGTGTTGTTTGTGGCATTAACATTCACAGTGGATCAAAAAAATACTTGTGCTCTCGCCCATTCAAACGGTTATGTTCCATTTCCTCCGTATTGGTTAAGGGTCAGAATATTCTAAAATTTCCCAATGACAGCCGCTGAGTGTGACTTTTTCTTCAACAAATAAACTTAAAAATGTTATCTAAATATTATTAATAAAAAGCATTGGTTATGGGAAATGTTCAAATCTGTTTTTCCATTCCCCATTGCAAAATTTCCGAAATAAAGTTTTCCTGTCGAAAATTACAAAATTTATTTATCTCAGCTAACGCTTTTTTAATTATTTTTCCAAACTCTTTATTATCCCTCCTCTAGTAACTGAAAAGTGTTCGGTTCTCACTCCTCAAAAACCTCTTCATCAATCAAACAGGAAATCAACAAATCAAAAACTGGAAAACCTAAACAAAAGTGTTGAACATGTATTTTTGTTCAAGCTTTTCCCTAATTGTTGTTGTTTTAGGCGATCCATTTTACTTTCACCACTTGAGCCTTTCTCTCTCTCAGGTATGTATATATATATCATGTTTGCAGTATATATGTACCTACCCATCTACCCGAGTAACGCCGCAATATGAAATAAAAACCTTCGAGTAGAAAATAAGAAGAGAATCCCTTCCACCAAATACCAACATTGTCTCATATTTGTGTAACCTGTTTACATGAAAAATTCACAACTAGGGCATCAAATTGCAGATGGTGCACGCCGCAAATTTATTGCCTGTGGGCGGTGTGGTGCTTCTACTACTGCAGAGCCACGCTGATGAAGCATGTGAAAAGCAACAAGGGCTTGTGCACATTGAAAGTTTACCGAGAGGGTTTTGTGAATAAGCTGAAAGCAAATAAAATAGCGACAGCGAATAACAATTTCTTTCAGTGCTCCTACCCACCCATCATCGCTATAATAATCATTATGGCCAGGGCAAGTGTCAGCCATCCGCTACGTATCATTATCCAAGGACTCTTCCTCTCAACTTAGCCATTCAACCACCAGTAGCAGTGCAATTATCTCCACTCTCCACTTTAAAGAGGATTATTGGCAGAAGGGAACACGCAGAATTACGAAATATAAAAAAATGAGAAGAAAAGCCATCATAGCCATGGAAGAAATTCCTGGCGCTATGGTCCGCCATTCAACCTACCACCTTCTGTAACCCCAATTTCAATGGAATTATGTGCGAAAACCATCTGGCTTTAAGCACCATCTGCTATCGATGAATCAATGAATGGGGTCATTTTCGGTTTTCTATTGCCGCTTACACACTTAGCCGCATCCGGGTGTTTCCTTCAAGAAAAATGACCCCTGGGAAGTTGACAATTATTACGGTTATTATTATTTTCATTAAATCTCTCAATGGCAAGCCAAAGCACACGATAAGGACCAAAGGAGATGAAAACGTATCTATGAGTATGTATCTTGTTGGACAGAATAATTTTCCTTATCACTTGGTTTCTCAATTTCTCTGTGATGAACGATGGGGTGAACTGGCACAGCGGGGATGGTAAATTAGCATACTGCAAATATCATTGGACTTGCTAACGAGGTCCTTAAGCAAATAAATATTATGACAGTCTGTGTGCATGGCAAAAGATTGTGTATGTGTGTTTGATTGTTCCTTGTGGTATCCGATTTCTAAATGTAAGATATCTTCAACCGCAATCTTGACGACAACGAGAGAAGGCGTTGGAGAAGTGATATTCCATTCCATTTTGCTCAGAGTAAATTTAAATTGGCAATCAGAGTCAATGAAGACATTGAAAAATTGATAAAGATAAGAACTCATTAGGACAAAGTTGTGACGCTTAATTTATGAAAAGCTATTTGTCTGTCAGGAAAAATGTGGAACGATATCCTTAAGATGGTTGCAAAGTAACTCAACTGCTAGGGAGATGTTAAGTCTCTAGCTTTACTGTCCCATGTACCTGCCTACAGTTGCAAATATTGCTTATATATTCAAGCTCAATTATATACGGTGTATGGAGGCAACATAACTCTTCTGCGTATGAATAGTTCTGGCCATACCTTTTCCATTTTCAAAATGATTTTTCATAATGAATTGTTTAGCTATCTATACCAAATTTGTTGACTTTGGCAGCGTACATGTTTGTAATGCTTGAGTGTGGATGTAGATGTAAGTGAGTTCGAAAAAAAAATGTATTTCTACAACAACCTCTAGAAAGGATCAAATAGGTCAGATCAGACCTACATGAATATTGTATGGAGAAACGTGTTAATTTCACATTTCTGCCTAAAAGACAAACATTTTATTCGGTACCTACCTACCTCGTATGTATGTATGTCAGGTAATTAGTTTACTTTCTTGTATTATGTATGACTTTTGTTGGAACATTGCATTCCCAAATAAATGATTCCGGATCGTAGTCGCAGCACACAATCCACTATCTTTGGATTTACGGATAATGTCGCAGCAGTTTCTTATGTGCCAACAAAATCAAAGGTTTTCGTTTTACTGTCAACACTTACTATGATACTTTACTTTCTTGGGAAAGGCAATAAAGCCACAAGCCATTCTGTTTTACAACAACAACTAAATGCTGGGAGAATATGAATGCAAACGACAGACATGGCAATTAGTTTTTTTCTACAACATGTTGGATCTCAGTATTGGCATCTTTAATAATTTACAAAAACTAATGAACGTCAAAGATTTCTGCATTCTTTAAATAGTGGCAGGATGAACTACGAGTATCCAAAGGAAATAGGAGTGTTTTCCGTTCGAAATGGCATCTAATCCGTCTTCGGAGCAACATTGCAACATTGTATTCCACAGCCCAGCGGTAGCCAAACATCAACGGGAAAGAAAAAGTCATGCAGAATTTTCCGAAAAAACGAAAGAAAACCAGATTTGCATGAACTGCCTGCGAAGATACTTTCTGTTTAGTTCATAGTTCATAGTTCATTTATTTATTGGAAGCATACACAATATTAAGATAACAATGATCTTATAAAATAGTGCAAGAATTAAATATAATTCATTAAAACAACAAGCTACATAAAATATTAATGTTACAAGAATAATTAAAGGTTTTCTCTTTCTGCTTCTTAGACAATTATATTGTATTAAGTTTTAAATTCATTAACTTCACAAAAAAAAGGAAACAAAAAAAAATGAATAAAACAATTAAATATACAAAATATACATACATATCTCTTTTCGCAAAACTACAGTAAAAATAAACATTAGTATTAATTGAAATAAAACGTTGTATTAGTCGGAAATTGTCTGGAAATAAAACTGTAACCCATTACGAAACTGCGCAATGGTAGTTGACCTTTTCAAATGCCGTGGTAGTGAGTTCCAAAGACGGCTAACATTGATGAATAACTGGCGCTCGGATATAAGATAACGGTACCGGGGATGAACAATTTGTTGGGATCGATTAGATGAAGCAAAACGTAGTCTACTAAATAAATAACTGGGTTGACGTGTCTGAATTACATTGAATAACAATATGAGTGATCTAAAACGTAAAAGATGGTCGAAGGAGATGTTATAGATCTGTCGGGAGAAATTGGAGATATGATAGAAGCGCCTCAAACCATAGATATAACGTGCGGTGTTACTAAAGGCAACATTAAGCTTTCTTCTGCTGATTGCATCACATTTGCAGAAAATTTCGCAGCCATAAGTGAGGTTTGGAACGACGAGTGTCTTTGCAAGAAGTAATCGTGTGCTCATAGGCGTATAGTGTTGTGAGGCCCATAATAGTTCAAGTATACCATAAACTTTGCCTACAGCCGCATTAATATGTGTATCACAAGATAGAGTCCAATTAAATAGCATTCCAAGATTTTTTGCCGTTTCAACATATTCTACAGTCGAGCCGTTGAGATGAATTTCAGGAAAATATGATAGATCGACGGGCTTCCGACTAATCACTAAACATTTAGACTTTTTAGGATTAAGAAACAATCCGTTCCTCTCCGCACATACTGAGATTCTTTCCAAATCGGTGTTAACTTTACTTGCGCAGTCTTCAATCAACCCAAGAGAGCAACTATTAAATAGTTGGACATCATCAGCATACATATGTATAGAGGATGAACGGACTACGGAAGGAAGCTCATTGACATATAGTGAAAAGAGCAGTGGTCCTAGAATCGAACCCTGGGGAACCCCTCTGGTTGTTGGGAGAAACTCAGATAGCATATGATCAATCGCAACAGCTTGTTCTCGAAACTTAATATAGGAAGACACTAATCTAATGGCCGATGAAGAAAACTTGTAGCTGTGTGCTAGTTTGCTGCACAAATTATCGTGATCCACTGTGTCGAATGCTTTTGATAAATCGAGAAGAACTAAAAAAGTTACATGGCCATCATCTACAGCCTTTCTTATGTCCTCTACAGCATTAATAACTGCGGTTGTACAACTGTGGTATTGGCAGAAGCCGGATTGCACTGTAGATAAAAGTTTGCATGAGTGGATATGGGCATTAATTTGCTTTTGCAAAAAGTATGGTAGAATGGAAATAGGTTTATATTCATGGCTATTGGCGCTCTTTTGGATTGGTAGGACTTTCGTCTGCTTCCATTGGGTTGGAAAAAAACTAGTTGTTAAAATGGTATTGAAAATGTGTGTAACAGAGGGCAGGCGCGGATCCAGGAATTCGGTTTGGGGGGGGGGGGGTCATGATGCTTAGATGCAGTCAACCGAGAAAAATTTATAAAATAACAATAACATACCTGTAGGTACCTAAAAATAAACATGCTGTACCTACATACTAATAATAAACACATTACAAAAATGCAAATCTTTGGAAACAGTTAAACAACAAATAACGATTTATTCTATACATTACGTATAGCATATATATGTAGGTACATTTTATATATGTTTGTATTTAAAAACATATGTCTTTAATTTATATAACAAAATCAAGCCGTCTTTGTTTTGCTTGGGCAAATCTTGTTATTATTTCATCGACATCGATATCTATATCTCGATGAACATTCATTAAAGCAAGGCCGGTAAGGCGCTCTTCTCCCATATTTGCCCGCAGCCAAGATTTAACGCGCCTAAGTGTTGAGAATGACCGCTCAGCTGTTGCGACACTTACAGGAAGTGAAGCCAGTATTTGCAACATTATAAAGATGTTTGGATATAAAGCTGCATCACAAACATCTAATGTTTTCGGTAGAGTCTCTGGAAGTGTCCGACCTTCTCTAATTTCTCTGTCCCACCTTTTAATCCATAGCTGGAATTCTTGGACAACCATTGAAATAGGGGGATGATTTAAAAGCTGGCTATACACTTTTGTGATTGCACGTACAGATTCCAAGTCAGATTCTGTGCATGTAGTTTTTGGCAGAAACACTCCAAGCTGAAATAATGCCAGCACATCTGGCGAAAGACGATCTTTTAAGTCTGTCAATACAGAATCGAGCAGAGGAATATAAACAGCTCTTCGGAAATACTCCTCTACAGACTGGCCTGGCTGATTATTTGTTCTGTTTATTTGTTTGGAAACTATTCTAGGTCGTCTTAAAACGATATCTAATTGCCCGGCAATCTCTACTGCTTCTGAATAAAGATTTTCGAATACAGAGGTTGCACCTCGTCGTTTCTCCTCCAATACGCTTAAAACATCACTTATTGCGTCCGTTGCTCTCTTGAGGTCTAAAGAGGGTTTCTGAAGGAAACGGCTAAGTGATACAGTAACGCCTGACAAGAAAAATAAAAACAAGTGATATGTTACGGTCTAAAAATATTTGCGATTATAATCAAAATAATTTACCTAAGACGTCACATAAACAAACAGATGCAATGATAAACTCTGAACTTCTTAAAGCCAGTTGAAGGCACTGAGCATCACTTGCGGTCTTGCTGTCTTCCCAACAGGAAATTCTCTCAAGGGCATTGCAAACATTCACCAAGTTATTGCCCTGAAATTGCAAGTGCCCATCATGCCTCTCTACCCACCGAGTTTCACATATTCCCTGCAAAGCCGTTCCTTCAAGTTCTTCCTTGAAAACTTTGTGGCGTTTTGCTGAAGCATTGGAAAAAGCTACTACCTTTTTCATTGTTGCTGAAGCATTCCGGCAAAACGTTACTTTTGAAGACCTTGCCAAGGAGTTGTTCAGGGCATGGTTGTTGCATGGACAACGTTTAGCGTGAGTTGCTTTTTTAGATAGTTCGTGCACTGCACCTTTTGTGTCAGAGGCCATCACAGAGCAGCTATCAGTACCAATACCTACACACCATGCTAAGTCGATGTCAAACTCGTAGCAAAGATCTTCCACTATACGTGATAATGCAACACCTGTCAAACGACGTTCAATAATCTCTTCTTCACAGGGAATCTTCTCATATGCGTCGCAGAATGTTAAAAAATCCTCTCTGATAGTTCCGTTATGAAAGTAACGAAAGGAGAGACTCAACTGCTCGGTATGTGAAATGTCGGTTGTTTCATCGAATATTATAGAAAATATCTTAGCTTCTTTTACTTTTTTTAGAATATTTTCTTGGATGAAATTCTTACACGTCGCAATCAACTCGTTTTGCACAGTTTTGCTAATGTAAGTAGCATTAGAGTTTGCGCTTTGTAAGTGTTAGGATAGTAATGAATCACCGGAATCAACACGGAATTTTAAAAGGGCTTTGAAGTTTCCATCTTGGTCCACCAAACTTTCGCTGTCATTGATTTTACATTGATCTAAACTTGAACCTACATACAAATTCCCGTCGTCTCTATGACCACGCAGTGGTATATTTTGACGACCACAAAATACAATAGTACTTACAATTGGTCGCAATCGATTTCTATTTTCTTTTACTTTTTCTATTCTTTGTTTACATATTTTGTTGGAAATATCGGTTTCAGGTTCGTGAAATGCTCGCAAAAAATTTATCCCGGCTTCGACGGATTTTTCGTGATATAGATTTCTTTGATGGGTTAATAAAGCTCCTTTTTCTCCAAGAAGGTTATCAAAAACTTTCAAGGGTTCCCTAACCAGTCGTTTTAGAAGTGTGTTAGACTGAATTCCACCACCTGAACCATAAGCAAATAGAGCGCAGTACCTATAGATATATCCGAGATCGTTTTCTTATGAATTAAACCACTCGAGATCTTTAATAAAATTCACATTACATACCTGCAGTATAACCCTTGATCTTTATGCGATAAAACTAGCCAGTGAAATTTTTCAAGGTGAGATCGTTGTGCATATTTTTATACTCTATTCTAGGGGTATATTAATTTTGACGCATAGTTTGTAACATACCTTAATATTGCCCGTAGACCCCTAAAAGTTACTATATTTATGATCAGCATCGATAGTAATGTCGATCTAGCCATGTCCGTCCGTCCGTCCGTCCGTCGGCAAAAATTAGGCCTTTAAACTGGACCTAGAGAGCTGACATTTTAACCATATACTCTCTAGGGTCCCGAAATAATCAAGTTTAAGAATTTTTGAAATCCGCCCACAGACACGCCCACAAACTCAAAAAAACAAAATTTTGGAAAAAATCGAATTTTGAGCTAGAGAGCTGAAATTTTTTATATATGATCTATGGCCCATAAAACTGATTGGGACATAAAATTTTCAAAATCCGCCCACTGACACGCCCACAATTAAATAAAACAAATTTTGGAAAAATTGAATTTTGAGCTAGAAAGCTGAAATTTTTTATATATGATCTTTGGCCCATAAAACTGCTTGGGACATAAAATTTTCAAAATCCGCCCACTGACACGCCCACAATTAAATAAAATATTTTTTTTGAAAAACCAAAATTTGAGCTAGGGAGCTGAAATTTTTAATATATACTCTCTAGGGGCCCTTTATGCTCATGTGTAAATATTTTCAAAATCCGCCTACTGACACGCCCACAATTATTTTTTTTTATTTTTTAAAGTCCAAAGTTTGAGCTAGGGAGCTGAAATTTATAGTATATACTCTCTAGGTGCCCTTTATGCTCATACTTAAATTTTTTTTAAATCCGCCTACTGACACGCCCACAATTAAATAAAACAATTTTATTGAAAAACCAAAGTTTGAGCTAGGGAGCGTTTTTATTTACAAAAGCTTAGTTTTTTCGATAAAATCCTTTAAATTTTTGTCACGCCCACTTATGAGATATAGGAATAAGAATAGGGTATCCAACAGTTCGCCCAAGCGGACTGTAGCCCGCCCCTATGTTTTAGTTTGTTTCCCATTCTTGGAAACAACAAAAAAAGGAAAATCATAATTTGGAGGTGGAATCCAGTGTTTTTCGAGGAGATTGGCTTTAATTGAATCATCGATAATAATGTTGTTTCTTATGTAACATCCAATATCGGACGCAAAATCAGAGTGATGAGCATTTACTTTAAAAAGTTCAGCAAAAGTTTCTTGGTTAGAAGCATTTGTGGTAACAGAAGGCGATAAAACATTTTTTCTTGAATTTTCACGTTCGAGTCTTGGCTTTTTGGCAAAAAAAGTATCAATTTTTCTCATTGATGTATTACCTCCATTTTTCTTTAATTCTTGAGTCTTGTGTACATCCTATATCGAATAGAAATTATAATAATAAAAGTAAACAAAAACTGCAACTGAGAATTAAAACATGTTTAAATAGATAATTAAAGGTACTGTGATAACTGTTATGGGTACATAATGGGTATTCACGATCTGAAGCAACAGCCTGTTGAGATTGCGAAATTTTATTTATTTTAGTAGATCGTGAACGTGTTTTTTGTATTCTTTGTAACACTACAGCAAATTCACAACATTTTACTAACGAATAACAGCTGAGATTAAGAATGACGAATAGACGAGTATAAATTTCATACCGTTGTATTTTTCTGTTACAATGGGGTTAAACGTTAAAGTATATTTAAAGGGCTAAATTCTTGTAAGATTTTATTCAGTGTAGGTATTTTGCTGTTGGAGTATAAGAAAATGTTACACTTTAACAATTATACTAGACCAGTTGCACCAGATCGTGAATACACCAGATATAAATACAAGTTTTTTGACAGGGCTTGAAGAAACTGCTGGCGTCCAGTTTCTTCACGGCACTCTTTAG
This sequence comes from Portevinia maculata, assembly GCA_949715645.1. NCBI lineage: Eukaryota > Metazoa > Arthropoda > Insecta > Diptera > Syrphidae > Portevinia > Portevinia maculata. The sequence goes on along the minus strand of OX454525.1, from coordinate 64,171,461 downwards.
TTCTGTTTTTAACTGGAATTTAACGGCTACGGCAGCATCACGACAATACTAACACAGCACGTAAGTTTATGTAATATTATGTTTAACCAAAACTTAACAAAAAACTTTTCTAAACCAAATAGGAATAAACGATTCACTTAAATTAATAAAATCCAGTGTATTTCCCTTTTAGCTATTTAGTTATTTAACCTATTTACATGTACAATATATGTAAATGTTTGTAGTGTAGTTAGTTAAATAACATCAGATTTTGTTCCGAAGAAAATGAAAGTTACTATGGAATTATCCAATAAGTAAATAAAACTGCCCCGAACTTCCATTTCATCGACTTACAAGTGTGGCCTCACTTTAAACAAAATATTCATTTTAAACGCGCACCAGTAAAAGAATTTGAAGTATTTCAAACTAATTTATACGTTTTCTTGACCAATCATTATAAGGTAAAAATGCAAGTCTAAATAATATGAATGCTATGTTAATAGAAATGCAAAAGGGTAGGTATTTACTAACCACTTAATGAATAATGATATAGCTATGTACGTAAGGAACACATTTCTAAAATAACGTGTGGTACATTATGTATGTGCATAAATACATATACACCTGCACACTTACCATTATTGTTAGTTATTTAGTCTTAATTTTGTTACTAATTCAACACTTTTATCTATTAAAAGGGACAGACACAAACTCACTAAACGACACTTGGACTAATAATATGAATGAAAGGTCAACCTACACAGTTGTTTTTTTAACAAAAGAGATGTTTAAGGGAAGGCAAACCTGATAATAATGTGCAAAAAATGTGTAACTTCTTAATCACAAAGAGGGCGAAACGTGAGCGGTACAGACAAAATTGTTTCCTTTATTCTTTGTTCTTCGCTGGTCGCGCATACAAACAGCCAAAGCTAATGAATACGAAGAAAATGATAAAACCGACACCAAAAAGAGAAGTGTTTGTAGACTTTCAGCTATTCGCTTCGTTTTTCGTATTTTCTTTTGTGGTTATTTATTATTGTCTGATCTCTGTTTTTAGTCTTTTGGCGCATGGTTTGATGTTTGATGAATGTGGAAGAAGACTGATTTTAAAGGACAGTAAATATATATGTATGTAAAAATAATAAATATGACAAGAAATAAAATGGACGATTGAATCGCGCTCAAACTTGCATCTTGTGGCATGAATGAAATATGAAAGAATACAAGATTACGCCACTTCTATTTTTTCACTTTGTTGTTGAAATTTTGACTACCCGGCGTGAGTATACAGAGCACTTTTTTAATTCAAATCTTAGCATAATAAGAATCAAGAATGAAAATGTATTTAAGCATGTCAAATGTTAACAAAAGTTTTTTTTCAAGGAATGTCCATTTTTTATAATTTACATAACTAAAAATAGTTTGTGTCTCTTGAGCTCTGGGGGGGGGGTCATGACCCCCCCCCCCCCCCTGGATCCGCCACTGACAGAGGGTAGTATAATTGGTAGGATGGTCTTGGCAAAAACTGGGTGTATTCCATCAATACCAACCGCTGTCGATTTTATGGATAATACGGTTGCAACTACGTCCGTACTATCTACACCGGCGAACTCGAAAGTTCGTTAATTGGAGTTCAGAAGACCACGTAGGGATTCGAAAGTATTTTGAGGTACTTGATTCAGAACTGAAAAAGGAAGTGTTACAAATGACTGTGTCACACTTACCAATACCAATATCTCGAAAATTTTTCCAAAGTTGCAGACTTTTCATTGTTTACGGCACAGTATTCAGTTACATAAATGCCATAAATATATAAATGGATCTGTTTGCGATTAATTTTGTTCTTAAATTATTATTATTACTTTTTTTTAGAAAAATCTTTCACATAACACTGGCGATCACAAGGATGAGGCCATACATTTTGCAATCGATTTTCAGTCTTTATACCTACCTATTGGAAATTTTATACCCGAAAACTTTTACTCCCTGTGAACAGGTGCATATTTTCCCAACAGTAAGTCATAAAATTAAAGGGTAAATAAGAAACGACCGCTGGAATTTCTAAAGATCAAACAATGAACTACTTGAAAAGCGTATAAAAAGATAGGCCACTAGGATGAGGCTGAGGCCATTGCGAATATTTCGTTGCAGGAGTTCACATCAGCGATTTTTTTCAAAGTTTTGTTAAGAATATTTAAAAAAAAAAGCGTTGAAAAGAAATGTTTTTAATTAGTTAAAAATAAAGCGTTCCGGAAAGACTTTAACAGCGACAGAAAGAGGAAAAATAGATGCTTTCAAAGAGTTCGGACTCTTAGCCCGAGAAATTGCAATTAGGCTTAATAGAAGTAAGACTTTTGCAAACAGTTGTTATGCGGATCCACAACACTATGGGAAAAATCAAAAAGGATCCACGGCCGAAGCAACAACATTGCGAGAAAAGCGGGTTATTCTACGGCTTGCCCCAAATTCTACTCTACCAGTGACTAAAATAAGGGCCAACAACGATATCAGCCAGCATAGCAACGGTCCGAAGGATAATACGAAAAAGTGGTACTTTACAGAGAAGAAAACTTAAAAAGAAGCCTGTTTTGAGGCAAGTACACAAGGAACATCGAATGAATTTTGCAAGAGAACATGTCGCTTTGAGTAGTGAATGGAAACGCGTTGTCTTTTCGGATGAAAAAATGTTTTACCTTGACGGCCCCGATGGTTACAACTTTTATTTCCATGATCTAAGAAAGGAGGAGCTTATTTTGGCAAAACATCACAGAAAAATGAAAATGAATTCGGGACTTATGTCCCTGCGCCTTTGCTGGAACGGTCATTTCCAAAAGTCAAAAATATTTTCGGACCCCTGTCATGGATATTCCAACAAGACAATGCCCCTATCCACACTTCCAGGGTTGTTCGAAGTTGGATTCCATCAGAAGACGTGGAATTTTTGTCATGCTCGCCCTATTCCCCTGAATTGAACATAATCGAAAATGTTGGGGCATGGTTTTCTCATAAAGTGTATGAAGGCGGCAGACAATTTGAAGACAACGACACTTTAATCGAAGCTATTCGTGATGCCTGGGCCCAAATTTCTCTTAATTATTTAAAACAACTGTATGATTCTATTCCAAACTCTCTTCTCCGGTGCATAATGTTGTGAATATTATACCTAAATCACTTTGAGGAGCATTGATAAATGACTTGTAAATAACAAACGTTAGTTGATATGGGATGTGTCTTGTGATTCTATAAATCCATTCCATCCGAAGAGGCCAGGTATGTCTCTGCTTTTCCAATAGAGCCACAGACACAGATCTAATCAAAGTTTGAATTCGTGAATGCATTTCCTTGAGATCCTTTATATTGATTTCAGTTAAACCTTCAGGTGTTATCCTTTCACAATGGATCAGTTGAATAACTCTATAACTTCCAGAAACCTCAGCTGGTGTATCATTTCAAGTCGTTGATCATACGAACCGTAAATTCAGCGCTATAAAGGATCATTTTGACGTCTTTTGACTTGCTTCCTAACCTGCCAACATCTAATACCGAACTACTTACTTCGTGCTAGGGATGGGAACAATAGAGTGAAAACAATCGATCTAGGAGAGAATCGGTATACGAACGAATCATTATACCAGCCTGGGCATTATAAGCTAATTTGGGGAGGCTGGGAGAGAATTAAAAAAATGATAAGAAGTACAAGAGAGAATTATATTTGCACAGAATACAATGCGATTTTGAAAATGCATTTTTTGGATTTGTAGACGGAATATCGTTCTTCAACTTAAAACTAGGAGGAATTCATTAAATGACGTTCATTAATAATACGAGTAAATTAGAATTTAACCCATTTATGCCCAGTGGGTCGAAAACGACCCATTTACATTTTTTCTGCAAATTGTCATGTAAACAATAACACAAATGAAGAATTGCAAAGAAATATAGTTTATTTGCAATATAAAAGAGTATACGATACTTTAAATAGGTAGACGGCGAATTTTTTGTTCAACTCGTTTGAAAAAAATGCAATTACAAAAGTTAGTTTTCGGTTGTGGTGAAAGATTGTTGACTTGAGTTCTAAAATGTAACTATTTTCGGTCCTTTTTTAAATTTGCGCCGTAAAATTGATATATTTATTACAAGAATGTTAGTCTGATCTATACATATGTACAGAAACCGATTGACTTTATTATTACTTGAGAGTTTTACGGTGAAAATTGCATGGGTCGAAAACGACCCCATGGGCATTTGAGTTGCTACATATTGAACTTTTCAGGTATCGTCGTAGTCTCCTTGCTCATGAAATACTAGACATTATCGATTCACTAGGGGATGATAATAATATTCGAGAAGTTGATGTCTATGTCCAGTCGATCCTCCTGGAGATGGTGCATTATCCGATGGCGATTCAGGTGGTGGAGAAGATATCGATGCTGACAGATTTAACACGGCGCAGTTACTTGCTCCGGCTGAATTGATTATAAATTCACACTGCAATGAAGATCCTGAAAATTTTGAACCAAATATCCCTCCACCTACAAGTAAAAATCAACTGATAAAGAAAAGGCCTCGCAAGTGGATCAGTTCAGATCTATCACCAATAACTGAAGAATGGCAGCATCCCCTTCCCCGCTCTATAATAACTGTTTCAAATGATATCGAGCCTCTCGATTTTTTTGAGCTTTTCATGGGTGAAGACATAATTATGCACATCGTCAAAAATAGCGTAAAATATGCAGTAAGTAACCATAATATTAGTTTTACTGTGACATGCAGCGAAATATATTGTTTTATTGGAATCCTCATCTTGAGTGGCTATGTACCACTTCCAAGACGTCGAATGTATTGGGAATTGAATGAGGATACACACAACGTCCTTGTGTCCAAGTCGATGAGGCGCAATCGATTTGAAGAGATATTTCGATATTTACATGTCGCCGATAACGAAAATCTACCTCAAGGTGACAAAATGGGCAAGGTTCGCTCGATATTTGACCTTTTGAATGAAAATTTTCTGTTGTATGCTCCAATTGAGAAGAATATAAGCATTGATGAGTCCATGGTACCATATTATGGTAGACATGGTTGTAAACAACATATTCGTGGTAAGCCCATTCGCTTTGGTTTCAATGCTTGGGTGGCAGCTACAGTGCTACACGCTTAGGATACTGTCTGCAAGTAGATTTGTATCAAGGTCGCTCTGAAAGGACGGATGCAGGAATAGGGCTGGTTGAACATGTTGTTACGAAGGTAACTAGGATCATAAAGAAAACGTATCCGGATACTTTGTTTTCAGTATTTTGCGACAACTTTTTTACATCTCCTATGCTGCTCAGCAACTTGAGTGAAAAGAATATAAAAGTCACTGGAACAGTTCGCCAAAATGGAGTTGACAATTGCCCTCTCTTAGATGTTAGACTTTGCAAAAAAATGCAAATGTGTTATTATGATTTCAAACTTGACACTAATGACAACATGTGTGCAGTTAGGTGGAATGATAATAGTGTGGTAACACTGTTGTCAAATGAGTACGGCGTTCATCCTTTACAAAAAGCCAAAAGATATTCGGTGGCGGCTAAAGCTGGAATAGATATTGATCAAGCAAATGTCATAGGTTAGGTTTAGGTTAGGTTTATGTGGCTGTCGGCAGAAGCCGACACACTTAGACCAATTTAGGTCCATTGTGATACCACGTATATTATCTACCTCAACTCTGTAGATGGGACTGGCCAACGACACGCGGTTGTTCTCAAACGGTCCCCCATCTACGTACTAACCGCGCCCAACGTCGTTTAATTACGGTGATCTGACGAGAACCGATTAACTCGACGTGGTATGGCAAATGTCATCAGTCAGTATAATAAATATATGGGAGGCGTAGATCGACTTGATGCCAATGTAGGAACATATCGCATTGGTATAAGAGGCAAAAAGTGGTACATGCCTGTATTATTTTGGCTTATCGATGTAGCAGTGAATAATGCTGCCCTATTAGCCAAATCATATGGGGCAAATGTCGACACTCTTGAATTCCGTCGTAGTATCGCCAGGACCTTACTTTTGAAACACGGAACAATGAGATCACAAACTGGACCCGTGAAAAATGTTGCTAGAACAGTTCCTGCTGCAGTTCGCAAATCATCTTCAGATCATATGATTCTTACAGGCCAATTTCGCAGACGATGTGCTGTTTGTAAAAACAAAACAACAAAAATATGCAGAAAATGTGACGTCCATCTTCATGACAAATGTTTTGTTGAATTTCATGTCTGAAATTTACGTATTCAGATCTTTCTACCGTAGTCAAAAAAGTGTTCAAATTCTGTTATATGTAATATTTGTAATAAAAATATGTTTGTTTTTACTTGTTGCGTTTTTCTCACATCGCTTTTAGCCCTCAATTCATTTCTAGCATAAAGGGACCATATGTGCCCAAGGGATCGTTTACGACCCATGCCCAAAACACACTTCCAAGTTAAAAAAAACTTAAAACTAATTTTATGAACTTATTTATATATGCATATAGACCATAATAACCGAACATGATGAGTTTTAAAAGAAAAAAGAGTTCTGGGCATATATGGGTTAAGAGCATACAAAGTGGGTTTTTGCGGAGACAGCTGAAATATGCCTTAATAAAGCGAATGAGCCCGAACGATTCATCAGAGAGAAAGAAACCTACAGAGCCAAATTTTTAGGAAATTTCATAGGAGGGTTATTTGCGAAAAATTGATAGTTTTGAAGTTATAAGTAAAAACCGACCAATGAGACTTTTTATATTTTTTTTTTATAAATCATAACTACCCCACAACTGTATTGGTGAAAACACAACTTGAGTGGATAATGGATAAGACCGATATTTTTGGAACGTTTTGAAACATAAGCATATTCTGCACTATATTTTGAGTTGTTTTATTGGTAGCTCTGTTCTTCTTTTTTTCACTATTTTCATTAATCAATAAATTTTTCATTCCTGCCGTGCGCCCAAAAACAGCGACTGTTAGAAGCGACTAAGAAGACAAATCCCAGCTAGGGCATTTTACGATTCATGTGAGAACATCTTGTTGCTGCTTGCGTCACCGTCTAGTTATCTTAGGGCACACCTTGAGATACTGGCGGCATGGCTCAGCTTCGCTCGTTGGATGTTGAGGTGCTTCTTTGCATTTCAAACTAAACACAGCAACTGAGCAACAGAAGATAGCTTACTCATGTCAAGAATTTACTTACGAAATCGAAATCAAGTTTGCACATTTAATTATATGTGAAGTTACACTTTCTTTAATAACGCAATTTCGTTGTAGAAGGTGGCGCAAAAATCATCACCCAGTGGCGTTCACCAATCCGACTGAAAACTACATAGGATAGATGTCAAACGTCGTGGATCATTTAGAACATTGGCACACAGAATTGCCTAAGGCACACCCAAGGGCTGAAAACCCTATCGGAAGATGCTATAATTTTTGCAAATAGCGGCAAATGTCAATTTTACTTTGACATTTGTGAAGTAAACAGATGACAACTTTTGCGCCACCTTGGAGTATTCATTTCATCAAATACCAAGTCCAACTTATCTTAGTATCTAAGTTTAACTACGCAATAGGTTCATTTTATATACGTCTAAATGAAAAATTAAGAAAAAAACAACATTGTGAACTTCTATATCTCTATCATTTCCGAGAGCAATAAAAGGTTATCGAAATGAAAATTAACTTACTTGCTTCAATCCTTTTTTTTATTTGCTCAAACTTTTATCAGTCAATTTTGCATACCACACGTCGTTGCTGGAATTTGTGATCACAAGGCCCCACCCATGGCTTCTTGTATTCTCACTTTGGGGAAGAAATTCAATATCGACTTAAATATAATATATTTTGTTTTACCGAACCATTGGATCAACTAATTGCAATATTTATTACCTGTGATATTTTGATTGGTATTAATTTCTATACCTTAGCTTTAAAATAGGTTATTTCAATTATCTTACGAGCAATATATTTTTGTTTCTTTTCTTGAAATGTTTATAACATAAACCAAGTCAAGTAAATGCGAACAAAATTACAAGAAATTCAAGAAAGCAAATCGTAGTTTTATTTTACAGTGTCTGCTGGTGGTGAGTCACTGTGTGCAAATTCGTCCTGCACTTGACGGTCATTGTGGTTCATGGGTAATATTTTCGCTTCTTTCTTGACGAGCGGCCAGGTCTCGGGTTGGGATTGGGAGCCCGCTGATGAGCTGAGTGATTATGCTCTGATGGAGTCTCTCTGCTTGAAGCGTGATGAGGATGGGAATCTTGCTTGAGGTGGTTAGTCGGTTGTCTGAACTTCTTACATAAGCTGTCTCCACCGACGAATATACGGTTGTTGCGCTATATATAACCAATATCGGTTAAATTTATTTGGAGCTGATTAAATGGATTGCGGATTATGTAATTATGATGTTTGATCAAAGGGATTATAATAAACTCGCCTTGGAGCGTAGGCAACTTTGGCGGTCAATTATTTAATTTTAAACTCTATTTTGGATCAATCTGATATCACTAAGATTTTAATTAAAACTACTATAATTTAAGTGACAAAGGAGTATAATGTACTGTGTTAGACAGTTGTCTACTTATCAGTTAGGAAACCACACGTCTGTACTCCAAGATCGCCACCCGAGAAGAGAAGAGGCTAAATGAACAAAAAGAAATATCCCGTTCCCCTACAGTCTCCTAGGAGAAGGAGCGTGTTAATTTTTCTTCCCGACAGTAAGCAAAGCGTATAGGGAATGCTTGTTCAGTGTAAACTAAAGGGTGTTCAAATTTGAGGTATCATTTTAAATTTCAAATGAAAGACATAAATTTGTGTGAAATCTGTGTTTATTTTATTGGAAATTAATGTACATTATTTCCGGTTAATAATGAAAAAGAATGTCGTCCAAGTGACCTCCTCTTAAGCTCGGCTTGGTTCGGCAGACTGTCAACCTTTTACCAAACTTTTGAATCACTTTTTCGCATAATTAAGGTTCATTAAGTGATATTTGCTCTATTATGTTGTCTTTGAGGTGTTGAACACCATACCGGAACCAAATGCGACAGTTTTGTTTATTGACATAACCGCCAATTTCAAAATGAGCCTCAACGGTGAAGATGTTGATTTGAGGTTTCATAGCTGTGAACGACGACGAATTGACGTCCTTTCAGCAACACTTCTGCTAACAGCAACACTTCTTCGAACGACCACTACGATGATAGGCCTTACTTCTCTGATTTTGAACCGAACCAGTTTCTTTAAATTTATGAACGATAAGTTTAATGTCACCGTTTGACGGAGCATTTTCTCTACCGTATTTTACACGAAATTTTCTTTCAACTTCTGCAAAACTTTTTTATTTTAAGCAACGACCATACCACGTCGAGTTAATCGGTTCTCTTGAATACATACATATGTAAGATTAGTTCGTAAATAGTTTTTAGGCCGAAAGCCAATATTTATAAGATATATTTAAGTTTAGGGCGTCCGCATAAGGACCATGAATAAGAATAATTATCCTGTTAATTTTAAGTTAGATTTAATCATTTTTGTCTAGTACGTAAGTTGATATTCAGTACCTAACAATTAAAAAAATGAATTTAAAAGTAAAAGTAATCGGTTCTCGTCAGATCACCGCAATTAAAAAACGGTTAGTACGTAGTACGTAGTACGTAGATGGGGGACCGCTTGTGAACAACCGCGTGTCGTTGGCCAGTCCCATCTACAGAGTTGAGGTAGATACTACATACGTGTTATCACAATGGACCTAAATTGGTCAAAGTTTTTTTTTACGAAGAGTAGGTATAGTGTAGGAAATCGCATATATTGACAACGTTCGTAACAATCTTGATAGGTACTGTCTCCCAAGTGTGAATGCAAATTCGTGGGTTGACACGACTGGAGATCACCGATGTCGTTAAATATCGTTCAAACAATAATCAATAACGGGAGCATGCATGTGTCAAAATCGTAAAAAGCGGCAGGTGTTACAATTCTCGGATCACACATATGTAACAACACAAGCATTTGGTTCACTTCAGTAATAAAGTGATCCGAAATCGGGTGGGCTGCCAAAATTCGTTGAGGTAGAAATGGCGACCCACTAGGGATGCAGCAAACTGGGAGGGTTATGATCCCTTAAATCTGTTAGGAGGGAAAATAAGAGTAAATTGCTCACTCCATAGTCCGAAATGCCGACCCTCGACCTCCTGTTTTCTTTAAAACATTATTTCTTCATTTTTTATTTGCATGCTTTGCTTTAAGATGTTTCAAAAAAAGCATGTCCTCTTGGGTCATATTGTGTGATCAAACAGGTGACAAAGCTCAGTAATATTTATGAAGGACTAGACAAATTTGGCTTTTGCATGCGTAATCAAAGTGATTTATATTCCACTAGGTACCCCAATCTTATCCACAAGGATTACCTTCTACCTTTTTTTTTCCTTTCCCGTATTCATGATACAATATACCTACAAAGCACACCACCTTTTTATCTCGACATAAGTCCCCAAAATGTGGAATTATTGATCCTTCCTTGACCATACCAAAACCGAAAATACCTAACCAAAGAGCGAAATGACAATAATTATATTACAGAATAACGTTATATGAAGTAATTGTTTGGTTCTTGTCAAGCCCTATGCCTAAAGCTACAAAAATGCCCACGCAATAGCGCCACTCGTATTAACGGTGTCCCTCTGAAATTTTATGTTTCAAAAATAGATTCATTAGTTTATATTTTTTTCTTTTTTTGCCGGAAACCATAAAGGTATCTTGCCAATTAGATGAAGGTGACTAGTACCAAATAAACGGTACATAATAACACGGGCTCTATATTTTTTCCTCTTACTTTTGCTGTTGCTGGTGGTGAACGGTGCTTAAGGCGAATTTTATGGATGAATAGAATCATGTCATATAAATGATTGCCAACTTTTAGCAGAGCAAGACATTTTTTTTTCATTTTAATCCGTGTCAGAGCAAAAACAAAAACATTTAATAAGAGACGCCTAGCCGAGGGCTAATCAATCATCTTCAACCTTTTGTTCCAAGATACAGCAACATGGGGTAAAAAATGTCATTCTTTTCGGTTACAGAAGGACGAGATTTGAAAAAAAATATTGTTGGTGTAATTTACTTGGATTGTACAGTCATTCATTTTTCGGCGGCTGCAATATATCTTTTCAGTGGGCTTCCAAAAAGGATCAAATCAGATACATATTTCTTTTTACGAAAAGATAACTTGTCGACATATGATGAAATGAAAGCAGAATGTGTACAAGACTGTCAACCAATATCTATACATTCGGTCATTATTTCATCAGAATAATGCCCATTTGACGGGAACTATTGTACAGACGAATGCGCTTGCATCATTATCATTGGATTATTTATCGATACGAAATAATCACTTCGTATTATTATTCGATCAAATTTGATTCAGCGTGAAATTGCAGCAATTCATTTACCATAAAATAGCACACGTGTTGTTGCAGATGTAATTGATGTGAGGTTGACAAATTAATTATTAAGAGGATACGATCAACCAAGTATTTTTCAGAAATGGATAATTTATTTGAAGGAACATTCTGGCAACATTATTACAAAAGCATTTAGTGCTTTTGTGCGTAATTGGGTTTCTAGCATACATTTTTCAAGAAAATTAAAATAAACAAGTGCTGAAAATTTGGATTTGATTGAATAAAAAAAAATATTATGAAGTTTATAATTTTGTGGAATATGACAGAATTGAAACAGTCAATTCTGGCAAGCAAAACAATTATACATAATACATGGCGTAATCTATGTGGAGCAATGCAGCCTTAGACGTTATGTTCAAACAAGTATTAAACAATCAAAAACATTGAGCGTGATTACTAAATCTTACTGGCAAATACATAAATTCAATACAATACACCAGTAATAAATCGTCAATACTTTCAAACTCAAAATTTTGAAGAAAAAAAAGTGAAATGATTTTACTTAAAATCGCGAAAGTTTGATTTGAAATTGACTTTTCTTTTTCACTGGCCCCAATTAATTAATTTGGAGAACGCAAGAAACCAGATGCTTTAATACCTTCTAATTTTTGAGAAAATTGAAAATCACGAAAACTTTGTTGAAGTATTTAGGGGGTATTACTTTAAGGTTATTGAATCCTCATAAAAATTACCCAACCTCGCACCTACTCCGAATCCAACACTGAGAAAAAGCAGAGTGGTTGCATTGCACTGCTTATAGACCTACTTGTTATTTCACAACTCTACGTCGTCATAAATATCGCAAGTAGATCCCACAAATAGTACAACCCCTCTGCTTGGGCTCTTTGTTGGATTTGGGGTCGGCGCGAGGTTGGGTATAATAAAATATCATATAAAATGTTGAGCTATTGTTAATTTTTAGAATTTGGGCGATTTTGCTTTTTACGATTATTTGCACAGCCACCGTTGATTAGGATAATTATTGCGAAAGGCGCCAACCAACCAGACGAATGGACATATCTTAAGTTAAACAACGAGTGATTAAAGAGACGGAGTTAAAATTCGTTTTTCCCGCGAAGCGTGTTATTAAGGTGCTGTGGATTTCGAACAACTGTTGACAAATGCTCCTGCCCGACAACTGGACAAACAAATGAGTACCTGAGGGGGGGCAAATTTGGCACCAACAATTCAAAGCTTCATATTTACGAAATTAATCAACACGTTGGAAAACAGTAAATACTGTTGGGAACCGTGATATTTAACGAAATAAGAACCTTTTTCGCATGACTTAGACAGCACATTTATTTTACAAATTTAAGAAAAAAGTCTTTTGCCCAATGTGCTCCAACACGGGGAACTTTCGTCATTGCCTGGCGCACTTTCCGCTTAGAAGCTTTTTAGATCAAAAGGCAGGAACAAAATTAATTGAAATTCATTGCAATGTTAATTTTATAAATAAAAGAAAAGAAAAGAAAATACAAAAAACGTAACGCAGCGGAACCATGCTATACAGAAGCTGAAGTATAAGTTTTTCGAACATGATTCAAATCCGAAATCGCTTTTTTATTGCAGTTTCATTTATCTTGACTCTGTTGGTTTTTTACTTGTAGTTTCAAAATATTATGAAGGCGTGAACAACTTAAAATAATAGCTGTATAGAATTTGCGACCTGACACGACGCAGGGTATTAAAAGTGACCCATGCACCAACGCCGAATGTGTCCCGATGTCTCAAATTTGTATCTCCAGCTTATTTTACAAAAAGTAAAGAAAGTGCATTTGAATCATTGGTTTACACAGCGGTATCCTTAGTGATAACGGCAATGCCGAATGTGCCCCCGTTTACCATACTAAACACTAAAAAAACTGATAGAAAACAGCTCTGGCTTTTTGTATCTTAATCACCGCTAGAGGTAGGTAGATCTTTCTTGTTGATGTGCTTGATGCCCTGGATTCATCTATAATATCATATTCCGAAGTTTCAGTTTCTTTTAGAAAAGCTGTCATGCTTCTTAAGCCTAGGTTCTAAAATGGTGGCTTAAATTATTGAAGCTCCACTTTCGTTTGGCTTTAGCCTTTCTCCGATTGGTTTCCGCAGACTGTCGTGCTGCTAGGTAAATAGGTATCTAATAATTATTCAGTATTTGGAAGGTTCGCGCACTTTTATTACCGCTGTATGTACACCTGCGATTCATTGACTCGGTGAGGTTTTTCCATCTGGACGCACTTTGGTTCGTCTTGAACGGCTATGGCGAGCTATATTTACCTTTCATTTATTCACTTTACGCACTTCATCATAAAACATCATAGCTCTCATTAATACCCAGAAACGCCACCGGAAAGAGAAAAATGAGGTTTAAGTGAGGTGTTTCGAGGTTACAACTATCGACACTATCAATGTTTAACGAATAGTAACTCCAAGTCTCAACATGTAATTTCAAAAAAATAATGTACCTACTTTGGCCACGAAAAAAAATTAAATAAATATTTTGGATGTCTTATTTCTTATTATTTCTTAACAAATTAAACCAAATGGTTGGAGAAGCTTTTTTTTTGTCGGGGAGCGAGACTTTCTACACTGGAGAACTCAGACTCAATACTGGTCCATTGTACTACCAGGTAGACACACCACATTTTACTGTAAGAATTTACTTATTTTCCTAAGAAAAACGAGAAGGCGCTTCAATGATAAGGAGCTTAGGTTTACAGCACACACCATATCCGCACCAAATACCTGCCACCTGATACGAGCAAAAGCAGGACAATCACAGAGGAAATGTTCCGCAGTGTCGTCGCTTTCTCCACAGGCTTCGCAGTTGGTGGTATCGCTTAGGCCTAGCACCTTAAGGTGTTCGGCAAAAGCGTAGTGTCGCGTAAGAACGCCAGTAGTCTGTCTGCAGTCTTTTCTCTTGAGAGACAACAAGAATGCCGCGGATTTCCTACAGACGTCGGGGAGAATTTGCTTAGTCTGTCAGCACCCTGGAGAGTCATGCCAACGGCTATTGTCTTCATATGAAACCCAACCGTTAATGGAAGCCCTGACCGAGGACGCAGGCAGACAAATCGCTGGTTTAGGTCATGAGAACTCCCTCTCTGAGCCCTGTCTAGGAAGTTCATCGGAGATCTCATTTCCCGTGATCCCGTTATGACCCGGGACCCAGACAAGTATAAGTGAATTCAGCCTTCCGACCGAATTCAGAGAGATCTTGCATTCACGGACTATTTTGGAGGTGGTTAAGGGGTTGAGCAAGGCCTTAAGTGCAGCCTGACTGTCGCTACAGACGCAGATACTTCGCCCCCTCCACCTGTTCCTCCTGTTGCAGAACCTTGGGTTTAGTCCCTGTTTGGAAGTTAATTCCTAAATTTCGTTTTTTGTATTTTAATCTGTTAAAGAGCCCAAACTTAAACACCATAATAAAAGTATCGGACTTTCTGAGAAAGTCGTGAAAGCACTTTCGTGATGAGGTGCTAAAATATTCACAATTCTGGAGCATAGTTTCAGCAAAGGCAGGACAGTCACAGAGAAAGTAATTCGAGGTGTCTTAGACCTCTCCACAAGCGTCTCAGAAGGTTGTATCGTCTTAGCATATCACATTGAGTTGCTTTGCAAGACTTTAGGCGCTGCATTCTTTTCTTGCAGACCGAAGAGTCAAGATATAAAATATTGTGTATGTAGAGAAACTTTTTCTTTTTCTTTAATCACGAGGCGATAAACTTTCCAGTTCACTGCATGGTTGGCCTGTGGGGTTTGCCGTAAATAGAGATCAACGAAATTCCTTACAAAGGGATGCTGGCAGACCCAACACAGGTTCATATCGTTGTCGTTGATCTCGTTTCTCGTGATTCCAGTATCATCAATCCGGAACCAATACAAGATCCAGTGTGTTTAGTCTGCCGGCAAGAGCTATTATAGTTGGGGTGACGGGAATGATGGATAAAGGAATCAAGTTTGGCTGTAACTGTAGATATAAATACTACGCTCCGTAAACCTATTTCGCACAATACAATAAATAATCATTAGGATGGTGTAGACTTACACCTAGACGTCCAATGCATATTTGCCTAAGGAGAAATGAAACCTTATGCCCTACTGGGTGGTTTACTTACATATCTAGAGAATTTAAAAAAAAAGATATTAAACAGATATTAGTGTTAATCCTGGCAACTGCAAAACGTTTCCAATATTTTTTTTATTTTTTTTTATATTTTTTCATAAATTCGATATTTTATTATTCCGATTATTATACGTAATACTGAGGCTACACTTTAATTTCACTATTCCCTAATTGCAATACTCTCAAAATTTGCTTTAAAATAATTAAATAGGAATAATATGTTAAAATGAAAATAAACTAAATAGACCAGGATACAAAAACATACTCGTATAATCCAGAAAAAAGATCTGCATATTCTTCCTTAGTTCAGCATGAAGAAAGTCTTTTACATTTGCTTTCTGCGAGCAGTTGCAATTTGAAAAAAAATTCATTGCACAATTTCATTACAGATTAAATCTTATTTTTCTTTCAGACATTCACTGCAACAATCCAGTCAAGGAAAATGGTAAGGATACACATTATTTAATACCACAAGCAAAACACCTTTATCCTGCATTGTAGATGAAGCATTTTTTTTTAATTTCGTGAGTAGATCTGTTTGTATCACAGATTTTCACCACATAATACATGAAGTTCTGGTTCACCCCATTCTATCTGCAAAACCTCATCAGACACCTCATTCACAGCACCACTTGCCTCTCTTCGCATGCTATATTCAAAATGCAAATACAGACGACTTGAGACGACTGTTGTTATAGTGTTGTCTGAAGACTGTGTTTTCAAAGCATGACCCGGTTAGCACTGCGGTAGTGTTTGTTGGTTTTTTTAACGTTCCCGTATACTCTAGTAGACTAAAGAGAGAAATATTGCAATTGTGCAGACATTTCGGCTGTAACTATTTCGATTCGTTAGTAAGTTTTACCTGAAATAGTCGAATAGCGGTACCTACTTTACGGATTTCAAAAAAAAATAAAGGCAGTTCCTACTCAGTTTTGGGAATTATATTTATTATATAGGGTGTATTTTTAAGCCAGTACTCATTTTGATTTTGAACAAAACACATAAAATTCCATTTAATATTAGGTTGACATAACACTTGTGGTGGAATAATAGTGCAAGTGGTCTACACGTTTGGCGCACAGATCCATTTTTAAAACCAAATTTCTAAAATTTGTTAACGTTGTTGAAACGTATGTATCATCAAATTACAAAGACTATTGAATTAAAATCACACTGCGGTTCGCAATCTGATAATTAGTTTGACAGACATAACTGTCTGAAGTTGTTACTGGCTTAAGAGGTGTTTTCTTAAATTATTTTTTATGAAAATAACATGGAGATGTCGGCGTTTCACGGACGTTTTTAATTTTATCACTTCACGAACATGCTTAATGTTATTCTCGAACTCATCATGATAAACAGACGTTCCTTGTACAAAGAATGTGTCTTTTTCCCGTTTTTTGGGAAATTATGTTTTAATTTGAGTGAGAATAATTTTTGTCGGTGTAATTTTAAGTAATGGACGCGATTTCGAACAAAGGTATTAACTTTTGTCAAATGGTTTTTTGTCCGAAGAAAAATTAAGTTATAATAAACTGAGGATATTGAGGAGCACTTTATTCAACTGTAAAGATTCTCGAAACATCTATGTATGTATGGATTTGATAGGTAAGATAAAGCCATTCGTGGAACCGAATTAACGTAGAAACGCGCACTTCACAACATTACAGAACAAGAATCACTGTTTGGTGTTTTGAATACTTAGGAAAATAACATGGTATACTCAGTTTTTCTTTCGACGCGTTATAAAAATATATATCATGCAACTATAAAAGCGGTTTTAATGGATAAAATTGGCTTCTTGAGTCTTATTGAACCTTAGGAAAACTGGAAATATGCAGTCACAGACAAATATTTTTGCCTAAAATGCAGGAAGTCCTAGTAGCCTTTCTGTCGGGCCAGCGTGTCTGGTAGGTGATCCATGGATTAAAAAGTTGATATTAAGGCAAAACATTCATTTTTTTAAAGATTTATTTTTAACACGGATGAAAAGATACAAAAAACTCAAAATAAAAATTAATTAATATCCAGTTTCAAATGTAATTAAGAAACAAACGTAATCGCCGCAGTTAATAACAAAGGCTGCTTCAGTTATCTCGTCCAGGTGAGCTGTTCTTGGGATTCCACTTTTAGCAAGATAGACACTTTACCAAATCTTCGCACGGTTAATATTCGGAGTATATTTTCAAATACATTTGACAGCAAAGTACCTGCTCGTTTATCTCTTCGGAACTAGATTAATGCAGCAGCCCCTGACATAAGTATATTGATGAGCTTGTTATTGCGTGGTGAATTAAAAAAAAACTCAAGGCTCTCCAATTTTCAAAAACGAATACCTTAATAAATAAGGTGACTACCTTTACGAAGAATTTGTATGTTGACAGATTTGACACGAAAATAAAGAAAAAACGAATGGTTAATACAGTTTTTCCCCTAAAATAAACATTAAATTTGTTTCCTTCCGCATACTTTTTTTTGAAGTTGTTTGTAAGTAAGCAAGCTTTATTCTACTACTTCAAAAAAAACATGTTTAGTGTTTTCGAAGAAATGTTGATTTTAAGCTTATACTAGGTAGATACTATTTGATACAAATTTGCATACTTAGTAGATTTGCATCCCTATTGTCAGTTTCTCCAATTGGAAATTGGTTATAAACTATTTTTAATGTGCGTATTGTGAGCGAACGATTCCGAAGAATTTTGTCAACCGTCAACTAAAAAAAGGCGATCGAAAAACACATCGATGAAACTCTTCAAATCACAATAGCAAACATTAAAATTGTTCTATTATCAATCTGTTAATTGACACTCCCAATAGATGTAGTAGGTTTTTTTTTATTTCAAGTATGTATTTTTTTGTAACATGTTCTAAATTTTTTATAAAAACATTCCTTTTTTTAAAATGGCCCTAACGATTTTTATCTGTTTTGGTATTTCAAATATTTGGAGTAAAGGCAAAGAAATGACATACCTACAATGTTTTCCAAAAGATTCGAATAAAGATAGGTAGGGGAAGGTGTTGTACCAAGCAAGTTGCGATGACGACATGAAGCATAGCGTAAGTGTAGCATGGATGAAGTGGCGGGAAGTCTCAAAAATCTTCTGTGATCGAAAAATGCCCATAAGCTGAAAGGAAGGCTCCACGGGTCTGAATGTTGGACAGCGTAGAAAAAGTTTGTGGGAAAATAACGGCAGCTGAGATGAGGATACTTTGCATGACAGCAGGAGTAACAGAGATTGATCGAACAAGTTCCAAGATCCGAGGAAGCCTAATACAGAATTTTAGGTCCCGTGGTCTTGTACCTTGAACCGTTTGAGGCTGTTAACGAAAAGTTGCGTTTTTAAAAGAATGGTAAGAAAACAACTCTTGTTATTTTCACCATAAAAAAGACAAAACTTCATGGTACAACATCTTCCGCTACCTACTCAAAAAAGGCAATATCGTAAAACCGGATGAATTGATTTGCGATCTTAGCTAAAACTACCATTAAAAACCAATTTGTTTACTCATATAATTACAAATATTTTTTTAGTCCAACGTAAAAGCGCTTAGATAATGAAAGCCAGAAAAGGGCTTCGCCTGAAATGTATGAGCAACTGGTGCCTTTTTTTTGATGGCACACTAACGCGACCTAGCAGGATGTGTAGAGTGTAGAGTACTCATGATTGATATCATTCACCATATCATTTAATATAAACGCATCTGATGTTGTTGTATCGTATGGCCCGAAAACCTCAATATGTGTCCATCGGAAAGAATCTCGGAAAGCAAAAGCCGTTACAGCAAAATAGCAAAAAAGAGATAACCCTATCTCTGTTCTTGTCGCATGCATAACCAAAGCTAGCCGTTCTTACTACCGCTTGCAGCGCATTCATCGTGGCCATATTTTCAGTTTTTTTTTATTTAAATGCGTGTTATAGATTAGGGCGCATAACTCGAGGCGGATGTACTTTAGAGCTGAGCTGCCGCAGTAACTATTGTTTGTATTGAAGTACTCTACATATCCTGCTAGGTCGCGTGAGTTTGCCATCAAAAAAAGGCACCATTTTTGGGCATGGCCGTTTCTTACGGTTCAGTCAATCACTAAAAAAGAAAAAATCGCTGTGAAAACCGCAAACGATTTTCGTAATTAAATTTGAAAATTAAAAGGTCAACACGAGTCCAAAAAGAAAAGAACAAAATGACAAACGGCATATAATCGATTTCACTGAAGCCTTTTCTGTATCATATTTCATTACAATTTGTAGAATGACGCAGATATGAATTTTTGATTTAGTGATAGTGAGTGACCGAATTTAGCACAACCGGAAAAAGAATATAGCCTTATTATTTATTCATAATTATCCCGCCATTCGTACTAGTGAGATGGTGTCTATCATAGCATGACATTATATGCCTACACTGTTTGTATGTTCATACTTACTTATGAACTTTTATATCAACTTATTGAATATTCGACTCGAGTAGGTACCAACTTCATTATCTACGAATAAGGTATCGTTAAGACCTGATATATACAATATACATACATAAACACATAATATATGACAATATCGTCATGTTTATCAATTTGGTTATATGGTAGGATGAAGAAGCAATATTCGATTAGAGCATATGAATAAAATTAGTATGTCATAGGTTTTTAATTAATAACCCATCAATTTCATTACAATAATTTTACTCTTCCGCACCCAGGCAATTCGTGATGCACATCAAACTAATTATAATAATTCTGTTAACCTATATATTTTGTTGATTGGTAATGGATTTGGTTTTTAGCCTACGTAGGAATACGAATGATACTAATGAGAGCTCAGTACGTTATTCTCTGAATAACTAGGGATTCGCATAGTGTTCGCTTGTTGTGGAGTTGATGATGTGTGGAAAATATGGGCTTACATTTAATTTAATTTTTCATACAATGTAATCAGCCCAGACAAATTTGAACACCTAATTTATGATATTCCTAACACACTGGCCTGATATATGATAAATGATATATTTTCAGCTTAACTTCAAATACTGCAACTCATATAATGTCTCCTTTGTAGGAGGGGGCAGGTTGGATGTAAAATTACCCAATATGTAGCAGTGGCACGTTAATGGTCGCACGGCGACAGCTCGTCGGATGGGGGGCGGGTCTTTGCTACTGACCTACTAGAAAAAGAATTATCGTGCCTGAAGGAAAAAAAATATTTATACAATTATACATGTGCATACCTATGCATTAGCCTATCGGGGTAATAAAATGAACCTTGCTCAATAAAGGAGGGGAAAACAAAAAAAATTAAAGGGAATACAAAGCCGACGAGAGTTTGCAAGCAATTCTAATTGGACTGGAGGAGGAAATAGGAATTTAGTATTTTGGAGGTACAGGTGGTGAAAATGGGGAGATGGGGAGAAGAAGAGCGTCAGATGGTGATGATCGCTGGGCTACCCACCCGAGCGTATGACCTCAGGTCATAGCACCGTGATCGTCCGTTGTCCATTTACGTAATTTTCCTTTTTATTATTTGGACGATCCCTATTATGTCTTAATCTCCACAGTTCATTTCACCCGTTTTAGACACATTTTGCCATAGGTACTTATGCGCACCACCCCTTTTCCGCCATTGAAATATCGTTTAACCCGCCATAAAAAACAATGGATTCACTAGATGTACGCGAATTGTGACTGCTTTACTGTTCTGTACATAAGGTGTTAGTCAAAGGCAAACTTAACCTTTCAAAAAAAATATAAAGAAGAATTCCAAACACATGGGGTTCCTTACAACGGTATGACTATATTTAGTTAATGTTCGTAATAAGTTATTGTTCTATGTCTATCTGTACTGATAATTCTAATTAAAATGCAAATTCATGTATCTGTACTGATAATTCTAAATTAAATGCAAATTTATGTATCTGTACCGATAAATTTGTAGGTAGCTATAGGCAATTTATCTATAGACTATCAATTGTAAATGAGGCACGTATGAAGTAGATAATAAAGAAAGGTCACTTACGGTTTGTTGAAATCACGGGAACAATTTCCTTTCTCTGCAACCGAGCTGTGCGTACACCTGGGATGAAGATCGCCGTGAACTGTATAAAAAAAGAGAACTGAGATTTTACACAATCGAATACGTACGAGCCACCTTCCGATGTTCTTACCTTCACAACCGTTAATTGGACTGATATACCTACTTCTTTAATTTATCAGTATATACATACATATTATACATGTCATACAAAAAAAAACTACCAATTACGCAATGCTGTTAAAAGGAACATAACCCGAAACAAAAAAAAAACTTCCGGTAGAACACAATATTATGTTCTATAAAGATTAATCCTGGTTGATGGGGTGATCGATTTTGTCCCGATGATAATCCAGTCAAGATGGTGTAGGTACTTAATTATGTACTTTGGTGTTGCTTATGGTTGGCGAGGCTGTGCTGTGT
This sequence comes from Portevinia maculata, assembly GCA_949715645.1. Taxonomy (NCBI): domain Eukaryota; kingdom Metazoa; phylum Arthropoda; class Insecta; order Diptera; family Syrphidae; genus Portevinia; species Portevinia maculata. The sequence continues at coordinate 64,149,440 of OX454525.1, read as the reverse complement.
CTTAACTAAACGAGGTATTCTCCTTTTGTTTAAGGATTTTAAGGACCGCGTGGTCAGGTTGCACCCGTAACTGCACGCCACACTCCGGCTTGAGATTTAAAGTTTTGGCACATGCGTAGCTTCTAGACGAAGTATTTATTTTGCCAGGTTCCTACTCATGTGGCGCCTGATGGAACTAAAACTCACTTGGAATTCACATTATTAAAACGACAAAGACAAATCAAGGATCTCGCTACGGACCTGCAAAAGTGTACGTGGGAAACATTGGGGGTTAAGTCCCAGGGTGACACTGTGGATGTATACAGCCATTGCGAGAGCCATCATTACATATGATGCACAATGCTGGTGACAGAAAACAAATGAAAAGTCAACACAGGGTCAATTCAACAATATAAAAACTAGCCTGTGTGTGTTCATCGACTGCAATGAGAATTAGTGAGTTAACACCTACCTCAGCGTGGAAGTTCTACCGAGCAGCTCTTCATTTTGACATGCAGAAATATATAATATCGAATGCATACATGCTTATCTCAATAGATGCAAGCAATTCCAAACGAATTCACTCAGACAAATTTAGCAGGAATCAATGACTAGGAATCACCTTAACAGACAAATGTTTGAAAAGGTAAAATTTCAGCCACAACTTCAAGGTAACATTTCCGGAACGAACGAACAGGGACCAAAAAAGCCTGGCAGATAAAGGATTTGGGGCAAGTTCTATACAGAGAGCCCACTAAATCTTCTGTTTATACAAGTATGAAAAAAAACATAGGGGCGGGCTACAGTCCGCTTGGGCGAACTGTTGGATACCCTATTCTTATTCCTATATCTCATAAGTGGGCGTGACAAAAATTTAAAGGATTTTATCGAAAAAACTAAGCTTTTGTAAATAAAAACGCTACCTAGCTCAAACTTGGGTTTTTCAATAAAATTGTTTTATTTAATTGTGGACGTGTCAGTAGGCGGATTTAAAAAAAATTTAAGTATGAGCATAAAGGGCACCTAGAGAGTATATACTATAAATTTCAGCTCCCTAGCTCAAACTTTGGACTTTCAAAAATAAAAAATAAAAAATTGTGGGCGTGTCAGTAGGCGGATTTTGAAAATATTTACACATGAGCATAAAGGACCCCTAGAGAGTATATATTAAAAATTTCAGCTCCCTAGCTCAAATTTTGGTTTTTCAAAAAAAATATTTTATTTAGTTGTGGGCGTGTCAGTGGGCGGATTTTGAAAATTTTATGTCCCAAGCAGTTTTATGGGCCAAAGATCATATATAAAAAATTTCAGCTTTCTAGCTCAAAATTCAATTTTTCCCAAAATTTGTTTTATTTAATTGTGGGCGTGTCAGTGGGCGGATTTTGAAAATTTTATGTCCCAATCAGTTTTATGGGCCATAGATCATATATATATCAGCTCTCTAGCTCAAAATTCGATTTTTTCCAAAATTTTGTTTTTTTGAGTTTGTGGGCGTGTCTGTGGGCGGATTTCAAAAATTCTTAAACTTGATTATTTCGGGACCCTAGAGAGTATATGGTTAAAATTTCAGCTCTCTAGGTCCAGTTTAAAGGCCTAATTTTTGCCGACGGACGGACGGACGGACGGACGGACATGACTAGATCGACATTACTATCGATGCTGATCATAAATATAGTAACTTTTAGGGGTCTACGGGCAATATTAAGGTATGTTACAAACTATGCGTCAAAATTAATATACCCCTAGAATAGGGTATAAACAACCCTGTATTTCAAGCTTAAATACATGGAATCGACCTAAATACCAAATATATGAATGCATCAGAGAGAAACTATACAGAAATACTACCAACAAGTAAATTTACATCGTCTGACTGAACAGCGGCACTGTTAGCTATTAAAGTCTTTGAAATCCCTTTAAAGACTGTCTGCGACCGCCTGAAGCTGCTCACAACATTAGCCAGTACAAATAGAGTTTACTTAATCTGGGTGACAGGTCACAGCACCTCTGACGGCATTCAAAAAAATAATAGTAAGTTTGGCTCACCGTAATATCTCCCACCTGGAAAACCCGTTCTGTGTCAATATCACGAGGAGATTCTGAAGCAGCAGATGTGTACAATATATGTATCAATATTGTCGGTTTTTTCCATTTTTCAAATAATATCATTGTATGGTAGGCGCCTATGTCAGCTTATTTTCGCAATCAAACAGTGTTTGGGTGGCTCGCTTATTATTTTTTCTTAAAATTATTAATTTTTTTGACATTTTTTTTGTATTGCATATTCGGAAACAGTTCTCACTTTTACCACTTAAAGTGTTCTTTTCACATTTTTTTAATTTCCAACACAACTGTAAATCGTACATAAGCCTAACTTTGTTTAGATTAATCTAGACACCATAAAGAACATATTCGCATAATTTTTTTATAAATCCGTTGAGTGGTTCGTGAGTCTATAAAGGACACACATAAACAACGAGCCATTTTTATTTATATAATTATATTCACATAGATATTGCGTAAATTTCATAAAACTTTGATGGGTATGTGTGGTATTTTAACAAAGGTTTTTTTACTTAAAATAAATACGAAATAGGTTGCTAAATTAAAAAGAAAAGTAAAACATCTGCATTCGGGCAATGTGGGCCCATCATAGATACGTGTAATATGGATTGGTTGGTTTGCACTTAAACGTTTTATCCTTTTTTTAGTTTGTATATTATTTACTGAATTTTATGTCTAAACAAGGAAGGAACATCTGGGTTTCATGTCCAATATGGGCACATAAACACTGAACTATAGTGCGAAAAACAGTCTTTGGCTGACGGATTTTAGAGATATGATGTGTGAAATTATGGACTACCCCGTCCATATTACCTCCTAGTTTTCGAAAAGTCCAACATTGGAGCTCCCCTTATTATTTGTTTATACAAATTAATCCATGTTTTTTCTGTATTTTGGTAATGAGGAGTGAATTGAAAATTATGTTGAAGCTAAATAAAAAAAAATTTAATGAATTGAAGTTTGTGAAAATTGGCGATTTTATTTCCAAAATAAATAAGGGTGGGCCATATTTGCCAAATTTACTATACATACCTACTAGCCAGAGAAGAATCTGTTGCATCACTTATGATGACAAGACCATTCTGTTGTGTCTTTTAGTTCTGCGAAAAGCTGCAACAAATAATGTTAGAAACAAGAGCACTTCGATACTGGAAGAAAGCAACGGTAACAGAGAGGATATGCATTTTCTACCAACCCCTTCTTTTTAACGAGCCAAGCAACTCCTACAACTGACCAGACTACTGAAAAGAGAAAACCTTCTTGCTTTCTAACTGAAGACACATTTGTCGAATCTGTAACGAAGACGAGGAAACAGCAGATCATATATTTTCCCACTGTATTGGCCTAGCAAGATCACTGCTACGATTCCTAGGCAAATCTTAACTTAAAACAGAAAATATTTCCGTTGGCTAGTCCAAATTCTTAGCTTAATTTTTTAAAAAAATTATGAGCGCACTCTAAAACTCATCCCTACTCATCCACATGTGAGGTTTAACCTAAAAAAAATAACGATTTCGAATCACGCCGTCACTGAGGCCAATCAAATGCTGGTGTTACTGCATTTGTCCATTTATGGCCTGCCACTCTTTCGCGATTGTATGGGAACGCTGATTGATATTGCTTTTTTGATGTGGTTTGTATGAGCACGATAGTAACAACTGAGCCGGTCGCGTTCTATTTTCTTCGATATACGTTCTTTGACGTGAAGGCCTCCCACGATCCAGTCCTAGCTGATAAAATCAGATTTGTAAAAATTCATAAAATGATTGTCATAAAGTTTCTGTATATTGCAAATCAACGGAAAAATTAGATGCTGCCACACTTACAATCGCGAGGATATTATCTGAATAAAAATACATTATCCTACATAACTCAACTTACTTTAACTTTTCCTTACTGTGACCCACCATCTTTCGCGTAAAATTTGCAATAATACAATTCAAAAGCGGAAATATCAACATTATACTCGTATCAAATGTATAAGCTTAAGTTTTTGGAAAGGTTCCAGGCCATGCGAACTCCAGTACTTTGTATTGAACTTATATATGTAGTTCCTTTTGCAAACAATTAGTTTCTTCATCACATTGGTGTCTCAAAAGAGAATGACAATTCAGTGAAATTTCTATTACCTACTACCTAAAATAAAAGTAGTTTTCGACTTTTGTAATTACCACAAGACAAAACTGTTTAATGTCGTCCTATCCTCGATAATATCAACAAAGGATTTCTACTAAGAGCGAAACAAAGAAAGTATCAAAATAAAAATAAACTGCAAACAAGGCATTTGCACCCCACCATTGCCAACATTTTGCAACCATCTGACCCAAGTCGTATAGACTTAAAAAAAATCAAATAGAACAAAGTTTCCTCCTTTTTCATGCGCTCCAAAGAAAATTTATCGTTATATTCAACGGTATTCACTCGACATCGTAAGAACAAAAATAATAAAATAAAATTCCTTCTTTATCTTTAAACTAACTTTTCCACTCTCATTTCAACGACAAAGCGAAACAAGGAGGAAATCATGTTGTTCCTCAACACGACCCCTTTCCTGAACGCTCCCCTTAGCATTTCTCTCCCATGAAATTGAATTCCCATACATAGGTAAAATAAATGCACAGCCGTTCGAATACAAAAGGACACTACTGTGTACATGCTTAAAAAGAACAAAAAGTAAAACAAAATATCCACCGCTTCCGCTCACCAAAGTATCCACCTGCTGTGTAATTACTTTGAGATTAGTTTGGAAGTTTGCATTATAACCGCTACCAGCTTTACAATTAACCTAATTGATCTCCCCAGGTCTTTTTTGTATGAGTTCGCACCATGCACATTAGCTACCCCCTTTGTGATGAAAAGGATAGAGTATGTAATAGATTTCCATTCCACCAACCAAGAGGTTGACTTTTCAGCCCCAAGATAAGATAAGATATTGAGTGTGAATGTAGTAGTTTTTGTACAACACAACAAGATGCTTGTCTGAATAAAAATTCGCTAAAATTCGTAAACGATTTTTTTTAATAGAAATCTTCTTCTACGTTCAACTTTCTCTTCTTCAATTTAAAGCAAAAAAAAACAACAGTTGCCATTGGCGATTGAGGAAAAAAACAATTTGGTGTAGCTTTTCTTACTTCTTCTCGTGTTTATGGTGAAAGTAAAAATAAAAAAGTTTGTTCTTAATTTTATTTTATTTTATTCCTTTCATTTTACGCTGCTGATGTTCTTTTGTTTTGTTTTGCCACCCCCACCCCGCATTTCGGCACTTTATTTGCCTTCTTCATACAGTAGACCGAATGGCGACAGGAAAACTCTTATTTTGCTCCATTTTTTTCGCTCTTTTTATGGGAAGTTATTCCATGAATTTTTATCACGTAAAATTGGTTGATGGGGTTTTGTGTACGTTCAAGTTAAGCAGTGGTTTGTTTTAATTGAGAAAGGATATAACCTTCAATCGAGAGAGCAAGAGTGTATCCGCAGGAAAAAATTAATTGATCAAATGAGTGAAATAATGTGTATCTGCTTTTCGCATTCTATTTTGGGGATGTAGCACTAACTTCTTTTGTAATTTTTTATTCCTTAAAGCGGAAATAATTGGAACAAAGAGCTGGGCATTTTCTTTTTTGAATAAAAAAAAAGTTCTGAAATGAAATTACTAAATACAAAGAGTAGATGCAAGTTCACGAAACGTATTAGGTACGCCCGATTTCTTCAGCAAATATCAAAATTCTTTAGTCCGAGAACACTGAAGTACTTCACCGAAATCATAGATATTGCCAGCGCACTACGATCGAATGCTATTGGGGATGATGGATTGACATTTGAATTCGTAAAAATGGTGTTGCCACACGTTATTAGAGTCATGTGATTAATTCATGCATTATGATTTTAACATTTTCCTTGTCTTGGGAACGTGCTAAAGTGATAGAAGTTACTAAGAAACCCAATGGAAATACTGCAAATGATTATCGACCGATCAGCATTCTACCCGGTTTATCTAAGGTCTTTGAATAGGTTTTGACGAGGCAAATACAAAGTCACCTGTCCGCGAATTCTCTTCTTAATCCGCTCCAATCTGCAGTGGTCCACATCATGGATGATATATGGCATGAATTCGACAAGGAATTCATTACCTTAATTCGCCTTCTAGACTTTTCAAAGGCCTTCGGTAAGGTCAATCACTCCATTCTTTGTTGGAAGCTTTGGCATTATTTTTGGTTTTGGGTACAGGGCCATTAGGCTTATTGATAGCTCTCTAAGTGATAGATTACAGAAAGTTGTAATTGGGGATAATTGCCCCGAATTTATGGATGTTATGCAGGGAGTTCCCCAGGGATTAATCCTGGGTCCCATTCTTCTTTATCTCTATGTCAATGAGTTACCAATCATGCATCAATCCACCTCTACGCTGATGATGTCCAGCTTCATTATTCTAGGCCCGTGGATAAGTTCGATAAACTTGATTCACATTTAAACCAAAAGCTATTACAGTTGATAAATGGGTTTTGAATATCGGCTTAGTCCTCAAGTTACTCCTATCCCTAATAAAACATTTGAACTTTCTTCTGTACCCGATATTTTCTATCTGGCACGGAGATGAATTTAGTCGAAACTGCAACAAGTCTCAGCTTTGTCATAAACCGCAACCTATTCTACTATAATCACATTTACTTGGTTATTAGTCTAGAGGAAATTCTGGATTTCATCTAGTTTTACTCCAGTTGTAATTAGACGCAAGACCTGTCCTTACCCTTATCATACCCATAATTACCTATTCCTTTCTTTCTTTCAATACTGCTGTTAGATACATTAACCAGATATTTAGGTATTAAAGAATCTCTTTTCTAGTGAAGAATGTCTTAGATTGTACTTTACAGCAGCACAGAAACATTATACTCTGCATGTTTCTCCATGCTCCGATTCTCCCGCTGCCTTAGAACATTCAACATTGCAACCCATAGTTACAGCTATTTAATTTCATCTCGCCTATTTTTAATCCATGCTTTTCGGTTATGGAACTCTTTGGCCTTCCACATTAAACGATTATCAAACACCAATAACTTCAAGTCTGCACTTTTAAATTTCTTCGCATCACAACAATAGATAAATTCTTAACTCCCTCTCTTTCCATATGTCGCTTTTCCTTCATTCTGTCTAAATTTCTGTCTTCTATTTTCGGTTCAGAACTCTAAATGCTCACGGTCTGTTCAGTGCTGTCCTCTGAATTAAAATAAAACAAAACTCAAAATATATATACCTAGGAACAGAACAAATAAAAGAATTTGAAGCGGCATTGTCACGGCAAAAAGTAAATTTAACAAGTTGCGTCATGGGATGGATCAGAGAAGAAAAGTGCAATTTGTGGCTTCAGCTTTAAAAAAGCACTAAAATATCTTTTAAAAGCACAACGGAAACGCCAAGCACCAAAACGGTAATACAATAAATATTTCAGCTAGGTAGGTACATACATTTATGTCTGAAACAGATATGCAGTAACATTTTCACAATAGAATTTTAAATTACGTGGATTGTTTGATTTGAAGGAGCACAACGAAATTCTAATCTAGAATGTAGAAATCAGTCCCTCGAAGAGGTTAATAGAAATGAAGATCTTGTTCTTAATTGTTGTTCGCACAACACAATAAAGGATTAACACTTAAGACTGTATGGGCCGTTAATGCCTAATATTTATTTTTTTTACTTAATTTGGTTAACAAATCATACATCGAAAAGATCTTGTTCTTAGCACTTCGCCATACAAAGTGTTTTACTAAGCCCAATTTTTTTTTTCTCAACATGAACTGCGCGGTCACAAACCGCATTCATAAGACACTATGCTTCAACAAGCGGTTCTCCACCGAGATCCCCAAGAGAGAAGCATGGGTTAGTAATAACCCACCTAACAGCCACAACGGCATAAAGTGGTATACTGATAGTTCTAAAATGGAAGCGGGGGTAGGAGCGGGAATATACGGACCAAACAAATGCTTTACGATACCCATGGGGAAAAGTTCCAGCGTATTTCAAGCAGAGCTCCACGCCATTCAAGAATGCGCTAGCCACATAAATCTATCTGGTATAAAAGGTGCAACCATCCATATATTCACGGACTGTCAAGCAGCTATAAACGTCCTTAGCTCGCATACGATTGACTCCAAATCAGTCATGTACTGCTTCAACACCCTACAGGCACTCGGAACAAGTAACAAGACCAAGCTATGGTGGGTTCCGGGTCATGTCGGGGTGGAAGGTAACGAAAAGGCCGACGAACTGGCCAGAAAAGGTTCGGAAACACCCTTCATAGGTCCCGAACCCTTCTGCTGCACCCCTAGATCAGCAGCAACGGCAGCAATAAAAAGCTGGGAATACAGAAAATGTATCCATCTTTGGGAAAGCATCCCAGGTTTAAGACAGACCAAACAAGCCGTTCGGCCTTTCAATAAAAATGCCAGCAAATGTCTAAACCTAAGCAGGCATGATATCAAAAACTTAGTAGGTTACCTTACTGGCCACCATGGTTTAAGATATCATCTACACAAAATGAAAATAGTAGACTCTCCTGAGTGCCGACTCTGTCTTGAAGAGGACGAGTCAGCTGAACACATTTTATGTGAATGTCCGGCCCTAAACGGAATTAGAAAGAAGATCTTTTTCAGGGAACAGATGTGCCCTGAGGACATAAAGAATTCTTCTACTAGTAGAATTGTCCGCTTTACACGGAAAGTGGAAACTCTACTAGTCTAAATTTTTCTGGCCCACACGGCACAAAAGATCTTTTTAGGTCGAAGTGCCCCATATTTAATCGCCTTGGCGAGCCAGAATTTAAAAAAAAAAAAAAAAAAAAACTATTTTTGCGTCATTTTTAATGCAAAAACAGGCGAACCTGATTAGATGATTTGGTTGCGTATCGAGTCCCAACATGCCAACTTGACAGGCTACATGGTCATAACATCAAAAAAAAAATCAAAAACGAACTCACTATAATAAATAGTTTAATAGTAAACCATTTTGAAAATTACGTCTAAGCAAAAAGACACCTTTTATTTTATCCTTCAAACAGTTATGTAGTCTACAGACGGCCTTTTTTTTAATAGCAAAGGGCTTTGGCTGAAATGTGTGAGCAACTGGTGCCTTTTTTTTTTGATGGCACACTAACGCGACCTAGCAGGATGTGTAGAGTACTTCAATACTTCAACAGATTCCGAAGATATATTACTTCTCTAGAAGATTCTGCTTCCGTCGTTGAAAAACGCCAGGTCATTACTGCCCCACTTTTTGCGTCATTGCATGATGAGCATCAGAAAACTCAGAGACCGAGTGTGTCGTTTTTGTACACTAATCTATAGTTCTCCATATATCGCAGGTAGCGAATAACACGCTTCGCAGCTAACCAATGCACTTTTTGTCAGTCGATTAACACTAAAAACGATGTCCGGTCAGGTACATTAGCGACCTTATGAGCTTTCTATCGCGGGGTGTGCTTATCGGTTTTGATTCATCCATCTTAAATTTTCTCATTAGCACCTTGACGTAGGGTCGCTACTTCAGCCTTATTTTAATTGGCTGAATTTGAGATCCTTGACTACGAAAACAGCTGGAAGTTCTTTCCGGATGCAGTCCAGTGACTTTTGACTTCGTTATGCATACAGAACATCATCAACTGTCCATCTTCCTTTACTGCAACGCCTGTTGGAAATATTCCTGATGATAAGTACGTTAAACTAACAAATTTTCACGAACTGTCAGTGCCATAAGAAGTCTGATCGATTCGAGACGAGCCATAGGTGCAAAAGCTTTCTCGAAGCATATTCCTTGGCATTCCGAATTCCGAAATCGTCTGGATACAACAGGGGCTTTCTGCCTATCTGTTGTTGAAATTCGTTTCCTTTAGTAATGCGCGATATTGATCTCGGTTGATATTGCCTTCGAGTCATTTGTTCTGCTCTGGGAACTCGGAGCCAACTTTTGAAATTTGGTGACCGTAATGCGGTGCCGTCCTTTCCGAGTTGTGATGTGACATCGGCATCTGTACCTTCCTGTTAGCGTGTTCGCTCTTAGATTTTGCACCAGGAACCACAAAATATTCTTCTTGATGCTCCACGCCAACCAGCTCATGTCGACCACTTTGTGTCTCTACGCGAGCTTTGTACTGCTTGAAACACGAAAACCTCACTCTATTCGGAAAGAAAACTTCGCACCATCGGCTGTTTTTTTTTGTTGAGCTCATTCTTGTTATTTTCCCTTGGAGCCTAATATATCACAGGGAAATGAAATTTGACGTTGTTGCATTAAGAACGTCAAAATTATTCAACATTAAATTTTCTGTACATTTGGACTTTTCTTTCAAAGAAAAACGTTTAGAGGGTTATGTAAGGTCTGAGGAACTCATCTTGACGTCAGTTAAGGTAAACGCCATTCTTGTTTAGAACTTTAATACAAACAAAAGTACTTTTTTGTAAGCATTATTGATTTTCACAACAATTGTAAAGTTTGCCCCTAAACAAAGCTCCCTAATCCAAAGAGGTAGAGCAGTATGGATACAGCACACTAACGTACAAGAACACACAATCACTGCAAATGTGGTGGTCGGTTGGCTATTCGAAAACATGTGTAAGACGAAACAATTTCAAATCAGGGAAATATCAACAAACGTCCGGCCTAATCTATCCAATACCTGATATGTTTTATACCCAAATATTTGCCAAAGTACTTCACAGTCGGCTACTGTGCAATCAATTTGCTGTAAAGCCTATGCCGAAGTAGAACTAGGATGACTGGCACACGGAAACCTGGTTTTTGCACCAAACGTAAATACATATTACAAAAATGGAATAAATTTTCATATTTTTTTTTTTTTATTGTCAACTTCTATCAAATTCACCCAGAATAAATAAATTTACAATTATGGGAATGCTTTTATACCGCTTCTCATCAAATAACTTCAATACAAAGTCGCAGGCTTTGTTAACCTTTGAAAACATTCATATGTATTTATTTTCCACAGAAATAAATATTTATCTCAATTTCTAATGCTGAAACAACGACGTTTAAATAGGATACAAACAAATATGTCGGCTGTAGCGAGGACAACTAATAATATACGAATGTATCCGCAACCGTTACTATGATGGGTACACCAAATATGCGGTATCCTGTATCCATCAAGCCATTCAGTGTGTGTGCAAAGGGAAAGATTGATGCGACAGTATAACAGCTGCTCGTGGTGGATTAGTTTTATATATTCTCCCCGCAGTAGATCCCTTACAAAGTGAATTACTTTCTCTTCTTGCTGTGCGCTTATATACAATAATCCTAACAAAGAATCGTATTTCATTGTGCAATTTGTCATGCATTATCTGTGCGCTCAATAGAATATATCTAACAGGCTCCTCTCTGCGGTGGGGTTTGTGGTTGCTTGCGGTTTTCGGGTTCTTGCGGGGAGTGGGGGAAAGGCGCTTATTCACTCGCACAACATATCATCCAGTTATTACCCAGTTGTCAGCAAATTGATGCTTTCCTGAAAAGTTTGTAAATAAAAGATTAGTTTTCTTTGTTACTGCTGTTTCAATACCACCGTTCGTGAAATGTATAATTACTGGTGATGGTAGTTGGTATTCTGTCAGATTCGCAGTAGGGAATTTACACATTACGCCAGGTACTAGTTCATGCCTTTCATGTTAAACATCGCTCCCTTTATACCATACTGCATGCGTGACTTTAACACGTCGATGTCAAAGGAAGCAAGCGCTTGCCATCTCGCTTCTATTTACAGGCCTTCTATTTCATTTCTTTCAGGGGTTGCCAGGATGTTGTAATAGCAGGGCTAGCAGGCCAGTATATTGATTGCAATAGTTGAACAAAAATTAATAGCACACACCATGTTTGTGTAAGGCTTCATAGAATGAAATAATGAAAAATCGTTATATTGTACTGAAGTAATTTGAACTTGGGATCCCCCGTTTAGTAACCACTCAGTCAGAGCGCGTATGTTTGAATCCCATAAAAATATAAACAATGATGGCAAGCAAGCAATATCCATCTCGTTTCCTTATACGGGCCTTCTTACAGGGTTTACCAAGAAGTTGCATTTTCGACGTTCAAGTTTTGCAATTGGTTGTTGCCTTAACAAAGGCGTAAAAAAGGTCATTCCGTAAGAAGCGAAGTGGTAATTACATTGATGCTAAAGTTTTGAAAGTTGTTGGAATTTTAAAACAAGAGACATTACCAAATGATGATTTTGGGAATGATGACTTTAATTTAAATCTAACTATATTATTCACTATTAATGATGCAGTAGGTTCTTTTTATTATTGGATGGATAACTGCATGAAAAAAGTGATTCCTGTCAAATTATTTAGAAATGCGCATACTTATCCCTGGTATACTAAAGAGCTTAAACCGATAAGAAATAGACGTAATAGAACATGAAATACATATTTAAACATAGGGACGGGATACAGTCCGCGAACTGTTGGATACCCTATTCTTATTCCTATCCCTCATAAGTGGGCGTGACAAAAGTCTAAGTATGGTTGAATTCTTAAGAATACTCTACATATTTTGTTATATAACATTGAAGCAGGGACGTGCTGTGGTGCTTTAGATTGGGTGTGCGGTATGTTTTTTTGGAGTTAAGTTTGCCTATTCTTAGTTGTAGTCCAGGATCACGACCAGGACGTGATAGACACCGATCCCATCTCCTTTTTTTATTAATTTTTTTTTGGTTTGTTTTTTTATAATTTGTATGTTTTTTTTTATTTTTTTTTTTTTTATTTTTTATTTTTTTGTTTTTTTCTGTTTTTAGTGTTTTTTTTTTTTGGTTTTATATATATACATTTTTTTGATACGATTGATTGGTTGTTAATACTAAGTTTCAGTAAATATTTAAATTTTTTTGTAATAAAATATAGACGATACAAAAAGTATTAACCTGTACAAAAGATCAATTCGCCGAGATTTCATCACGAAAACTTGCGTAACTTCATCGTAAAAAATATTTTTAGCTTTTATTTCTTTAAGAAATGATTTTTCTATTGAAATAATTGCAAGTTCTGACAATCTGTCCTCCAGCATTTTATTTTTTGCATATGATTTTATGAGCTTAAGAGCAGAGAAGGAATGTTCAACAGAACAGAGCTGCTGGATGTTGGAATTGTTAAGATAAGCGAGCTTAATTTAAAAAAAAAATGAAATGGGGTCTCTTAATTCGAAAGTATCAATCATTTTGGGAATGTCTTTAATAGAAATGTTTTTAAATTGTTCTTGCGAACATTTGTAAAAAACACTTAGTTCATTTCTAAGTTTTATGAAATCAAAAAAAGGACCATAAGAAGGTTTTAAACATTCAAATTCTTCAGCTGGAAATTTATTTTGGTAATCACCAAACTTTTTTGAGGAAAGCAATGCTAAAAATTTTATTTTTTTAAGTGAATCGAACCTAGTTTCCATTTGTAAGGACAAAGTGTCGATAATTTCAAAAAATATTTGCCTATACCTCAGTTCAAAACTCTCTAAGCTTTCGCCTCGTTTCGGAACAGGATAAATTGCATTTTTAACTGCCTCAAAAATATTTTGTAATTTTGTTCTTATGTTATTACAGTAGACGCTCGATATAGTGAAGTAATAAAAACCAGCCATGTTCACTATTTCGAGATTGTTCACTATTTCGAGCAGGAGGCTAGAAACGCTTTCCAAAGTTAAATTTGATCAAAAATGCACATTTTGTTCAGTGTGACGATAATTATATTTTTTTTAATCGATAAACAAACATTTTAATCAAGTTGAAACAGCTAAAAACAAAAACAATTCATAATACATAGATACTTATATAAAATAACATAAAACAAAAACATTTTAACTCATAAAAAATGAAAAATTTACATAAAAATGTACATAGATATAACATGTACAAATTAGCATCTTTTTTTTTTATAAGAATTACATTTTTGGAAAGTAGTTTGACACTTTTGTCTGACTTTTTCTTAAATTAAAATTAATTTGGATGGCTTTTTCTTGCAAACGTTTCATGACTATAATATCAGAAAAGTCTCTATTATTATGTCCCGCCCACTCAATTACCTTATCAAAAAGAACAACAGCATCCTTGGAAGAAACGGAACATGTTGGTCGATCCATGACCAACTGCACATCTTCTTCATCGTTTTCGTTTTCGGCTTCTTCAATATCCGACAAGACTCTATCTTCGTTCAAATCGCCTATGTCACCAGGTGTATGCGTAACGCCTTCGTTTACATGAATGAGCAGATTAATCACATCTTCAGAAATATTTGTGACGGCCTGTTGCCTTAGAATACTAAGGGGAATATCATCTTCCTCATCAAAACTTTCGTTGGATTCAAAAATATTTTTACAACACTTTGCAATGACCGCACCATCTAAGTTATCCCAAGCCGATCGTAAATTGAACACCGCATCCTTGATGGTGATTTCTTTTACCGCTTCGCAAATATTTTCTAAAGCAAAACATATAAGAAAAGTTAACGTTTTGTATATTTCTTGCATCTTTGTTATCATTTTACTACCTACCTTTTTCAGCTGCAATAATTGACAATAACAAGCTTTTTCTATAAAAAAGTTTTGTCAGTCGGATTACGTTTTGGTCCATAGGTTGAATGAGTGGAGTAATATTTGGTGGCATATAGATGACTATTATGCTGCCATCTGATGTTTGAAGCTGATTTTCCGGAGGGTGACTAGGAGCGTTATCCAAAATAAGTAGGGCTTTAAGTGGCAAATCATTATTTCTTAGAAAGTTTCGCACTTCTGGAACAAATAAATTATGAAACCAGTCTTTAAATATAGCTGCTGTCATCCAAGCTGATTTGGAGTGTCGGTAATGTACAGGCAAGCACACATTTCTAAATGGACGAGTATTTTTGGCTTTTCCAATCACAAGAGGTTTTCCTTTATGGCGACCTGAAGCATTGGTGCAAGCCAAGAAAGTAATCCTTTGTTTTTCGTCTTTTTTCCCTGTTGCAGTCTTCTCAGCCGACGAAACGTATGTTTTTCCAGGCAGAAGCTTCCAATTTAAACCTGACTCATCAGCGTTATATATTTGATCTGGCTTGAGATCCATACTCTTTATTTTTTCTTGAAGAACTCGTTTAAAAGGGCAGACCAGTTCTGATTGAGAAGATAGCTTCTCTTCGGATATTTTCAGATATCGAACTCCATACCTTTTTTTAAATTTTTGTAGCCAACCATCGCTTGCAACAAAACCATATCTGTTACCATTTATTTTGTCCAGTATGGAAATAGCTTTTTGTTTCAATATCAGTCCAGTTACAGGCAGATTCTTTCTACGTTGCTCCAAAAACCATTTATACAGCCTCTTTACTACCTCTGGAAGTTCGGATGTCCTCAAAGTTTTTCTTTTTCCAGGCCCACAATAAGTCTGAGTCGCCGTAGCTGTTATATTGTCCCTCTTTTTATATATGGAACTTACGGTTGATCTGGCTATTCAATATTGTTTGGCCAAAAACGTTACGGAAGTACCTGTACCATTTATTTTTAAAGTTAAGAAATTTATCTTACCTGCTGACAGCTTCTTTAATACCTCAGTTTTTTCAAGCAATGTTAAATGCTTTCGGGCCATTCTAACTTTACAATGCACTAAAATTAACCATGTCTTTACACACAGCAAATCCAAACAAAAATGAGAATATTACACACACTTCAGCATTTGGTCGAATTTGTTTTCACAATTACAATGTTGTAAAAAAGTAAGAACACAGCAAGGACTTGTGTTCTACTGAGTCAAGTGACGACTTTTTTTTGTGATTCAGTGTGAGATATACATGAATGAACGGTAAAATTTGTTCAAAGGCAGTCGACATGCTGTAGACGCAATGCAGCTGCAATATTCTTGTTCAAACCTGAGAAAAAATTTGTGTTCACCAAATCGAGATTTTTATTGTTCACTATTTAGAGTAGTGCATATAAAATGTTGGGTGTTCACTATACTGGATAGTTCACTCTTCCGAGATTCACTATATCGAGCGTCTACTGTAATTTCAAACTTAACTAATTCAATTTGCTCTCAGCAGAAATTTATATCAAATATTTTTTTTTGTAAAATTTTAAACAAAACATCAATGTGTGTAAAAACATCATTAAAAGTATTAAGCATAAAAACCGTATTAAAAGAGTTTAAAAAGTGAAGAAAGCCTCTAGCTTGAACTGCGTCAGCCCCCCAAGTATCTGGATCATCAATCATTTCTTCAAATAATTGTACCAAGTCACTCAAATGTGCTTGGACCAAATTAACAAGACGCGAGGAATAGTTCCATATTGTTGGAGCAACAGTGGGCAATCTTCCTTTTATTACTTGATCCAAAGAAAATGTTCGTTTTGCGGACTGTGAGAAAAAAGCCGACAGACTAGACAAGCTTAAAAAAAAAATATTACCTCCCGTAGAAAGTTAACCGATTGAGATAAAACTATGCGCATTGCAATGGATAAATATTGCATTTGGAAACTGAGTTTTCACTATTGCTTGGGTTCCATTTAATTCGCCTGACATAACTGCGGCACCGTCGTATGTTTGCGCTACTAATTTTTCACCCCAGTTTTTATCTGTTATCCAGTCTATATTTTTTTTGGAAATTGCTCTAGCTGTTCGATCGTCGCTTACATCCCAAAATTGGTAAAATCTCTCTTTTGCGGAACCATTTACGTCAACATACCGAAAAACTACAGACAATTGAGACTTTTTTGTAATATCTGTAGTTTCGTCCAGCATTACAGATAAGAAATTTGAAGTATCAATCTCTTTATCTATGTTATTTGAGATGACAGTTCGTCGCCTTAGTGACATAAAAACGTATGTCAATATTTGCTAGTTTTCAGGAGAGACGATTTTGTCATTTTGTTTTACTATTTTTCCTACTATTTTTCGAAAAAAATGTTGATACGGCAAGTGCTATCTTCTAAACTACTTCACCTAGAGGTACAATTTTTTGCCACTATATATAGAATGATATATAAAGAAAGGTGTCTTACCCAGTTCAAAATCATAAAAAATGTAGTTACGTTCTTTTGTCACTAGGGCGACGAGTTGATACTGCATTTATCAAGTCGTTCTGTATATTGTTAGACGTACCTTTAAATATGGATGCAGATTTTAAATGATTTTCTAATTTTGGGTCATATTTTGATATAAGGTTCAAAAGCTCAACATAATTTCCCTTATTTTGAGACTCTTCTCGTTCATCGTTTCCCCTGAACGCTAGCTCTTGGGAGCCCAAAAAACAGACAGCATCTACAGCCTTTCCAAAATTTGTCTATTTTCAGATACTTGCTCGTTGTGACGCGAGGCAGATATTTTTTTTGTTGGTTCGTCAAGCAACAAGTCTATGCGAGTGGTATAGAACGTTTTTAATGTTACGCAACAATTTATGTGGGCTTGGGAAACTATATGTTTATTCGATGCAACTGTGAAATGGTTTAAATCAGTGTATGCTGATGTCCAAACTCCCCTCTCTTGGTTGCTTGAAAAAAGCAAGCAAGGCCAGCAGAATACTTTGCTCAACGTGGGACAGCCACATAGCCATAGATTTACCTCATAATTTTTTTCCTGAAAGTATCTAGTAAATGTCTTGTTTTTACAAGTCAAATTTGGAAGAGGTGGTGTCGGCCTACCAGAACTAAGAATTTGTAATTTGTCAACCGAAAAAAGCTGTGAAAATGGTTTTTCGATTAGCTTGTCGATGACGCACCAGCAATTTAAAATGTCCGCATTCAATTTTTTTTCTCCGACGACAAAATGACACATCATACCTCTTATTCTTACTATATTGCATTAACTTTGCTTGCTGCTTGTCTGGATTTGGTGTGTGGTACATAGAATGAATCCGCACCGCAGGCGCAACACAACGAAAAATAATTCTCAACGACTCAACGTGCGAACGAACACAACTTGTTTTACCTTGGTGCAAGGAAATGCGAGGAGAACCATCCTAAAGAGTAATTTTTTGTTACTCTGGCCAAAAATGAATTCTCAACTGCCGGCCGAATGAAGGAATGAAAAATGAATGTGGTGCTGGTGAGTTGTGCGGTGATGAAGTTGAACCTCAAGCCATATTCATTTCATTTAATTTATTCTCCAATTCAATAAATATACATACATAGGACACATTAATCCTTAATATTTACAGAGCTTAAAAATTGAGATAAACTAGATTTCACAAATAGGTATGTTCGTATATAAATATTGCTTATAAATATTTCAGTTATACAAAAAGATTAATAATTTGTGAATATATAAATATTAAGTTTTTTTCATTAGGTATTTTTACTATTATTCATTGAAGAATATTATAGATACACCCTTTAGTTCAAAGAACTAGTGTCGAATGTATCTTCTCAAAAAATGTATTATTACATGTACTATAAAATGGTGGTAGTAGGGTGATAATGGTTATTGAAAAAACAAAATCTATATAATATTTATCAACATTTTTCAATTCAATTCTTAGCGTAAAACGTTGAGTAAGTTATTTATTTCAATTAAATTAAAATTAAAAGGCCATTTTTTAATCTCTCGACTGAAAACAAGAAAATTACTAATGGTTCTTAATACAAGTGGTAATTTATTATAAAGTCTGGGAGCTACAGAAGTAAAAAAAATCAAAAATGCGTTGTATTATATATATAGATTGCAAAGGGAGAATGTATGGTCGTGTTCTTTTTTAAGTTTCTTTGTATGTATGTAGATTTGCTCAACCTCGGTGCGCTGATATGAGGACAACATTTTTAAATTTGAGTTTTGTTTTACTTTGGCTTAAATGTAAAAGTTGTTCTAAATTTATTGTAAATAAAATATTGAAAAGAAACACAAAACTGAATTTTATGAACTGTAGTTATGTATGGAAAAGGATTTTGATATGGTGTGCGGTGAACACCTCCGCACCATCGAATGAACGTCACTGATTGAAAGGATTTTATCAAAAAAAAAAACGAAGCTTTTGTAAAAAAAACTTTGGTTTTCCAATAAAAATGTGTTGTTTAATTGTGGGCGTGTAAGAGCGGATTTAAAAAAAATTAACACATGAGCATAAAGGGCTCCTAGAGAGTATATATTACAAATTTCAGCTCCCTAGCTCAAACTTTAGATTTTCAAAAAAAAGTTTTTTTTTAAATTGTGGGCGTGTCAGTAGGCGGCTTTTGAAAATATTTACACATGAGCTTAAAGGGCCCCTAGAGAGTATATATATGGTGGCGCAAAAGTTGTCATCTGTTTACTTCACAAATGTCAAAGTAAAATTGACATTTGCCGCTATTTGCAAAAATTATAGCATCTTCCGATAGGGTTTTCAGCCCTTGGGTGTCCTTAGACAATTCTGTGTGCCAATGTTCTAAATGATCCACGACGTTTGACATCTATCCTATGTAGCTTTCAGTCGGATTGGTGAACGCCACTGGGTGATGACTTTTGCGCCACCTTGTATTATAAATTTCAGTTCCCTAGCTCAAATTTTGGTTTTTCAATAAAATTGTTTTATTTAAATGTGGGCGTGTCAGTGGGCGGATTTTGAAAATTTTTTCTCCCGAGCAGTTTTAGGAGTCATAGATCATATATAAAAAATTTCAGCATTGTAGCTCAAAGTTCGATTTTTTCGAATAATTTGTTTTATGAGTTTGTGGACGGATTTCAAAAATTCGTAAACTTGATTATTTCGGGACCCTAGAGAGTATAATGGTTAAAATTTTAGCTCTCTAGGCCCAGTTTAACCCTAGAAAGATAATCATATTTTTTATGACGTAAAAGATAATCATACGTCTCAGAGACGTATGGAACTTTGGTACTGTATTTAATGAAACCCATGAACTTTTTAAAAAAATATTAACGTTTTATTTATTTATGTAGTTCATATTAAGTAAAATAAATCAATGATTTAGTATAAATAAATATTAATTTCAACAAAAAAAAACAAAAAACTTAAGCCCCATTACAAATCAACAAAAAACAACTTATATTTTAAAGGAACCTTAAAATTGAAATTAAGTCATAATTGTTTGCCAAATTTTCATTATTCGCTTTAAAATAAGTCTGCTAATAAGTCTTAGTGATTTTAAATTATATACGATTAAATTAAATGTAAGAAAAGCACAGGTCACACACGCCCCCAGAAGTCCGTCATAGTTATAACTTGTTACCGCAGGTACTTACCATCGCGCCACGACCGTTACGGGCTAGCTCTGACCACCGACTGAGTTAGTTTAAGCAACCAACCCAATGCGGTTTATAGTTTAAAGGATATAACATTTTCTCCGCGCGTCATACGACTCGCAGACGTAGATTATCTTTCTAGGGTTAAAGGCCTAATTTTTGCCGACAGACGGACGGACGGACGGACGGACATGGCTAGATCGACATTACTATCGATGCTGATCATAAATATATGTAGTTACTTTTAGGGGTCTACGGGCAATATTAAGGTATGTTACACACTATGCGTCAAAATTAATATACCCTTAGAATAGGGTATAAAAAGCATCTGCCATTCAGACCTTGAACTCTATTTCACATTATGCAATTAATTCAAATCTTTATCCTGCAACTTATATATTGACTATATAATATGAACAAATTGGAATGCTCTACTAAAAATGGATTTGTTAATTCAAAGAAAAAACACCTAAATTAACTTACAACAGTTCCATTACTGCTGATTCGCCAGCTGCAAGTAATATATTTGCTGGTAATGTTAGTAGGTCGTTAAGGGAAATCCCTCTTTATAAAGATGCTCAATTTTAGGTATCTAACTAGCTGTTCCCATATAAGTTTTAGAAATTTCTCATTCGATTTGGAAACAATTTTAAAATGTATTACTTCCCTGAAGGGCGACTATTCATCAGGTCCCGATGGCATCCCTATGTTAAGTAGCTGTTTGAATGCATTAGTACACAAATTGGTATGTGTTATGTTTGAGCTATTTCCCACGGGTAGCAGCAAAATACCCAACCTATAAATGGAGAGAACCGAATAAAACAAAGTTTCTTTAACCTCTTACCCAAAAAGCAGATTTCTGCATGATAGTACAATGGATTTTACCACAGAGTCTGAGTGCTCTAGGATTTGGATTAATTGGATGGAAAACTATTGGAGAATAACATGAAATGAAATAAAAACAAAAATAATTTCAGGAGAAAAAAAAACGCCGCACAAACATGTTTTGACCGATCTGTCATATAAAATGTTCTCTGTTCAATGGGAACGGTGAAATGATATTTTGAATTTTCGTGTCACTTGCAATGTTGAATTATGGATCCGTTAAAAACGTCAGCAAGCCCGTATTTACATATGTGCCGAATGAGCTATAGCTAGGGCGGCAAATATCCATCCCTTTAGTGGTAAGGAAAAGTACCCAAACGAAGACTGGTGTTAACAGAAAGAGAAATAGCACACACTGAAGAAAAGGCATTTTCTCAATATTTAACGATAAACGCTAACGAAACAACTGTGTCATGAATGTTAGCATGACACGGGTCCCGCTAATTCTATATGTAACGAAGAAACTGCGCAACTGCCTTAATGATTTTAAATGATATTCATAATTATAGCCGTGTTTTGGTGATAAGTGTATACCCAGCTCAGCTACATTTAACACGTAAACAATAACAAACATAAGGGGCGGGCTACAGTCCGCTTGGGCGAACTGTTGGATACCCTATTCTTATTCCTATATCTCATAAGTGGGCGTGACAAAAATTTAAAGGATTTTATCGAAAAAACTAAGCTTTTGTAAATAAAAACGCTCCCTAGCTCAAACTTTGGTTTTTCAATAAAATTGTTTTATTTAATTGTGGGCGTGTCAGTAGGCGGATTTAAAAAAAATTTAAGTATGAGCATAAAGGGCACCTAGAGAGTATATACTATAAATTTCAGCTCCCTAGCTCAAACTTTGGACTTTCAAAAATAAAAAATAAATAATTGTGGGCGTGTCAGTAGGCGGATTTTGAAAATATTTACACATGAGCATAAAGGGCCCCTAGAGAGTATATATTAAAAATTTCAGCTCCCTAGCTCAAATTTTGGTTTTTCAAAAAAAATATTTTATTTAATTGGATTTTGAAAATTTTATGTCCCAAGCAGTTTTATGGGCCAAAGATCATATATAAAAAATTTCAGCTTTCTAGCTCAAAATTCAATTTTTCCCAAAATTTATTTTATTTAATTGTGGGCGTGTCAGTGGGCGGATTTTGAAAATTGTATGTCCCAATCAGTTTTATGGGCCATAGATCATATATAAAAAATTTCAGCTCTCTAGCTCAAAATTCGATTTTTTCCAAAATTTTGTTATTTTGAGTTTGTGGGCGTGTCTGTGGGCGGATTTCAAAAATGCTTAAACTTGATTATTTCGGGACCCTAGAAAGTATATGGTTAAAATTTCAGCTCTCTAGGTCCAGTTTAAAGGCCTAATTTTTGCCGACGGACGGACGGACGGACGGACGGACGGACATGGCTAGATCGACATTACTATCGATGCTGATAATAAATATAGTAACTTTTAGGGGTCTACGGGCAATATTAAGGTATGTTACAAACTATG
Source organism: Portevinia maculata (assembly GCA_949715645.1). Taxonomy (NCBI): domain Eukaryota; kingdom Metazoa; phylum Arthropoda; class Insecta; order Diptera; family Syrphidae; genus Portevinia; species Portevinia maculata. Next base: position 64,126,827 of record OX454525.1, on the reverse strand, counting down.
CGTCAAAATTAATAAACCCCTAGAATAGGGTATAAAAAGTAGTGCTGACGCTAAAGAGGTCAGCACTCGAGGACTGAGACGGAGTGAACATAAAGTGTTGATGCCATGAAGCGACTAGATGGCGGTAAAATAAGTTGGGAGCAAAAATATTCCGATTGTTTTGCAGAGATAGTGGATGTGTTCGTCGATTAAACAAAAATCGATTCCGAATATGTAAACTTTGGCTCCCTGGCTTTGGAACATTGCATCACTGAGGCTAAATGCTGGTGTTATTCTATATGTGTGATCCAAAAGATCTAAGGCCCACCTCTTTTTTACGATTTCGACACGTTCATGATCGGTTACTGATTATTGTTAGATAGCCTTTTTACGACACCGGTGATCTCCAGTTGCGTCAACCCACGGATTTGCATCCACATCTGCGGACGAGTTTCATGATGTTAATTGTTTTGTTAGGCTCATCTGTATACTAAAACTTCCAAGACGTGATATCTTCGATTTCGCTAAGGCTCCTTTTTTTGACGCGCGATGTTTTTTTGGTGGGCGATGCAGTGATTTTCTAAGCCCAGCCCGTCATCTTTTCATCTATGTAGGCCAAACACAAATAAAAAAAAAACAACAAAAGAAAGACGAAAAAAGTCCTTTGTGTTCTTTTTCAAAGAAAAAGAAAATATTTCAATATTTATTTCTTACACAAATTCAATTTACTTTCCGTCAAAGAAATGAAAACAACAGCAATAAAATGAAAGCATAGATAAGGGCTTGAAGGATCTATTTTTTCTTGGATGAAAGGGAAAGAAAAGGCATTCAAATGGAAAACAGGAGACTCCAAAATGAGGTATAAAGTGTTTTGCTTATGCTGAATGAATTGAATTGAGTCCAAGTGTTTGCTTTTGTTTTTGTTGATAGCTATTGCAAAAAGGTGTCGGCTTATGGCCCTAGGCAATGAAAATGTTATGAATATGCAATGTGGAATCAAATACGAACTATAGATGTATAGCCTGCAAAGTTGAAAGCCAATAAAGTGTATAGTTTGTGTTGAATGTAAATTTGAAATTATTGTCGTCGGTGTGAAAGGCATAACGAATAACGTTTAAATTCTCGAATGATGCTGTGGTACATGCGTTGGACTACTAACCAGTGTCTGATATATATACGGATGTGTATAATGGTGTTGGTTGATCTTAAAAAAAAAGTTTGATATACAATGAATACAACTGTTATGTGTGCCACTAAGCCAACCAGGAGTTCTTGCGTACAGATGAGTAATCATTTATATTAGAATGCAAAGACTAGAGTAAGATGGCTGGATTTATTGAGGAGTAGGAACTTCGTCACTTTCTGTTTATAACAGTCCTTTTTTTATCTGTTTGAAGGAAATGTGACGAACTCCAAAGTACATCAATTATTCTTGGTTGACGATGCAGCCATCATTAGGCAAATTCGAATATCCCTGCAAAGGGCTCTTACTTGAGGTATTTTCGATGAGAATGGGTATCATATTAGTTCGAATAAGGTACCCAGAAAACTTGGGAAACCCGTTTTCGGACTCACTCTTACTTATTTCCGTAAGAGTCCCACATTAATCGTGTCAAATTCTCCTATGACCAAAAGTTGAGGCAAAAAATACTACAAAGTCCCACGGGTAGTAAAAACTTTTGGTCATTTGTTAAAAACATCAAGAATGCGACCTCATCATCTGCCCCGACACTCATATACAATGGCATTCCAGCTGTCAGCTCTATAGATAAGGCCAATCTGCTTGCTGCTCATTTTGCAGTCAGCTCAACGCTCCCAGATAGTGTTTTGTCTCCCCCTGTACTCGAGCGCGTAGAATTCTCCATGGGACCAATCCACTTTCGCACTCGTACAGTGGCTAGAGTACTTCAAGATCTTGACGTTCACAAATCCGCTGGTCCAGATGGTATTTCCCCTATCGTTCTGAAGAGGTGTTCTTCTTCGCTGGCAAAACTATTGCGTAAGCTTTTCCATCTGTCCTATTCTTCAGGACTCTTTCCGGGAAGATGGAAAACAGCATTTGTCCAGCCTGTACAAAAAAAAGGCGAATCTTCTTCTCCCTCCTCCTACCGACCAATTGCACTTACGTCCCTTCTTTCTAAGGTCATGGAAACGCTGATAAACCGTCAACTAATGAAATATCTTGAATCGCGAAAACTTCTTAATGACCGGCAGTATGGTTTTCGTAGCAATAGGTCCACTGGTGATTTGATGACATATCTAACCGAAAAGTGGAACCAATCTCTTCATCAAGGTGGTGAAAGTAAGATCGTTGCGCTTGATATTTCAAAAGCATTTGACAGAGTTTGGCATCAAGCTCTCTTGTCGAAAATGCGTGCATTTGGAATCGATGATACTCTTCTTCAATGGATTAGAAATTACCTTTCGGACCGTTCAATTCAAGTTGTTTTGGACGGTTTCAAGTCTGCAACTCACCAAATAAATGCTGGTGTACCCCAAGGCTCTGTTCTGTCCCCGACTCTCTTTCTCATTTTTATAAATGATCTCCTGTCTGTTACTTCTAATCCAATCCATCCCTTTGGTGATGACAGTACCCTCAGCATCTCATATTCGTTTCTTGGGTCACGCCCCTCATCTTCGGGTGTGGAACAGGAACGGCAACGTATGTTAAGCTCATTAAATTCCGATCTTAACAGCATAACTCAGTGGGGTAAAACCAATAGAGTGGAATTTAATGCTTCCAAAACTCAATGCTGTCTCCTGTCATTAAAGCAAAACCCACACACACTGCCATTATCTATGAATGGCACTTACATCGCTGAAACCGAAAGGCTTTCCATTCTCGGTATGTGTGTTAATGACAACCTTTGTTGGAAAGACCACATATTCGATGTCGCCAAGAACGCCGCGAAATGTCTAGGCTTCCTTAAGTGTTGTAAGAAATATTTCACCCCTTCTGATCTGGCTACAATTTATAAGGCGTTTATTCGCCCGAAACTCGAGTACAACGCTCATATCTGGTCCGGTGCACCAATAACTTATTTGGAGCTACTTGACAGGATCCAAAAACGCGCGATAAAACTTATTGGCGACCGAGACATCGCGAGATCGATTGACTCTCTTAGTCATCGTCGTAATGTCTCCTGCCTGTCGTTATTTTATCGTTATTTCCACCATAAGTGCTCAAACGAAATAGCCAGTTGCATTCCTCCCCTTGAACATTTCAACCGCAATACCCGCCATGCAAGGAATGCTCATCAGTTCACCCTCAAGCCTGTGTTCGGACGTACAGTGAAGTTCAAAGAATCTTTCCTCAGCCGTACAACACGAATGTGGAATGCTCTTCCCCGCTCCATTTTTCCTACACATTATAACCTAAAGACATTCAAAACCAACGTGCAAAAAAAAAATGTATATGAAAGGAAAAGTGATTAGGGGAGAGTGTGTATGTACCTATTGTCAAAAAAATCACATATAATCGCAACTTATTTATTTATTTTATGAATTTATTTATTGACTTAAAGCTGGGTAGTATACTACTACTATACAGAAAAAACTTAAGACACCAATTAAAATAATCCAAAAGCAGAACCAAAGTTTTTCATTCATAAAAAAAATTACAGCGAAAGAACATCGGGTGACAACTTTTGCGCCACCTTGTATATTTATCTAATCAGTTGTCAAGAATGCATTATTATTTCGATATGAACAGTTCAATATACTAAATATTTCATGGTAAAAGAAGGAAAAAAAAACTGAAGAGAAAAAAGGAAAAAAGGAAAAGAAAAAGGGTCTATGATACAAGAAATAGAAAATATTTTTTTTTTTTTTTTTTTTTTTTAATTCTGGCTCGCCAAGGCGATTAAATAGAGGCACTTCGACCTAAAAAGATCTTTTGTGCCGTATTGGCCAGAAAAATTTAGACTAGTAGAGTTTCCACTTTCCGTGTAAAGCGGACAATTCTACTAGTAGAAGAATTTTTTATGTCCTCGGGGCACATTTGCTCTCTGAAAAAGATCTTCTTTCTAATTCCGTTTAGGGCCGGACATTCGCATAAAATGTGTTCAGCTGACTCGTCCTCTTCAAGACAGAGTCGGCAGTCAGGAGAGTCTATACTATTTTCATTTTGTGTAGATGATATCTTAAACGATGGTGGCCAGTAAGGTAACCTACTAAGTTTTTGATATCATGCCTGCTTAGGTTTAGGCATTTGCTGGCATTTGTATTGAAAGCCGAATGGCTCGTTTGGTCTGTCTTAAACCTGGGATGCTTTCCCAAAGATGGATACATTTTCTGTGTTCCGAGCTTTTTATTGCTGCCGTTGCTGCTGATCTAGGAGTGCAGCAGAAGGGTTCGGGACCTATGAAGGGTGTTTCCGAACATATTCTGGCCAGTTCGTCAGCCTTTTCGTTACCATCCACCCCGACATGACCCGGAACCCACCATAGCTTGGTCTTGTTATTTGTTCCGAGTGCCTGTAGGGTGTTGAAGCAGTACATGACTGATTTCGAGTCAATCGTATGAGAGCTAAGGGCGTTTATAGCTGCTTGACTATCCGTGAATATATGGTTGCACCTTTTATACTAGATAAATTTATGTGGCTAGCGCATTCTTGAATGGCGTGGAGCTCTGCTTAAAATACGCTGGGACTTTTTCCCATGGGTATCGTAAAGCGTTTGTTTGGTCCGTATATTCCCGCTCCTACCCCCGCTTCCATTTTAGAACCATCCGTATACCACTTTATGCCTTTGTGGCTGTTAGGTGGGTTATTACTAACCCATGCTTCTCTCTTGGGGATCTCCGTGGAGAACCGTTTATTGAAGCAAAGTGTTTTATGAATGCGGTCTGTGACCGCGCAGTTCATGTTGAGTTCTGGCAGTTCTTCGAGAAGGGTCTTTAATTCCGGATGATTGTTAAGACTTATCTCGTTTAACTGTATTTGACTTATTGCACTGCGGATCGCCACTTTTTGAATGTATATGTGGAGAGGTGTAATTCCTGTTATTGCCTCTATGTTAGCCGTTGGACATGGCTCCATCGCATGGCTCCGGAGATACCAAGGCACGCAAGCTTTTTGAGCTTCTCTATTGCGACCTTTTGTGTGGATTTTGTCCATACAATGGAGGCGTATGTTATAATGGGTCTTATCATCACTGTGTAGATCCAGTGGACAATCTTTGGAGAGATTCCCCAGGTTCTGCCATATGTGCGACGACAGGCCCATAAAGCTCTGTTAGCTTTAGTGATTTTGTTGTTGATGTGAAAAAAAATAGAAAATATTATGAAGGAAGAAAATAAAAAGCGATTCAGATATTTTTTTAAGGAAATAGACTATTATTATTGCTATTTATTACATTTATATCCATACAAACTTTTTCCTGAACATAATTTAACATGGTGGCTTGTTATTGAAAAAAACAAAATTAATCAAACGTTTACCAGAATACGAGCTTTTATAAAGGAAACTTTAAATAAAGTTAATGTGAAGAACGTTTGTAGAATGTTTCACTGTTTTATTAATAATTTTTTTAATTTTTTTATTGTCGCTTGTATGTTCGACAGTTGTATACGCATATCTTGAGGAACATCCAATCTTGACCTTAATTAATTAGTATTAGTAATTAGCTATTTAATGCTAGTAAATTTCAAGACAAATGACGTCGCGGACACAGGTGACTTTTCCACGGAACCCATTTTAGGAAACTACATCGAAACGGAAAATCATCAGGATGGGGCCTACTGTAAAGGGTGAGAAGTTCTCCTCGCGCGAGTTATAATTGTAAGTACCGCAACTCAATCAAAACAACTCACTTCATTTCGGTCTCAAATCAGACTGACTTTATTATTCCCAAAAGTTAACTTACAATTAATAAGGGTCAACGCATTCCGTTTCCGATGACCTTCGAAAGTTCTCAGTTGCAAAGCAACACAAATGTGCCATCAGCAAGTTTGCTAACTTGCATTCCATTTCCGATGGCTTTCGAACAGCAGAAAGTATTCATCGACACCGGAATGCGATTGACACCGAGTTATGGGTTGCGAAGCAACACAAATGTGCCGTCAGCAAGTTTGCTGACTTGCATTTGTGTAACTCGCGCGAATTAATGTTGAAATTCGGGCAGTTCTGAGCTTAGAGTGAAGGTAGTCTAAATCATGGTGGTTAAGTTCTTTTTTTTATTTTTTATTGTATTTTTAAATGCGCGCCATTCAGGATTTAGGGGTCGTAGCGGGGCGGGAGTGGTCTCATTCGATTTATTTCCTTCTAGGTCAGTCGCCATCATCGGTGGAGGATCGTGCGTTTGCCTATTTACACTTGAGTGGATACGTCAACAAACAGAATATGCTCTACTGGGCTGACACCAATCCCCGAAAATTACAACAAAGGCCTTTGCTTTCACCTAAAGTCATAGTGTGGCGTGCAATTTGTTTTCAGCTAGGATTGTTGTTCCCTGAATGTTATGTGTACATGTTGAAGGAATTTACATTTCGACGACTTGATAAATTGGGCTTAGGGGCCATTGGGTGAAGCAGGAACGGGCAACGACTCACACTTCAAGGGCATCAATGACTGTTTTTCGGGAACAATTCCTGGAGCGCCTCATCTCAATAAGGGGCGATTTGGAGTGGCCAGCCGGCTCCTCTGATTTGGCCCCTTGTGATTTTTTGAAATCCCTCGTTTATTTCAACCGTTCAAGTACGGTACAAGACTTGAATGCGAGAAATTGGCTCACATAGGGCGGAGGGAATAACCGATATTTTTTAATCATTTGTCTTCCTGTATTGTTCGCACGTGTTCTAAAATGCAGAAATACAACAATTCAGCCTGTTGCGTCAAAATCTTCAGGTACAGAAAACAATTTCTTGGGATAGTTCTTAAGACGGTGCTCTTAATGTCATCCCGCAAGTATGATGCTCTTTTCAGCATGAAAATGACAAGTTCCCTGAGTATTGCCGAAGGATTTAATGTTCCAACATACATGTGAGGAGTTCCATTTGCACAAGTCAAAGATCGAAAATGTGCTAGCTTTTCAGGATTGTACCTATACTATAAAAAAATTAAAAAAAAGAAGAAATATCTATTGCCGCACCCTGTGAGTTAGGCGTGCGTAAGGCTGTATTTTCAGCTTGGGCAATACTTTTATTTCTAAGTGCCGTTCCACATTCCATACAAATGTTGAAAAGAGTTTTTAATACCCTATTCTAAGGGTCATCATTATTATAACATATTCTTAGGGTATAATAATTTTGACTCATAGTTTGTAATATACCTTAATACTGGTTATTGAGCCCTTAAAGCTAGTATATTTGTGATGATCACCATAGAAAGTAATGTCGATCTAGACATGTACGTCATATTTTAAAAACCCGTCGACTAACACGGCCACTATTTAAAAAAAAAAGTTTTTTTGAAGAAATCAATGCAAATAAAAAACGTATTCTTCGCAAAGTATGTAGATGCAATCGTTCTTAACTATTCCATCATACAAAGTATTATGCTACGCCCACTTTTTAGTAGCGTTTTTTTCTAAAACATTTTTTAAAAAACGGAAATAACAGTTATGTTCACAAAATCATGTAACTTCCTACCAATTCACCCATACTTATATTTTTGACAGGTCCTTTTTTTTAGGTACATAATAGGAATAGAAATGGGTTATCGAACAATTCGTCCTAGCAGACTGTGGCCTTCCTTTATGTTCTGACTAAGATTTAGGCTAACCGTGAATACTTCACATTGTTTCGTTTATTGGTTTTTTCTCTTCAAAAGCAGACAGTTATCTAATCTAGACTTTTTCTATAGATACTCTATATTTTATATTATAGAGCTGAAAAGTTTGGTTGTTTGTTTGGTTGAACGCGCTAATCTCAGGAACTACTGGTTTGAATTGAAAAATTCTTTTTGTGTTGAATTGTTTATTTTTAACATCTCGCTGCTACCAATAGGATCGGAAGCATCAATGGAAAATGTTGCAAAAACAGAAAAAATAGTCCTTTTGAGAGCTTCCGTTGCGTGCACTAAACGGTTTAAGTTACGCAAAAATCTCGTATGATGGAATTGTTCCTCATTAAAAGTTCTAAAACAAAGTCTGCGACAGCATTTGTCTATCTTTTAAGATGGACTCACTATAACCTTTTTTTATGGTAATCAAATTTGTTCAAAATTAATGCATTATTTGCGAACGAATTTTATCGACATAATATTAATCCTTATCCAAATAAATATGTTATTAATCACAAGGATTTAATTGTGAACAAAATTGGCTTGACATCACTTGATTTCAATCAACACCTTATGACATATCATAATTAAAATAACTCCGCAACAAAATAGGTATTCATTTTTGTTGTTTTTTGTCTCGAGTTGCGTTTGTGTTGAGTGAAGTAATACTAAAAAAGGGAAATTTATTTTACAGTTCAAGCGCCTGAGGATGAAACAAAGTTTCGAAAGGAGTAGCGCAAAAAAAAATAAGTTGTGATACAATTTGAAAATAAAATAATAGTAAAGAAAATAAATTTCCCTTTTTTATTATTACTTCACTCAAAATAGGTATGTTCGGGTTCACACGCGCATGACGCGCCTGGCCGGAGGGTGAGCGGGAGGGGTGCTGGCCGGCCGTTGGTAGCTCTGCGAGGTACCATGCTCAGACGCGTGGTCGGCTCTCACGGAACGGTTAAACTCAGCGAACTGAGTTTTTGTTAGTCATTTTGTAGTAGTTTTCTATTAGATATTGTTATGTGAATTCTTTTAAAGATTGTTTTTTTTTTCTAATATTTTCACAACGGGACTTACCGCGATTGGTTTTGAAATTCGACTAATATTTCAACAACATTGCTTTTGTTTTTTTTCTTTTGTTTTGATGTTTTTTTTTTTCAATTTAAACAGATATAAAATAAGTAGGTGTCACCACATAATTGTTTTTGATTTCTCAATTATGCGGATAGTTTACCTAAATTCAAGTAACCAAATAATTAAGTTGCCTTTATCTGTTTGGCCATTTTTGAAATTACGAGTACCTTTAATTTCTTATATACTAGCTATTGCCCGCGACTTCGTCCGTGTGAATATTAGTTATCGCGGTTGGATAACTAATATTACTATGTCCATCCTTGAGGTCTAAGCTCACTCTATACTAAATCTCGTCAAAATCGATTCAGTAGTTTAGCCGTGAAAGCGTTACAGATAGACAGATAGGCAGAGTTGCTTCAAAAACTTTTATAACATAGCTGTGCACCGCGGTTTTACCCGCGTTTTGTGGAATAAACCTACAAACAATGGAACCATATTAAAAACATAGGGACGGGCTACAGTCCGCTTGAGCGAACTGTTGGATACCCTATTCTTATTCCTATCCCTCATAAGTGGGCGTGACAAAAGTCTAAGTATGGTTGAATTGTTAAGAACGCTCTACATATTTTGTTATATAACATTTAAAGGATTTTATCAAAAAAAAACGCTCCCTAGCTCAAACTTGGGTGTTTCAATAAAATTGTTTTATTTAATTGGCGTGTCAGTAGGCGGATATAAAAAAAAATTAAGACAAGAGCATAAAGGGCCCCTAGAGAGTATATATTATAAATTTCAGCTCCCTAGCTCAAACTTTGGATTTTCAAAAAAAATGTTTTATTTATTTGGGGGCGTGTCAGTGGGCGGATTTTGAAAATATTTATATATGAGCTTAAAGGGCCCCTAGAGAGTATATATTAAAAATTTCAGCTCCCTAGCTCAAATTTCGGCTTTTCAATAAAATTGTTTTATTTTTTTGTGGGCGTGGCAGTGGGCGGATTTTGAAAATTTTATATCCCGAGCAGTTTTAGGAGTCATAGATCATATATAAAAAATTTCAGCTTCCTAGCTCAAAATTCGATTTTTTCCAAAATTTTGTTTTTTTTAGTTTGTGGGCGTGTCTGTGGGCGGATTTCAAAAATTCGTAAACTTGATTATTTCGGGACCCTAGAGAGTATATAGTTAAAATTTCAGCTCTCTAGGTCCAGTTTAAAGGCCTAATTTTTGCCGACGGACGGACGGACGGACGGACGGACGGACGGATGGACGGCGGACATGGCTAGATCGACATTACTATCGATGCTGATCATAAATATAGTAACTTTTAGGGGTCTACGGGCAATATTAAGGTATGTTACAAACTATGCGTCAAAATTAATATACCCCTAGAATAGGGTATAAACATAGTTACGGGCTACAGTCCGCTTGGGCGAACTGTTCGACACCCTATTCTTATTCCTATCCCTCATAAGTGGGCGTGACAAAAGTCTAAGTATGGTTGAATTGTTAAGAACGCTCTACATATTTTGTTATATAATATTTAAAGGGTTTTAACAAAAATAACGAAGCTTTTGTAAAAAAACGCTCCCTAGCTCAAACTTTGGATTTTCAAAAAAGGTTTTTTTTTTTTAAATTGTGGGCGTTTCAGTAGGCGGATTTTGAAAATATTTACACATGAGCATAAATGGCCCCTAGAGAGTATATATTATAAATTTCAGCTCCCTAGCTCAAACTTTTGTTTTTCAATAAAATTGTTTTATTTATTTGTGGGTGTGCGCGGATTTTAAAAATTTTATCTCCCAATCAGTTTTAGGAGTCATAGATCATATATAAAAAATTTCAGCTTTCTAGCTCAAAATTCGATTCGACGGACGGACGGACTGGCTAGATCGACATTACTATCGATGCTGATCATAAATACTGTAACTTTTAGGTGTCTACGGGCAATATTAAGGTATGTTACAAACTATGCGTCAAAATTAATATACCCTTAGAATAGGGTATACAAAGTCACAGGAACAGGAACAGGAATAATAAAGGTTTCTGGTTGTAAAGAACATCAACAAAAATTTGGAAAAACGAAAGGGTCGATTGCAAAGGAAATTTTGAATAAGTTCACTGCCGTTTTAAATGCAAATTCGGGGATTAAAACTCTTGGGCAAATAAATGCCGCAATTAAAGGCGACGTGGACTCCAAACCTCCTGATAACTTTGAAATCAATGATGTAGAGAGTATTTAATAGGCTCCACTTGCTGCCGCAAAAGAAGGGGGGTCATTAGGCTAATTCAAAAATCTTCCTAGGGACAATCCAATCCCAGACAGTAATTACATAAGAATTTTAGAAATCCCCTGTTAGGTAAATGCTACTAAAATTAAAAATTTCATTGGGTTGTTATTCTTCTTTTTTCACAAATGCCTAATTTTTACCTAAAAATGGTTTATTTTGCTTTTTTTCAATTTTAGGTCCACAAAATCCAATCCCTGGTCATAACTCACCGCTTGTCATTTCAATCATAAGTTTGCATCTTACCTATAGTCACGGTCCTTATGTTAAACAAAACTGACTTTCAACTACATACTGATGTATCATGAACTTGAGAGCCGAAGGGATTGTATCGGTGTCACTCGAAGACGTATTTACATAATGTACAACCTTCATGTTATCACGGCAATGACTTGTGTCATTTTTAAGACCGCTTTTAACATGGTATCAAAATACTATAATAAGTTTTCCTTATACCTATCAGCTTTATATCACGAACATGATATTTTATGTAGATACCTAACAAGAAAACAAATAAGAAAAAACGAACGAATGATATACTTTATGTGACTATTACCGTCTTATTTTCTCCGAAGTCAACGGAATTTCTCTGAAATTAGTCGACTTATGTAAACATAACATTTAGAAAAAAAAACCATCACGATGGTTGCACCATACACTACTTTTTGTTTTGTTGTCTGTTCGTTCAACAACTATGTACAAAAGGATTCTTAAATTAGTTAAGATGATAATACACTACTTTTTGTTTTGTTGTCTGTTCGTTCAACAACTATGTACAAAAGGATTCTTAAATTAGTTAATATGATAAAATTCAACAAGAACACTATATTTGGCTAGAAACTATCTAAGTGTATCTGTGAGTGTGCATGTGCATCTGTATATTTTACTGTGTTAACATTTTAAATTTATGTACCATTCGTCGTATAAAGTTGTCTTGAAATACTTACCGGTACATCGTCGTACTCGTCCTCTTTTTACATATATTCTCTGAAAATGCATGCATAATGTATGTTTGGTTTCGGTTGGTTTTAGTTTTTGGAAACGAGTCACCAGTTTCACGAATCCAAAGTTAAGGACATTTGTTTTGTTCCTTTGTAAACATTATGTACACTTATGTAGAGTAGTCGTTTCTGTTTGTCTATGGGCAAAGCGCAAACGTAGTTTTACTTCTTGCGATATATGTAGCATATATGTAATGAATGCTTTTAAGGATTTGAGGTACATAAGTAGTCTTGTTAGAGTGAGTCAGTTCCTACGATATGTGACATAAAATTCTTGTGTAATGGATTTCATTCCAATATTATTCTAAACAAAATGAGTAAAGCGTTTGGTTTTTCGTTTTTAAGAGCGGCCGGTAGAGAGTTGGAATTTCGTAAGTTATCGTAACGGCATCATTGTTATCGTCGTGCTTTCGATTTTGACGTGAACGATGATATCCAAACATTTATTAATGGGAATTAAGGCCATATGGCCTTATGACACTTTCGCAAAGCGACATAAGACCGTATTTTAACACATGGCCTTATGCCACTGTCCAGTTATTTTCCTTCAGGCATCATGTATAATTTTTATTTTAAATCACAAGAAAAATAGTAACATAATACTTGCTGTCAAAAACTTATAACTGCTTTGAAAATCGTGTGCTCTTGGTAAGAAGTTTCAAGTTTAATATCGAATTTTTGATCATAAGGTAAAATAATATTAAAAAACATAGGGGCGGGCTACAGTCCGCTTGGGCGAACTGTTGGATACCCTATTCTTATTCCTATATCTCATAAGTGGGCGTGACAAAAATTTAAAGGATTTTATCGAAAAAACTAAGCTTTTGTAAATAAAAACGCTCCCTAGCTCAAACTTTGGTTTTTCAATAAAATTGTTTTATTTAATTGTGGGCGTGTCAGTAGGCGCATTTAAAAAAAATTTAACTATGAGCATAAAGGGCACCTAGAGAGTATATACTATAAATTTCAGCTCCCTAGCTCAAACTTTGGACTTTCAAAAATAAAAAAAAAATAATTGTGGGCGTGTCAGTAGGCGGATTTTGAAAATATTTACACATGAGCATAAAGAGCCCCTAGAGAGTATATAATAAAAATTTCAGCTCCCTAGCTCAAATTTTGGTTTTTCAAAAAAATTATTTTATTTAATTGTGGGCGTGTCAGTGGGCGGATTTTGAAAATTTTATGTCCCAAGCAGTTTTATGGGCCAAAGATCATATATAAAAAATTTCAGCTTTCTAGCTCTAAATTCAATTTTTCCCAAAATTTGTTTTATTTAATTGTGGGCGTGTCAGTGGGCGGATTTTGAAAATTTTATGTCCCAATCAGTTTTATGGGCCATAGATCATATATAAAAAATTTCAGCTCTCTAGCTCAAAATTCGATTTTTTCCAAAATTTTGTTTTTTTGAGTTTGTGGGCGTGTCTGTGGGCGGATTTCAAAAATTCTTAAACTTGATTATTTCGGGACCCTAGAGAGTATATGGTTAAAATTTCAGCTCTCTAGGTCCAGTTTAAAGGCCTAATTTTTGCCGACGGACGGACGGACGGACGGACGGACGGACATGGCTAGATCGACATTACTATCGATGCTGATCATAAATATAGTAACTTTTAGGGGTCTACGGGCAATATTAAGGTATGTTACAAACTATGCGTCAAAATTAATATACCCCTAGAATAGGGTATAATCACGTGATTTTTATATATAACACACAAAATTAAATAAGAATCCAAAACCCAACAAATTAATTCTAGGAAATATTTCGCTTTGTGAAAGTGATATAAGGCCAAATGGTAACGATTTGCCTCATTTCACTTTGTGGTTTTTTTCGAGGTGCAGGGAAATAAGTCCACGGGAAATAAGTCCATTGTGGGACTTAGTTCCCACACAGTGGGAAATAAAACCACTTTCGCGAAGTGGACTTAGTTCCCATGGAAAGTGGGAACTAAGTCCATTTTTTTATGGGAACTTAGTACATATTCAAAAATAAGAAGAGGGTTGGACTATCATCCAACATATAGAATTAGACAAACAACTGTAAGGTGCAGTTAGTTATCACACTCTTTAAGCTAAATCTTAAGCTTATCATGGTGACATAAAGCCAAAGTTTCAAAACCGTTCCTCGCACCTACTCCAAATCAAACAGTGACTCCAAGCAGGGGGGTTGCAGGGGGGCAGAATGGCCTGACTCTTCAATTTTATTTTGTTCTTAGTCGACAGTGAGAATTTACTTCACATTAAAAGGGAACTAAAACCACTCAGAGTTTTGCGAATTTATTTCCCACTTAACATGGGAACTAAGTGCACTTCGCGAAAGTGGTTTTATTTCCCACTATGTGAGAACTAAGTCCCTCAGTGGACTTAGTTCCTGTGGACTTATTTCCCTGCACCTTTTTTCGACGCCCACACAAAAAATGCCTATCTTCGTCGAAAGACAGGCGGCGATAAAGGTTATCGATGCACTGGCTAGAGTTAGCCACCGTTTTAATATCACCCCCGTCTGGGTTCCTAGAAACGGGAACATAAAGGGACAATGCAAAAGAGCCGATGAGCTGCACAAAGTGGCTCTACTCTTCGACAACCATCCTCGGAGTAAGACTTTCCAACACTAGGATTCGTGGTTCTCTCTGAAATAAATAGTCGAGGTGCACGTATAACAAATAAAGAACGCAGAACCCCTACACATGTTGCTAGATCAGTGGCTATAAGTAAGAGTCACTGGCCGTAATTCTCTCTGCGGAATACGTACTGCCGAAGCTCCGTGAATTAAAAAATTATTTTATTTTCTTTGCGGTTGTCCGATAGCTAGGCAAGCCGTTCTGTGATGACCTCTAGGAAATCTCATACTATATGTGGAAGTAAATATTTTTTTTTCTCTCTTTTTCGAATTTTCGAATTCTCCAACACGATGCCAAAATGTCAATGTTAACAAATGAATGCAAATTAGAAATATTATTCTACTAGTGTACTAGTGCGAAAACCTTCGCTTTATATTTACAAAAACCAGAACTACAATTTCTTTCCGTTTAGAAAATACATATTTTAAATTTCATGTGATAGCCAGCTGAATTCGAATTTTTTGAAATTTAAATTTTAATATTATTATTAAAAATTTTAGGTACAGAAACCACTCACAAGTCTGCAATTGTCAATTGACTATTTTCAAAGTGTGCTATAACTACCAATGGTCATTCCTTATCAATATTTAAATGGTTCAAATTTGATTTCGTTATTGATAACATCAACAGGTACCAAAGTATTTTGATTAAGGTCATACGATACAATATGGTTTTATGTCACTTTGCGAAAGCGTCGTAAGGACATTATGGCCTTATGTCACATTTCCTAATGTCATGGCCGAAGCATATGGCAGCTTATGTTTTCGTATCGAACAATGTTTAATAACATTCCACCTGTCAGCTCTATAGATAAGGCCAATCTGCTTGCTGCTCACTTTGCACTCAGCTCAACGCTCCCAGATTGTGCTTTGTTTCCCCCTGTATTATTATTATTATTCTTCTTTATTTTTTCACTAATAACAAAAAGTGTAGAAGTTATACTTTACTTAAGAATACGGACATGGCTATGCTGCCGTCTGCCGGAAGTCACATTATAAAACAAAAGTAATAAAGTAAAAAGAAAAAGGAGATGAAAGTAAGAAAAAAAAGTGAATATTAATGTTACAATTTAAAAAAAAAAAAAAAAAAAAAAAAAAAAAATTGATGAGTAAAGCGAGTTTTAACAATTTTAATGATTTGCAACATAAAGGGGTTACAATTTTGGAGTGATTTGGAACACAAAAAGATAACAATTTTATATGATTTGGAGCATAAAAGCAATAATAGGCAGAAAACGTGGTTTTTCAAGAGCTATTACGATATATTAGAGCATGTTTGCAGTAACTATACAGGGTAGTCCAACCTCGAGCACCATTTAATATTTCGTAAAGAGAATTAGCGGACAAAAAACTTTCTTGAAAATACAGTCGTCGAATCTCTTGTAGGTTCGGGCAAACTGTAATAAAATGGTAAATATCGTCTAACTCTCTTATGTTGCACAGATAACAAATTTGTTGAAGATCGACTCTATGAGGGATGAAATTTAGGTTAAGGATTTCGATTCTTGCTTTGAATACCATGCTTATTTTGTATGCTGAATTCTTTACATTAAAGTAGCTGTCTTCAGCAAGTATTCGATGATGAAGATTTCGGTAGATAGTTCTGGAAGTTGAAGATGATGCATTGGTCATCTATTTTCGAGATAATTGTCGCAAATATATCAGGCCACTCATTAACATTGCTTTCTGTTAACGACAGTGAGAGGTCGTGGGATAAGGCTAGCTGATTCCATTCTCTGAAGGGTGAAGCATTGGTTCGTAGTAATCTTGCCATTATTACTCTGTGGAGATTTGCGACACTTCTACTCATCACTCTAAAACAATAGTCAGAATTTGCTTTTAGATTCCTTATGTAGATTGGTGGCAGACCAGACTCTACGTGTATTGCATAAGTCGGTGTGGAATTCGGCAATCTAAAAATGCGTTTGAAGAAAGTTCTCTGAACCACCTCAAATTCTTCAAAGGGAATTACTCCAAAGGCCTGTGTACCATAGCACATACAGGTGTTGACTGTTGCATTGATCACTTTGAATTTGGATGAATGGTCAATATTCTGTTTATCGAAAAATTTTGGCCACATCAAATTAAGCGCCAACTTAGCCTCTCCGCTTTTTGCTTTAGCATGCTTTGAAAGATTTAGATTATACGTGAATAATACTCCCAAATACTTAAATTCCAGCACTGTATCAATTTGTTCGTTACCAAGTCGCCAAGCTTCTTCAGGGAGTCTTCTACATTTTCGGCTCTCAAACACCATCGCCTTCGTTTTTTGTATATTGATGTGGAGATCCCATGTATCACAGTATGCCATCAGTTTGTTGATTTGTAGTTGCAGCGAGAAAGGATTGTCCGCCAGCAAAACCAAATCATCAGCGTAAAGCAATACTTTGATGAGAGTTCCCGCAAAGAGTACACCGCCAGGAAGAATAGAAGACACATCATCAATGAAAAGAGCGAACAACAGAGGGCTCAGAATGCATCCCTGTGGGACACCTGCAGAGGTAACGAACCACTCTGATAACTTAGAGCCATCCCATACTGCCGCACTGGAGGACGAGAGGAATTTGAAATATAGCAATAGAAATTTTTGAGATACTCCAATAGTCGTCAATTTATAGAACAACGATATTTACTGTATCGAACGCTGCTTTAAAGTCCACGAAACAGACATACAGTTTTTTTGTTTTTTTTCGATGTTGTTCCTAGCAATGCTTATCAATGCGAAAATATGATCCAATGTAGAGAATCCAGAGCGAAATCCTGCTTGAAAAGTGCTGAGTCGAATGGTCCTTTCAATCCAGGTGGAGAGCCTTCCATATAAAATCCCAGCAAATATCTTCCTAAGAGAGTTGAGAATAGATATTCCCCTGTAGTTCTCAGGTTGATTAGGATCTCCTTTTTTAAAAATCACAAATATGAGAGCTTTTGGGAATCTTAAAAGAACATAGGCATTCTCGTAAAGGAGGTTAAAATAGTCCAGCATATAGCTTTTTAGAAGGTCATTATCATTACTATATTTGAAAAATTCAACTGGTATTCCATCACTTCCGGGGGCCTTGTTGTTTTTCATTTGCAAGATAGTATTTTCCAATTCATTTCGAGAAATAGGTGCATCTAGCTCGAGAACGCACGTGTTTGGTAAAGCAAAGCTGAAAGAATGAAGATTCTCCTCGGCCGACAATAGAGTTTTAAAATGTGCAGCTAGAGTCTGAGCGCCGAGAGCAATATTCATACTGCGTTGCCATCCACTTACTTGACGGACGTTGTACCAGAATTCTTTGGAATTTTTACTAAGTAGGACCTGTTGTGCAAGCTTTTTGTGGCAAATGTTTTTTTTTGTATTACAAAGATGTTTGAGTCTCCGCCTGTACTCGAGCGCGTAGAATACTCCATGGGACCAATCTAATTCCGCACTCGTACAGTGGCTAGAGTAGTTCGAGATCTTGACATTACACATATCCGCTGGTTAAGATGGTATTTCCCCTATCGTTCTGAAGAGGTATACTTCTACTCTGGCAAAACCACTGCGTGAGCTTTTCCATCTGTCCTATTCTTCAGGACTCTTCCCGGGAAGATGGAAAACAGCATTTGTCCAGCCTGTACCAAAAAAAGGCGAATCTTCTTCTCCCTCCTACTACCGACTTCTTTCTAAGGTCATGGAAACACTGCTAAACCGTCAGCTTATCAAATATCTTGAATCGCGAAAACTTCTTAATGACGGGCAGTATGGTTTACGAGCAACCGGTCTACTGGTGGTTTGGTGATTTGATGACATATCTAACAGAAAAGTGGAACCAATCTTTTCACCAAGGTGGTGCCAAGCTCTCTTGTCGAAAATCTGTGCATTTGGAACCTATGCTCTTCTTCAATGGATTGGAAACTATCTTTCGGACCGTTCAATTAAAGTTGTTTTGGAAGGTTTCAAGTCTGCAACTCACCAAATAAATACTGGTGTGCCCCAAGGCTCTGTTCTGTCCCCGACTCTCTTTCTTATTTTTATAAATGATCTCCTGTCTGTTACTTCTAATGTAATCCATTCCTTGCTGATGACAGTACCCTCCGCTTCTCATATTCGTTTGTTGGGTCACGCCCCTCTTGTTCGGGTGTGAAACTAGAACGGCAACATATTTTTTTTTTTTTTTTATAATTTGCTTACGCTAAAGGGATTTTTTTTTCTGTTGTTACAGTACCCATATAATGCTAAGAACACAGTGTAAGCTACTTGGTATTAAAAAGAATAGAGAGATAGGAAAGAAGTGTTTGGGTGCAGTTGTAGGGTTTTTCTCCACGGGTGGTGTCTAAGTTATTTAGGGAGATTACGATTTCATGTATTCGGTATAAAGTAATGGACTTGGCCGGGATTCGAACGTACGACCTTCCAATCCGTAAGCGAATACACTACTACTGCACCATTGCCATGTTAAGCTCATTAAATTCTGATCTTAACAGCATAACTCAGTGGGATACTGAGGAATTTAATATTTCCAAAACACAATGCTGTCTCCTGTCATTAAAGCAAAACCCACAAACACTGCGTCGTAATACCTCCCGCCTTTCGTTATTTTATCGTTATTTCCACCATGAGTGCTCAAACGAAATAGCCAGTTGCATTCCTACTCTTGAACATTTCGACCCCAATACCCGCTATGCAAGGAATGCTCATCAGTTCAGCCTCAAGTCTGTGTTCGGACGTACAGTGAAGTTCAAAGAATCTTTCCTCAGCCGTAAATCACGAATGTGGAATGCTCTTTCACGCATCGTTTTTCCTTTACATTATAACCTACAAACATTCAAAACCAACCTGCATCGGCATCTCTCCTTTTCTTCTCACCCTAATTTCCTTAACGCCCGCGCTGTTTAGCTATTACAAAAAATCCCTTTAGTGCGTGCATATTATAAAAAAAAAATTGTTTTGGTTGCCCCCTCGAGGGAAAAGGGATTTAACCATTTTCTTGTCGTGGTTACACCTGCTCACATGTCGTTTTCATCGTTAGGCATTTACATTATACATATTTAAGAAAATATGTTAAGTTTGACATTAGTCTCAACATTTTTTCCGGACTCATGTCCCTACGCCGACCAACGCATTGTATTCCTTTGAAGTTAATTCTAGCATTACATAAATTTACTTCGATGGTTTCGAAAACCTTCAGGGTAAAAGAAGAATTATAAATTCAAATAGATTTCATTACATTGATATTCCCTTCAATTCGTATATCTTAATTAAATTGCCTATCAAAGGGCTGAACATTATGTAGCCGACTAAAATTCATGTGATATATACATATTCCCACTTGTTTTAATCAAAATCATCCCTTCAAGGCAAGCTTTAGCCATTCCGAAAATTGCCCGTATAGTGATTCATATTATATACATACATTGTGATTAATAAATCTCTTAAATTTAAAGCAAATACATACCTACAATCTAAATTCAATCACAACTTGTTTATGCCTATTGAATTTCAGCTACATCGAATGCAGAAAGTCTAAAGGCCAGAAAGTGACACCTTTTGAAAGCAACCAAAGTACAGTCATTAACTGGCCAAATATTTTAATTACCCATCCAATTTCCAATTGCTTATCAAATTCACGCATAGCATCATCAAGTTATATCAATTTTCCACAGCCTTGTTAAGCTCAATAAATCCATCCACCCGTCATCCACTTCCCTTACTTGCTGTCAGAACCCAGATGAATATGATTGGATCTGTCACTTGTTACGCACCTGTACGTTCATCAAGCTACACCGGATCCATATATCAAAACAATTTCCATCCCAATTAAATGCGTGCCTAACGAAGCATTATTTAGCTACCGCCATTACTTTGCACACAGCTTCACCATACCATTGCGAAAGCTCATCCTACGTTCCAGCTAGGACAACACCGGTTGCCAACCGTTATTATTCAACATCCCAGCGGTTAAAACGAACGAAGCGCACACATAAAAGAGAAGGTAAAAAATTCCTGGTAAAAGCATCAAACAAGAAGAATAATAAAATGAACACCCCTTAACCCTCACTCACTGTACTGACGCTGCACAGTACCTTACCGTGTAGTAAATGGGTTCACTTAATTGGTGTTGTGTGAAATTTATGAGCTTAACCCCAATGCCACTCTGTAAATGAATTTTACGATGCTTCCATGCGGTATTTTAAAGTGCAGCGTTGCTACGGCACTGCCACACAAACATACCCACCTATCCACCTAGGCAATTGGAAGTATTTAATGTCCTTCCTTTTGCGCTTCCATGTACACACAGGCTCAAAATTAATTCTCGACCTTTCACCTTCAACTGTTTCCTATAGCACTGCGTTTGAAGGCGCTGTGTAGTGACCACCGCATCCAGAGCTGCGTGCACTTTCACTCCACACTGCACCATGAACTGGAGGATTCAAGACAGAACAGTAAAGGATTTTACGAGCTCAAAATCATTATAACATTGTGTGTGGTGGACGATGACAACGTCGACTATGCCTTTACTGAATTGCTATAACTCGCCAATGATCCTTCAATTGCACAACTAAACTAAATGAACTTTGCCTTATTATGCATTGCGAAATACCGATCCATTTACTTTGGTACACAGTAAGGAGAGGGACACTAGAGGTGGAGGACTTTGAGACTCCACTACCATCAGCATATCATTCCGGTTCAACTGGTGGTGTTCAGCTTTTATTACCTTCGAGTGCAACACTCTTATGCATTTAATGGTCTCATTCGAATGTTGGTCCTTACGGCTTCATTCGGGAAATGCTTTTCATTGCTGAACCTACACATTGTCTATTCTGAAGAGCACTTGATCTTGAAGGCTGTTATAATACGTCCTCTTTTAATTGCACAACCGAGGGAGGAACAGCTACTGTCGTAGTTGTTCTTAATGTTTTTCCGCATTTCGAAGTTATTATCTTAAATAACAGTTATAAGGTCGTAAAACAGAATGTATTTTAGTACCAAGTGCTGTCATATTGCTGCGGTAAAGGAAAGTTTGTCAGATTTGAGTAACTTTAATGGTGTGCAGAAATAACATTTACACATTAAGTTGTTAGACAATTTATAGGCTGCGAGCGAGTTGTAGTAGCAGTAAATGCAACCAGTTGTTCTTAAAACTTCTTAGATATTTCTGTAGAAGTTTAATGATTTAAAGAAACAATCGAATGTTGAAGTTCATCATCTGACCATAACGATGTCACTTCGGAGTTTTGGACAGTTAATCGACGTGTACTTCGACCAGAATAATCAGCGCACTTAGGTCATAGGTCATATGTTAAAAAGGGGTATGCAGTTTGTATACAGCACTAGGCACCAGAAGGGCCCATCGCGATCCCTAGGGAACCACTTGAAAAAACTTCAATTGGAGAAAAACCTAAAAACCTAAAAAACTTTTCCTAGACAGAGCCCAATCCTCCTGCAGAACTTAACCAGCTTCCTATGGTCCATGCCGCTCAGCTCCCCTAGTTCCTCGAAGAGGTATTCCCCTAGAATCCTCCTACGATTCCGTGCTATACCCTCGCACTCACACAATATGTGTGTTATGTCTTCCTCGGCTTGTAGATCACCACAGAACCTGCACGTGTCCACATCCACCAGACCAAGTCGCCTAGCATGCTTTCTTAGAAGACAGTGCCCTGAAATAATCCCAATTACTGTTCTAAGCTGTTCCCTGCTCAATTTTAGAATTTCCTTAGATCTTTTCTTATCCAAATGGGGCCAAAGGGCTCTAGACACCCTATGTCCCACTATGTTCTGCCATCTGAGGTCAGCCATTTTTAAGATCTTTTCATTGATTTTTCCCTTAACCCTAGAAAGATAATCATATTTTTAATGACGTAAAAGATAATCATACGTCTCAGAGACGTATGGCACTTTGGTAGTGTATTTAATGAAACCCATTAACTTTTTAAAAAAATATTAACGTTTTATTTATTTATGTAGTTTATATTAAGAGAAATAAATCAATGATTAAGTATAAATAAATATTAATTTAAACAATAAAAACAAAAAGCTTAAGCCCCATTACAAATCAACAAAAAACTACTTATATTTTAAAAGAACCTTAAAATTGACATTAAGTCATAATAGTTGCCAAATTTTTATTTTTCGGTTTAAAATAAGTCTATCTACTAATAAGTCTTAGTAATTTTAAATTATGTACGATTAAATTAAAAGTAAGAATGGCGCACGTCACACACGCCCCCAAAAGTACGGCATAGTTATAACTTGTTACCGCAGGTACTTACCGTCGCGCCACGACCGTTACGGGCAATCTCCGACCACCGACTGAGTTAGTTTAAGCAACTTACCCAATGCGGCTTATAGTTTAAAGGATATAACATTTGTTCGGCGCGTCATACGTCTCGCAGACGTAGATTATCTTTCTAGGGTTAAAGACGCCCAGGTGTGGTTTAATGTTCACACCTCCGCTGTTTTCCAGCTCCCCTCCCTTTCTTGCTAGCTCATCGGCTTGCTCATTTCCCTCTATACCGCTGTGTCCCGGTACCCACCACAGTCTTACTCGATTCCGTCTACATACTGCCTTTAGTATTGTGCGACAGTTTCTGACTATCTCAGAGTTAATGTTAGCAGATTTAAGTGCCATAAGTGTCGCCTGACTGTCAATATAGATGGCAATGTCTCTTCCCGACAATGATCTCATTCTCACCTGCACTATCTCTGCCGCCCTTAGAACAGCCAGAACTTCCGATTGGAAGACACTGCTTGTGTCCGGGAGTCGTATAGACTCTCTCAGGTCTGGAGCAGCAGAAAAAATGCCAGAGCCCGTTCTCTCCCCCGTCTTAGAGCCGTCAGTGTAGATAGCAACCTCGTTTGCTATTATGACAGCATCTCTTTGCCACTCCTCCCTTCGCGGGTATGACACCTCATAGGGGATGTCATGGTCGACCAAGGGGCAAATCATCAGCGCACTTACAAAAGCGGAGTCGGAACAAAGTACATTTGACCAAAAACTTCCTTCTCCCCGTAGTCTTTAGTTTGTCTAAACATCCAAGATCATGAGCTCGATTTAAGTGGAATGCGATGTTGGAAGGAGCGAAATGAGTGCGGTCGCGCCTTGTGCGATACAAGATTTCTGTTATATTGGTTAGTTGCTTATATGTCACATGGTTATAACTGAAAAACGCTCTGTTTAATAATATTGTATAATATTGATTGATCCCGCATAGGGTGGTGCGGTGGGTCCGTCGAACATCTGAGTAAAGGGTTTAAGGCTTAAACGCACATCCAATTTTTCATCACTGACCCAATTTTAGTGAATGATAAGCTTCTTAAGATCGCCATTGGAAATATGGACATCAGACTGTAGATCCCCTTCATTCCGGGCACTCGATAAGATAAGCCAGTAGGTGGGCAGTGAAAACAAAATATTTTGCGTTCCTGGGTTAACTCGATTTCCGAGCCTCGACCCCTCGCTCAGCAGTCCAACCAACTAACCACTAAAGCATTAAATGGATATCCAGACGAGAACTACGTACATAAACCGTGTTGTTTTGCACGCGGATGCAGGATTGGCATAAAAAACGACCATCGCCGCTTAACCCGCCAATGGTGACGCAAATTTGACTTTGATCAATGGTGACGCCGGTCTCACGCACCGGAGTTTTCAACTGAAGATTTTTCGAAACGTGTTACTAATAGTTCATGTTTTTTTTTAAATTTATGCTCTTTGACAATAAAACAAAGATATTTAATTAATTTAAGCTCTTTTATTTCAATAATTAAATTCATAAAAAAATTTTATTAGAGCATTAAAAATAGCAAAGTTTTTAGTAATACATTTTTAAAATTAAGAAAAAAATAAAAGATCACATGTCTATTAAGGAAAATAACGTTTTTTAGTCTTCCGACATTCGGAACTTTTACAAAATAATAAAAAATTGGTATCCTTCCAAACAAAAAATAACAAAAAAATACATCTCAAAAACTAAATTTCTACAGGTTAACAGCTGCTGCAATACGGCACTATGTCTTCAGGACACAAATATTTTTGACATTTGTGGCAAGAGTACTTGGTTTTTCTGTTTTTTTTCATCCACGCTCATAGCACCGACCAATTCTTGAAGGACCCGATGTCCCAGGTACATCATCTATATGTAAAATACGCGAATAATAAAAAAATATTTTACTTACATACACGGTGACACACGGTCTCACGCACCGGTTAGTAAAAAAAATACACAACGTGTTCTCACTAAGCAGGTTCGACGTGAGCTGATGGTGGGGGACGTGCAATGCGGCAGCTACTCGAAATTGCACCAAAAAACAATAACGGAGAATAAAATTATTTGATTTTTTTAACACACGGCGGCTTAAGAATTCATCAAAAAAACTTGGCAGCACACATACACAGAGACACAGCTGTAAGTTGTAGTTAACAAATTTTTGTATTGAAAATCCTGAAATTGAAAAATATTTACTTCCGCCAATTGAAATTTATGCCATGCATATTCTAAAATTATAAAAAACAATTTCACATTAACAGATTTGATAAATTCAATTACCCTGTGCAGTTCTGCAATGAAGTTTAAAAAATAATAATAATAAAATCACGAATAAAATGGTCGGCGGGATTTCAAACTTTGACTTTTCGTGAAAAATTCATCGCAAAAATTCATCAGAAACGAAGAAAATGGATTTTGGAAGCACTGTTTATCCCCGCTAAAGGACTTAGCGGCGATAGCTATCCCCGCTAAAGTAAGCGTATATAGGATAAATTGTATTTTACATGCAAATTTCAAATTATCCCTATATCCGCGTGCAAAAAAACACGGCTATAGCTGTAACAAAAATTGTATCGGACGGTATTCCCTCAGGATCGTTAAAGTTACGCAACTCATAAAATGTCAAGGCAAACATTTGTAGTTTCAGGCAACACCACATATAAAACAAAACCAATGTACATAGCGTGATGACTGCAGCTTCATTTTCCATTCATATAACCAAATTGCATCGACAAGCACAGCTAGCACCGGTTAATGCACAATCGAAGGGTGTATTCCACAGTTCCTAATAACATTCATGACAATGTCCTAATCAAAATTCTTACGTGCGTCGTCATCTGTAGAAGATTCCACTAGTCAATTTCAAATATTATTCCAGACCTCTCTTTGTTATTCCGCTGAGCTGCTTAAGGAAATTAGAATCTGCATAATAATAATATCCTGTAGATAAAGAAAAACCTTGGAATCTAGATTGAAAATTGTGTAACCATAACCACAGGAGATGCAAGCTTTATCAATATTCGTCTCTTGCAATTTTATAATGCTAGTGGCTTGCATTGTGTACCCACACGTGCGACTGCATACACATGCGCTCTCGCATCGAAGAGGTGCCCTAGGCAACCTAATGAATTTTTCATAAACATTCGTTTCTCGTGGAGCAGGATATCATCCTTACTGTTTTTGTTCTTCATATCTTTCTAGACCGCACAAAGTGGTTATTATTACTATGCAACAGAACGTGTATATATTATATCTATGTACATGAATTTACATTTTACTGATCCATTTTTTTTTCATTTTCCTTTGCAGTTCTGGAATTGAAGATGCTAATACCGATATCACCACTAAAACCATCCCAGATAGACAGCAGCTGAATCTTTTACAGACAGTGCAACTGGATATAAGTCTACCACAGCATTATGCCAATGGCGGAAGAAGGATACTACATGATTATTGATTCAGAAAGAAAGTCATCCCCACGGCTGCGGGTTGGTTGGAAATGAAAAATATGCACAAGAGTTCCAATATTTCCATATCTCGTTTGTGAAAGTGCAATGTGGTAAGTACCTACTTCTCATTACCACTATCTATGGCTGCAAATATGGGAAATCGTTTATTTCAAAACTGACAGAACTGAGGAAAAATCAACTTTAATTTTAACTTCAGTCGGTGGATGAGAGCCAAGTCGCCAAGGGAGTGGACCCTAAACTACACATGAACTCCGATTTCCTTACAAATTGAACGCGCTCAATGAAAATGAAAAAAAAAACAAACATTTTTGAAACCAAAACAAAACGCCATGGCTGAACACATTCGGAAAACGGAAGGTTAGAAAATTTATGCAAAAATTAACACCCATGCTGAACTTATTCCAGAACTAATGAAAGCACCGGCAATATCGCTTTTTAAACAGCTAATATTGAAGATGAATTTGCTATTGTGACTAAGAAATAGCAACAGGGCTCAAGACCAACAAGTCGAATGCATAAACATAGTAACTTAGCTGCTTTATGCACCTAGAGATAACAGGGTTGTTAGCAAGTTCGTCAAGTGCTTCATATGAGAGTATCCGACAAAATCGCCCAATGAAAATTTGAAAAAAAAAACATTTTTGAAACCAAAATAAATTTGTAGTGACTCATACACAAACTTATTACCACTTATTTAAACTCCACATCAAATTGGTCATTGGTAAGGCCCATTGTGACTAAGGAATAGCAACAGGGCTCAAGACCAACAAGTCGACTGCATAAATATAGTAAGTTAGCAACATAACGCATCAATAGATAACAAGGTTTTAAGCAAGTTCGTCAACTGTTCCATATGGGAGTATCCGAGAAATTCGCCCAATGAAAATGTAATAAAAAAAATGTTTGAAACCAAAATAAATCGCCATTGCTGAAGACATTTTTTTTTTTATCAGAAAGCTGAAGATTTTATCCTTTATACAAAAATTAACACATATCTGTACGAATTCCCGAACTAATAAAAGCACAAGCCATCGAGAAATTGCACTAATCGAGGTTACTTTTTTAAAAAGTTACACTTAAAAAGTCAAGAAGTGCGACGACTTTAATCGATGGTGGCGTTAACCGACTTCGTACTGTACGTATATTGTGTATCACACAAACTCATGTTTAATTGCAATTATCAGTTCCATCGACAGTTTAGTTTCCCTTAACAAAACGTAGGTACATATACATACCTACATAGTTTATTGGAGAAAAAGTATCAAGACCAAAGCCAACAAGTCCGTAGAATACAACATATGGTATATATATAACTAGGAATGAAAGCCCTTAGGCAACTCAATAAAAATCACGTAGCAAAAGATTTTGAAAGGACAAGACAACAAGAGCAGACGATATAATAAAATCGCATCATTGAGCAAAATTCGGGTAATTCGATTCGGAACGAAAATGTTGTTTGGTCATAAATGAATGCCCCGAGGGAAAGTTCATTTGTCGCTTTTCAGATTCTTTAGCAAATTGAACATACCCGTAAGAATATGAAATCAATGTTCAACCCCTTGTGCGAAAGAAAGTTGTTGAGTAAGAAGCGCTATTTCGATTGAAAGATTCACATGTAGCAGATGGACGGACATGTACAATGTGTCGCAAAATTCCTCACTCGATTTCCTTACTAATACGATTCGATTCTGTGTTATTTTAATGGTAATTAAGACGTTTTAATTTTGTTTCTTTGATAAGTAGCACTGGTTCCACCACAATTCCATAACAAGTCGCAAAATTTCTTGTGAAAAATTCTTCACTTCTCGTTCTCGAATGTTCTCTCATAGAGCCGCCAAAGATTGGTGCTTGGTTTAATAGACCTGGGATTACAAAAACTCCCAAACAAACGAGTCAAAATGGTTAAATCAGGCAATCTTGCGGGCAAGGGCAAGCGCAGAGCGTCCAGCGTCGCCCTTGCTGTTTGTGCGGTTGCATCATACTGCTGGAACCATATGTTCTGAAAACTCGATTGTACAATTTTTGACAGCAAGCATTTTTACATTGCAGTAAGCAATGTGTCAGTTTATACACAAAATCATGTTACTGCTCGGTTGTTGCTGCTCATCTGTTCCAGTCATAAAGACGCATTTACCATCTTTAAACTTTCCCACAAGGTGGTATGCAAATCCGTGGCTTAACAAACAAAACAAAATATTTTCATAACGGACCAAGAACTATGGCAGCAATGCCACACGCAGTTTGGGGAATAGGAACATGCGTAGGGTATTTATAATTTCGCCCGAGCGGGCTGTAGTATCCGGCAACATAAACAATTATTATTCTCGCCATTTTCCCGTTCTGTTGGTAAAATAGAATTTAATTTGTTGGTTGTTATATTTTTGTGACAAATGCTCTGGTATTCTGTTTCTGCTGCTTTCATATGCCGTGTTTCCGACGCTCGTACTCGAAAAACTATGACCCCATTACATTTCCTAACTCAACCTTGCAACAAACCGTGACTTTAAGAGGACGTAGTTTATTTGTGTGCATAACACATAACCCGAAGCGATATTTTTGCTCTTATTCACGTATTCGCATAGATGTCATTGCGCCTCGTCTCTCATAAATTTGGTAAAAAAAAGGAAAAATCCCTCTTATCGCATCGACACAATTATTCTTTGGTCTACCTAGGTTCTTCTATTGTACTTCTGTTTATTTCACAATAATGTCAAAGTCATCACAACTCGCAAAAATGAGAGCATAAGCTTCCCGAACTGAGTGTGTGGTATGATAGTTACAACTACGGTGAAGTCCTAAAAAGTGTGCACCCATTCCGTTTGTCGTGCGTCTGTCTGTATGTAAGTTCCATATTTCTCAAACTAGTTAAAATTGGCCTTTTTATACTTTTGCGAAGCAAAATAGGGCCAACTTTTGAAAGTTTACCTTATTTCTCTGTACATTGATTCTTCTTTATTCGAAATCACTTCTATCTCTTCTGTCACTATCACCTATCGAATTAACCTCAATGTATTTTGAAGAAAAAAATGTCGAACAATCAATTGCAAAATTTAATTCAACAGGAAACGAGATAAAGGATACGGATCTCATTAATGTACCACATTAACGTGCGTTTTACCAGTCATTAATTATGTAAATCTTATCAAGTCTTTAATATATTATTATTATTATTTTTCAAGTCTGTATGCAATTTAAAAAACGAATGGTAGCAGCTCTCATATTTATACAACCTCATTTTCGCACGTGAGTTTAATTAATTATTTCTTGCTCGCTGAATTTATTTTTCTGTTATATTTTCCACGCGCTTTTTTTCATCAATTTTCGACTTTGACTTTATTCAATGATATCAGGTAACACAGTATTAAAGGCATTGGATAGGTATCTGGAATTATGTAACATTAAGTTGAAGCAAGCTTTAAGGACAGAACTATTTGTCAGTGAGTCACTTTACGTGGGGGCGAGTTACTGTCAGGGAAATGTTTTTAATTTTGAATTTTTCGAAAAAGTCAAATTTATCGATGTTGTGTATCTGATTTAAGATTTTCGATTTGATTTTCTGACGAGAAGAGACCCCATCATTGCTTCACCTTTTATAAGATAAGAGCCAACATTGGATTAGATTCCACGCAAGAATGGGCTAAGAATATCACTTCAGCGCCCACGTAAAGGCGCTTGTCGTAAAAGGCGACTAAAGGGACAAATCACATCTATGCAATTTAAACATCCAGGTGAACTTAGTGACACACTTAACACCTTGAAACTCTCCCGCAAGTGTGCATACAAGTGCGGGGGTTGACACGACTAAAGAGAGGGAGACCACCGATGTCGTGAAAGGGCGATCAAACAAAAATCAATAACAGGAGCATGCATCCTCCACGTAAAGAAGACGAAGGTCCAACATCCGTAACAGCGAAAACTCAACAGTGGGTGGAATCGTCCGGGTTTTAACTTAAGCCTCTGCTTTATAATGACTTATGTGACTTCAGTGAAGTTAGATAAGACAAAAGGAATGTTATTAAAAGATCGGGTGTGCCTGCATCAACATCAAGTAATAGGAACTCTTTGACTAGAAAAATACTCAAAATTAGTGTTTAGTTAGTGATTAGTTATACATTTTTAAAATTATTATATAAATAAATTTTTAATATTTTTATCGACTGAGATGACAACGAGCATGGTAGCTTCACAGAGACAAAATTAATCCTGGCAAGTTTTTTTCGAATACTACACGAGATATTTTTACAAAGCCCAGCATAGGGCTTATTAACAATAAAATTGGTTTGCTGTGTAAAATCGAGTTTTGGGTTAAAATAAACCCCAAGTCAACATGACAAAAAATATGTTGATATAAGGAAGTGATACGCTACGTGATAAGGAAGTGATACATTTTCTAGAAAATGTCATAGTGAATATTTTTTTTGGATTTGGGTGGGCAAAGTGGCTTAGTGAAAAATGCGTTGAGTTACTGAGCAAGGTGTTCGGGGTTTAATTCTCTCCCATGAAAACGTTTACACCGCCCCACCCCGTTCGCAATCGGGTCACATGCATTCCTGTCAACAATAGGCACTTTACGGACCACTAATGCCTAATATTTTTTTAACTTTTTTGTATTATTTATTATATCGCACCCTCAATACAATAGAGCGATAAGTCAAAAAATGGCATTTTGAGAAAACCCTATCTGTAAATTTCAGAAACACACTTTTACCTGTAACTTTTATATACAATGACTGAATTATGATGTATAAACTGACTTATACGAATAAAACAATAAGATTCCAGATTTTCTAAAAGAAAATAATTAAAAACGTTTAATTGACATAAATAGTCGACTTTTATTTTTAAGAAACATTACAAAATTATAATGCTATAGGGTGATAAGTCAAATTATCGCCATGCTGCATCAAAATAATTAAACAGTTGGAGAGAGTTATTTTGGTTTGTATCTCTGTTGTACTAAAACAAATAAAGTTTTTTTCATTTTGTTTCTCTGTTGTATTAGAACAAAAGAAAATTGTAAATGTTTTATTTTGCGATGTTTCTGTTTATGTCAGGTTTTTTGCACAAAACTTGAAAAAAAAACTTGTTATTTGGGATGATTTTGGATTATATCCATATTGCATTAAAATGTCTAAGAATTTTAGTGAAAAAAAGGAAATATTTTGAGAAAGCTGCGTATAGCCATTCGAGCGTTTTTAATATTTTAATTTACTGTTGAATCGATTTTTTAGAGATAGTGCTTAAACTCGTCTATTTTTCTTACTCTAAGAACGCCAAGCCCCTTAAAAAAATCGTAATTTGATAGCAAACAATTCCTCAAAATCAGTCAAAAAATGTCATATTTGAGTTAAGGAAAATTACATTTTTTGACTTATCGCTCTATTGTATTGAGGGTGCGATATATACTAAAGAGAAATATGTTGCAACCGTGCAATACCCTAACCGAGTATGAGGTATGATATAACGACTACCTATATAGAAGTCCAGAAAAGTGTTTCCAGCGTTTACGTGGCTGCTTTGTTTCTTCAATCATTTTAAACAACGGTACCTACCATACAACTGGTTTTTGCAACGCCGATTCTCAAAAATTGCCTTATGTCGAAAAAAGTCGAAATACGGTTTTTAGTTTTTACTTATTTTTATTACGATTTCTGCGGTCAATAAGGTGTAATAACTTTCAATTAATTAATAAAACAACGGTAGTTTCGACACGGCAATATCCCATAAATGAGTAAAGTGATTTTAAACACATTGATACAAAATCAAAAATGTGACATTTCGTTTATGTGCGACAAATTTCATACAAGAATAACACCATTGATCAGTGTCAGTGTCTAGCACTTTTTTTCATAAAAATAAAATACGACAATTCTACTACCCATTTCTGGACTCTGCTAAAAGGAATAAAATTAAATTTCAAGATGTTTTTCAACTTACACATTCATTATTTGTATACCCTATTCTAAGCGTATATTAATTTTGACTCATAGTTTGTAACTATATCATAGTGTATGTATATATTCGTTATCAGCATTCATAGTAATATCGATCTAGCAATGTCCGTCCATTGGCAAAAATCAGGCCTTAAAATTCGAGCTAAAAAGCTGAAAGTCGAAACATATACTAGCCAAGGGAGCGAAATAATCAAGTAAAAGAATTTTTAAATCTGTCCTCAAAAAACGAACGAAGCTCGAGCTATAAAGCTGAAATTTGAAATATGTCATCCTAAAGGGCGCTTTTTGCTAATCTGTAAGGAGTTTTGAATTCCGCCTAGTGGCATGTCAACGATTGAAATAAACAATTATATCAAAAAGTTAGTTTGAGCTACGAAGATTAAATTTCAAATAAATACTCTCTAACGGCTCGAAATACTCGTGTGAAAAGATTTTTAAAATCCGCCCACTGTCACGCCCACAATTTAAAGGAAAACGTTATAGCAAAAAACCAAAGTTTGATCTAGGAAGCTGAAATTCGGAAGTTATACTATCTAGAAGCTCTTTATGCTTATGTGTAAAGATTTTTCAAATCGGTTCAAGATTCGATCCGATAAAGATTTTTTAAATCCACAATACGAGTATAAGAAAAAACGTTTATTTTAAGAAACTTTGCTTTTTTTCAATAAAACCATTAAATGTTGTATAATAAAATTTGAAGATCCTTCTTAAAAATTCACCCTTACTAAGATTTTTGTCACGCCTACTTTGTGGGAAATAGGAATAGAGTATCCAACAGTTCGCCCAAGACAAGCTTTTAGTGTCGGTTTGAAGAAGATTTCTGTCATCCCGGTTTTCGACAAATCTAATAAGATATCTCTTCATATCATCTACCGGGTATGAAAATATTGCAGGTTTGTAGACAAGTCCTAAGATCATTTAAAGCTAGTATAGCTTATTTGATGTTCTTAAAAAGCTCTTGAAATCTAATAGAGAAATTATTCACATCAATATTTCTGAATAAATCTATGCAAACCTTTTTTTCGAGAAAAGTAAAACAGTAAGAGTCCACGCAACGTATCCATTACACAGAATTGGTCGGAAGAACCATCAAACATCTCTCAGAATCCTCAAGAAATTCCTACAGGCAACAATGCCATTTATACAATTTTTGAAAAAAAAATCCGCCCTAACAACTTTGTGACTCCCACACCCAAGAAACATGTCACTCTCTAATTTCACTATAAAATAACAACTCCAGAAGTTCAAAATCTATCCATAATAAGGATGCTGAGACAATCGGTAGCTCAGTGGTTGAGCTATTGAGCCAAAAAGCCTTTATATACCCGTATTAGAAGTGATAAAACCATAGAGGGACACCAAAATTCAAGTGACTTTAACCCAATTTAATAATCTGCCTAACTGCAAAATACAGTCGATAAAAGCATACAGTTTATATATATGTAGCCAGATTCGGCATATCCAACACGCTTAACTGTAAGCCTTTAAAATGGTTTTTCCATCTCTCGAATTGTAAGTAACGGCAAATCAACCCTCCTTCGTGATGTCGTAAAAGCAAACTACATTTAGTATATTTCTCGACCTTCCAGCTAAACTACTTTCACAATGAAGCACATAATCACGAACAATCACAAAAGACACAGAGAGAAAGCACGAAATAACCCCGAAAAAATATAAGGCAAAGCCTCTAATGATATTAACAAGTCTTTTGAGAAAGTCCTCTTCCCTCTGACAGCGCGCATTCTCCTTGGCCTTAGACCTTTTTAACGAGTATTTTCCCTTCTTATCCTTTCACAGCATAAATACGAGTACAATTCGAAGAAAGTATTACACAACCCATTCCCTGAGAAGAAGGGTAAAATCTTATAGCTCGAGTGGGTTGGCGGCAGCCGCATCTCCAGATAAAATACCAGCGAAAAGTATTTCGAAATCGTATTACTCAAACTTGCTCATGCTCTAGTGTCTTCAACTACCGACAACGTAGAAAAGGAGGTAGGAGTACCTACTTTAATAAAGAGGATTTCATGCTCGTCATCTCCTAACAGAGCCGTCGTCGTCAGTGGTGTTCGTTGCTGTTTTCTTGGAAAACATACATTCACACTTTTTCAAGTATACGATAGCTCCCTGGGCCTGCTAGAGTAGTGGTCGCAAAGAAATTAGGTAGATATTATATTCTGGCTTGAAGCCACCACGAGGAAAATGTATCTTCTCATTTCCCTTCACATTTGTTGGTAAATACCTTACACATAAGCTTCTATGGAGTGTTAAATGAGGCATTCAATACTCAAATTAATCAGTAGGTAGCTGTATGTATCGTAGTGTGATTGTTTATTTTGTTCGTGCAAGTCCCACAAGGGGGAATGTTGATTAAATGACAAATCGTTTCAACGTCTAAATTTGTTGCTGTTTTAAATGACTGCATGGGAGACTTTTAGCGGAAAACTGTGAAGCGAACTTTTTGGTTGGTTGGCTGCTTAGGTCTGTTTTTTCCCATATTCTTATAGTCTTAGATTAAAAACGAAAAATGAAATCCTGTATGTGATTTTCAGCGCTATTTTACATTAACCTAGATAATAATCTGCAATCTAAATGTATGTTGTTGTATCAGAAGTTAATATACATCGAAACCACTCAACCGTTTGAG
Organism: Portevinia maculata; assembly: GCA_949715645.1. NCBI lineage: Eukaryota > Metazoa > Arthropoda > Insecta > Diptera > Syrphidae > Portevinia > Portevinia maculata. Next base: position 64,091,854 of record OX454525.1, on the reverse strand, counting down.
TTCAAATTGTTAGGCAATCTTCTGTATTGGCCCGAGAGTGTTTTTGTGAAATTTTTTCAATATTGGTCCAGCAGTTTTCCCACAACTCAATTTATTTTCGCTTTATGTAATCTAATATATAAAAATTAATTTTCTGTGTTCGTCTTCTATGCGTTCGCTCATCGTTCATACGATTGAGTTAAAACTTCGTACAGTTATTGTAAGCACTAACGCGAACGTTTTTGACATAACACCATCAACATACAAATGGCGGCCAGCTAATGTTTGTCTGTTTGTCTCCCATGCGTTCGCGCATCGTTAAGCCGATTGAGTTTCAAATATGTACAGCGAATTATTTATCATGTCGTTTCGGATAAATTTTTGTCTTCTATGCCTTCGCTCATCGTTTATCCGGTTGAGTTGGAACTTTGTACAGTTGCTGTTGCCACTTGCGTAAAAGTTTGTGACATCGTACCATTATCATCGGCTAAAACATGCGGAGAAAAAGAACCCAACACTGTTTGATTGAAAAAAGTAGGCGAAGCAACGCGCGCGTACCCGCTAGTAATAGTAATTTCATAAAAGAAACAACAAAATGTTAGACGCAGAGACCACACAGGTACATTTAAGTTTTCCTTACTGGAAAATCTAGCAGCAAGAACAACTCTTCCACTTTTGTACTGTGCTGTAATTCATCCTTCCGTGGAAAGTAGCATATAAGAAAATATATTTTTAAGCAAAATTGTTAATAAAATGTAGATAGTTATTTAATTTTTTGAGCTTCCATTTTATTAATTGTAATCTTTTTTCCGATGAAAACAAGCCTCTGCGACACGATTGCAACAAATAATGAATATACATATCATTTTTGAAATTTCCGATTACATTTTTATCGATCGATTACAATCCGTATAAATTACTAGGCCTGGATAAATATCCAGATTAACAAAATCTATATATTAGTTGCTGTTGTATTTTGCATGTGCATTTATTTTTCTAAGCCTGAATAGATTAACAAGAAAACCACTTAATGTTTCTATTAAATTCAATCACGGTAGTGTGATGGGGCATTTTAGCTGGCAAAACTAAATTTCAGCAGGCCTTTTAGTAGAACTGATGCCTCAAAGGTAGGTTGATAAACATTCAACAGAATTTTTGAACCCTTGTCAAAAATAAACTTTTCTGAACATACATTATATTATTTACTTTCAGTTCTCCTGCCATCAAAATGTTAATGTTATTTATGTTTGAATTTATGTGGAGTCCATCCTGGACCGTCATTAATTTTGAAGCCTTTTTTTACAACATCTTGTCATGAAGCAGAATATTTTATTATGCCAAGGTGAAAACCCGTTGAATACGAAGGGGAATTGCAGCACCATCTTAAGATTTTAAAATCAAATCATATTAAAAGAATTTAGTTTTGTTTCTCTTGTTACCAGTCATATAAATATTAACAGATTCTTACTTTAGTTAGAAATCAAATAACAGCAACTTAAATCTGAAACTTTTTTTTAAACTCTACTAACAGACAATTTTGAAGTATCGACACAATGGGATGGTGTTGTATCTTGGGCAGAGCGTCACTTATCAGGAAAAAAATCTTCTATGAAATGTTTCACCTTTCTTCATGTTTCCCTTTGTCGATGTCAAGCTGTAAGCGTCTAAAGGAAAATTTAGAAAACCTGGGGTCCACTCCGCAACTTCTATAACGATAATCGTCCTCGCGATAGTAGTAAACGAGATCGTCATCAATTTGCTTCACGGAATTATATCATCATCGTGTTGTCCGAGTTCAGAAATCTGGTATAACAAAATTCGAACCAAAGCAAGTCTCGAATTTATTATTCGCCTTCAGTTTACCTCACTTTTACTTTCCACAAATCAATTGACCTTTTTTCTATTTATCCACTGTGAGCGAATGAGTGTGGATGTTTTGCGGGGTAGTAAATGAATTTAATTTCCGAACCGTTTCAATGTTAGCTAAGACACTGACGTAATTAGCGGTTATAATTATTTGTACATATTTGAATCGACACAAGGAATAATTAAAGTAAGTTTTCGTGTTTTGTGCTAATATTTTTAAGGAATAATAACAATGTGTTTTGACTTTCAATTAACAAAATTAACCCACTTCCTAATTATCGAAAGTCGTAACGCAACAGTTCTTCGCTATTTGTCGAATTTTCAAATTACCGCTGCCTCAATTTTTCGGGTTTTGGAACCCACATGCTTCCGTTATCGGAATAAAATGTAGTGTTTTGTAAATTAACCGGACTTATGAAATTAATTGAATAAAGTTCCCGCATATGTTATCCACTGATTAGAATTTCGGTTAATTCTGACCGTTATGGAGAATTAAATATTTTATCGCAACAACCGTAGCTGTTATAATGGTATATTCGCCGTTCAGTGGGATCGGTGAATTTCGGTTCGGTGTAAACGTACTTTTAAGCTCTGTTTGTTCTCTTAAAATGTGTCGATTACTTGGTGGTCTGATTGCTGATAGTGCAAAGTCAGTTATTACACATGAATCATTTTAATCCAAACTCTGCCATCGAAATTGTTTGTCAAAACGTGGCTGTATAGCTTCACATACGTCCGATACTCCGTTCTACAAGCCACAATTTAAAAGTCAGATTCACAGCATGCTAAGGCCCCATTTTCCTGATTGAAATTTCGAATCCTTAAGCAAAAACCTCTCACAAATTGGTTGGGTGTAGGTCGTCTATTAGTACACACATTTTTTTTAATGCCTGTCTGTAAGCGCTGAAACAAGACCCCCCTCCCACGTTCAACAATTCTTTACTATCCTTTGTGATTGCAGTTTTGTTGGTAGGGGTTGCAACAACAGAACATTACATACTCCTGTTCTCTCATTAGACGTTCGGGGCGAAATCCTTTTTTGTGCATTCCTTTGGCCATTAGTGATTCTTATCTGAACAGATTGCTTTGAGTTTTTGAACATGCACACCACATTATGTACTTTCACCAATTCATATAGTGTACCACGCCGCACACAACTTTACTGGGGCTTAGCTTAGTTATGTACCAATAACATCAAAGTGTGCTTTTCTTCTATACAGGCGAAAGTCTCATTGAGCAGAAAGAAAATTAGTTTTTCTTTGTTTTTTATCTAGAAAATTAAAAGGATAACGTTTGCGGAACTACGAGCATGGCCAAAATGGACGAGTGGGCAGGAGTATTTTAACGACTGTATAAGTCCTGGAGAATGGCATTTTGCATATTTCCAAAAAGCGTCATTTGGCTTGTTCTCTATAATTTGGTTAACTAAACTGAAAATTGCTGTTTAGTCTGCAATTTGGAAGCATACAACGAAAAATGAATTTTGGTAATTTTATTACGGAGATGGGCTCATTTTAATGGACATTTTACTAGGTTATATAAGCTTTGGCACGCCTGCATTACATATAATGGCTTGGGTTTGTATAAAATTGGACCACTTTGTTGGGAAAATAAGTTTTGAACGGAACTTTATTGCCTTAGAATGATGTTAAATGGACTTTAATGGATTAATATGGTGCAGAGAAATAAGTCCCCGGGAACTAAGTCCACTGAGGGACTTAGTTCCCACATAATGGGAAATAAAACCACTTTCGCCAAGGTGGACTTAGTTCCCATGTAAAGTGGGAAATAAATTCCGTAAACTCTGAGTGGTTTTAGTTCCCTTTTAATGTGAAGTAAATTCTCACTGTCGACTAAGAACAAAATAAAAACATAGGGACGGGCTACAGTCCGCTTGGGCGAACTGTTGGATACCCTATTCTTATTCATATCCCTCATAAGTGGGCGTGACAAAAGTCTAAGTATGGTTGAATTGTTAAGAACGCTCTACATATTTTGTTATATAACATTTAAAGGATTTTATAAAAAAAAACGCTCCCTAGCTCAAACTTGGGTGTTTCAATAAAATTGTTTTATTTAATTGTGGCCGTGTCAGTAGGCGGATTTAAAAAAAATTAACACATGAGAATAAAGGGCCCCTAGAGAGTATAGATTATAAATTTCAGCTCCCTAACTCAGACTTTGAATTTAAAAAAAAAAAAATAATTGTGGGCGTGTCAGTGGGCGGATTTTGAAAATATTTACAAGTGAGCATAAAGGGCCCATAAAGAGTATATATTATAAATTTCAGCTCCCTAGCTCAAACTTTGGATTTTTAAAAATTAATATACCCTTAATATACCTTAGAATAGGGTATACAAAAATTATTTTATTTATTTGTGGGCGTGTCAGTGGGCGGATTTTGAAAATTATTTATCCCGAGCAGTTTTAGGAGTCATAGATCATATATAAAAAATTTCAGCTTTCTAGCTCAAAATTCGATTTTTTCCAAAATTTTGTTTTTTTGAGTTTGTGGGCGTGTCTGTTGGCGGATTTCAAAAATTCCTAAACTTGATTATTTCGGGACCCTAGAGAGTATATGGTTAAAATTTCAGCTCTCTAGGTCCAGTTAACGGACGGACATGGCTAGATCGACATTACTATCGATGCTGATCATAAATATAGTAACTTTTAGGGGTCTACGGCCAATATTAAGGTATGTTACAAACTATGCGTCAAAATTAATATACCCTTAGAATAGGGTATAATTATAGAGTCAAGTAGGTACTTTGCAATTTTTATTAACAAGATACAAATTAACTTTTAACTGGGACAGAGTAATATAGGTACCGTGACATAAGCCCAGGCGCCATAAGGCCAAATCTCGAAATTTGGCCTTATGTCACATCGTGAAAGTGACATAAGGCCAAATTCTAGTATTTGGTATTATGACACCTTGCAAAAGCGTCATAAGGCCAATTTGGCTTGGTATTGTAGATTGACTGCATCAACTAAGTGGGATTTTATAGGGAATTAAAATACTTTGAAAATAAAGTTAAGGATAATTTAAGGATTATGAGCACAGTTGGCGCCTAGTATTTTTTTGGCAGTAATATCATAGCCCTAATATAACTTACCTTACCTAACCACTTTCCGCACAACATGAAGATCTACTCTGTCAAATTTTATAATACGCAGTTTTTCAACGGTTTTCTTTTATATGTTTTTCGGACTTTGACAAGATGTGGGGCGATGAGAATAAAACTGTATTACTTGACCCCGGCATGTTTTGAACCTGAGACTCTTCGATTAGGAGTCCTATCACTGAGCCCCAAAAAAAACACAAGATGTACATTATGGCGCTGGTAAATGACTTCACATGGGAAATAACTTCACGTCAAGTGGGAAATAATTTCATAACTTCATCCAAAATTTTCCATAAATATTGATAAATAACGATGCTGATGATTGGATATATGTATAGTAGTCGTCCAGTATAACGAATGCTATAATGTTTGAGCTCGTTCGCTAAAACGAAAGAGTTCGTTATATCGAAAGATTTTTTGTAGTATTTTCGAAAAATTAATCGAAAAATTATGTGTATTTAAAATCTGCAGATTACCTTTTTATTTAAAATTAAATTTAACACTTCACGACAAAAACAAGATCGCTGATATAACTTTGCTTAACTGCACGTTGAGATTTCAAGTGTTATGTTTTTTCTTGAAGCAGCCGTAAATATGTCAGACATATCAACATTGACCTGTTTTGTCCATGTTAGAACATTGGCTAAGGAACTTACTGCTTAAGCATGCTTAACTGCAGCTTCAACAATATTGCTTTCATCGCGCAGGTACGAGTAATTTTCACTGATGTACGCTGCATTGACAAAATTTCCATATTTTTTTTTTCTCAATAATGAAAGTGGAATTGCATTCTCTTCATCGTAGTCTCAAGAGGTTTATATCAAAATGCTTCTTCAACATTTACAAAGCATTCGACTCGATAGTTTATTCCTTGCTTGATTCGGAACAATTTAAAATCTTTCAGTTCAGCAGTAATATCTCGAACCTTTAAAATTGGAACGCGTAATGTAATCTGGCAAGATTTTGCAGTATTAGAGTTTTGTAAGACTGATGGCGTTCTGGTCTATCGGTTTTTACTGTCCGATTAACGGCGTAACGTTGGGTGGCATAAACATTTCCAAAATTCACGCACCTTCCGTCTCTTTGGCAAGCTCCTCTACCAAGTTAAGGAGCAAAAGAGTTTTTTTTTTTGTAAATTGTTAGCATTTAAATACCTTTCCACACAAATATATATTTTTAAAAATGTTCAAGATTTTTAAGAAAAAGGGGAAAATAGCTGTGGCACAAAGTTGGCCACGAACCATATTTTAAAAATGCTGGCAGTCATGCAAGCTGACTTAGAAAAGGAGTAGTCTACGTTTAATTATTTTTGTTAAGAAAGGAACACGGCTTTCAAGATTTTCCAAATAACCATAGGCTTTAGTTTCAGCAGTTTAAATGCGTTTGCTTAAGTTGACAACGTTTAGAGTTTTCATGATGTTTTCCGACCTAGGCCTACTGCTTCACAAGCATGAACATTAGTAGATATAATCTGGTAACAATTTCCAGAAAAGCGGCAATATAGATCATATCCATTGTGAGCATAATGCTTGTGATGACTTCCAACGATCCTTTCTGAGTGGCTTAACTTAATCAACTTGCGATGATAATTTTTCTCCGGACTCATTGAAAATTCGAACTTCTAGCCGTTTCTCAAACTCTGTAAACCACACATATTGCATGAAATAAAAACAGACGTAAAAAATATGGAAAGTGGACGTCCACTGTAATGTCAATTAGGATATCAACTTATAATGAAGAATCGCCAAAAAGTTATTGGAGAGGTGCAGGGAAATAACTTCACGGGCAATAACTTCGCATGGGAAATAACTTCACCTCGAGTGGGCAATAACTTCACTTTTTTTTGTGAACTTATTGCCCGCCATAGGTGAGCAATAACTCCACCGTAAATTTTGTGAATTTATTTCCCACCTATAATTTGAGAATTTGTGTATAATAACTAAAGACCCTTGCACCCACTCCAAATCAAACAGTGACCCCAAGCAGGGGGGTTGCAGGGGGGCAGCATGCCCCCCGATATGCATTGCACTGTTTATTTCATTGGTTGCGAAGTCCCAAGTAGATTCCATAAACAGTGCAATACCTTTGGGGGGGGGGGGGGCATGTTACTCCCCTGCAACCCCGCTGCTTGGGGTCACTGTTTGATTTGGAGTAGGTGCGGGGTACGGTTCTTGAATTATCATAAAATGTTAAGAGAAATTATTTCCCATAAAAAAGTGGAGTTATTGCTCACCTATGGTAGGCAATAAGTTCACAAAAAAAAGTGAAATTATTGCCCACTCGAGGTGAAGTTATTGCCCGTGAAGTTATTTCCCTGCACCATTGGGCGATTCTTTGCAACGCAAGTCTAAAAAAAAGTTAAGTATTTTAATAATATGCTTAACAGAGCACCTATCCCAACCTCGTACCTACTCCTAATTCAACAGTGTCCCCAAGCAGAGGGGTTGCATGGCCCCCATACACATTGCACTGTTTATGGGATCTACTTGTAATTTGACAACTCTACGTAGCCATAAATTGGACAAGTAGATCCGATAAACAGGACAATGTTTATGAGAGCAAGCTGGTCCCCTGAAACCCCCCTGCTTGGGCTCACTGTTGGATTTGGTGTAGGTGTGAGGTTGGACTAGGTGCTTTGCTGGGTGGAACATTAATTCAGAATTCAATTCGAGACTTAGTGTCCTACGGGAGTGGGAAAACAGTTCGGGTTTTAAGTCCCTGGGCCATTAGAGTATCAGCAGGTTCCATAGTATTTTGAAATATGGTCCTACGTCGCAAACATCGCAAGAGTGAAATTATAAATTATAATAAAATATGGAGATTTTTTTCCCACAAAAGGTGAAATTATTTCCCACTCGTCGTGAAAATATTTTCCATGTGTATTTATTGCCTGTAAAGTTATTTCCCTGCACCGTCCATCAAAATGAGTTTCCAATTAACTTTCTTACTTTCCCTTCACACTGTATTGAATCTTTGAAAAACTGTACCAAAGTGAGGGCCCTTCCTGCAGTCTACATCTTATGTGTCATAAAGTATATGCCAGTGTCTCGTTAGTAATGGCATTCTAAGCTCGTTCCTTATCCTTCACTCTGCACAGGGGAATGGGATATCGTTCCCATCACGCAACAAGTCGTTTTTATTTCTATTCCTTCCGACCGGGTATTTTTGTGTTTCTTTTTGTTTTCTCCGAACGAAGCTAAATTTGTATATATCAATGCCAGACGCAAAGTCATTTCCATTGGCATCTTTATCAGGGGTTAAACTTATCAATAAATCTTAAAATAGAAAAACCACTCCACTTTCAATTCCATTTGGGACCTGGTATTTGTGTGCGGTTTGGCTGTCTCTCTGCCAATGAAGGCAAACAAAACTTTACGAGGCACTCTACGATACGAACGTGCTTTTTAGTTAAACCGCTTTAGGCGGTTCCTCGCCGTAGTCCTGTCCCTGCTGAAATACCATTATTGTTTGTAAACAAAAACACCTCAACCACACACGTGAAAATAAATTCTTAGTGTCTGTCGTAAATCTTAAAAAAATAACCTCCCACTTTGTGCTGATAAAGGTGTTATCGTGCCCCTCCCACTATTCTTGCAATTCACGATAAAAGAAGCACCGAGAAAGTTACCCAACAAAGCGAAATGAATGTTCTTTGTTTTGCAAACGTTGAAACCCAATATTGGTGGTTGAACCACCACGAAGCCTTCCAAATAAATAAAAAAATATTCCACCATCCAGGATTCTCGTACAACCCTATCTGAGCGTGCAATGTTTTAGGATGCGTCTAATGCATTCTCATTGTAGGTAGTACTTATGCAAGAAGCATGTCGATAGTGGTAACTTTATCTGCTAGCTGACAGTGATTAGTTGTTGTTTGCTCCTGATAAATTTTCCAAGGATATGAAACTCTGTTCTTATCTCGTTTGAATATCACTTAAGCTCCCTTCCCCCGGTCACAACCCACAGCTCTGCTAAAGTTATTGTGCTGCACAAACTTTATTCGGATTATACGAGTAGTAAGAGCGAGATGGCCCATGGTGGTGGAGACTGCAAATGTTGCTTGCGGCGTTAAAGTCTTCAAAACTTAAGCTCTATTAATGGAAGGTTTTTAGTGAACTGAAGGAGTTATTTTTAAAATTGCAAAAGCCGTGTGCTGGTATACGAGTAAGTAGTGAGCTTTATATCGGCCTTCCAACGCCCCTTAAACCCATTTTGAACACAATCGTGTCATGGCAATTTCCAAAGATTAATTATATTGAAAGGAAGTTTATTTACTGTATTTTTGTCTAACGAAGTGTGAGGATTCAATGTTTGGCTGTATCTTATTTAGTAGTGAATTCAATTTGCAAACATATTCATTATCGTTGTCATGCAACAGGGCTTGTGTGCTGTTGCATGTGAGAAATATTTTATTTATACCACTTTCGGTGTTTGTTTGAGTGATGATAGTTTTTAACTTTGTCGACGTTGATGGTCAATGGTAGCATGAGGGTGTGACAATAGCGATTTCTCATTTTATCACCGCTGACATTGAAGTTGTAATCTGTTCGTGGCACGCAATGTCATGTAGACCAAATGTGCTGTCTTTATTTTTTAAGATGTGTTGGGTTGGGTCAAACTGGGATCAGATTAGTGGTCTTATGAAGAGAGGGGTTGGGCTATTTGCTCAGAAATCGTAGTGCTTAGACCATTGAATTCAAGAAAATTAATCAAGGAATATGGTTAGTTTGTAATGATGTCATTGACTTCGATGTTTATTTTTTATTTTTTTAGGCAAGGTTTGCAAGGGATAAAGGGCTTAAGTGTATCAATTTAAATGTTTCTATGAGATGGCACTTCGCATTTTGATATTCAACGTCTGGAATAATACAGCAATTAGAATTCAAGCTGGAGGTCATTGCAATCAACAAACGAGCGCATGTTCCATATATTTCTAGTTTTTCTGCTCACGTTAGTGGACAAAATTTATCATATATAGGCAACAACTACTGCTATAAACGTCTATTCTACAATTGACACCTTAGTGGAGTTCCGACGAAGAATTACCCTAAGAAACTGTTGTTCTTTCGGTTTGGCAATACAAATGGGTTCAGAACTCCTAACTCGAAAGACCGACTGTATGCTCTACAAAACACTGATACTGCCAGTTCAGGCGGCGAGTGCGGGACAGTAAGCAGGAAAGGAGAGCGAATTTAGGGTTCTTTCGCAAGAAAAATACTCCGTCGATACAGGAGAAGATACAACCGCGAACTCTATGAGCTATACCATGATGTGGATGTAGTCTAAAAAGCTAAAATACGTTGACTACATTGGCTGGGCCATATCGAGCGAACGGACAATAACGCTCCAGCGCCCCATATTCGAGACGACAAGGGAGACCGAACCTCCATTTTAAAGACCAAGCCATCCAAAGACCAAGACCAACTGAAAGCAGTGTGCCCGGGATCGCGGAATATGGAAGGCTACAGTATCTCAGGCAGAGACTCTCCACGGTTCGTGAGCTCATTAAGGAGGTCTACAAACCCCAAGTTTGAAGTAAATCCGTCTACCCATTGTGACAAGAGCCTCGGTGACAGACGGACAGATAGACGGAAATTACGGACACACTTTTTTGGACTTCTCCATAGTCGTTAAATCATACTCAGTTTGAGTTCGAAATTTCAGCACGATTGCAATATTTTGCTCTTTAGTATTCTAAAGTATTCGAGAAAGTTAAAAAAAAATAGGAGAAGCTTGTCATGAAAGTTAATACTCTTCGTAGTTTGTCAGACTTTTGCAAGCTTTGTTATGCTTTTACTAGAGTGATTTGAGCATGGGAACCATCTGCAATTAGTACAACGTACCCACTTTACGCAATAGTACAACGAATTAGAAGGCCGACTTCTTTGGCATAGTCAAGGTCCTTATCCTTATCTTTTTTTATTAACCCAGGTGATGGCTATGCGAATCACGCCATTGGATACCATAACAAAGGGATTATGGACAGATCATTCAATTTAAAATTCGCATGACATCCTTCGTCCATCCTAAATGTGAAATTTGGCTCCACGTAGACAATTTTATTCTTTATTTGTATCTTCTTTCCTTGGAAGCTTGGCAACTTAATTCGCTCCTTTCAAACCCTTGAGCAAGTTTTGTAGATGTATCAGGAGAATGTGAGTCTTCCGCTGTCCCATTCAATAACGTGTGATACTTTGGTATCTAAAAGAGCTGGATTTTCTTTTTATATAAAAGAATAGTATATAGTAAATCAAAATTGGAGTATGTGAGCGATGACTATCGGTATTAATATTTCGTTCATTTAGTTTCTATGAAGTGCAGCGCAACAACAGTATCATGTGTGACGTTGAAAGATTATAAGTTTTGATTGAAAATCAGGCAGCAATATTTAATTTTCAATTAAAAGAACGCCGAGATAAGCCCATTATAGACAAACTGTGGATATAAATTGTTTTTTTTTTCAAATTCTATATAGGCTTGAACTATGTAAAATGGAAAAAAACCCGATTGTTATTTGGCATCACTATGATTAGGTAAATTAGGTAAAGTAAATGGGTGGATGAGGAAGGATTATACCATAATTAGACGAGTATAGATCCATTGTGATGAGCTTGAGGTTTTTAACTCCCACTAGGAAACCTATGAAAGCCTATGGATGAGGAAGCCATCCTGAGGCATTTACAAACTTAAGTAGGACAAAAACGGTCCTACAGTGAAGTTCTTCTAGGTCCTGGAAAAAGAATTTTCCCAGAAATTCATTTCTGATGTGACAGAGTGCTAGAGAGTGGTAGAGAAAGTGAAGAGTATCCTTCTGCACTTCCTCATCGCCACAACCTCTGCATAATTCATCCGTGCTGATTTTCATCCTTTTAGCATGATATTTCAGCATGTTATGGCCTGTGGGAGGACAAACCTTTTTTGGCCATTTGTAGTAAACTCTCGGTTTGGCATCTGTTGTAGAGCGGCCACATTTCCCTGGTTGTGGCACAGGATTGAAGTGTGCTCCACCTATCATTAGTTGCCTCAATTATTTTGTTCCCAATCAGCTGTTTAAGGTTGTTTAGGTTACAGGTCTACTGTAATGTCGGCCTTGTTTGTTCCGAGCTGTGAACCCTACCTGGCCAGCTCACCAATATGCCCGGGAACCCAGCAGAGCTTAACATTGTACTGTGCTCCAAGAATCCGCAGCTCTTTGCGACAACGACCTACAAGCTTCGATTTTATTTCTACGGCAGAATTGCTTTTATTGTTGCTTGGCTGTCAATGAAAAAGGCAATACCTGTAGAAGATATAGGCATCATTGCGACCTGTTCGGCAGCTGTAGTCACTGCCAGGACCTCGGCTTGGAAAACGCTGCTGTAGTCGGGAAGTCTATATATTCCGAGAATCTTAGAATAGAATCCCGTATCAACACTCACGTCCATCTTTGAGCCGTCAGTGTAGATGGGTATAGTGGATCTGATGGGATGTGGTTGGTTTGTATGCCATTCTTCACTGCTGGGGAAGTAAGTGGTAAAAGGTCTTGCAAATTCATAACGGGGGACTGCCAAGTCTGTGCAAACAATTTTGCCAATAAATTCTTTAAGATTCTGCGCATGTCCAGCCAGGCTGTTTGTCCAGCTGTTAGTCTGGTTTAGTCCTCAGCGCACTGTTTGCCACAGCTTCTTTCACAAATAAATCAAGGGTTTTGAGGTTTAGCATGACCTCCATACCCGCTGTGGGTGTGATTCTCATAGCCCATGGGGTACCAATGCAGGCTATTCGTTGGATCTTGGTCATAATTTTCAGGTTGGTAGCAGTACCGGCCTTACTACCGCTGTGTAAAGCTACATGACAATTTTAGGAATTTTAGAATATTCTATTGCAGGCATAGAAACCTATCAATGCTTTCCTAGAATTTCTTTGATGTTTAGACTCCAGTTCAATTTCCGATCGAGGATAACTCCAAGGTACTTGGTGCTATCAGAAGTCTTTAGCGGAGTCCCTTCAATTGTGGGCAGGTTAAATTCTGCAATTGACCTTTTATTAGTGAATCGGGGGCACCTTAGAACACTATTTGCTTTCGTGTCTCATAAAATCCGATGCACATATTTGAATTATTGGCCTGTAAATTCTTTTCGCTTAGCGAAATGGAAACAAACTTTGACACTTTTGAATGGCAGTAGTAAATACTTAAGTGACAAAACGGCCCTTAGGAAAGGTATGCACATTTAGTTACAATGTATATTGTATTGTCGGTCACTAGTGTTTTCGGCCACAGCTGTTGCGATTTGGACTGAAAAGTGTATGCCCTTGAACAATGTGCCCTGGATACAGTCTTTTGAAGAAACAGTCTTGCAGCAGGTTACTTCCTTCATGTTTTTTCCTGACCATGATGCCAACAGTGTGTAATTTTGTATCATTTCTTACACAAAAAAAGCAACGAAAGAACTGCTAATTAGTATATTTTTCAATATATTGGAGTGGGCGCGTTTTGCACTTACACTGCTTGAGTGTTTTGTAAATTTCGCAGTGCAAAACGCCCCACGAAAAATATGAAAGTCCCATCTATTAAGAGATAGGGAAAACCAAACTAAAAATATCATTTGACGTACTTCATAAATATATAAAGCACATTGGTTCAACGTTTTGCGTTTCTGAAGAAATTAAAATGTTGTACCTAATCACCGAAATATGTTTGTTTGAATGCCAAAAATCTTTTTTACACAATATTTCGTGAACTGCCAACAAAAACACAATCTGCTACTATCGCTTTTGACTTCTGTCTGAATCTGGTTTGACTAAGCTTAGCTGCAGCCGCATAATCACACTGCTGTAAGTGCCAGACTGGTTTGCACTTTTTCAATTAGGTCGTTTTGTATAGTTTAAGACTAATGTATTGTATTTAAAAAGGAGGACAGACAAAAGTATGGGTGAATTGTTAAGAAGGATCTACAAATTTTGTTGTACAACATTTAAAGTTTTTTTTTTTAATATCAAAGTTATTGTAAAAAAACGCCCTTTAAAAGAGCGCATGGAAAAAAATAATATTGAATTATTCAAAACGGCTTTAACTACATACTTTGCGAATCCTTTCTTAAATAAAACGTTTTTTTAAATGGTTGGCGTGTCAGTGAAGGGATTTTAAAACTGTTTACATAGGAGCATTAAGGACCCCTAGCGAGTATAGTATTCTAAATTTCAGCTTCTCAGCTCAAACTTTGATTTTTCGATAAAACTGTTTTTATTTAACTATAGGCGGTTTTTAAAAATCTCTTCACACGACCATTTTGAGCACCTAAAGGTACTATATATTCCACACTTCAGCTTTCTAGCTCAAATTTTTATTTTTTTCGAAAAATTTTTTTTTTTTTTAATTGTGGTCGTGAGATTTTTTACGGACGCACGGACATGGCTAGATCGACATTACTATCGATGCTGATAACGAATATTGTAACTTTTGGGGGTCTACAAGCAATATTAAGTTGTGTTAGAAATTATGAGTCAACGTTAACATACCCTTAGAATTGGGTATAAACAAAGCTTGTACGCAATCTTTTAATAGTCTCTTATTTAATGGTTCAAACTATTACACAATTTGTTTTACCAGTAAAATAATTTTTATCAGTAAATAAGAGACAAAAGCGTTGTTTTTCTTAAACATTTATTTTATTTCTTCAATAAAAAGAGAAAAAAAAAACTTTACATGTGCCTCTTCATGAAATTTGTTTTCATCCAATACTTACCAGCTTTTCTATTTTCAGCCCACATTACCGGACACTTTTTCGGTAAATTTTTTTTTGCGTGTAGGTAGGTGTGGCGTACTCAACAAATAAAAATAAAAATAATAAAAGCAAAATGTTTAATTTCGGAGATATACTCCACCTATTCAAAAATATAACCGCAAACAACACATTTCCGGACACAAACTGGATACTTTCGAGGAACACTGCTTTTCGACCATTCTGACCAGCTGTGCAAAGCATTTCAAATAACGAGTATGTTTTTTTATTCTTCGCCATCCACACAAGATTTATATTTTTGCCTAATACAAAGAAGATTGCTAAGTACTTATACTAGTGGCAAAAGCATAGCGCGCCCTTTTTCTTGGCTGCACTTTATACTGGATGCTACATGCGAAATTACATAGTGAAGATTTCACCGACAATATCCAAAAAAAATGTGCTCGGTTATTGGAATTATCGTAAAATACTCGTGCTTTCACAAGGCACGTGGCATAATAAATGTACTTTGCTTTTAATTGAGCGCGGACATTTTTTGGGCAATTGAAGAGCGTTCCAGCGTGCTTACTGTGCATAACAGATATATATATAATATATATATATAAGGATTGAAAGGCACATCATTGGGCAAAACTCGACCCACCAACTAGCGCCAGAAGCGTCCGCAACTTGCATTTTACTGACGCCTACAAAAATTCCCGAACTGTAGAGCTATTTTCACTCCAGACCAAGAGGAATCTGTAAAACCCGTTACGCCAAGCTATTCATACGTGGTTCATAACTCCGAAAAGCATGTGCAGAGCTGTAACCAGATAAAGGAAACGTGGCAAGCCATCAAACATAACCACCCATCAATCAAATTCAACAAACAAAGTTATCCCTTCAACAAAATCCTTGTCAAGCCGTCTTTGTGCGCATTATCGCCAAACAAAATCAAAATCATCAAGGAATACCTGAATTCTATAAATCATATAGAAAGTGATATCTCGCCATATACACATGTGCATAATACTGAAAGTGGTGTAAAAGTTTCCATTTAACTACTTAAAGATCTACTTAATCCTATATATACATATATCTAACATCTTAACTTACTATACCTTAATCTTAGTCTAACAAAGTAAAGAATTCTTTTTATTATTTAATTTTCCTTTGCATACATAATGTGCTTAATGCTTATACCTTAATACTTGAAGCCACAGAAAAGTTTTTTTATAACATAAAGTGTACCTAAATATCTAGTCATTCAGCGGGAACTTTGTGCACAAATTTCGGAGCGGCATGGAGATCAAAGTGAGTTCTATATATGTACACAAAAATACCTATATAACTTTTCATTGGCTTGCTTTTTTTATATATATATTTTGTCTTAACTAATTTAACGTAATCTTATTGCTTAAATACCTCCGTTTTTTGAATATTTCGCTTACTTAATATATCTTAATACCTATTACCTAAAATAAACATTATATATACATATACATATTACCTTATCTTTAAATACTATCGCTATTAAGTACAAGAAATATGTCTTTGAAATCCTGAATATCCACAAATAAATATGTGCTAGTTTAACTTAAAGTTGTTGAGATGTGTTAATTCATAGTGATGTGCATGTGATCGTGAATAAGGGATTATTCTCAAAATATCGAGGAGAGAATAGTCACGGAGCAATTGCACTTGCCAGTTGCAAGGGGAGGGTCCCTCCAGGCGTCCAATCACCCACGATGCAACCGCTGATAAAGTTCATATATTCTTTATTTCTTACCAAATTTTTTTTTTTGGCAATAGCACCAATGGTCAATGATCATTGATATCCTCTGATGCGCGAGGTCATAAGTCCCCTTACCCCTCTAATTTCTAATGTGTTTATAATTTTGGCACGATATTTTGTGCGCAAGGGAAAATCAGCAAGATCCCACCCCTCCGACGAGCTGATGCCGTGCACCGCAAGCTATAGTAAGGGCTCCCATTATCATGTCCTGTATCCTATCTGACCCATGCTTACGCATAGATCGTGGAATGCCCCTTCCCTCCACATAGGTGAAAATCGTTGAAAGACATTGCTTGCGAGCTTTGCGATAGTGTAGGACTGGAAACACCCACTAAAAACACTCAGGGAAGGCATGATGTTACCATCCTTCCAGTAATCGCACCTAGTCGTCAGACTTATCAGCAATTTTGTTCTAATATTGACTTATGTATTTATGTACTGTTTTGAGAAACTAACTTTGGTTTGTTACCTTTTGTTTTTTAGTTCATTATCACTTTGTTCGTGTGATTATGTTGTTACTAATATATATTTCTTTCCTTTTTACCTAGTTAGCTAGTTCAAAGGTATAATTCTACGTAATCTTTTAACTAAATTGTTGTTATTAAGTAGTTGGACTACTTCTAAATTAGCATGGTTACGAAGCCTAACTTGATGTGTTTTTGCGACCTTATGAGCCTCTACCTGTTCCTGCAGTTCTGCAATTTTATTGCGGTTGAAGGTTTTCGGGCTAAGTCGGAAGGTTTAGTTCTTCGTAATAGCCGCAATAAATTTGTTTCGTCTAGAATTTCAAGGATAGAGTTATTGACGTGTCCTAATAAACGTTTTCTATGCTTTAGAGCGCAATATGTAGTTTCTTCCTTAACCGTGGGAATTCCGAGATCTCTATGGAGATCTTCGTTTCTAATGTACCACGGTACATTGATGAATCATCTTATCAATTTATTTTGAAAAGTTTGTAATGCGTTTATATTTGATTCACTGGTACAACCCCATAGTTGTATACCATACGTCCATACGGGCTTTAGCACTTGCTTATAAAATAAAAGCTTATTCTCGAGCTTAAGCCTGGAATATTTTGCGATCAACCAATAATAATAATAATAATAATATTTTGTTAGGGTATATTACACTGCGACCTATTGGTCTATTGTGTCCCCTTACTTGTGCTTCGGAGAGGTTCGTGCCCTCTTTCAGAGCCCTCTCTAGATACTTCTTTGTGAAGCATGTCGAGGTATTGCTCTGATTTATCCTTGGCAGGTCACACTCCTTAGAGCACAGTGTCCAGTCCAGTTTCTTTGATGAATTTGAGAATGAGCTGTGGGTCCATGGTTTGTATGTCCTTGTCTGTTATTTGGTGCCTGCCCAAATATTTCATCCTTTTGTGGGCCAGTGCCCCACAGGATTCCAGTATGTGGTCTGGAGTTTCGGCGGTTTCACTGCAGAATCTGCAGAGCCCGTCCTCCGATATGCCCATTTTCCTCAGGTGCTCCTTGAGTCTGCAGTGCCCCGTGACGAGGCCTGTTAGGATTCTTAGGTTGTTTTTGTTAAGGCCGATACAAGCTTTGAATATCTTTTGGTTGTAATTTCCTAAGAGTTTCTTTGCTTGCCTCGGAGCTTGGAGGTTGAGAAAGGCTTTTGCCCTTGTTCCTTCCTCCAGTCTCCTGAACTCTTCACGTATAGTGTGTTCTCCTATCCCGCAGAACGGTTCAGGTCCTATGAAGGGTTCCTCTGCCCCTTTTCTTGCCAGAGAGTCCGCTGCCTCATTGCCTGTAATGCCAACATGGCCAGGTACTCAGCAGATGGAAATTCTGTTATTCTTGACTAGTCTATTCAGTCCGTGTAGGCATTCCCACACGAGTTTTGACTTGATAACGTAGGCTACAAGAGCCTTTATGGCTGCTTGGCTGTCAGACATTATTGCTATGTTGCAATTCCTGTAGTTTTTCTCGAGGTTGATTCGAACGCACCTATCTATGGCACATATTTCTGCCTGGAAGATGCTGGTACATTTGCCCATCGATTCGTAGTGCTTAGTTCCTGGTCCAAACACTCCTGCACCAGTTCCCTCCTCGGTCCTCGAGCCGTCCGTGTACCACTTTGTTGTGTGCTTGCTCAGTCCATAAGTTATGCATTCGTTGCTCCAGTTCTCCTTATTGCTGAGCTTTATCTGGAAATTCTTCTCGAAGTTGAATTTCCTGATGCTGTCGTCCCTAGGTATGCCAAGAAGTGGGAGTTTTTTGAGTAAGTCACCGTGTTCTTTCGAACCGATGCATTTCCCTCTCCCAATTCCCTCCTTTGCCATCCTAAGGATTGTTTTGTCTGCCTCGTTCATCACCATGATGTGTAGAGGAGTCAGTTCCAATAACACCTCCATGGCTGCGGTTGGGCAGCTACGCATTGCTCCGGTAATGCACGGGCACGCCAGTCTTTGCACTTTGTCAAGTGTTTCTCTTGTTGTGGCTAGACTGGTTCGTTTCGCCCATGCTACCGCTCCGTATGTGATCATTGGTCTCACGATTGCAGTGTACATCCATCGCAGGATGTTTGGGCTGCATCCCCATGCATTCCCCGCTAGGCTCCTACATATCATGAGAGCGCGGGTTGCGATTAACCAATAAAGTTCTCTATATTTTTTCTTAAGTTCTTCGCATTTCCTTTTTACATGCGACTTCCATTTTAATTTTGCGCCGAGAGTCATTCCGACATGTTTGGCCTCATTTGCGAACGGAACTTGGACCATATTTATAAAAACAGGCAAGTTATTTGATTGTTTGTATAAAATCTATGTGGAACGATTTCGTTTCGTTAAGAGCGATCCTCTATGATTTTGTTCATTCATTGACCCGGTTAAGCGCGCCTTGTTGTATTTTTGTTTTGTTTTTTTTGGACATTGTACCAATTGCTAGTATAGCAGTGTCGTCGGCGAACATGGCTACTGTAGTACTTTTAGTTTGCGGTATATCACACGTAAATAACAGGTATAAAAGTGGCCCAAGAACGCTTCCTTGCGGCACCTGCCCTTATTTCTTTAAATTTTGAGTATACGTTGTTTGACACGAAAGAGTATATTCTGTAAATAAGATTCTATTAGTTTATGCAACTGTTCGGGGAGAACTTGTCTTAATTTGAGCTTGAGGCCTTCATGCTACACCTTATCAAATGCTTGCGAAACATCCAAGAATATGGCAGAGCAGATTTTATTTTCTTCGAGAGCTTTCTCAATTACGTCAGTTATCCGATGCACTTGATCAATCGTTGAATGTTTGCTTCTGAACCCGAACTGGTGGTCAGGTATGAGAGGGTTTTCTTCTATAATTGGTTGTAAGCATCTGAGTAATATCCTCTCAAAGACTTTGGAAATTATTGGAAGAAGCGATATGGGTCTATAAGACTTCTTTTCATTAGTTTAATTTTCAACCATAGTTTCTTCAGCGAAGGTAAAAGATTGCCTAATAGAAAATTTGTTTGAATAGTCTTGACTTTGGAGCGATGTTTAATTATTTACCTATATAGTTTCTATTCTCTAAAAAAAATTAATCGGCAAAATATCGTAGGCACAGGCAGCACCTCTTAGGGTCATTCTTTTATTTATTGCTGATGTGATGGCGCTCTGCGTAAATAATTATATTTTGAATATTTAAGAAGAACTAACCTTTATACGGTTCAAAATAAAGCTGAGCCTTTAAATGTATTTTCCATCAACAAATTCTTACACTCTAACAAATAAGAAAAAAGAATAAATTTAAGCAATAAAACCTTCTCACTCGGCTAGTAGGCGACGATGGAGAGGATGGCGACTCAATAAGACGGTATTGAAAAGTTTAAAGATGGGTTCACACTTTGAAATAATGTTCAACAAGATTTTGTTAGCAATGTCCAAAGGTGCCCACTATCAAATGTGCCCCTCTCCCCTACCTACATATCATTTTTGACATTTCCGACAAAAATGTTCGACAACAATCGGAATAAATAATTTGGTTGCACAGTTATTATCCAGGCCAAGGACATATACCTGGATAGATATCCATATTACCGAAATCTATTCAAGCTTAGTTGTTGTTGTAGTTTGCATGAGCATTCTTTTCTAAGCCTATATAGGTTACCAAGAAAACACGCCTAATGCTTTCGGAGCCTGGAAATAAAATATAAGAATTCTGCCTACACGCACATGTACTACCTACAATTCAAATCAGTCAATAACTATGTATATACATATACATAGATAGATACATATATATACACAGTCACAAAAATAATATTATTCAAGTTGGAAAAAAATATTTCAGGTTCTATCATACTCTGACACGTAATTGACATTTGGCCGAATTGTATTATTCATATCTGTCATTTAGCCTTTAACCCTGTCACATATCATAAAGAAAAACTGCCAACCAAAAATACAATCTTCATTAATCAGAAATGGTCTCTCTAATATTCAATACGTGTCCTTTAAGCAGCTAATTTATCCACGTCTCAGAACCCTTGATGTTTATCATTTCTGCTTGGACGGATTCGCGCAAACCAAAAGAAAAATTATTTGATTCCCGAACGTGCTGTAACACGTTTATTTCAAGCACACATCCTTCAAGCAAATTCATGCCATATTACGGTCTCTTCAGCTTTGAATCACTACGTCGCGTCACCGCAATAGGGAAGTATGTTTCATCGCCTCCACTTCAAGTACTGCCTATAGAAGCGCTGCCAACAGCAGCCAACTAAATATTTAATTCGCGTTACTATTTGATGATAAGAGTGCCAAGCCAATGCGACTTAAGTGGATGTGTAGTTTATTTCTATCACATAATATCCTGACAGGTGTTGTTTACCAGTTTTGCCCGCATACCAAGATCATAACACTCTACATACTTGGTGAATTACTTATGCATTGCTTTTGTCGTCGTGTAGATTCCTCTTTGGTGAGCGACTATATCAGTTGTGATTTTGAAAGAGTTCTTGTGTTGACTCCATTTTGGAGCAAGAATAATGGATGTACAATATTGTACATATGGCTTGTGCCGTTTTGCTTTTCCTCTATTCCCATTCCGTTGTGTCGGTGGCGTCTCCAAGCAGCAAAACAAATGACAAGTAAATAAAAACAGGACAATTCCTCAAGGATTCAAGAGGACAAAACGCGAGCCCCAGAGTACAGTAAAAACCGAAAGAGGATGTTGGAAGAAAAAAATAAATAGCAAATGGTGTTACTGCGCTTTCCGTCCAAAGTCCTTTTTTAACGATGATGGTAGCTTAACAGGGATATTCTTTATATCCCTCTACCACATCCAACCACTATTGTCAGATCGTGGTTCTTTTCCGGGCTTTCATCTGCATTACGTTTAAATATCCGAACTTTCAATCCAGACGGCGGAAGGACTGACGCAGAACGGGAACAGATTGAGTTTGATAAAGGTGAATAGAAAAAGACAAAGAAAAGGGTTGGAACAAAAATTAGAGGAAATAGGATTAGAATGATTTATTTTGCTTTTCCGGACTTCTCGTGACTCTTAGAATCTGTTGCGCACGAATTATATAAAACACAGGAAAAATCTAATTAAAAACCGTTACAGAGGGCTTAGCAGAAATGAGAGCATACCAAACAAAAACAGCAAGCGGACAAGCAAATCCGCCGGAGAAAGAAGAAAATTAAGCACCATGACAACCTCTGCCAAGCAACTGGATGAAATCTCGAGCTTTGTTATCGTTCTTTTGTATCATGTATGCAACTGGGCTGACTTTCATAGCAGTACAGGGTGTCAAGTTAGTAAATGCCTGATAAAGGTATTGAATTAAGTTTGGTCTTGAATTCAATTTCAAGGATTTCTAGGTAAAGCTATAAAGTTTAACGGATTTCAAGGGCTTGATTGTGAGCAGAATCATTTAAGCATTGTTTTGAAGTGGTTGCTATTAATAAAACACATCTTAGACATCAAGGACTTATGCTGGACCTAAAACCTAGATTCTCCAACGTGTATCTGCGCCGACATGTATGTTTGAACAAATGTGCAAAAAGCCAGCAACCTTACGCCTCTCCGAGCGCTAAATTTGAAAAGAAAATCCTTACAAAATATCAAAGAGTCCGTAACTCACTATAGCATATGAGCATAACTGATATTGAAAACGCTTCTGAGCTGATTATAATGTTTTTATTTCTAAATGACCAAGCAGTCTATGATAGATAAGCGGTCTTAGCCAGAAAGTTGCTCAAACCAGTTTGAATACCAGTCAGCTACGCACCATCAAGTTGATTGAGATCCTCTTCCACTTATGGCGAAGTCGCTGAGCCGCCTCACCGGTGTTAATCCTAAGCCTCTCTAAATAGAAGTACTGCTATTTGATTTACAAGTATCAACCATCCAGTTGTTGTTTAATTATTCATCTTTATTTTTAGCTTTTAGGAACGAATTTGCATGTACTTCATACAGACATTATATAGTACCTACTAATTCCATTCTGTATTTTCATGAGTGATGTTTTGACCGAGACGATGTCATTCTGCGTTCGTTTATGAATCGTTACACAGACTTGCACGTAGGTGTGTTTATTGTTTTGCCATGAGAGTTTGGCGTAAGATTTTGGAAAATCTTTAGGACCACAAAAGCCCAATGATCTTGACGAAATAGAGCGATTCTACTGCACCAAATATTTATTTCGTTTTTTGATTATTATTATTTGTTTCTCATTGTTATTTTTTTTTTTTATTATCCGCAGCACCCTGTACTTATTTAACCAATTCTAGCAATACTCACCTACCATTAACTTCGCTGGCATCTATCTAACTGTGCAAATGGTTGAGAAATAATGGAAATCCTATTTCATCTGTCAAGACGGAACTCAGAATACAATGCCCAGTGCGTACATTCTTAAGCCTCAGAGGGACTGATGGAAAATGATTTCAAAAATTGTATTTTCATCTTCAAGTTTGTTGTGATTTTCTCGTTTGCTTTGGGTTTAACTGTAAAATAATTAACTGACATCATCGAACGGATATGCGAATGAAGGATCCTAAAGCGCGGAGAGTGAAGCAAAATACCCAACTGGCATCTCATTAATTGCGAACTAAGAGATAGTCATCCCTTGGCTGTCACTCTTTTGCGGTGACAATCTGGAGTAATCTTTTCGAGGGGAAGGGGCAATAATGGTGTTTGTACTTTATTTTTACATCCTTATGGTCCATGAGAGATGGTAAACATTGAACCATTTACAAACAATGACAATAAGTAGATAATCTCTTGGGTTGGAACTTTTTGTGAAAATTAAGGACAACCGTCTCTTAGATTTCTTTGATGTTGAGTGGAATCTGATTTACCTTTTAAATAAGTGTTCAGTTTTAGAATATTATATTTCTTGGCTGGATTATAACATAGCAAAGCATAAAACCAATGGATGCTTGGCATTGGTTGCACAACCACCAGTCTTACTGAATTACTGTAAATAGATTCGGTGTAGAAAATAATTTATTCGTCAAACTCTCCCATGAGAACTTTAACCCAGTTGGGTTATGAGCAGCTTAATTAGATTGAAGTTGCAGTTGACAAGCTAATATATTATATATAGCTAGTCAAATCAATAAAATTAACCAGTGCAATTATGTCAAACTTTGGCTCATCATATAAATTTCAACGAAAAAGTTTCAAACTTAATTTTAAATTTAATTGACATTTGAGTTTTTTCTGTTCAAGTATCTACCTATTCATATCTTTAAAAAACAATATTTCAGTACATATACACATTTGTGTTTTCCTATTCGTATTGCTGCCTATCCCGGATTTGGAATAGTTTAACTCCACTTTTGAAGCATCAGAGTCATAACGTTTATCAGTCTACTAACATCAGAATATGCTGGTCCTAATGATCCACGGGTGGAATGAGCTTTTTAATTACATGGATAACCTCATACAGTTGTGTCTAATTTGTTCTGAACATAAAAACAATTCCAGAAAACAGTTTCAGCTGCTTTGATAATTGCAATGAATGCTAATTTCCACAGCGCATCTAATTAGAGCAATGCAACGAACCAGCCTATTACTCATTCATTTGAGGGCACCCAAGTTGAATGGAGCATTTTCGTGTTTTAAAGAGGTTAAAGGCCAGTTCCCCAGAAATTCGCGCGATATGTGGATCATTGATTTATGTACAGAGTAGGTTATCATTTGTCACTGGTCCTCAGTGGAAATTTAAGATTTAAAAAGTATTATTTCGCATTTAGATTCGCATTCCTTGCATGGGTTGTATTGCGATTGAAATATTTCAAGTGGCTGATGCTACTTGTTTCTATTTACACTGAGATGCATGGCTCTCAGTTGGGTTAACCTGTTTATGTCCTTTTTTTATTTCAATAGTAAAAGTAAAGAGCAATTGTATTCTTTATTTAACTTTGTTTATTTTACCTTTATTCTCTTATTCGTTAATCATTTATTATTTATTATTAATATTCAATTGAAAATATTCCCGACTTAGATGTTGGATTTCATGTTAATTTTGGCGGGTGGCATTGGTGTGATGGTATGTTAGTTAATTATAAAAAAGGATGATCTCTTGGAGTAACCATATAGTATTGACCGTTGGAGTTGTTTATGGGAGCCATCGAATGCTATGTGCTAGCCAACGTTTCACACCTCTAAAAACGAGAATTATGGTGGCAAAATCATTTATTATAGGTACCAATGATGATATTGGGTTGTGAAATTTTTAGCAACTGCGAATTGCCTATAATTGTATTGTGCGGTATATTTTAGGATTGCGAAGGCACGACCAACTCCAACTCTCGCGAAATTCTTAAGATATGTCAAATAAGAATGCGATGGATCAGTTTGACAAGTAAGAATTAATTGCATGTTCGTAGTTCTACACTGTTACAGAGAGAGATGAATAAGACGGTAAACGAACGATCGAAAATCAAATACATAATAGCTTTTTACTTTTATATTAAATGGATACATTCAACACTTCGACTTTCACTGATATTTAAAAAAAAAATGAATTGATCAATATTAAAAGTTTATCAATTTCATACTATTTATTTCAGTATCTCAATAATTGTACGCTGAAAACTTTACGTAAGAAAATTAATTTACGCCTTTTTGCTTGCTTAATAATTCAAATCTTAAAGCTAAAAATAAAAGATCGAAAACTCCTTCTGCAAATTTCTCCGGAATAAAATGAAATTTTATCTCGATGTGCTTACCTCGCTTGTGGTACTCTAGACGTTTGTGACTTTAATTGTCTAGATGGAGCACATGTTTTTTAAATCCGTCATTCAGTAGCTCATTCAATGCGCAGGTGGCAGATGCAGTCATGTACTCAGTTTCCAAGGTGGAGACAGCAACTCACTGTTGGCGTTGTGATGACCAAGAAATTTGTGATTCGCCAAGCAAAAACAGAAAACTACTTGTGGATCCGCCTTATTTAAGTATCACTAGGAGAGTACCAACTGGAACAACTTATCAATATTTTGGTAATAGATTTGAAAAGTATTCCCATAAGCATCGTTCCCTTTACGTGACACATTAGTCATTTAACAGCAATTACATCCTGACAAGTCAGCTTGTCCAATCGACGACTTACTAACCATAGATCAACAGAAATATCGAGTCCGCTTCCAATAGCCAAATAGATTAAGCTGCAAACAGCTTCCCTGGAAACTTTAGCTTCGCTGCTATCCTTATAGTTTGCACTTTCTGTTGATGTTGTCACAGGATTAGCATTTACCATATTAAACCTGGTCAACATTTTATCAACGTAATCTGAATGTCAATCTATTTCTAACCCAAGAAAAGAACGAGTTTCGAACACCTTCATCTCGAAATTGTTCTTTTAGTCACTGTTAAGCTGTTGGATATCCTTACTGCTCTCTGCCACTATTCTATCATCGATATAATGTGTCGTTCGCAGGTATCTTGACACTTACACAAGGTTTAAACCCAATTTCTTCCTATTAGACAACGAAATTTGAAATGATATTTTCTGTTGGAAGTTATTTTACAACCGAATCATTTGCCTAAAACATAGCTCCCATTTGTGTATATTTTTGGCGTGAATGAAAAGAATCTACAATTTAACGCCGACTCCAATGCCAAGTTTGAGAAGCTTCGCAGCATAATTGATACTCTTGAATGTTTGTTAGACTTTCGGTAGAGGGTTGACAGTGACGCCAACTTTAGATATTTCTGATCCTGTGATTTGAACTTGAGGGGGGGTCTCAAGTAGATCAGTACACCTTTTACTAAGTCACTCGATAGCTTTAAACGTCCTCTTTGCCAACTCTGTACTAAGTTAGACATTAACCTGCCGAAACAATGCGCCCAAAAACGGCAAACATTCAAAACAGAAAAGGTGTCGAAAATCCTGCAGCAGAAACAAACTATTTATCCAAATAGGATGGGGTATGAAAACTGTACTTTAAAAACGCTTAAGGCGTTAACGTTCACCTCACACTGGGGTATGGAATACTACTATTAATATTTTTGCCCATACTCGGCTAAGAGACTTACAGTTTTTCACCAATCCGAACGGAAAATTTGAGAGCTTCTTATATTAACTCTCCGGGATATTTCTTAGAGATTCGCTTAAAATTAAGCGGGATAATCTGGGTGTGATTTCAACGTTAAATCTCCCACTGAGTAGTCAAATGTACGTATCGCTGATCGCACGGAATATCCACTACAAGTTTCCTAACGAAAAAGGTGCATTACTTAAACCAACAACACAACACTGGCAAGTGAAGACTTAATTTACGTTAGCAAGCAACATACAATTGGTTCTTTTTTAAATGATAAGAATTAAAGAGTCCTGCTCCGCGGATAACAAAAAATTAAAATTTCCGGGCTACCACTGCCCGATCAAAACACAGTTTACTTTTACTACTTAATATTTATTCCCGATTTATTTCTACAATCTTAATTCCCGATTTATTTCTACAATCTTATAACCGTTCCGTCTGGTGTCTTACTTAGAACTAACTTAATCATAAAACCCATTCCCACGACGCTGGCTATCTGGAGACGACATTTATCCTTGGTCAGCAAATGCAACGGATGCGCGTGCATTTGAGTCAGCTCAAATGCACGAGCCAGACGACGACCGGTGGGAAAGCTGCAACCAATGCAATACCACGGATCATGTATCCGGCACAATGCTAACGTGTTTATTCACGTATCATGTATCCGGCATATGCTCTGAATGTATGTAGGTATGTATGTCTCGCCCACGCTGGATGGTGTTAACTTAAGGTTATCATCAGAAATAAAAGAATCATAACACTCCCACTTTACTGCCTCTCTACGGATTCGCCGGTTCTGCCTCAATCAAAATCTGCAGACGTCTCAGTTTCAGATCACTTCTTACGGAGACCAATCAAGAGCTGATGTTATTTCATGCTACCGAAGTTTTACAACACCGGGGATCTTCGCTCGTGTCAACTCATAGATTAACATGCGTATTTGCGAAAGAGTTTCAAGATATAAAATGAGTCCGACAATCTGTTTTTTTTTGGCGCTGCAGTGATATTTTCAGCCTGTCCCTGCCCTGATTTTCCAGTCATGCCCTTTATTCGTTCTGATCTCAACATAAACCCTCAACCGTTTCTTACTCGCTCCAATGAATGCTATTCCGTTTAATAATTTTCTTTACAAAGCGTCTCGACCTGTTATCCAGTAATGTTCAAACTTTCTCTCAGGTCCTGGGGCGTATACGTATTTTTTTTGTATACCCTATTCTAGGGGTATATTAATTTTGACGCATAGTTTGTAACATACCTTAATATTGCCCGTAGACCCCTAAAAGTTACTATATTTATGATCAGCATCGATAGTAATGTCGATCTAGCGATGTCCGTCCGTCCGTCCGTCCGTCCGTCCGTCGGCAAAAATTAGGCCTTTAAACTGGACCTAGAAAGCTGAAATTTTAACCATATACTCTCTAGGGTCCCGAAATAATCAAGTTTAAGAATTTTTGAAATCCGCCCACAGACACGCCCACAAACTCAAAAAAACAAAATTTTGGAAAAAATCGAATTTTGAGCTAGAGAGCTGAAATTTTTTATATATGATCTATGGCCCATAAAACCGATTGGGACATAAAATTTTCAAAATACGCCCACTGACACGCCCACAATTAAATAAAACAAATTTTGGGAAAAATTGAATTTTGAGCTAGAAAGCTGAAATTTTTTATATATGATCTTTGGCCCATAAAACTGCTTGGGACATAAAATTTTCAAAATCCGCCCACTGACACGCCCACAATTAAATAAAATATTTTTTTTGAAAAACCAAAATTTGAGCTAGGGAGCTGAAATTTTTAATATATACTCTCTAGGGGCCCTTTATGCTCATGTGTAAATATTTTCAAAATCCGCCTACTGACACGCCCACAATTATTTTTTTTTTATTTTTGAAAGTCCAAAGTTTGAGCTAGGGAGCTGAAATTTATAGTATATACTCTCTAGGTGCCCTTTATGCTCATACTTAATTTTTTTTTAAATCCGCCTACTGACACGCCCACAATTAAATAAAACAATTTTATTGAAAAACCAAAGTTTGAGCTAGGGAGCGTTTTTATTTACAAAAGCTTAGTTTTTTTCGATAAAATCCTTTAAATTTTTGTCACGCCCACTTATGAGATATAGGAATAAGAATAGGGTATCCAACAGTTCGCCCAAGCGGACTGTAGCCCGCCCCTATGTTTCTTAATAATTTTACTCTTAGTGCGGCAGAAGACTATTAGGCGCATAACAGCAATGACTTTACATTGGACGATAAGTTTAACCTTACAAAAATTACATTCGAGTTTTATACCGTGTTCGTAGGTACTCCAGAAAAGATTCCAAAAGCACTGAGAGCTTTATTAATATTATTTTTGACAATCAAATAGATTCCACGAAGTTTTCCAAATCGTCGAAACCATTGATTGTCGTGGCATAGTCTTAGCCACAACGTAGTTTTGGGCTATCATTGCAACGGAATGTCAAAATCGAAATAACTTTCAATTTGGCTTGTACGATGCAAGGCTTTAGTAGTAGGTACTATAATAATAATTCCTTTTTGTATTAATTGGCCACCGACTTATATTACTTATAATTGTTTCGATGATTAAAGAAACATAAAAGAAATTTATTAATTACGGATAGTCTATTGATAAATAAAGATTTATAATTTTTGGGTTTATAAGTACATACACTCAAGGCACTCCAAACGTGAAGCATTTATTTTATTGGTCCGATCAGTGAACCACAGATTCTTCAAGGTTTTTATTATCTTCTTTTCAAATTAACTAGAGCTCTTTATTGTAAAGTATAAAAAAGGTTTTATTAAGTCCAGGAAAGCCCACACAAACACGATAAATGAAAAGCAATTTCAAAATGTGTTTTCACGTGTTAAAACGGTAAGCTTCATCCAATAAACCTCAGTACAATTTATAACAATACGGTTTCCACTCCAGGAGACTTAAAAAGCACCACTCCAAACCAGAAATTAAATCTCTAACCTCAACAATCAGCAAAAGCCCACAGATTTATTTCAATGGCAATCTACAAAAGAATATCCCTCCGCTTTACTGTAATCATGTTGGACATTATAAATCACTTGGATAACAATGTTCACTCTGTGCCGGATTACACCTCCCTGAAATACCTTCCCTTAATCCCGATGTCGCCTTTTCGCAATCAAATCCATGCAATTTAATTTCAATGCGTCCCATCATATGCCAACCAGAGGAAAATGCAGAAGTCATGATGATGTTAAGTCCCAGAAGTACACACATACTTCTACGTGGTTGAACAAAGGCAGAAATCTCGATTAATTATAATATGGCTTTCGTTAAATCCTCAAAGAAGGTCCCCCATCATTAAAGAGACCTCCGGTTTTGAACAAATTCCTGTGCACGGTCTTTAGTTGCACAAACCAAAGCATACGTGGTGAGTTATACCACATGCTGCGCGTCGCAGTAGTCTACTCGTTCTGTTAAGTTCGAAAACACGCAACAAATTGAATTTAAAAGTTAAGCACAATATGACACATAACGACAGCTAAGGGACAAAACAACTACAGCAACAAGAGAAAAAGGACAATTAATGCGGAAACGAGCATATATATACAACTGAACTAAGTTCTTGTTTTCGTCTTCAGTCGATGTAGATAAAGTGGTAATTCAGCAGTCATTTGGTACAAATCAGGACGAGAAAATTCTGCAGCAGTATAATCTTCGACTGCGTAGTGTACATTTTTATTATCCGAAAGTAATTTGAGGTTCATTCTCTGTCTATGTACGTCCTTTCTCCATAATATCCTAGCGCAATTACAGTAAAGACTTTTCAATTAAAAAACTAAACAGAGTTGTGACTGGACTTGCAGAGAAACCGCGCAGAATGACTTGACCCGACTTTTGTTTATCCAAAGTACGAAGACGTGAAAACTTCGTTCAGTTTAAGGTTATTGATTTTTTTAACGTGTTTGTGTTTTTCCTTTCTGTACAAAAAGTTTGAAGAATACTCAAATATAAAATTGTTTCAGGACTAAAGCAACGCTGTATGTAGCTGGTTGTGTGGTTGGTCGAATCTTGTATCATTGTAGCATTTGGTCCCCTTCAACCAGCTGTAGCAGTGATTGGTAACAACATGCTTCTTAGCCAGATGACAGATGTAACTAAATTGAGTTGCCAAAAACAAGCAACTAGATTTAACAGTGTTTGTGTTTGTGATAGTGTCAGTATTGTTTTTGACGTGAGTGAATATGGGGGAGATGATAACACAGTTTATTTATTGGTTAAGTTTTGTGGTTGATTTATGGTGGATGAAGTGAGAAGTGATGTGCAAAGATAAATTAAGATACATGACTGTGCAATAAAACAAAAACCGATGTGGTAGAAAACCACAATATTAGAAACTTATGTACAAGTAATTAACTCTTAAATGAAGTATTCCGAAATTTATCAGAGTACCAGACAAATCGAATTTTAGAAGAAAAAGGAAGATGACCAGACAAACCGAAGTTGGGAAATAATCCCTTTAAAGCTGTTTTAATTTTGTAAGGGAAAAAGTTTAGTGAATTATTTCTTGAAAACAAAGTTGGTGTATTGATTTGTTATTGCGGATCAATGCCAAAATGTTCAATCCGTGAAAATTTCTACTACTCCATTATATTGGAGCTGGAGAAAAATTATTTTCAAAGAGAATTACCCTAGTGTTTATCAATTGATGAAAAGGAAAATTAAATTATTTAAATATTTTATGAAGTCTATGTCAATCAGAAGGGCTTAGTGGAAACTAATCGAAAATAATAATCATATCTTTATTCAAAATGAGAACAAGTGCAAATTTCTTTATTTCTTTATTGATAGCAATAATCGTACATATGAAGATACAACGTCTTATATAATATCGTACGATTCAAAGAAAATTAGAATATGTGTTAACTTGAGGAGGCAACAATAAAAATTATTCAATAATTAAAATTTTATTATTTTCTATAAATTATTTCATTCAGGAAAATAAAAAAGAAAGAAGAATAATACTAAAGAGAGAGAAAAAAAGCGCCAAGTGCGACTCGAACTCGTCCATGAAGGGTTCCGCGCGAATTATAATTATTATTTACTTAGGCACCTATTACAGATTTATTATTAGAAAATAATGGTTCACGGTTTACGCATAAGGTTTATGTTTATGAAATTAAATGTTTTTTTTTATATTTGAGTTGATTGAATGAAAGGTAAATTGCGGTTTAAGATTTATGTGTTATTAAAAAAAACTACTTACTAGATCTCGTTCAAATCGATTTTCGGTGGAAGTTTGCATGGTAATGTACATCAAATATTTTTTTTAGTTTTATCATTCCCTTATTTAAGAAGTTACAGCGGAGGGGGACACATTTTACCACTTTGGAAGTGTCTCCCGCGCAAACTATTCAGTTTAGAAAACAATTATTTTAAAAACCTCGATATCATTTTTGACGACCTATCCATATACCCCACAAGTGTGGGTTTCTGAAAAAAACTTTTTTGAGTTTAATTTCTAAGTATGAACCCCCAAAATTTATTGTTTTTTTCTATTTTTGTGTGAAAATCTTAATGCGGCTTACAGAATACATCTACTTGCCAAGTTTCAACAGTGTAGTTTCGGAAAAAGTGGCTGTGACATTCCCGGACAGACATACAGACAGACAGACATGACGAATCTATAAGGGTTCCGTTTTTTGCCATTTAGCTACGGAACCCTAAAAAAGACACATTTACACATTGAAGTGTTTGCAAACACTGGTTGAACTGTATTTTTAAGAGCGTTGTACAACATATCAGTCTAGAAGAAAGGGGAAGAGAATTCCACAGCCACACTTCATACACGATCTGACTGAGCGCGGCAGAACAACCTTGTTATAAAGGTACGTCGGTTGATGTGTTTGGACTACATTTGAAAAAAAAATTATCGTTGTGCGATTAATATGTTTAGAAAAATGGGAGACAGGATCATGTCTTCTTAATCCATAAATTTACGTTATAGGCTTTCTCTAGTGTTTATTACCATCTTCAATTTATTTATTGTGGTGTACAATTTAGACATAGTTTTTCATAGTGCCTAAGGTATGGACAGAGTGATCTTGATACAAAATTAAACAAAAGTTATGTATTTTAAACTTTGAACTTAAACAATATAACAGATCCAAACATACATACAAAAGCTTAATTCAATTCTTAACCTAATCCCTTAACTGTATTTTTGTGTTTGTATATTCGCTTTTAGTATCTAAACATATATTGAAATATTTATGTAGGTACATTATTATTGATTTTCACTAATTTAAAAAAAAAATTAATTAAAAAGTCACCTTTTGCATTAACATTTTTAAAAATAACCGCCTGCAGACAAACCGAATAATTTTGCGGGTAAATCATTTTTTTTTGTAAAATTTTGTCAACAATATCTAATGAAATACAAATAGAAAGGAAGATAGGAGATAGGTTTTCAAATTTTAAAGAAAACTCGCTAAATATGTATCTTACCATATCATTGAAAGCTACAAGTAGGTACATAGTTTGTGCAAAGAGTGAGAATCTGGTTTACACAAAACAACAGCAACATAGCCAATGCTAGGCAGATCAATGATTCTATGAGTACCAGTTCAGTGTGAAAGGGTATTACGTTGTAAAAGAGGTTTAGTTTTCAAAGTCCTACGTAAATTCGGCCAACAGTGAGGTTGATATGATCATTTGCTGGCAGCGAACGATTTATTTTGAGACCACAACTGGTAACAGTATCAACAAATACGAGTTGAAACTGTAATATAGAAACCGGTTAAAGGTTGGCGGTGTCAATTTCTTTTTTGACATTGCAATTAATTAGGATTTGGATTGGTTTAGAGTAAGGCCATTACACAAATTCCATAAAAGATCATATTTATCATATATAACATAGGGCCTATAATTGAACCTTGAGGAACACCAGCATGTAAATTTATTGATTCAGAAATGACATCACCTACTTTCACTCTTGGTGATCCAAGTAATCTTGAACTAATCGCACCACCCTTTTACATAAACCAAAATACAAATAGAGCTTTAAAAATAAAACTTCGTCGTTTACTCTGTCAAAGGCCTTTAAGAAATATACCAGACGCAGTATGGTTAGAATATCTTGATCGTACTGAATTCGAATATCGTCGAAGACTTTAACCATTGCTGTAGTGCAGATATTTTTCGCCCGGAAACCCAACTGTATAAAGAAATTATGGTGTATAATGTGGTCAGAGATCTGTTTCACAGAATAGGTCGAAAATCAGCAAAAGATAAAGGATGGACCTTTTTAGGCACAGGAATAACTTTAGCAAGTTTCTAGCAATCTGGAAATGATGAGGAAGTTATCCAAAAAAATTATAATGTGAGTGAAAACGGGTAAGATTTGAGGTAGTATCATTTTAATAATACATATCGGAACTGCATCTTCGCCAGACTTAAGAGAACGAATGTTCACTAGCAATTTATACTCAGAAACCATCTCAAAATCACCACAGCCTAACCTAACCATAGAATGTTACTAGTAACAGAACATGCTTGATTTCCAAGTTCATTTATCAATTTTTTAATTTTTTACTTTTTTTATTTCTTTTTTGTAGGTTAGGTTAGGTTAGGTTTATGTGGCTGTCGGCAGAAGCCGACACACTTAGACCAATTTAGGTCCATTGTGATACCACGTATAATTATCTACCTCAACTCTGTAGATGGGACTGGCCAACGACACGCGGTTGTTCTCAAACGGTCCCCCATCTACGTACTAACCGCGCCCAACGTCGTTTAATTACGGTGATCTGATGAGAACCGATTAACTCGACGTGGTATGGTCGTTGGTTTACTTTTTTGTAAGTTACTTGATTATGTAAATACCATTTTATTTGCTTACCAGGCTGACGGAAAAGCCGTAGCTTTTAAGATCATATAATAATAAACAATGACTCATCAATTATAAATAAATGAGTTTGTTACTTACTTATTTACTTATTCATCCTGGAAAAACTGGCGTGATCCTGCACTTGATTCCGGCATGGCAATTGGATTTCCTCAATCTGGTTCTGTAGCAGATGGTACACTTGGCAGGCAGACGAGAAATTGGTTGGCCTTGAACTGACCAAACGTTGGGAAGGCAATAGAATTAATCGATTAAGAAATCGCTGAAATGTTTAATCAATCCAATACCTCGTTTTCTAAAAATAAAATAGACTAGTTTATAAGTGCATATACTCTTCTTCGATTCGTATTCAATATCTTTACGTATTCAATTTTCTCGACATGACAATCACCTACTACTCCTAAAAACCATTAGCTTTAATTTATGTAACTGAGTTCACTTCTGAGATTTTTCTTGTCCAAAAAACTTCAAGTCGCTGCAACCACTTCACATCATATGCCTGCATAATTATACGAGTATCGTCATAACTTTCATATAAGGCAATCGATAATGAGTTATTCTAATTAAAATGTGTGCAGATTTTGAAATACAGCGGCAAATATGCATCTCTGATGAATCCCAAAAACATCCTTTAAGTATTTAGAGAGCTCTTAACATTTTCAAACCGCAGACGAGTGTGAGCGTATACGCATTGTATCGGATACAAATTAAGTGGAAACACCCACTGGACCTAGCTTATAGTTGAGCGAGTTTCTTGAAATCAAATGCAGGTATTTTCTTTAAGCACATTTTTAATTATATAAAGATTAAATTTCTTACTACATACCTATAATAATATATATATATATAATTATAATTATATTATCACTTGCTGAGGTGATGACTTTGCTTGACAACATACTTTTGCAATATAATCCACCATCCTCACCAAAATTAGGGATCACTTCAAGTAAACGAGATACACATTTTCCTCCTTTATAAAATTGCGATTTAATTAGGCAATCATTGCCCGTACATAAAAAAGTATCAGCAAATAGTCATCCACTTGCCTCGTTGTTGCCCAATTTAAGTCATTGCAATACACATAATCTTCCTTTGTTTCGAATTTCGTTCTCTGCTTTCCAACAGAACATCTTCAAAGGACTTAATATTGTAGCTTCTTTTAACACACCTGAGCGCGGCGGGGACAATTTTCAATTTGAGTTTCGCAATCGTATCAAAATCATGTTTCACTTCTACCTTTGTATATATATACAAAGTTTCACTAAATCATGTTTCACTTCTACCTCTAAGCATTTTTAGTCTCGCATTGCTGCTAGTCACCGTACATATTTTATTAGTTGTTTTCTACAAATCTGCATTTTGTTTTAATAATTATCTTGCATTCTTTCCACATAGGGAGCAAGAACAACGTATCTGCTTACGTTAATATAACTCGATGCAGTAGTGAGCTGTGTGTTTCCGCCTTTGAAAAGGAAGCGGAATCAGTGCATTATTTAAGCATCGTTCTTTACATTTGCCTGCAAGGAGAATTAACAACAGCAAACAATGCATTTGTAAATCATAAACTTAGACATTATTTCCCAGACACACAGAACAGGAAGTAAGTGGGATAATTAATTTGCTTACTTTTCAAATTAAAGCTATGTTATATGAATCTACGTGAGTGCATGATTTACGAACCAAATATATATTTTTAGAGAATGTTAAATGCCTCACAGTAGATATTCGTACTTGTTGACATTTAACCACATTTGACCCGAATCAATTTTTTCCTCCGGTTTTTTATTATTATACTGATATTCTGCTATAAAATCAATAAATCAAGTCAAACTGATTTTGCGATTTTTTTTTTTTAAAGGCTCCTGACCCATCTAGGCGAAGAAAAACGGTACGTCGACCTGGAAAGATCTATTGTACCATCGGTCAAAGAAAATTAGTGCGTTTTCCACTTCTCTAGAAAACTTAATAATGCTTCTAGCAGGGAATTTCTTTAAGTCTTCATTACTTAAGAGTTCTTTGAAGAAGATCCTCTTTCTGATTCCGCAGAGGGCTGGGCATTCGCACAATTTATGCTCCGTAGTTTCGTCTTCCTCGATGTACAGCCTGAACTCTGAAGAGCCGGCTAAGTTCATTTGTTAAGGTGGTATCGTAAACCGTGGTGAGCTGTGAAGTGGGTTTAGGATCCTGCTGGCATTGTTTTTAAAGTTCTGAATGGCTCGTTTGGCCTGTCTTAGACCTGGAGTGTTTTCCCAGTGTGAGATACATTTTGAGTATTCCCAGCTTTGTATAGCTAAATTAGTAGCTGATTTAGGTGTGTAGCAGAAGGGTTCAGGACCACCTCTAGCTAGTTCGTCAGCTTTTTCATTACCTTCAAAACATCCATGGCCAGGAATCCACCACAATTTGGTTTTGTTTCTCTGGCTGACTTTCTGGAGGGTATTGAAGCAGTTTAAGACTGATTTGGAGTCAATTGTGTGTGAGCTAAGGACTTTTATAGCTGCTTGAGTGCCCGTGAATATATGAATGTGAGCGCCTTTGATACCAGTGTTGAAGATGTGGTTAGCGCATTCTTGAATGGCGAGGAACTCTGCCTGGAATATACTAGGGCTTTTTCCCATTGGTATTGAGGCGTTGTAACCATCTCATGTACCCGACGCCATTTTAGAACCATCCGTATACCACTTTTATACGATTTGGCGGTTCGGTGGGCTCTTACTAGCCCATGCTTCTCTATTTGGTATCCCCGTAGAGAAACGTTTATTGAAGCATAATGTTTTTTGAAAGCGGTCTGTAGCCGCGCAGATCATGTCAAGTTCTGGAATTTCTAAGAGCAGCGTCATAAGTTCCGGGTGGTCACTAAGACGTATCTCATTCGTTTGGATCAGACTTGCTGAGCTGCGTATTGCCACTTCGTTTATATGTACATATTGTTGCATGTTTGCTCAAACTGTGTCATTGGGCATCAATTAGTCAGGTTGCAGCAGTCGTGCCGCAGCTCTCATCGAGATAGGTCGGCTAGTTAGTGTTCAGCGGGAAAAACGGAAAGTGTATCGATTATAAAAGCGATTTAGCCAAGTACTTTTAAGTCCAAAGTTGGCTTAGTAAGTTAGGCGTCCGACTTTGACGCCGGAGACTCGGGTTCGATTCTCGGCCAGTCTTCAATTTTTTAATTTTATTTTTTTTTTTCGGAAATATAGTGATAGAGACACAAAAAAAACAAAAAAAAAGTGCCGCATTATCAGGCGATGGACCCCGGAAAATCGGTGGTCCCGCTTACGGGTGTGGGTGTGCCGTTGCGACGTGTGGTGCGAACACGTGAGCCGGCAAAAAAATCAGCAGCAACAACAGCAGCAACAACAGCAGTAACGAAAGCAGCAATAGCAGCAACAACAGCAGCAGCAATAACATCAGCAACAACAACAACAATAGCAACAGCAACGAGAAAAGCAGCAGCAGCAGTGTGTATGCCAAGGGCAGTAGCTGCACATGCTTCTAAAATGGCACCAATTGCAGCAACAACAACGGGTCGATCGTTGCCTAGGCGAGTGTTCTCGCAGGCAATACCAGCACCAACAAAGTCAGTAGCAGCAGCTGAAAACCCAGCTACAGAAGTAGAGAAGGAGGAGTTTCGGAAGGTGGAGAAGAGGCGACGGAAGCTTAATCCGAAGCCGAATCTTTCTGCGAAGAGAAGGGCGAACCTGGCAGGCCCTAATGTGGA
Source organism: Portevinia maculata (assembly GCA_949715645.1). Classification (NCBI taxonomy): domain Eukaryota; kingdom Metazoa; phylum Arthropoda; class Insecta; order Diptera; family Syrphidae; genus Portevinia; species Portevinia maculata. The sequence continues at coordinate 64,053,282 of OX454525.1, read as the reverse complement.
ATCATCGATGGCTGGTACCGATGATGACACGGATAACACCAGCTCTTACGAAGCTGAAGTGCGAGCGGGCCGGTACGTCGGAGAGGGAAACTCCTTCAGGGACCTACCGGTCGACGACGATGATAGCAATGTCATCCAAATGGAGGATAGAGAGGAAGATGATGAGGAGGCTCAGCTTGACCAACTCATCAAAGAGCTCCTTGAGAAATGTGAGCAGTTGAGGCTGAAAAAAGTACAGCAGCAGCAACAACAAATAGTGCTGAGGGAGCAAATTCAGCAACAACATCAACAGAAGCAACAACAACGACAACAGCAACAGAACCAACAAAAGCAGCAACAGCAGCAGCAAAAGCAGCAACTGCAGCCAAATCAGCAACAGCAGTCAAAGCAGCAACAGCAGCAGAAACCAGCAAGGAAGAACAAAATTCCACCGATTAATGTGAGTAATTTCGATATAAGTGATAGTATAAGGTTATGTAGGCTTATAACAAAGAACTTTCATGTTAAAAGGCTATCGGCCAATAAACATATAATTATTTGTGAAGAAATAGAGGAGTACAATAGGGTGCGCACCGCCTTGGGAGAGGTTAAGACCGAGTACTTTACGTACACCCCAAGAGAGCAAAAGCTAAAAACCGTTGTATTAAAGGGAATTGATCCCTCAATAAAAACGGAGGAGCTCGAAAGAGAGCTAAAGAACTTTGAAAGCGATGACCTCAAGTTCGTGGGGGTCAAGCCGTTTTCCTCGGCTGTGGCAAGGGGTGGTAACCGTCACTTACCATTCTTCCTGGTTCAGCTCACTCCCGACAGCAAAATCGACAGGCTGCGAAATATCCGCTTCCTGTACTACCATGCTGTAAGGTGGGAGAAAATAAAGAGGTCAGATCGCATACTTCAATGTATGCGCTGCCAAAGGTTCGGGCACGCCGCAGCTAACTGCAACATGCAGTTTAGATGCGTCAAGTGCGACAAAGACCACAAACATGGTGAATGTTCTCTTGGCAAGGAGAGAGTCGAAGACCGGGGTGTCCTCTCTTGTGTGCTCTGCAGGAACTCTGGGCATCCCGCCAACTTCAGGGGTTGCCCAAAGTACCAGGAGCTGAAAAAGCGAGTCCAGGCCCGCAAACAGCAGTCGGAAGACGATAGGCGTCAAAAGAGTCGCTCGTTCTCGAATTTTGTGGCACCCAACGTGTCCTTTGCCCAAATGGCAGCTGGACCGGGTCAAGCCCACATGACATCAATCCAACCAAAGGTAGCCCAAAAGGCACCAGAGGTGGATCTGGACTTAAAATCGATCCTTCTGTCTCTGCACGGAAAGATCGACAAGTTCCAGAAACAATTAAATGAACAAGCGGCCCGAATTGACTTTATCTATTCGGAGCTGTTTGTGGGGTCTGGTGTGCCATAAATCTAATGGCTGCGCTGGATGAGGGAAACTTAAAGATCCTTGCTGTGAATGTTAATTCACTAGTCAGGATCGAGAAAAGAACGTCACTTGCCAATTTGTTGAAAACCGAAAACCCGGATGTGCTTTTGGTTAGCGAAACTAAGCTAAATCAGAAGCACAAACTGGGATACAAAGACTATCATGTAATAAGAAGAGACCGGCCTCACTCCACTCAAGGAGGTGGGGTTGGAATCTTAATTCGAAAAGGCCTGCGCCATAGGGTTATATATAGCGGAGACGTGCGTAGGTTCCAGTTGTTGGAGGCATGCATCATATGCATTCCTCTCCATAGCCGGAGGAGAATGTATGTGGTGTCGCTTTACGCACCTGCTGCACCTCCACCAAACCAATTTATGACAGAGCTCGAGACACTTTTTCGTGGTCTGCAGCTGAACTCGGAGGAGAATTATTACTTCTTGGCCGGAGATATTAATGCCAAACATGCGGCATGGGGAAATGTTACTGCAAATCCCAGGGGCAACCAGTTTCACGACTGGTGGCGCCTCAATATGATTGAGTACAACCTCGAGTTGTACGCGACGGATATCCCTTCTTTCCCAAGAAGCGGTGCTTTCCTGGACTTGGCCTTAACGGACGCAAGACTTCAACTGACGAACATAGATCAAAACACGCGGAACTGTTTGCGTGCGTTTGAGTACGATAGTGATCACTACGGACTCGCCGCCACAATACGGATCCCGAACGAGCAAACGCTGCTGGAGGAGTACGAAGCATTGTGTTCATTCGATTATCGGAGGGCACAATGGTCGCGCTTCTCCAGATTTTTAAAGCGAGATATACGTTCGAGTGGGATCGACCCACCGACAAACAGTAACATGACAAATGATGACATTGATCGGCATTTATTGCAAATGAACGACGCCATCAAACGAACTATGGAACGAACTATTCCTCGAGTAGGACGTTCCGACGACGACCAGACAGAAAAGTACAGAAACCCGACAATCGACGCACTATACCGACAGAAAAGTAGACTGCTCTCGAGGCTTAAACGGCTGTACAGGCAATTTACTGATCGCAACGACCCGGAGGTAAGGATGCTGAATTCAGAGATCCGAATCCTGAAACAGCTGATAAAAGAAAATTACAAAAAATCTGTAAGTCTGTATTGGGGCAATAAAATTCGGGCTATTAAAACCTGTAGTCCGAATATGTTCCCACAGATAAATAAGTTGTTCAGGAGGAAAGATCACAATGATATTCCTTGTGTTCGAATCTCCCAGACAGCAGACAACAGACAGACAGTACTGACTGCTGGAATAAGTCCAGAAAGTGTCGCTTCAAACGACGATTTTTTCGTGGTCGAGGACCCACAGGAGAAAGTGGATTTGCTGGGCGCTTGTTTCGAGGCCGTGTATACGGTGAGCAATCCTGTTCGCCGTAACCACGACATTGAGAATAGGGCTCTGGTGAACCACTTCGATCTGCGCACCGAACTTGAGAATTGGCGATCTGAGAATAACGGATTCACCGTGTTCACTGATGAAAACCATGCTAATGCAGTTGTCGCCAATGGCCGAGATGCATCGCACTTGTTCGTGTCGAAGGATGATCTTCTGTGCATCTTCGGGTCGCTAAAGAATAAAAAGTCGGCGGGGATGGATGGTGTCCCAAACGTCGTATTGAGACACCTGCCTTTGGAGGCTGTAGATATTTTCACCACGCTGTTTAACAATGCGCTGAATAATGCACATTATCCGGCGCATTGGAAGGTAGCTGTGGTACACCCTATCCCGAAAAAAGGTAAAGATAGGACGAACCCAGCCAATCTCCGGTCAATTAGCTTGCTTCCGAATATTAGCAAGGTCTTTGAAAAGGTTGTCAATAGAGCTCTGTTAAAGTGGGTCGAGGACAATAACATAATTCCGGACAACCAGTTTGGTTTCAGGGCGAGGCATGACACTATTCATGCCGCGTCGAAACTGGTTTCCGACATTCAGTGGAATAAATGCAAGAGCCAATGCACGGGTGCTTGTCTGGTTGATTTTGAGAAGGCTTTCGACACCGTATGGTTAGAGGGACTTTTCTACAAGTTGACCAGGCGGGGGATGCACAAACCTTTGCTATATGTAATTTATAATATGCTTATGGGAAAGAAGTTCGTTGTCAAATGTGGCAACGTGACTTCGAGCAGAGTCTTTCAAATTAAAAACGGTTTACAGCAGGGGGCGGTCAATTCTCCGATCCTGTTTAACATTTACACGAGTGATCTGGTGGGTTCACTCAGCCATGCTATAGCGTATGCCGACGATTTGGTGGCATACAGATCAGGTCCTAAAATCGAGGTCATTAATATCCTTTTGCAGCGTGACTTCGATCAAATTAAGCGATATTGCGACGACTGGAAGTTGAAAATCAACTTTCAGAAGACGGAAACAATCTTGTTCAGAACTCCATTGGCTGGGGCCTCTAGGGATACCAGAAAAAACTGAAAAAAATTGGCCATTATTGGACAAAATGGGCAGCCATTGGCGGTGAGAAGCGCAGTTAGATATCTAGGTATCTGGCTTGACCAGTATCTATATTTCGATAGACATATAGTTGCTTGTCTTGCTGGGGCCAAGAAGGCTTATGCTCTGACAAGGAGACTGTTTCATAGCAGTCAACTTGACTCCAGAGTGAAGGTCATTTGCTACGTGGCCCTTATAAGGCCGATCATCGCTTATGGTTGTCCATTATGGTTTAATATAGCGCCTAGCTATATGGAAAAGATTCGGGTTTTGGAGAGACAATGTCTTAGGACCTGTCTCCGGTTGTTCCGAACGCCTGAATCCAACTATATAAAATACTATCCCAACAAGGTCCTATACGATGGGGCTCAGTTGAATAGGATTGACAATTTCCTCATTAAGGTGACTCGAAGGCACGTTGCAAGGGCGATGGCCAGCGACAATAGTCTGATCTTTGGGGCTTACTACCCCAATGAAATGTACATTGAGAGTACACTCCGGTCTGGCTTTATCCCGCCAGAGGCATTTATCCATATTGATGCAAAAGGGCTGGTACAGACGAGGGATGGTATCCCGGTATTATACCACCGCTACCGCAGTGCGAGAGATAAGCGGCTCATCCGCGGCGAGGACGTCGCCAATGCTCATGAGCTCCTCCGTTTTAGTACCGCAATAGCGGAGAGGGATAAATTCGATACAGAAAAGCAATTTGCCGAATTTTGGTGGCTTTTTGAAGGTGGAGGGTTCAACATGCCCTCCCAAGACGGTGCGTTACTCTAGGTAACATCCTCTTAGTTTGTAAGATAGATTAAGTTAGCTAGGGCGTTTCTGGGAGGGGCCGGGCTCGCCAACTTGTGGTGGTGCTTCCGGGAGGTGATTGATTCTGTAAGGCATCAGTCAGCTCACGGCGGCGCGTGTGCACGTTGACGACTGCCAGGCGCTCGGAAAGCAATTGCGAATTTGACCACTTGTTTCGTAATGCAACGAGTGCTCAGAATCCTAATTATAGTTAGAATATGTTAAGTAGTTTAAGTAAGTAGAGTAGGTAGTTTGTAATTTGTTTTTTTATATAAAAATATAAAATTTGATAAAGATGCCGAGTTTTCTTAAAAATTTTCTCGATGAAAACATAATATGTAAGATTAGTTCGTAAAATAGTTTTTAGGCCGAAAGGCAATAATTATAAGATAGAGTTAAGTTTAGGGCGTCCGCATAAGGATCAATAATCTAGAATAAGTATCCTGTTAATGTTAAGTTAGATTTACTCATTTTTGTCTAGTATATAAGTTGATATAAGCTAATAATTAATAAAAATGAATTTAAAAGTAAAAGTAAAAAAGTCAGGTTGCAGCGCCATCTAGTAGAAAGTAGCCATATTACCGATTTTGGCAGCATTTGAATAGCAGTTTGAGTAGCTGTGGAATAACTAGTACATACATAAGCCGTGTTTCTTTGCACGCGGATATATGGATAATTTGAAATTTGCATGTAAAATGCAACAACAACTTATCCTATATACGCTAACTTTAGTGGAGATAGCTGCCGCCGCTAAGTCAGTTAGCGGGGATAAACAGTGCTTCCAAAACCTACTTTCTTCGTTTCTGATGAACCGATGCGATGAATTTTTCAGGAAATGTCAAAGTTTGCCATCCCTCCGCCCACTAACACATCCCGCCGAATATTTTGTTCGTGATTTTATTATTATTATTTTTCAAACTTCATTATAAAGGTAATTAAATTTAGCAAATCTGTTAATGTGAAATTGTTTTTCATAATTTTACTCGTAGAATATGCTTGGCATCAATTTTAATTGTCGGAAGTAAATATTTTTCAATTTCAGGATTTTCAATACAAATTCCTTAACTTCAACTTACAGCTGTGTCACGGTGTATGTCATAGGTGCATGTGTGCTGCCAAGTTTTTTTTGATGAATTCTTAAGCGGCGATAGTCGTTTTCTGATGCCATCCCTATATCCGCGTGCAAAGAAACACGGCTATAGTTATGTTGTTCTCGAACCTTCTAAACTTAACGAATCTGGAAATTTCGAGATGTGTCACTAGGAGCTATAAATAGATGTCGTAGGAGCACCCAAGACATTCTAGTTGTGAACCACGATTAAGAATGCGATAGATGACAGTAGTGAAAAGTATAGAGAACATTAAAAAGTATAAGTATTGAGTAAGAGAAAAGTGATTGTGTATTTAAAGTGATTAATTGTGAAAGTGAATTTTTGTGAATAAGTGAATTATTAGAATAATAATCAAGAATTAAATTGAAAGAGAATTAAATAAAGTTTAATTAAATAGAATTACGTTTTATCTTTTCGAATCCTAGCCTGGATGTAACATTGGTGTCAGAAGTGGGATAAAACGTATTCAGTGTGAAATTAAAGTGAAGTGAATTATATAAAAAAAAAACAAAAAAAAATGGGCCGCACATTGAAATTACTACAGCTCAGTATACCGCAGTTAAAAGCTGAACTAGAAAAGCGTAATTTTTCCACAGCTGGAGGAAAAAGTGATCAGGTGCTTTAACTGCAGGAAGCTGTTGAAAACGAAGGAGAAAACCCCAAGTCCGTTTTGTTCGACGTAGCAGGAAAACAATTAAGTACAGGCGTTGATATGTCTGCTATGATGGAATTACTTCTGGCCAAGTTCGATCAGAAATTCGACTCTATGGACTCTAAGTTCGATGAACAGAAGAATTCTATGAACTCTCAGTTCAATGAACAAAAGAATTCTCTAGAACAACAGACAAATTCTCTAGACTCTAAATTTGATGAACAGAAGAATTCTCTAGATTCCAAATTGCAATCAATGGACACTAAATTGGAAGAACAAAAGAATTCCATTGCCGCCCAAAAGAGCGCTGTGGAAGATTTTAAAAATGTTCTCGAAGGAAAACTCGAAGAAATTGAACAAAAGTTCGAGAAGGTTGAAACCAAATTCGACGAAATCCATACAAACTTCGAGAACTTGGCTAAAGAACTCGAGAAAGTGAAGAAGCAGAAGGCTCGAGAAAATTCTGCGGACTGCCCGAGAAGGAAAGAGATACAGCCTCCTGTTTCCGATGGTCAAACATCATGGCCAATTTATAAGAAACAGTTTGAAGCAGCTGCAATGGTGAACAGCTGGGACAACGAGGAAAAGTCGATTGAGCTAACGCTCGCACTTAGAGGTACAGCTGCGGAGTTACTCCAAACCGTCTCAGAAGAGAAGCAACACAACTATGACGCCCTGGTCAAGGCTATAGAAATGCGCTTCGGTGATGAGCATATGCAGCAAGTGTTCAGGGTCCAGCTACGCAGTAGAGTCCAGAAGAGGGGAGAAACACTTCAACAGCTGCAAGCAGATATCGAACGTCTGGCACATCTGTCATATCCTAATGCTGTTGAGGTTCTCATCAATGAAATGGCTGTGGAGGCGTTTATCCAAGCCATTGAAGATAGACAACTGCAAATGGCCGTAAGAGTGGCTGGAAAGAGAACTCTCGCTGAGGCCCTAGCATTTGCCTTGACAATGCAAGCTGCTGATCAGGCATCGCATGTGTTCCACCGCGTAAGGGAAATGACAGCCGCTGAATGCTCATGTCAAAGAGCGGACATCGTAGACCGGAACAGAGATAACAGAGGTCGAATGCGCTGCTGGAACTGCAACAAAATAGGGCACCTACAGAGGCAGTGCAGAGCTCCACCCAGACAAGGCAGTTGTCCACATTGCGGGCCTAGGAGGCGCAACGAAGAAGCATCTGGCAGATATAGCTTCGCAGAACCAGCAGTCGGGAAACCTGTAAGGACCAGCTTCTCGGGGCAGAAGTGGGTTTCCGGAATCGACGACCCAAGGACCACAATTCAAGTCTCCCAAACCAAACGAGGAAACCAGAGTCTAACAGTGGAAGCCTATATCGGTCAAAATAAGTGCGTGGCAGCCATCGACACCGGTGCCACCGCTTCCATTATAAGAAGGGACATCGTATGCCAAATTTGTGTGCACAACACCAGCAGTAACTGTCTGAAAACAGCAACAGGAGCGACAGCGAAAGTGTATGGAGAGATCATGCTAACAATAAATCCGGCAGGAGTAGCATTCCCCCATACTTTCCTAGTAGCCCATATATGTGACGAATGCATCATTGGAATCGATTTCATGAAGGCGCATGATGTAGTATTGGACTTTGGTATGCAAGTAATCAAGTATCGAAACGTAGAGATTCCGATGATGTACGGGAACGAGAACGCCGTATCCCTTAGGACAGTCATTAGTGAGGACGAGGTCCTACCACCTTCTTCAGAGACACTGATTCGAACAAAGCTGGAAGGTGATCCTATGAGCCACCGATTCTTTCTAGTTGACCCAAAAGACAACCACTACCGAAACTGCGTGGTTGGAAAAGTGCTTGTCGAGCCGAAGAACAATATTGTTCCCGTACGAGTTCTTAATGCGGAACACAAAAGCGTCAAATTGAAGCAAGGTGAGGTAGTTGGGAAGTGTGTACCGGGTACTGAAAACCACAGAAACATTCATCGGATATCCGGCGACCGCATGAAGACGAGGTATGATACCAAAGCAACTACCACAGGATTCCAGGAAGGAGATCTGGTATGGCTATACAACCCTCATCGCCGAAAAGGCATGTCTAAACTACAGCAGGATTGGGAAGAACCCTATAAGATAGTGAAGCGCATCAACGATGTTGTCTACCGGATCCAGCGAGGAAGAGGCAAGCTGAAAGTTGTCCATGTGGATCGTCTCCATCGCTACCATGGCGAAAATATTGACGTGCTTGTTCGGGACGAACAAGTTTAAGAGGGATATTGTTGCATGTTTGCTCAAACTGTGTCATTGGGCATCAATTAGTCAAGTTGCAGCGTCATCTAGTAGAAAGTAGCCATATTACCGATTTTGGCAGCATTTGAATAGCAGTTTGAGTAGCTGTGGAATAACTAGTACATACATAGTTATGTTTTTCTAGAACCTTCTAAACTCAACGAATCTGGAAATTTCGAGAGGTGTCACTAGGAGATATAAATAGATGTCGCAGGAGCACCCAAGACATTCTAGTTGTGAACCGCGATTAAGAATGCTATAGATGACAGTAGTGAAAAGTATAGAGAAAAAGTATAAGTATTGAGTAAGAGAATAGTGATTGTGTATTTAAAGTGATTAATTGTGAAAGTGAATTTTTGTGAATAAGTGAATTATTAGAATAATAATCAAGAATTAAATTGAAAGAGAATTAAATAAAGTTTAATTAAATAGAATTACGTTTTATCTTTTCGAATCCTAGCCTGGATGTAACAGTATGTTAGAGCCAAAAATATCAGAATGTACTGAATATATAATAAATTATTTTAAAGGCATTTGTGCGTTTCTTTTCACTGATATAGAAACAAGACAGTTGGTCATAAAGAGAATGGAGAAAAGGAATCTGCGCTCTTACGAGTCATTTATGATAATTTCGAGGACTAAGGGCAGTAAAGCAGAATGCGAGACGTTGTACCCTTATGAGCTGCGATTAGTTAAAGTGAAAATATATTGTGTTGCGAAAACGCAACGCACGCTGGGTCCGAGTACCAACATACACATTTTTTTTAATTCAATTTAACATATTTTGCCGAGATCCCGAATTCTGCCATCGCAGCGTTGAGCTCCTGATGATGAATGCTTTCATATGAGACTTTAAAGTGATGATGGTGAGTCTCGACTGGAAATTAATTGTTCTGTTCTAGGATTTGCCTAAGTGTAATGATTTGGTCTATTGTCGATCTGTCGGACCGGAAGCCTCACAGATAAATGCCGATCAGTGTATTACAGAACGGCTTCAGACGTTCGAAATTGGTTAAGACATTAAATGTTATATTTAGCAGGGGTATGCTCGATAGTTCTTTTAGAAGAGAGGCTTTCCTTTCTTGAAGATGAGACATATGGATCTGATAGTTTAGGCATCGCAAATGCTTTCTTCAAACCATACCTGGTTGATGATTGTTTGCATGCATCCTACCAAAATAGCACCTACGTGTTTCAAGAGCTCCGCTGCCAAACCATCGTCCGGTTTGGTTTTAATAAAGCAAACAAAAATCCGTGGACTTCAGTATACACCATCTTTTGGTGTGTTTATTTACTTAAGCGGGTATACGCTCAGTCATATTTGTCTCTTAAAAACAACAACAACTTATCCTATACGCGATAGTTATCCCCGTTAGGCTTTTAAGCGGATATAGATTAATGCTTCCAAACACCGTTTTCTATGTTTTCCGAAAACTTTTGTTATCGAATGCCAACACTTTGACATTTCTCAACTTCTGAACTGATCCCCAAATTTTACTTGCGTGTGAAGATTTATTTTTACCAAAAAATATTCAACCGTTGCTATTTCCAAACTAATGGTCATTTAAGGGTTAACTTTATACTTTTAAATTTGCTCTACACGGTGTTATATTAAATTTGTTATATGTGTAGTGTTTTGGAATTTAAGTTCCAGGTTCAATGTGCACGTGTTTGACTGAAAATACAAAAAAAATTATATTGAAGCACATGCCATTTCCGAACCACTTATTCTATCGAAGTCGACTTTGTATTGTACAGCGGATTGGATAAGAAGTAACAGAGAGGAGATCATTTATAAAAATGAGAAAGAGAGTCGGGGACAGAACAGAGCCTTGGGGGACACCAGCATTTATTTAGTGAGTTGCAGACTTCAAACCGTCCAAAACAACTTGATTTGAACGGTCCGAAAGGTAATTTCTAATCCATTGAAGAAGAGTATCATCGATTCCAAAAGCACGCATTTTCGACAAGAGAGCTTGCCACTCTGTCAAATGCCTTTGAAATATCAAGCACAACAATCTTACTTTCACCACCTTGATGAAGAGATTGGTTCCACTTTTCATTTAGATACGTCATCAAATCACCAGTGAACCTGTTGCTGCGAAAACCATACTTGGTCATTAAGAAGTTTTCGCGGTTCAAGATATTTCATTAGCTGACGGCTTATCAGCGTTTCCATGACCTTAGAAAGAAGGGACGTAAGTGCAATTGGTCGGTAGGAGGAGGGAGAAGAAGATTCGCCTTTTTTTGGTACAGGCTGGACAAATGCTGTTTTCCATCTTCCCGGGAAGAGTCCTGAAGAATAGGACAGATGGAAAAGCGCAGGGAGAACACCTCTTCAGAACGATAGGGGAAATACCATCTGGACCAGCGGATTTGTGAACGTCAAAATCTTGAAGTTGTAGTACCATACTTCATACTAAGATACATTAGTACTAAGTAGTACTACTACCCATCACTGACAGACAGAAATTCCTTAAAATACTAATTCTAACATGATACATACACGACTTCACAGATTACAATTCCAGATACCAATCGTGGCAACGTGAACAACAAATCAAAGTCCACACAAGGGCTTTCCCCAGACCAGACGATAGTTTTGTAATCACAATCCACCTACAAGAGATTCCCACAAAGGTACAAGCCATGAGATAAGAATTCCGCTTCACCTTGAGCCGTGTTGTGCATGGTGTCAAATTGAACAGCCGGCTGGTGAATTCAAGTCTAGATTTACTGCTGCATAAGCATTTATATAATATGTAGTATAAGTGAATAGATGTAATTAATTAGAATAAGATTTTTGTATAAATAGGTTAAGAAAATCGTAATAAAATCAATCTTAAACTGGACGCAGTAAATGCATATTATTTAATTTTCAGGTCGGCTCTTTAGATAAAAAAAACACTTAGGCTTTTCAGCCATCTATTTCTACACGGCTTGGGCTAGCCTTTCAATAAGACCCATAGCTTTATAGGCGAGGCCGGCTTAAAATATATTGCATACACTTTGTTACACTACATATTACATTGCTTATGGTAAAATACACTTATTACAAAGTACTCTAGCCACTGTACGAGTGCGAAAGTGGACTGGTGCCATGGAGAATTCTACGCGGTCGAGTACAGGGGGAGACAAAGCACAATCTGGGAGCGTTGAGCTGACTGCAAAGTGAGCAGCAAGCAGATTGGCCTTATCTGCTGAGCTGACAGCTGGAATGTCATTCTATCTAGCGTCCGATCTCACTAAACCGACTGCATATTAGCTCCACTATAGGTGCCATTACAGGGCACTGTCTGATAGGCAAGCACGCATCGAGGCTTGGCGTTCATTCGAACGATTTCTGCAGAAGTTGCTTTGACGAGGAGGAGGAGGAGACTATACCTCACTTTCTCTGTACATGTCCTGCTCTCTCCCATAATAGAAATCTTTATCTGGGAGATTTTTTGCTTAATGATCTTAACGACTTAGCTAACCCTGACGTTAGAAGTCTATCGCGCTTCATAAGAAGCTCTAAATGGTTTAACTAGTAGCGGGGGAAACCCCGGTCTCTTAAATTCAAAGTTTAAGTGCAAGTCACACCAATCTTGAGGCGATGTTTGCAATTTTCCCAACTTTCAAATGCTTACATTTTGAGCGAACTTTCTGCCTTGCTTGTATTTTGACATAATTTTCTATCTTGTTTACAAACAATTTTTGTTTCGCTCTCGAAGTTGCATTTTTCAATGTGTTTGACTCGACTTTTAACGCTGAAGTTCTCGCTGTTGTCGAAGTCGAAGGCAAAGTTGAAGTGGTGAAATGTTTTTGTACCTTTATACTCTAGTTTGTGTGGAGAAAACAGCCGAAATGGCAAATGACAGCCAGCATAGTGCTGCCAAGTCACAGTCGTGCGTTTTTTTTTATATAAACGCCTATAAACGCCTGAGTAAAGTAAGGTTTTGTTTTCTTGCTTCATTTGGTGTGCATTGAAATAAAACAAAATTGAATTCGCGATTCGCTTTTAGTGTTGTTCAACATGTGGTCGGACTCAGCCGAAGTTGTGTCAATCTTACATAGAATTTTTGAAGCAATTCAGGAAAAGAACGCAAATAGCAGAGAGTGGTGGGTGCATCCATATAATCTAAAACGAAATGCTGAGAATGTGATAATAAACTTAATTTCACCAGAATGCGGACGCATAATATGATTAGGGAACGCGAAGGCTTGCTTCAGGAAATATATATTGAGCGTGAAGCTATGAAATACGTACCTCAAGGAGAAACACCTGAAGATATTGGAAGAGCAAGACCATCAAATGCTGCACGTAACATACGCAATAAGTATGTTCAATACTTTAACTCCTCTACTGGAGCAGTTCCTTGGCAATAAAAGTATGCCATCTAGTTTTGGTTACATTATTTTTAAATACAGTATGTCAAGTATTTAAAGTAATACTGTATTATATTCATACACATTATGTAGGTACATTAATAAACATGTATAAAATTAAAATTCAATAAAACTTACCTTGGCAATTCATTTCAGTTGCTATTTCTATCCACAGCTTATCAATAGTAACTTTATTAGCATGTTCCTTATCTTTAAAATTATAGATAGAGCTTCTTGCCTCAATTAAAAAAAATATTTTTTCTCCATGTACTGTACATTCTTATATGTTAAAATTTGCGCACAGAGTAAACCAGAGTATAACCATATAATGAGTAGGGACACTCTCATATTTTTGACTGAAGGGTAATTGTAGAGGTTCATAACTATTTGTAATCATTAAAAAAAATAATCAGAAAAAGCAGCCATAAATCATTTTAAAAAGTAAATCAGGTACCAGTGCACGTAGTGAAACGTTATTCACAACGAGGATCAAGTCGATGCGTCTTTAAAAAAGTATTAAGAAAAACCCCACGATGTTTTGCAAAAAACAAGAGGTCATCTATCGGCAACGAAACAAGTTTTCTTGTTTTGCTTTTGTTTTTATGCTTAGTTTCATTTGGTGTGTGTTGCGCTATAAGAAAGTATGCAATTATCGTCAACGACGCTGGGTCGAAACAGTTTTGTTGCATTCGGTGTGTGTTGCTCGTATACAATGGCATGTATTTTCGACAACCACCACCGAAATACTTCTTTGGTGTGTGCACTCTCATAACAAACAATGTTCTCTTGTATTACGAAACAAAAAAACACGTTTTGCTTTATCCGGAGTGGTTTTAGCCTAAGCGAACCGGAGAAGTATAGGTTATTAATAATTTATATAGACTTATACTTGCCAACATGTTTTATCCATTGAATTTATTTAAACAAATTAAAACGGCAACAAATGCGCTGCGCTACATAGCAGTGCATTACCCTTGAGAAAGTATCCAACTTATTCTATTGACCGTCACTGTCTAAACTCGTACATTTATTTTGAATTGGAATAGAAGTAGAGTTTTTACGACGAATCTAATGCATTTGTCACTTGCTTATTACCTGAAATTAGATTTCTCACAATTTCTATTGGGAGATTGCTGTGTGAATTGAATATCTGTGGTCTTATTATTATTTTGGAATTTTTGAATATTCGAGTAATTTTTTCAAGCTTTATTTGAATATACATATGTATATAGATTGCCAGGTACCATTGGCGCAAATTTTTAGTCAAGTTTGCTTTAGGGGTTTATGTTCACACTAATTAATTGCAACTTCAAACAAAAAAGCATTCTCTATCTTTTGCTCATTTATAGACGCTTTTCAACATGCCGATTAATAGTTTTTACTTTACAACAACCCTTCAAGAAAAGTCATTGAAATACACACAGAAGCACAGAATACATTATATGAGATAGTCAGCTTCGACAGAGTCTCAATTTGGCCCGAAACGAAATAACATCTGTAAAATGACTTTTAAACGATTGTAGATAGATAGATAGATATTTTATTTCGTTTATAATTTACAATTTGTTATAGCACAATTTACATAATTCAAATACAGAGATATGACAGCTTTATGTCTTTCTACTGAAAAAAGTTTACAAGTGACAAAAATTAACATAAATTAGAAAAATGTTTGTTTTTGAGGAAAAACAACGACTAAAAACCTCAAATTAAGGTTTAAACGATTGTGTATTTTTGGTTTTTGCATAGAAATTAAATTAGAAACTTACGCACACAATCTCAGTTAGACCATCGACCATCTTTTATAATGTAAGGTTAGAAGCAAATTTAATTTAATAGTTAAAAGCAGAGATGTCAGATTTATCTACCTCACGAAAGTACAAAAATCGATAGTAGATGTAATAAATGCATTTTTCTTGTTCCCAGAAAAAATGGTATTTCAGCCATTTCTGGACAGGGCTTTTGCCTTTTCGATAGAGGATTAGGCAAATACCATCGGAAGAAAAGAAATTGAGGAAAAACCATCTACGACACATTATACCAACGACATAAAAAAATCGATCTAACTATCCCATTAAACAAACAACGCATTAAAATATATATACCTATGCTTTCACGAAGGTAAGATCGGGATAAATTAGCGTTTCAGGTGCCTATGGTGATCAAACTCCGATTGAAATATTTAACATCAGATTTTGGGGACTTTATCTTTATTACGAAAAATATCAAAAATTTAGTTTTGATTTGGTCAGTCGCTAATATCATTTTAAAGTGCACTCTATCAATCTATAAATTATCTTTATTTTATTGATAGCTTTTCTGAAGAAAATTAAATAAACAAATGTATTTAAGCGACTCAATTAACCGTTGGCATTTCACTATAAATTGCAGCCGATAATGCACGTCAAAAGTACATTCTAATACTACCCGGCACTGTCCAGTAATTGAAACACAAATAAATAAAATACAGAACTGGGTCGTACGAAACTTTTTCGCATTTAATAGAATGGGTTTCAAATCATTTTTTCTGATTAGCCATTTTCTCAGGATTAAAAAGTATTGTAAAAATGTAGATTATATGAAGATAAAATAGCTTTATTTAATTTGTTGAATAAAAAAGTATTTTAAATTTCTCTTTCATCTTGATATCTGTGTGTATATGACCTCGTCTCCCCTCCTTTTCAAGTTTTTTTATACACATTTGAAAAGGTAGCTAATTTATTTGGGTTTGCATAGTGTTTTTTCTTGTTTTGCTTGTTTATTGCAGCAATATACACTATACAAAGGGATAATACAAATATTTCTTACATATCACACATAATAAATTGTGAATGCATAAGTTAAAAAACATCTTGAAATTTAATTTTAACCCTTTTAGTAGAGGCCAGAAACAGGTAATAAAAGTAAAGCCGCATTTTATAGGGGTATGTCGTATGAGTACCTATGCAAAAGGTACATAATGATTTTTATTATATGAACTTGTAAATGTTTTTATGAAAAGATATGTTCTCGACTGCAAAATTTACCTGATGGTAGGTACAAAATGTTTATTTGTAAGTAGAGAATTGTTAACGCTGCTTGTTGAAAGTAAATAATTAAATGAAAGTATGGTGTGAGCTGTCGGATTTAATATCAATTGTCAGGTTGTTGCCATATTGAAAAACATAACCTCTTAAAAAAAAACGGCCGAGTGGTGAAATAAAACCTCGCACCTACTCCAAATCAAACAGTGACCCCAAGCAGGGGGTTGCAGGTGGGCAGCATGCCCACCATAGACATTGCAACGATTTGCCCTTGCACCTACTCCAAATCAAACAGTGACCCCAAGCGGTGGGGGGGGGGGGGGCAGCATGCCCTCCATATGCATTGCACTGTTTATGGGTTTTGTTGCGAAATCGCAAGTAGATTCCGTAAACAGTGCAACGGTTCTACCTGCAACACCCACGCTTGTGGTCCCTGTTTGATTTGGAGTAGGTGCGAGGTTTTATTTCACCACTTGGCCTTATTGCACTTTCGGTAAATGAATTTCATGGTACCTCTAATGAGCAGTAAGTCGGACGAAATGGAATTCAATAAACCTATCCTGCCCTGCTGCTGAGATTAGAGTTCTCTCCGAAAATTTGGGACTTATGTCCCATCTTCCACAAAATATTTTGGAACTTATGTCGCGATGGTGTGGGACATAGGTCCCAAATAAATTTTGGGAATTATGTCCCTGCGCCTTATTTTCACAAATTTGTAATAAGAAAAAATTTTAAGAATTCAAGGAGAGATACGATTTTAATTCATTTTTAAGTTTGGTTGTGATATTCAAATTTCGGATAGAGTAGGGCAAGGAGTTTCATAACCGTGTGGAGTGAATAAAAAACTGACGCTCAGATGTTAAGCAAGAGTACCGAGGAGGGATCAATTAAGCTGATCTGCTTGAGGTGGGAAATCTTATTTTTTCGTATGTATTGTATAAGTCGGTTGATGTGTTAAAATTATGTCTGAAAACAGGCAAAGAGTTCGAAACATGAGTAGATTGTCGAAAGTCATATTATAAAGTTGGCTGGAGAAGACTGATACTCGATCAAATTAACGCAATCCGAACACATATCGCACAATACAATTAAATGCCACATTAAGCTTCCTCTTGGATACATAACTACAGCTGCAAACAATTTCACAAGCATATTTTAAGACTGGTATGGCTAGAATTTTAGCAAGTAAGAGTCGTGTTTTAAAGGGTGTAAAGGATTGGATCGCCCACAATGTTCGGTAAACTCCATAGGTCTTGCCGACTGCAAGATTATTGTGGTTGTCCCAAGTTAAGAATCGATTAGAGGGCACCCCAAAGGTTTTTGACGGACTCTACATACTCTATAGGATCATCTTGGAGTGTGAGGATAGGAAAATAAGCCAGATCTAGGGGCATTCGCGAAATCACGATGCACTTAGTTTTATTTCCATTTAATATCAGTCCATTTCGTTGTGACCACTGCACTATATCGGCAAGATCATTGTTAATCGATTGTGTGGCGTGCTCTATTAAACCCAGTTGACAGCTTAATATGAGCTAAGCATCATCAGCATTCAAATGAATTGAGCTCTTTTTGATGACATTAGGAAGATCGTTGACATATAGAGAACAACAAATTCCCTAGTATGTATCCCTGAGAGACACCACTTATGATAGGCGGGAGGTTTGAAAGGGATTGATTAACTTCTACGGCTTGAAATCTATGAATTAAGTATGGCGATACTAACTTCATAGCACAAGACTCGAAGTTATATATATGAGACAACTCGCAGCACAAAAATGAGTGGTCAACCAAATCAAAAGCCTTAGAAAAATCAAGAAGGACTAAGAAGGACACCTTTTCTTCGTGCAGAGCTTGCCGAATATCTTCAGAGACACCTATCACAGCAGTGGTACAACTGTGTTTTTGTCGGAAACCAGATTGCTTAGATGATAATAGGTTGAACATGGAGAGATGACGGCTAATTTGCTTTTGGAGGATCCTTTCAAAGGCTTTTGACAAAAAAGGGAGTATTGAAATCGGCCTGAACTTATCACACTTGTAAGATTTTGGGACGGGGATAATTTTTGCTGATTTCCATTTCCTAGGAAAGATCCCTGTAGTCACCTCAGTATAGATATGTGTAATAAAAGGTAGTAAAACGGGTAATGCGATTTTAAGAAAAGATGGATGAATGTCATCAAGTCTAACAGCATTCGATTTGATAGATAGAATACTTTCAACAACATCAGTGCTGTTGAAAGCTGTGAAGCAGAAACTAGGACAAGCGTAGGAAGATGGGTTGCCACTTTTTTGAAATGACTGCAAATTATTTGACGATTTCTGTGACGAAATAAATTTTGAGTTGAGTTCATCAGGAGCATCAAAGTTATTGTTTTTGGATTTAATAATGCCAATATTGCAAAGCTTACTCCACAAGAGCTTACTTCCTAATGACGCGTTTAGTTTACTTGAATAAAAGTTAGATTTTGCGGCTCGTATTGCACTAACAACTTTATTGCGAAGTATAACGTAGGCTTTTCGATACCCAACCAAACGGAAACGTTTCCAACCAGTGTTAGCAAAGTCACGCTGTTGCATTAGTGAGCGGGTTTGTAGGGAAATCAAAGGAACCTTACGAGGCAACACGATTTTAGTCTTTAGCGGAACGTACATATTGTATAGGGTTCTAATATTGCTATTGGAAAACTCAACTTGTTCGTTTGGAGAGGGAAAATAGCTAGTAGATTGAATTCCAATTGATAGGTACTTCTGGTATGGTCCTCTAGCAGCGCATAGTCAGTATTCTTAAAATCTCTATATTCCTTAGTTCTAACGACACTCACAGTTTCAAAGCCAAGGGCAAGATATATTAAACCATGCCTAGAGAAAGCAGGTGCTGCGCGCTGTTCATAAAAAATGATTTTGTTTCTATTACTGACTAAAAATAAATCCAGCAGCATAGAAGACTGATCAGAGAAGTGAGTAAGAGTTGTAGATTTGACTGAGACTAAATTAAGAGAAGACATCTCGTCTGTAAAATGGCTGTCAGACAGGAGATAGCTGTTGAAATCTCCGCATAAAACAACATTAGGGCACGTAATAGAGACTTCTTCCAAGGTCGTAATGAGTTGTGAAATGATAACATTTCTATTAGGCCGATAAGAAGCACCAATCAAGGAACGAAAAACCCTATAACCACATAGACGACATATTTCATCACTAAACGAAACCCTTAACCAGGTTTCGGGCACGTAAACTACATCAACCGCTGATTGCTCAAACAGATAGGCGAACTTTTCGATTTTTGGTAAAAGACTCTGAGCATTGATATGGCAAACGTGAAGACCAGACCATTTAAGACCGGAATTCAGCTTTCTGCTTATACAATTAAAATTGCAAGTAAAACTATGGAAATTGCCATAAAAGATAGCATAACAAAAATACTTTTAATAGTTATTGGTTTCAATTGTAACTAACACAAATGTGTGGGTGAATGAAACTCAATGATAGAAGATCACTATACCTAGCGTGTCCAATACTGGACAAGGACATAGATGTACAAACAATTTCTAAACTCGTTGAACAGAAATATTCAAAACATAAAATATCAATTTTATAAAAGCAAGTTCTTCAGTGCAAAAAATGACCCTGAAAAGACATGGAAATTATTAAACGAGATACTAGGAAGGAAGAAGAAAACTATAGATGAAGTTATTATCAACAAATTTCCCGCAACCATGGACCCGAAAGCAATAGCCGAAGAATTCGCTGTACACATTGCAAGCCAAGCTTAAAAAATTGTACACAATTGCAACCACATGACGCTTAATCACCAAAATCTGTATCTTGCACAGTCCATTTCCATGGAGGGAGCTAGTGAGGTGGAAATCTTAAACATTTTAACTAGTCTTAAAACTGATAAAGGTGCAGGAGCAGACAATGTAAGAGCAATTGATCTGAAACAAAATGCATTATTACTAGCCACAGTTGTAAAAACAATAATAAATCAAAGCCTAAGCCAGTGTTGCGTTCCTACGCTACTCAAAACTTCGTTGATAAGACTAATATATATAAAAGCAGAATAAAAAACAAATACGAAAATCACCGACCTATTTTAATCCTACCGGTCATAGAAAAATGTTTGGAAGAATTTGTGGTACGCCGACTAAACAAATTTATTGCATAGCACAGCATTTTACACGCAAACCAACATGGTTTCCAAAAAGGAAACAATACAGGAAAACTGCCGGCGGAGTTTACAAACACGGTGAATGTGAGCTTAAATAAAAACCATCACGTGCTTGTAATGTTCGTCAATTTTAGTAAGACTTTCGACACTATATGCCATACTAAACTCCTACAGGCTTTAGCTAGAATAGGACTGAGAAGCAACCTAGGAAAATGGTTGGAGAGTTACTTAACAGGAAGGAAGACAAAAGTTAAAAAATAACAGCGAGGAAAAGAAAACTACCTTTGGGGTACCGCAAGTTTATATTTTTCACGAATGAGCTTCTTCACGTTTTTAAACGGGCAACAGCGTTTGCTTTTGCGGATGACATAGCGATCGTCGTTAAATACAAATGCCTTGAAACTGCAACAAATACAATGCAAGAGGAGTTCGATAAAATTACAAAATGGTGCCACGATAACAGCTTGGTAGTTAATGCTGCCAAAACTAAGTTAATGTGCATTCGTTCACCACGCCAGCCTATGACCTCCATTAAAATATACTCCCAAAACATTGATTGTCCAACAATAAGAAGAAGTGAATCAATCGAGACGGTAAAGACGATAAGATATCTCTGGATCACGATCGATGACCACTTCTTATGGCAAGATCACATAAGCAAACACAGGTCACAACTCAAAAGCGCTTTCTTTGCGATGGTGTATCTCAGGAGATATACATCAACAAATGTTCGAAAACAGGTGTATTATTTACTGGTGGAATCTCGTTTGAGATATGGGATACTAGCATGGGGGAATGCATCACAAACTCATCTAGATAAGCTTAAAGATCTTCAACATAGAATAATTAAAGCAATTAATACTAATAATCATACATTCAAGGTCTTAGATGTTAACGGTGTTTTTAGAATGACATCGATTCTAGAATACTACGATGACCATCGCTTCCAGCAACCTATACTCCACAACCTAAACACACGAAGACGAGCACAAGGGTTTCTTGAAACTCCTGAAAACTTCAACGTCTACGGAAGACGACAACTCAGTTATACCATACCAACAATCCTGAATCGAGTACCAGTCTACCTAAAACACATCATAAACTTTAAAAAAAAACGTAAGAAACAAATTAAAGAATTTGTCCTTAGTCACAATTTTGTAATAAATTAATCTCTACCTGAATTAACTTCAATCAAAACCTAATACCGAATATTAAAATCGTAATCTAAGCATGTACTAAAACTATTAAAAAAAACACTTCTAAACAATGTACAAACAAGAATTTCAACCACCTGCAGAAAAGCAGTAAGCTTCGCAGGTAAATTAAATTGCAAAGTTTTCTTTTTTTTTGAAAGACAATAAAACTAATAAAACTAAAAAAAAAAAAAAAACTACCTAGAAAGCGATATCACTGGCGGCAGAAGAGGAACTGTACCTACTCGTATTCAGCATGCACTGCACATATATTGACAATATGACACTACATGTGGCGTTATGCCCTATATTTATTTGTAGCATACAAGTCGTTCTTAAAAAAATGCTATCTACAGCATACTAAAATTTTTCTCAAAATCGGAGAGGGTTCCCCCTTTTTAAATATTTATCCGATTTTTCAATTTATTTTAAAAAGCGATTTTTTTTCCTAAAGCGACTTTTTTTTGCGACATTTCGAAATTTTAAAGCGGTAACGCTGCTGAGTGTTATTCTGTTCATATGTACGACTTTGTTAAAACAAATGCTTCTATGTACCTACATAAAATAATTTTGGACGGTCCTAAAATAAGAATCTGCTGAATTACAAAATATAGAAATGCCTTAATTCCTTTCAGCTTATAAAGTTGCATATGTGACTACTTTTTTCACCCCTTTTATCTCTTATATAATCGGCAGGACTGCCAACATCACACAATAAGTGAACAGCACATAAAAATAAAAATCAGCTTGCAAAATTAGAATGAAAGAAAAAGTTTTTTCACCTGAACCTGAAGAGATGAATGGCGGGTGGTGAATGTATATGCATGTGTTTGAATCCGAATTGCTATGACCTGAACAACTTTTTGAACGTTCATGAATGTGTGTATATGGAGCAATCCTTCAATAGCTTTGTATGCTTATTATATTTTATCTTTGGAGGAGTATGTGGGTCCCATGGCAACATCATCGTAATGGGCAACACGACCATTTACGTATAACGAATACCAAAAAACGAATGAAAAAAGAGCACGCTAAAAGTCAAGTGAAGCATTGTTATAGCACATCAATAATGCTATTACGTGGGTTAAGTGTGGCATCTACTTACGTATACCTTCCTGTCATGAACTAAATTGAGGGAATAAACAGTTGTTATCAACTGGGGATAGTTTTAAATTGGTTTAAGGGCTTACATGTTTTTCATGGCGGTAGTTATGTTTGTAATTGAGAATACATACCAGACCAGCATATTTCAGGTCAGGTGTTCAGTATTGATCCTACGTCTTAAGTTTCCTGTCTAAAATAATCGACGATGTTCAAATGATTTAGAGCTAAAATCCATTCATCAACCGCCAACCGACACGCTTCGAACACCTGTCGCAGACCTTTGTCTATTTTAATTCCAACATGCCTAAATGTTCGGAGAAATTGAACGAAATTTTTCTTTAAATGTACCATTTGGTCTCCCTCTTGAGCACCATCAGAATATAATCGCTGGAGAGATCTTATAAAATTCAAAATTAAAAAAAAAAAAATGATGAATATAAGCACTGTCT
The DNA here is from genome assembly GCA_949715645.1 of Portevinia maculata. Taxonomy (NCBI): domain Eukaryota; kingdom Metazoa; phylum Arthropoda; class Insecta; order Diptera; family Syrphidae; genus Portevinia; species Portevinia maculata. The sequence continues at coordinate 64,030,229 of OX454525.1, read as the reverse complement.
CTCAAATAGGTGTACCGACTGCAAATTTACAAGAAATAATTCCTGTGATGTTTATTGACTTTATATCAAACAAATCAGTCTTACTTAAGTTCTATGTCACTAACATAGGTACTGGAGCACGTCGTGGTTGTTGCAAATACGTGAAAGCTAAACGAATATAATTTCTAGATGATTTATATTGATAGAGATATTTGTAATATCAATGCCTATCAGGTGATTGATGAGCCAACGTAGATTAATGAATAATAAAATTCCAAGATCTGGACATGCCAAATTTGATTATTTTATTAAACACAAATATACATTGGGTTATGTTCAATTATTTAACCATTCATTACAATTGGAATGTTGACATTAATCGCTAAGTGTTTTGATATTCAATCTTAAATACTAATGGAAATGATGGCATATTGGTTCTGGTATATAGTACGCTATATTCATTGATCAATTGTGAACAATTTAAAATAGAGCGTAAGCAAGTACAATTTTTTGTTAAATTAAAGCATATAAAGGCTATGCAGTGTTTTTTACCTGTTTTGCCTACCTTACCCGTAGTCCCATCCCTCAAAGTATGTAGTATTGAGGTGAGAGTCTTTGTCCTAAAATTATTTTTTTTTGATTTCTAAAGAATTAAGCGAAGGTATTTTGGCTTAAAACGCCCCCGAATTGTGGATGTAGCGAACCCAATTTGTATGAGCCGGCTGTTAGGATGTACATTGTCTACATACGAGTATGTTGTTATTCCTTGTTCATTAAGGAATTTATCGCAAAAACAGTTTTCATCAAACAAGTGTCAAGCAATTGAGAAAACACTGGCAGTCATATATATTAGTGTCCCTTAAAAAGCCTCTACAGGATTGCATACTTAAACAGCGTGTAAGCACTAATGCAACCTTTACCAAACTTCTCTGAAAATGTGATTGATAAACAATTTTCCTCTGTTTGCTATTTAAGCTAGGCTAGAATCTCTATAAGAAAGACAACTTACCATTGAAGAACCAAAAACATGTGTACATTACCGAAGCGCATATTCGTTTTTCTTAGAAAAACGAGAAAATTTCAGTAAAAGTGGGTTGTCTTACTGGAAATACAATGGACCTGTATTGAGTCTGCGTGCTTCAGTGAAGAAAGTAAAGCACCCGAAGCCTCACAAACATAAGATTCCACTACATTTTGTTGAAGGGAAGAACAACTCAGACAACGAGAAAACAAGGAAGGATTTGAGTTGCAAAAAATACAAAAAAACATACAATTTACCACTGATGATATCTAAAAATGCTGACAAAAAAATAAAAAAGCCTTTTTAATTTAAAGTTGAATAAGATTTTCCATTCTCGGTTCGTGTGTTAATGACAACCTTTATTAGAATGACCAAATATTCGATATCGCCAACAACCCTGCGAAATATTTCACCCCTTCTCATCTGTCTTCAATTTCTAAGTATGTATTTTACGACGCTCATATTTGGGACAGTGCTCCAATTAAATATTTAGAGCTGCTTGACAGAATACAAAAATGCGCGATAAAACCTATTGGCGATCAGGATATCGCGAAATCACTTTTTCTCTTTGAGCAATCGTCTTAATGTCTCTTGCCTATCCTTGTTCTATCGATATTTCCACCAAAAGCGCTCCAATAAAAAGGCATCTGTATTTTACCCTCAAAACATTTCAACCGCAATACAAGCCGTATAAGAGGAATATGAGTGAACTGATCTACTACTTTCGGACGTACAATGAAATTCAAAGCCGTATAACACGAACGTGGAATGTTCGATCACGCTCTGTTTTGCATACCTACACATTATAATTTACCATTTATTTATGCTGCCCCCCTGCAACCCCCCTGCTTGGGGCCACTGCTTGATTTGGAGTGGGTGCAAGGGTCTTTAGTTATAATAGACAAATTCAAATTATAGGTGGGAAATAACTTCACAAAATTTACGGTGAATTTCACAAAAAAAAGTGAAGTTATTGCCCACTCGAGGTGAAGTTATTGCCCATGTGAAGTTATTGCCCGTGAAGTTATTTCCCTGCACCGAAAAAATGTTCGACTTCGACATAAAATTCAGGGTTAAATGAAAATGTAAGCCTAAGTTTGTTCTCATCTTAGATTTTATCACAATGAAAAACCATTTTCTTAGGGAGATTCTTATATATTTTCAGTTAAGTCGCATCGTGGAAGGAGGACTGCTCATTTGCCTTACAACATCTCTTTCGTGGAAGTTTTAAGAGCAAACAACTGCATCGGGCAACAATTTTTTTTTGAAATAGTTCTTACATTGCTTAAGGAAGACTAGGCATTTCGCAGCGTTCTTGGCCACCCCGAATATGTGGTCATTCCAACGAAAGTTGTCATTAACACACATACCGAGATGGAAAGCCGTTCGGTTTCAGCAATGCAAGTGCCATTCATGGACAATGGTATGGTGTTTGAGTTTTGCTTTAATAACAGAAGACAGCATTGCGTCTTGGAACCATTCAATCTCGCTCTTTTAGTTACGCTTCACTTATTTATGCTGTCGAGATCTGAATTTAATGAGCTTAACATACGTTGATGTTCCAGTTCCATGCCCGAAGATGAGGGGCGTTGACCTAGAAACGAATATGAAAAGCTGAGGGTACTGTCATCTTTTATAAGAATGAGAAAGAGAGTTGGGGATAGAACAGAGCCTTGGGGAACACCAACATTTATTTGGTGAGTTGCAGACTTGAAACCTTCCAAAACAACATGAATTGGACCGTTCAATGGTAATTTCTAATCTATTGAAGAAAAGTATCATCGATTACAAATGCACGCATTTTCGACAAGAGAGCTTGATGCCAAACTCTGTCAAATGCCTTTGAAATATCAAGCGCAACAATCTTACTTTCACCACCTTGGTGAAGAGATTGGTTCCACTTTTTGGTTAGATATGTCATCAAATCACCAGTGGACCTGTTGCTGCGAAAACCATACTGCCGGTCATTAAGAAGTTTTCACCATTCAAGATATTTCATTAGCTGACGATTGATCACCGTTTCCATGACCTTAGAAAGAAGGGACGTTAGTGCAATTGGTCGGTAGGAGGAGGGAGAAGAAGGTTCGCCTTTTTTTGGTACAGGCTGGACAATGCCTCAATACAACGTTTGGGACACCATCCACACTTGCTGACTTTTTATTCTATAGTGACTCGAAAATGCACAGAAGATCATCCTTTGACACGAACAGGTGCGATGCATCTCGGCCGTTGGCTACAACTGCATTATCAAGGCATCATTGAATACGGTGAATCCATTATTCTCAGATTACCAATTCTCAAGTTCGGTACGCAGATAGAAGTGGCTCACCAGAGCCCTATTTTAAATGTCGTGGTTACAGCGAACAGCATTGTTCACCGTAAACACGGCCTCGAAACAAGCGTCCAGCAAATCCACTTTCTCCTAAGGGTCCTCTACCACGAAAAATCGTCGTTTGAAGCCACACTTTCTGCACTTATTCCAGCAGTCAGTCCTGTCTGTCTGTTCTCTGTTGTCTGGGAGATTCGAAGACAAGGAATATCATTGTGATCCTTCCTCCTGAACAAGTTATTTTCCTGTGTGCATTCGTCTCCTTTCAACCGCAAGTGCACGTCGAATTCTCTGAGACTAAATTATTTGGTCTACTGATTAATTCAGTTCAGCAATATTTACAGTCTCCGAAAATGACTTTGGATATAGGGCTACTCAAACTCTTCATATTGAAGCATTTGCTTGCGACTCAAAGAATTAGAATTATAGACAATGCTGTAACTTTTGGCACTAAAAAATGCAATGATATGGACATGGACATCAACATTCACCGACGAAGAAGAGGAAGGATTAATTTTTGCAGAAGAAGTTCGTCGAATAATGTTTGAATGTATGGACAAATTTAAAGAAAAACTGTTCCACCAATCCACGGCCATGAAAGGAGTTAACAAAGTTTTCCAAATTGTTGGAACAAGGTTTATGCTCGAAGCTTCTCATGACGCTTTGGCTATTTACCTTAACAATTTGGTAGATATTTATGAACAATTCAATAAGAAACAGGTGCTTCAAGAAAAAAAGACGTATCGTAGGTATCTACTTGTAATCGACGCAAGTTTGGACGTTATTGCTAAATGGACAGCTCCAGAAAATCTACAATTCATCATTAAATGGGACTTCGGTGAATCCTGCATATAGGTTATAGCTAATTTCAATACCTACTTATTGACCATTTGCGTTTTAGTAGCATCATGCATCAAGAAGTTTTTCCGAATTAAAACTTATAAAAATATATCTTCGATTCACCATTTGCCAAGAGGCAAAAGGAAATAAATCCATGTGAATTTACTCTATCTGGGAATTCAAACCATTCGAATGGGAAATAAACCCAATTTACAAATGTGGACTAAGTTCTTACTTGGGTTGGGCACTAACTCAACTTGTCTGCGAGAATGAATACCACATCTGAAGATTTGATATATAAATAGTTATGCATTGCGTTGTTTATTAGATGAGTTGCGAAATCGCAAGTAGATCCTATTAAGAGTACAAGGCGTATGCTGGTGTCGCTCATGATCATTCAGGTAAGCAAAATCTGAAGTGCAGTGGAAAGTAACAATCAAGGCCTTATGATGCTTTGGGAAAGTGATTTTTCAAATCTAATGCGGGAAACAAATCTAATACAGGAAACAACTCCAAATTTCGTGTTGAATTAATTCTCACTTCTAGTGGGAAATAACTCCACTCTAAGAAAGTGCGCTTATTTCCCACTATGTGTGGAATAAATTCCCAGGTGGAGTAAATTCCCGTGGATATATGCTGATCTATAGTCTAACTAGATTGTACAGTATACAATAACTACGAATGATTGATTTTTTTTTGTAGTAATGGCTGACATGATATCATATAGATACTTTAAAAAAATATTAAGACTACAACAACATCAAGATGCGGTCACATCAGGGGCCTCATTTAACTTTGCCGCCCGGGCCTCTAACAGTTTTTTTTTACGAAAATGCTATTTCTTTTACTTGCATGAAACGTTACATAATGGCAAACACTTTTAAGATTGAAAAATGACAGACTGCATTGGACTGCAAAAAGATACATTTAAAAAATAAAAAGCTTCTAAGTTTCTAAAATGAAACGAAAACAAAATGCTTTTTCAACTGGATTATAACGCAAGCTAAGAACTCCTAATTGGTTTGTAAGTTACCAATTATCGAGTCACGAAACATGTCCTAATTCATTCAACATTAAAAGCAGTCCTGTTCCTGTACCACACCTCCAAAAAACGGCACAGTCATTAGAAATGAAGGAAAATGGGTTTTTGTAGCACAGATACATCGCGGTACCCCCATAATCACCCGGCCCTTAATTATCCAAAACGCAAACAACTAACTCTCTTAGGGGGCGCACAATGCATCGTAAAATGCTTACACAACAGATGTTAGGCCATCTCTTGTCGTTTGTTGTTCAGTAATGATAGCATGGTTAGGAGGGTGGTTTAAATGTCAGCTACTGCTGGAGTTGTTAACACCCACGAAACATTGCTTTGCTAATTATATTCGCAAAACATATTCGGCATTTGGCTGTGCATTTGTTATATAAGATCAACTTGCCGACAGGATATTCTTAACATCTGAACTGAATGGCAAATAATTGCATCAGGACATTACGGTTAATTAGAGAAAAATGAATTGCCACATACCGCAAACACCGCATGGTTTCGACTTATCCAAAGAAACCTAAACTAAACCGCAACCGTAAAATACATGTTATCAGTAGGACTCATTTAACGATATCCTTTTTAGGAAATAGCGAGAGTATTACTGGAAGTAATTCCGATACTCACTCAGTTTTCAGGAAAATATTCCATTTCGTTAATAATGAATATAGTTTGTTGGTTCGGTCTTCGGTGCAAGTGAATCGTTTGCAACACATACTAACTAGCACCAGACCTGTAATTAAGGGAGTGCTATGCAAATCGAGAGAACCGCATTAAATCACTAGCTGGAATCACGTATCGTGTTACGAGGTACTACAAGGTACCATTACGCCATGCACGTTTATTACCATACCTACACTGAATGAGGATAGCAGACAATAATTTCTCAAGGTGTGATGCAGGACAGAAGCGGTTTTGCATGGAAATGCACATCTGTCTGATTATATCGGTAAAGTGGTGGAGCGTAGTGTCTTGTGAATGGTAATTTTAAGTTCCTTGCATGGTACCCACTGCTATATATACCGTTCAGAAACAGTTCTAGTACTACCAGTGCTCTAGAGTGAGATTGCTACCTACCTGCTATGCAAACCCATGCGAAAAAAAGTAAAGAAAAAAAAGGAAAGAATGAAATAAAATTAGAATAGATTTTAATTTGTATACTTACTTAACGGGCTCCTGACACTTGAAGAATCTCTGCCTGAGACACTGCAGCCTTCCATCATCAGCGATCCCTGGGACGCTGCTTCCAGTTCTCCAGGCCAAGCGCTCTTGCATCCGCGATGGCTTGGTATTAAAACGGAGGTTCGGTCTTCCTTGCTTTCTAGACATCACTTCACAGGACGACATGTCCGATGGAGTATTTTTCTTTCAAAATAACCCAATATTAGCTCCCCTTATCAACTTTTCGTCCAGCACTCACAAGCAGGACTGGCAGTTAAGGTTCAATACTGCTTTTATTTTGTCCTTCGAGTGAGGGGTTTTGAACCCATTTGTTTCGCTAAACCGAAAAAGCAGGTGATTCTCCTACGGAAATTAAAATCTATTCTAATCTTTGTCCTACGCGGTGGACAGATGTTTGTTGATAACATGTACTTGGTCTTGTCCTCATTTACTCCAAGACCAACGAATTTCGTTTGTTCTTCAATCGCCGTGAAAACCTCTAACACCGCACGATGTTGGTAGTTGGACGAATCTATTTAAGATAGTGCCTTCCGTGTTGACACATGCCCTTCGCACTATTTTCTCCAGAACAAGATTGAAGAGGGCACATGATAGCGCATATCCTTGCCGAAATCCGGTACAAGTTTGGAATAATTCGCAACAGCTGCAACCAAAATGCACAGTACATCCCGTGTATTCAACACAACTGGATCAGTTTTGCCGGAATCACGAATTCGGCCATTGCCACGTAAAGCTCCTGACGATGAATGCTATCATAGACGGCTTTAAAGTCGATGAATATGTGGTGGGTCTCGACCTGATATTCATTGGTCTTTTCCAGGATTTGCCGGGCCGGAAGCCACACCAGTTCGTGCCGATAAGTGAATTGCAGTACGGCGTTCAGACGTTCACACAGTACGTTAGATAGGATCTAAATCTAATCAAGACATAGGATCGCCTTTTTATAAGATGGGGCATATGGAGCGATAGTCCAGTCATCGAGCACGATTTCTTCCACAAATACTTATTTGATGATTTGGTGCATGCGCTCATATTTCATATTTATTTTCTTATTTATTTATTCATAAGTAACAACATTTATGATAGACTTCCAAAATCTTTCAGGTTATAAATGTGAATTTTGTAAAAAAGCCTTCGATTATGATACTTCATATTAACTGAAAATACATGTACATGTTGTTTTATATTAAAAACATAGGGACGGGCTACAGTCCGCTTGGGCGAACTGTTGGATACCCTATTCTTATTCCTATCCCTCATAAGTGGGCGTGACAAAAGTCTAAGTATGGTTAAATTGTTAAGAACGCTCTACATATTTTGTTATATAACTTTTAAAGGATTTTATCAAAAATAACGCTCCCTAGCTCAAACTTGGGTGTTTCAATAAAATTGTTTTATTTAATTGTGGGCGTGTCAGTAGGCGGATTTAAAAAAAAATTAACACATGAGCATAAAGGGCCCCTAGAGAGTATATATTATAAATTTCAGCTCCCTAGCTCAAACTTTGGATTTTCAAAAAAATTGTTTTATTTATTTGTGGGCGTGTCAGTGGGCGGATTTTGAAAATATTTATACATGAGCTTAAAGGGCCCCTAGAGAGTATATATTATAAATTTCAGATCCCTAGCTCAAACTTTGGATTTTCAAAAAAATTGTTTTATTTATTTGTGGGCGTGTCAGTAGGCGGATTTTGAAAATATTTATACATGAGCTTAAAGGGCCCCTAGAGAGTATATATTAAAAATTTCAGCTCCCTAGCTCAAATTTTGGTTTTTCAATAAAATTGTTTTATTTTTTTGTGGGCGTGGCAGTGGGCGGATTTTGAAAATTTTGTATCCCGAGCAGTTTTAGGAGTCATAGATCATATATAAAAAATTTCAGCTTCCTAGCTCAAAATTCGATTTTTTACAAAATTTTGTTTTTTTGAGTTTGTGGGCGTGTCTGTGGGCGGATTTCAAAAATTCGTAAACTTGATTATTTCGGGACCCTAGAGAGTATATGGTTAAAATTTCAGCTCTCTAGGTCCAGTTTAAAGGCCTAATTTTTGCCGACGGACGGACGGACGGACGGACGGACGGACGGACGGACGGACGGACATGGCTAGATCGACATTACTATCGATGCTGATCATAAATATAGTAACTTTTAGGGGTCTACGGGCAATATTAAGGTATGTTACAAACTATGCGTCAAAATTAATATACCCCTAGAATAGGGTATAAAAATATAAATGCAATGTGCCGAAAGAGAGTTTCACTAAAATTGTTTGCATCCTTGAGTCGTCTTAAACTGAGGGGAAGTGCATTCCAGAGGCGAATGGCGTGAACAAAAAATTGGCGTGCCGTGAGCTGATATGCTACCCGGGGTGGAATCAAATTGGAGGAGCGTTGCGATTGTGCGAATTGAAGCTTATCATATAAATAGGGAGGCAGTTTGGTGCTTATGATATTATGCAGATGCTTGATAGTGCAGTATTCAAGATACTTTGGTTGTAACCAAAAATCTTTTTAGCATAAGCGGAAACATGTTCGTATCTTTTCAATCCAAAAACATATCGAGTAATATTGTTAAATGCAACTTGAAATTTGCGCGTTATGAAGGCGTTGTTACAACAGAAGATTTCACAGCAGTAGGTAATAAGTGGCACCAGCAGGGTTCTAGCCAGCATCAACCTTGTAGGTGTCGGTGTGAAATTTTGCGAAAATGACATGTTCCTGAGACAGCAGTAGATTTTCCCAATAACGGTCAAAATATGGTTGTCCCAACACAATGTTGTGCTGAACCAAATACCTAGAGTTTTTACTTTCTGGACAAATTGAATTGGAAAATTTCCAAGATAGATGCTAGGAACGCAAAATATATCCGGACAATTTCTGCTAATTACTATGCATTTGGTTTTGTCAGGATTTAGCTTTAAACAATTGCGCTCGGACCATGTTAGGATATTCTTGATATCCTGATTGAGCTTATGGGCAGAATTAGTGATGAGACCACGCTCACTGCTTATGTATAGTTGTACATCGTCTGCATACATATGTACTGACGAGTAATTGACAACAGTTGGGAGGTCATTAATAAAGATTGAGAAGAGCAGTGGGCCTAAGATGGATCCTTGCGGGACACCATTTGAAGTTGCTAAAAACTCTGATGAGACATGATTGATAAAGACGGCTTGCGTACGACCTGTAAGATATGATTGAATACATTTCGCTGCAGAAGACGAGAGCCCGAATTGTGTAATAAGTTTTTCAACAAGAAGCCCGTGGTGAACTGTGTCAAATTCCTTGGAAAAATCAAGTAGAGTCAGAAAAGTGGTGTAGTTTTTATCCATAGCTACCTGTATATCATCTGTCACTTTAAGCAGTGCTGAAGTACAACTGCGATGTGGCCGAAAGCCCGATTGATATACGTAGAGTAGATTATTTTGTCGAAGATAGGCGGACAACTGATAGTGAACACATTTTTCTAGGACTTTCGATAGATATGGTAGTATTGCGATGGGTCGATATTCTGTCGGGGCTCTACTTGTTGCTTTCTGTTTAAGGATTGGAATAATCTTAGCAGCTTTCCATGAAATTGGAAAAGTTGATGTCGTTAAAATAGTGTTGAATATATGGGTCACTATTAGAAGAATATATGGCAAAATCATTTTTATGAAATAAGGATGGATTCCATCAACACCAACAGCTTTATATTTAATTTTAAGGACAGCTCTGACAACATCTGCTTGCTCAACACTCGAAAATTCAAAGGAGCCATTTGATTCGATTAATTGAGATGCGTTAGTGCTTGTCGATTGTATTTTGACGAAATCACGATTTATCTGGTTTGGATCAACCTTGTCCATCCCTAGATCTATTTTACCACAAATACCTTGCTGCCGTAAGTTCCTCCACAGAAGCTTGCCAGGAAGTTTATGATTAAAATGCTCACGGAAATAATTTCGCTTTGCTTCCTTTATTTTTGAGCAGGCAAGGTTTCTAAGAGATTTATAAATCAACCAAAATTCAGGAAGCCTGAAATACTTCCATTTTCTGAACGCAGCATCTCGTTCATTTTTCAGTTTGAGAATTTCATGGGTAAACCAGATATTGTTGCTGTATTTAACAATCTTAGTTCTATTAGGAACATGGCAATCAAACAACTGTGTAACTGTGGCTTGAAAGTAATCAACTTGGGCGTCGGTCGAAGTTTCAGAGTATATTGGCAACCAGTTAACACACTGAAGAACATCACCTGCACCTCCTTATTGGAATAGCTCCGCTGGTAAGCCATCGAAGCCGGCGGTCGTATTTTCTTTAGCTTTTCTAAAGCTAAGCCAAACAACAACAAACCTAAGGCAGTTAAGAAATATATCCAAAAACAGCTTATACTTTAAAATTAGGTAGGTTTGCAAAACTGCAGGTACCTAAACTAAGATTCCATGTACAGGGACCTGCTGCGACCCCTACAGCCTGATTGGCGCACACTTCAAGGGTTTTTTAACAGCTGAAACTTAGATAAACTCCTTTTCCCACTAGCAACCGTTAAAGGTAATGAGATTAAAGTTCGCGATGCTGTCATTACATTTGTATACAGTTCTCTTCTACAGTTTGTTGTATGTTTCGATCATTTATAAAATTGGAAATATAGACTGGAGTAACATCATAAGTGGACCAGTATTGAGTCAGACTGTACGAGTATAGAATATCGCGCACCCCGACAAAAAATCGTCATCAGCAAAATAAATTGTATGCCAATGAGTTCACAACACAGCATGCAGGCATCTATATCTGATTTCGAGCCTACGAGCAGGAGTATTTGCATGAAAAACCTGGCCAAAATTATTTTTCGTTACCGTTGTCACTTTTTCAGTTTAAAATTAATATTTATACAATACAACACACTTTCTAATTGATTTCTATTAATTTTGGAATATATTTTTAAAAAACGACCGACTTTTTTTTATTTGAATTTTTTTTATTGTTCAAAAACTAATCGCTAGATTTTTATCATTCTGGACCGTCTGGAAGTAGAATTTTTAACGTCTCTTTTGAAAATGACATTCTTGTTTTCGATTGCGTCTTTCTAAGAGAAGTCATTAGAGGATCAGAGCTGAGCATCAATCGATTTAGGACGTCTTGGTTACAATCTCTCTTTGAGAACTATCTAGCATAATTAAGTTGATATAATCTGAAAGTTTTATATATGAATATTTTTGTTGAATGTAGTTTTGCTTTATTTCGCTCAACTAAAGTGTTTGTTCCTGGCTTCTGCTGCTTCTTCCGATAGCTGACCAATTGGAAGAAGGGCAGTTTCTATAATTATAGACCCGTGCATTAAGATCGTGTGCATGGTCGGAGTCATAGGATGCCATGGATATAACTCGACATAAAGTCTGTCTGTATTCATTACATAAAAACCAAACATTTCGGAATCAATATTGTAGCCACTTGAAATTGCTTCTAAAATTATTTTAAAACTAAAAATCAAGTTAAAATCAATCCCTGTGACTTCAGCGGCAATTTGAGGGTTATTAAAAAATCTTCGACTTATATTCCCGTCATTGGTATTGCCGAAACCTGCTAGTGGTAGATCCACAATGAGACTAAGCGTGTTTCTAAATTCCCGTTGAATTTGCATTTTTCTTATTTTACATATTTCCATTTGCCATTTTTTACTAGAAGATTGTATGCTACATGCAGAAGATACTCAAAAAGTCTGATTCTTGCATGTAGTACCTACTGATAAACCAAATTTAATGGAGTTTTCATTAATTTCGTTTGTCTGTGTAGTTAATTTGTTTAAGTCTTTTGATGTTGACCCGCAAACATAGCATTTCTGTGTTGATGTAGTTTCAGTTATTGCATTGCATATTTTTCCATCGACCATGGTAAAAAGCAATGTATGCTTCTGGTCGAACTTATTACAGTCTTATTAAGTGAATCGATTTTTGACTAGATATAGCTGATCTCGCTTTTAGTTATGTCAGTGCTTTCTTTAAGGAAGTTATTTCTTATTGGCTGGCAAAATCTGGGAGAAGATGGAGTCGGGTTTTACCAGATGGTTTATGAACCACTAACTAAACACAATGGAACAAGCGAATTTTGAAATATAAATGAATCTGACTCAGAGCTGTTTTCAAATCTCTGTTTGTATTGCGTTTGCTGGGATCCGTCATAACCGCATTTTGTAATGAGTTCAAGAGATGCACATTCATTTTCATTAAGACTGCTTACAATTTCCTGCATATACATGAGTAGTCGAGTTGCGGTGTGATCCAACAAATCCCGCAGATTTATTTCAGCCAATGTTTCTGTCACAGTATATGATTCTTCTATTTGATAGCAATCCTTTTTAGCTCTTTGAAGCAAACTGTAACACGGAAAAAACCTTTATACGTTGCGACCACAATTTCATATTGCTTTCGCGTTAGTCCGGCCTCAATGAACATAGGAAAGAGCCTTTGTATGGACAAATTTTCTTTTTTATCTGTAAGGCTGTTAAAATATGCCTCTTTGTACTTTTGCGCTCTTCCAAAAGATTTAAGGATTTCTGTAAATACTTTTGAAGCAACAGTTTCCCGGTTTCTCTTAACTTCATCTGAGTTGCAAAAGCTAGTTCCTCAGTTTGAACTTTTTCTCGGATATTTTCAGTTCTTCTTCTTTTAGTCCTTTCACTCGATTCCTCAAACGACTTTTCAGGCCGCCCTGCTAATCTGACACTCATAATTGGAGGTGTGAAAGTCCCTTCAAGCCACTCTTTGTTTCTCGAAAACAATTTTAGATACGTTTGACTTATAAGTTTGAAGGTTTTCTTTTGAACAAGGAATATCTAACAAAAATTGTTTTAAACAATTTTATTTTTGGTTCATATCGACCTCTTCACTTCCTTCCATAATATTTAATAAATATTTTTTTGTCACAACGCTCGAACCAGATGATCCTAAAAAAATACTATTTATTAAGAATTGAACTATAAAATATATCCCTATGTATGTTTTTATTCCGGAAACGAAAAAAAAATAAAACTGTATAGCTAGTAACATTGCAATACATAACTATTTATATCAAAAAAATCACTGTATGGCGTATGAGTGTTTTTTTTACACGAAATCGAAAAACTAAAACGTTCATAAAATTTCGGGTTGCAGCTAGTAGCAGCCAAATCTTTTTGCATTACAAAGACATAAATTCAATCTAACTTACAAAGTGCAAACTTTCATAGAATTACACGGTATGCTATGTTAAAATCATTAAAACTTAAAAAAAATGGAAGGAATACGACGTCTATTTGCTGTATTGCGTTTGAAACCGAATTAGAACAAAAACAACAACACAAGATTTCCAAAAATGCATTTAAAATGTCAATAGATACCTGCAGTAGAACTCTCCATTAAAAAAAATTAAGATTTATATCACAACAACTTGAAATCACTTACAGAGGAAAAATGCAAAAAATCCAAACTGTCAATTTTGAACTCAGTTTATCACAACACACGATAAAGAAGAAAATAAAAGTCTGCAGCGCGTTGACCCAAGTATATTTAGGATCCGCTATAGCAAACTTTTACTTCTTGATTTTACTTTTTAGAAAATTGAATTTTGGCCAGCTTTTCGATGCAAGTACTCCTATGTTCTACGGTTAACTTTAATTGGAGATCATCATAGAGCTTGCGAACTTGTGGTTTGTCTGGATTCCTTTTACATTGTACAAAAAAGACCAAGATTCGGAGTACACATTCAACTGATAAAACCTTTGACTCAGTGAAATAAAGGTAGTTGAATAATTCAACCTCAATTCCTTTTCTGGAGGAGTTAAGTCGAAATGAGGTACGATTTTAAGCTTTTTAGTCAACTCCTTCACTGTTGAAATGGCGCTTTTGAAAACAGCTTTTCTAAAATCTTCCAAGAAAGCACAGCGGTTTTTCAACAATTCGTTGCATTTACTGAGAACGATATTGTGATTGGAGAGATTTACTAAGGAATATAATACCAAAAGTAGCTCATACCAAACCATCAATTAAACTATGAACCTTTAATCCCTTAGCTGTTCCGCTAGAGTAGAGGCCTCATGAGAGGCTTGGACATCATTTTTCTCAATTTCAAAGGCCAAATTAATTAAGGGATCATGTTTGCGAGGTTTTTCATTGATAACGGAATGCTTTAACACTGTTTATTAAACGCGTGTCACTGAATATCTTTAAAACATTATAGTCCTAAGTGATGGGTTAGAATTTCCCAAATATAAACAGAAGCTGAAAATAATGTGAAGAACCTCTGAAGCAAACAAAGTGTCGGATTTAACGGACAATTGAACGGCATTGAATAGTAGATACAATAGAATTCTTTTTTGGATCCCAGCATTTTTTCCTTTCATACTCACCCCGTTGTCATACCCTTGACTCCTACAATTGTTCAAGCCAAGTCGATGTTTATTTATAACATTTGAAGAACTTCTGTCAGTCCTGCACTAGTCGACTCATTGACTGTAAGAAAATATAAGAAATTATGTTAAGTCAACCAATCGTATTGTCAAAGTTGTTCTACGTCAATAATATCCGTGTTGCAGTCAGCTATAAAAGCATCATATGTGGATTTTTTAGAGCGCGATATGATTTCGGATTTTACCTTTTCACCAGTAATGTTGGTTCTATGGTGCGGGGGTGTTCTCCGCGCAACCAAAAGGTTTCCGCCTGATTTTTTAATGCAACATTTATTTGTACGTGATTATTTGTATACAATATCCGACTTGAGTTGCAAAAATGCTCAATTAAAAACACAACTTCAAATTCAATTTATGATTTTTCTCTTGCGTCGTACTATCATATTTAAATCAACCATCACCGCATCCCCAATACAATGTAAGCCATCGAACACAAATAGATTTCTAACAACCATCCATACGTATCCATACGAAAAATGTGCACTCCATTCAAAGTCCCATCCCAACAATCGCCTATAAAAAAGTGAGTTCCTGTGCTTTAAAAAAGTGCGCACCGACTCGATCCGACACTGGTCCACTCTGGCTGGAGATGATTTTTACCACTTTCTTCAGCAATGAAGATGTTGGCTATGGCATGGGTATTATAGAGTTGCTTTTCACATTATTAAGTGCATATACACTGGCGATCACAAGGCTGAGGCCATACATTTTGCAATCGATTTTCAGTCTTTATACCTGTTGAAAATTTTATACACAGAAACGTTTACTACCTGTGAACAGGTACATATTTTCCCAACAGTAAGTCATAAAATTAAAGGGTAAATGAGAAACGACCCCTGGAATTTCCCAAGATCGGACAATGAACTACTTGAAAAGCGTATAAAAAGATGCGCAATAGGATGAGGCCATTGCGAATATTTCTTTGCAGGAGTTCACATCAGCGATTTTTTTCAAAGTTTTGTTAAGAATATTTAAAAAAGCGTTGAAAAGAACTGGTTTTAGTTAGTTAAAAAAAATGGGTCCCGGAAAGAATTTGACAGCGACAGAGGAAAAATAGATGCTTTCAAGGAGTTAGGACTCTCAGGCCGAGAAATTGCATGGATGCCAAATAGAAATAAGACAGACAGTTATCTTGCGGATCCACAACACTATGGGAAAAATTAAAAAGGACGCACGGCTGAAGCAAGAAAATTGCGAGAAAAGCGGGTTATTCTACGTCTTGCCTCAAATTCAACTCCACCAGTGACTAAAATAAGGGCCAAGAGCGGAGTATCAAAGGACCGTCGAATTAATTTTGCAAGAGAACATGTCGCTTTTATCAGTGAATGGAAACGTGTTGTCGGCCCCGATGGTTACAACTTTTATTTCCATGATGTAAGAAAGGAGGAGCTTATTTTGGCAAGACATCACAGCCGTACATCAAGTGTAATGGTGTGTGGAGCCTGTCTTGAATATTCTAACAAGACAATGCCCCTATCCACACTTATTCACCGGACTTAAACATAATCGAAAATGTTTAGGCATGGTTATCTCGTAAAGTGTATGAAGGCCGCAGACAATTTGAAGAACAGGACACTTTAATCGAAGCAATTCGTGATGCCTTGGCCTACTTTCTCTTAAATATTTAAAAAAAACTGTATGATTCTATTCCAAACCGTCTTATAAAGGTCCTATAGAAAAATGTTGAGCATACTCATTATTAATGTAGAAACACATAATAAATAAATGTTTTAAAACCATAAAATGTAACCATTTTATTAATTTTCTCCTTTCTTTCGAAGATTTTGCATGTGGCCTCATCCTAGTGGCGCATCTTTTTATACACTTTTCAAGTAGGTAGTTCATTGTTTGATCTTGCAAAATTCCAGCGGTCGATTCTTATTTAGCCTTTAATTTTATGACTTACTGTTGGGAAAATATGTACCTGGTCAAGGGTAGTAAAAGTTTCTACGTATTAAATTTCCAACAGGTTTAACTCTTTAATTCCCATAGTCAAGTTAATGGAAAATATGATTATTTTTCAAACGGATATGTAACCTTACAATTAGTGTTAACTAATAAATAAAAAAAAAATATTCTTTACGGACTTTTGTTTAAATAGGGGTGTCACCTACAGCCTACAGGTGACACTGGGCATTTTTAAACCGATTATCCCTTGTATTTTATGTAAATTAACCATCTTTCATTTTTATAAATTCATATGCGTTTATTGCAAGAACATATTATGTAGGTATATATATTTATTAAATGAAATTGAAATGGGAGTAGTTATGTATGAATGTATATATGGATAAATGTATGTATGTATGAGTGTATGATTGTGTGTATGCATGTGTTGCTTCATAGTAAAAAACAGCTACTTACTGTGAAGCTTGTACCAACACTTTACATGTATTCCGATTTTAAACTTAGAGCACATTTGTCGTGTGCGTTGGTGACAGTATCCGCATCGTTTTTGGGAGCTTCTTTGAAATTCATTTTTTTATTCATTGATAAATATCTACTTACATACTAGACAAAAATGATTAAACCTAACTTATAATTAACAGGATACTTATTCTTATTTATTGGTCCTTATGCGAACGCTCTAAACTTAACTATATCTTAGAATTATTGCCTTTCGGCTTACGAACTATTTTACGAACTAATCTTACATATATATTCCTCGAGAAAATTTACTAAAACTCGGTTTCATTATTGAGATTTTATATAAAACAAATTACAAACTACCTATTCTACTTACTTAAACTACTTAACGTATTCTAACTATAATTAGGATTCTGAGCACTCGTTGCCTTGCGCAACAAGTGGTCAAAATCCCAATTGCTTTCCGAGCGCCTGGCAGTCGTCAACGTGCACACGCGCCGCCGTGAGCCGACTGAAGCCTTACAGCGTCAGTCAACTCCCAGAAGCACCACCACACGTTGGCGAGCCCGGCCTCTCCCAAAAACGCCCTAGCTGACTTAATCTAACTTATAAGCTAAGAGGAAGTTACCTAGAGTAACGCACCGTCCTGGGAGGGCATGTTGACCCCTCCCCCCTCAACAAGCCACCAAAATTCGGCGAATTGCTTTTCCGTGTCGAATCTATCCCTCTCCGATATTGCGGTACTAAAACGGAGGAGCTCATGAGCATTGGCGAAGTCCCCGTCATGGAGGAGCCGCTTATCTCTCGCGCTGCGGTAGCGATGGTATAAGACCGGGATACCATCCCTCGTCTGTACCAGCCCTTTTGAATCAATATGGATAAATGCCTCTGGTGGGATAAAGCCTGACCGGAGCGTACTCTCTATGTACATTTCATTGGGGTAGTAAGCCCCAAATATCAGACTATTGTCGCTGGCCATCGCCCTTGCAACGTGCCTTCGAGTGACCTTAATGAGGAAATTGTCAATCCTATTCAACTGAGCCCCATCGTATAGGACCTTGTTGGGATAGTATTTTATATAGTTGGATTCGGGCGTTCGGAACAACCGGAGACAGGTCCTAAGACATTGTCTCTCCAAAACCCGAATCTTTTCCATATAACTAGGCGCTATATTAAACCACAATGGACAACCATAAGCGATGATCGGCCTTATAAGGGCCACGTAGCAAATGACCTTCACTCTAGAGTCAAGTTGACTGCTATGAAACAGTCTCCTTGTCAGAGCATAAGCCTTCTTGGCCCCAGCAAGACAAGCAACTATATGTCTATCGAAATACAGATACTGGTCAAGCCAGATACCCAGATATCTAACTACGCTTCTCACCGCCAATGGCTGCCCATTTTGTCCAATAATGGCCAATTTCTTCCAGTTTTTTCTGGTATCCCTAGAGGCCCCAGCCAATGGAGTTCTGAACAAGATTGTTTCCGTCTTCTGAAAGTTGATTTTCAACTTCCAGTCGTCGCAATATCGCTTAATTTGATCGAAGTCACGCTGCAAAAGGATATTAATGACCTCGATTTTAGGACCTGATCTGTATGCCACCAAATCGTCGGCATACGCTATAGCATGGCTGAGTGAACCCACCAGATCACTCGTGTAAATGTTAAACAGGATCGGAGAATTGACCGCCCCCTGCTGTAAACCGTTTTTAATTTCAAAGACTCTGCTCGAAGTCACGTTGCCACATTTGACAACGAACTTCTTTCCCAAAAAAATATTATAAATTACATATAGCAAAGGTTTGTGCATCCCCCGCCTGGTCAACTTGTAGAAAAGTCCCTCTAACCATACGGTGTCGAAAGCCTTCTCAAAATCAACCAGACAAGCACCCGTGCATTGGTTCTTGCATTTATTCCACTGAATGTCGGAAACCAGTTTCGACGCGGCATGAATAGTGTCATGCCTCGCCCTGAAACCAAACTGGTTTTCCGGAATTATGTTATTGTCCTCGACCCACTTTAACAGGGCTCTATTGACAACCTTTTCGAAGACCTTGCTAATATTCGGAAGCAAGCTAATTGACCGGAGATTGGCAGGGTTCGTCCTATCTTTACCTTTTTTCGGGATAGGGTGTACCACAGCTATCTTCCAATGCGCCGGATAATGTGCATTATTCAGCGCATTGTTAAACAGCGTGGTGAAAATATCTACAGCCTCCAGAGGCAGGTGTCTCAATACGACGTTTGGGACACCATCCATCCCCGCCGACTTTTTATTCTTTAGCGACTCGAAGATGCACAGAAGATCATCCTTCGACACGAACAAGTGCGATGCATCTCGGCCATTGGCGACAACTGCATTAGCATGGTTTTCATCAGTGAATACGGTGAATCCGTTATTCTCAGATCGCCAATTCTCAAGTTCGGTGCGTAGATAGAAGTGACTCACCAGAGCCCTATTCTCGATGTCGTGGTTACGGCGAACAGGATTGTTCACCGTATACACGGCCTCGAAACAAGCGCCCAGCAAATCCACTTTCTCCTGTGGGTCCTCGACCACGAAACAATCGTCGTTTGAAGCGACACTTTCTGGACTTATTCCAGCAGTCAGTATTGTCTGTCTGTTCTCTGCTGTCTGGGAGATTCGAACACAAGGAATATCATTGTGATCTTTCCTCCTGAACAACTTATTTATCTGTGGGAACATATTCGGACTACAGGTTTTAATAGCCCGAATTTTATTGCCCCAATACAGACTTACAGATTTTCTGTAATTTTCTTTTATCAGCTGTTTCAGGATTCGGATCTCTGACTTCAGCATCCTTACCTCCGGGTCGTCGCGATCAGTAAATTGCCTGTACAGCCGTTTAAGCCTCGAGAGCAGTCTACTTTTCTGTCGGTATAGTGCGTCGATTGTAGGGTTTCTCTACTTTTCTGTCTGGTCGTCGTCGGAACGTCCTACCCGAGGAATAGTTCGTTCCATAGTTCGTTTGATGGCGTCGTTCATTTGCAATAAATGCCGATCAATGTCATCATTTGTCATGTTACTGTTTGTCGGTGGGTCGATCCCACTCGAACGTAAATCTCGCTTTAAAAATCTGGAGAAGCGCGACCATTGTGCCCTCCGATAATCGAATGAACACACTGCTTCGTACTCCTCCAGCAGCGTTTGCTCGTTCGGGATCCGTATTGCGGCGGCGAGTCCGTAGTGGTCACTATCGTACTCAAACGCACGCAAACAGTTCCGCGTGTTTTGATCTATGTTCGTCAGTTGAAGTCTTGCGTCCGTTAAGGCCAAGTCCAGGAAAGCACCGCTTCTTGGGAAAGAAGGGATATCCGTCGCGTACAACTCAAGGTTGTACTCAATCATATTGAGGCGCCACCAGTCGTGAAACTGGTTGCCCCTGGGATTTGCAGTAACATTTCCCCATGCCGCATGTTTGGCATTAATATCTCCGGCCAAGAAGTAATAATTCTCCTCCGAGTTCAGCTGCAGACCACGAAAAAGTGTCTCGAGCTCTGTCATAAATTGGTTTGGTGGAGGTGCAGCAGGTGCGTAAAGCGACACCACATACATTCTCCTCCGGCTATGGAGAGGAATGCATATGATGCATGCCTCCAACAACTGGAACCTACGCACGTCCCCGCTATATATAACCCTATGGCGCAGGCCTTTTCGAATTAAGATTCCAACCCCACCTCCTTGAGTGGAGTAAGGCCGGTCTCTTCTTATTACATGATAGTCTTTGTATCCCAATTTGTGCTTCTGATTTAGCTTAGTTTCGCTAACCAAAAGCACATCCGGGTTTTCGGTTTTCAACAAATTGGCAAGTGACGTTCTTTTCTCGATCCTGACTAGTGAGTTAACATTCACAGCAAGGATCTTTAAGTTTCCCTCATCCAGCGCAGCCATTAGATCTATGGCACACCAGACCCCACAAACAGCTCCGAATAGATAAAGTCAATTCGGGCCGCTTGTTCATTTAATTGTTTCTGGAACTTGTCAATCTTTCCGTGCAGAGACAGAAGGATCGATTTTAAGTCCAGATCCACCTCTGGTGCCTTTTGGGCTACCTTTGGTTGGCTTGATGTCATGTGGGCTTGACCCGGTCCAGCTGCCATTTGGGCAAAGGACACGTTGGGTGCCACAAAATTTGCGAACGAGTGACTCCTCTGACGCCTATCATCTTCAGACTGCTGTTTGCGGCCCTGGACTCGTTTTTTCAACTCCTGGTACTTTGGACAACCCCTGAAGTTGGCGGGATGCCCAGAGTTCCTGCAGAGCACACAGGAGAGTACACTCCGATCTTCGACTCTCTCCTTACCTAGAGAGCATTCACCATGTATGTGGTCCTTATCGCACTTCACGCATCTAAACTGCATGTTGCAGTTAGCTGCGGCGTGCCCGAACCTTTGGCAGCGCATACATTGAAGTATGCGATCTGACCTCTTTATTTTCTCCCACCTTACAGCATGGTAGTACAGGTAGCGGATATTTCGCAGCCTGTCAATTTTGCTGTCAGGAGTGAGCTGAACCAGGAAGAATGGTAAGTGACGGTTACCACCCCTTGCCACAGCCGAGGAAAACGGCTTGACCCCCACGAACTTGAGGTCATCGCTTTCAAAGTTCTTTAGCTCTCTTTCGAGCTCCTCCGTTTTTATTGAGGGATCAATTCCCTTTAATACAACGGTTTTTAGCTTTTGCTCTCTTGGGGTGTACGTAAAGTACTCGGTCTTAACCTCTCCCAAGGCGGTGCGCACCCTATTGTACTCCTCTATTTCTTCACAAATAATTATATGTTTATTGGCCGATAGCCTTTTAACATGAAAGTTCTTTGTTATAAGCCTACATAACCTTATACTATCACTTATGTCGAAATTACTCACATTAATCGGTGGAATTTTGTTCTTCCTTGCTGGTTTCTGCTGCTGTTGCTGCTTTGACTGCTGTTGCTGATTTGGCTGCAGTTGCTGCTTTTGCTGCTGCTGTTGCTGCTTTTGTTGGTTTTGTTGCTGTTGTCGTTGTTGTTGCTTCTGTTGATGTTGTTGCTGGATTTGCTCCCTCAGCACTATTTGTTGTTGCTGCTGCTGTACTTTTTTCAGCCTCAACTGCTCACGTTTCTCAAGGAGCTCTTTGATGAGTTGGTCAAGCTGAGCCTCCTCATCATCTTCCTCCTTATCCACCATTTGGATGACATTGCTATCATCGTCGTCGACCGGTAGGTCCCTGAAGGAGTTTCCCTCTCCGACGTACCGGCCCGCTCGCACTTCAGCTTCGTAAGAGCTGGTGTTATCCGTGTCATCATCGGTACCAGCCATCGATGATTCCACATTAGGGCCTGCCAGGTTCGCCCTTCTCTTCGCAGAAAGATTCGGCTTCGGATTAAGCTTCCGTCGCCTCTTCTCCACCTTCCGAAACTCCTCCTTCTCTACTTCTGTAGCTGGGTTTTCAGCTGCTGCTACTGCCTTTGTTGGTGCTGGTATTGCCTGCGAGAACACTCGCCTAGGCAACGACCGACCCGTTGTTGTTGCTGCAATTGGTGCCATTTTAGAAGCATGTGCAGCTACTGCCCTTGGCATACACACTGCTGCTGCTGCTGTTCTCGTTGCTGTTGCTGTTGTTGCTGATGTTATTGCTGCTGCTGTTGTTGCTGATTTTGTGTTTCTTGCTGCTGTTGTTGTTGCTGCTGTTAAAACTTTTTTAACCGGCCCGCGTGTTTGAACCACGCGTTGCGATGGCACATCCACACCCGTAAGCGAAACCACCGTTTTTACGGGGTCCATCGCCTGACACTTGCGGCACTTTTTTATTTCTTTTTTTTAATTTATAGTAACTGTCTCTATCAGTGTAAATTAAACAAGGAAAAAAAAAAAAAAAAAAGTAATGGTATTGACTGGGATCGAACCCACAACTCCGACGTCAGAGACCACTATCTTCTGCACTGAGCCACGCTCTACTTAAAAAAATTACTATCACTTTTTTAATTTATAATCGCAAGGGATTCTTCCGTCACTAACTAGCCGACCTATCTCATTAAGAGTTGCGGAACGACTGTCGTTTTTGGGAGCAGTCAGCCGACGATCTACACATACCGACCTTACTTCAATTGGCACTCTAATTTGAACAGGAACTCCGCAGGAAGAATCACGGTTTCGCGGTTGTTCTTCTTTTTTTTGGAAATATGTGTTTACTATACACCTGCGGAAATCATAATGTGTCCAGTTATTTTCTGGTTGCCTTTTGATAAGCCATGCATTTTGACAAGCAGCATCCAAACTGAAAGCAAACACAGGGAATCACCACTTTTTGCCACGAACTCCTACTCTCATAGAGTCAACATTTTCGTCAAAACGGTCAACTCTACCCATGTATTTGTTATATATTTTGATAACGGCTGGGCAGTCAATTTGAATTTTCATACGTTTTGTGTTAACGACTCCAATGCGATCCACTTTTGTAATGGTCCAATTCGTGGCAGTTAGATGCGATTGTAACGATGTTGTTGTCATGCCACTTAGCTACAATGATTTCCGCAGATGTTTGATGAATCAAATCATCCCTATCAATTTTCGAGACGGTTTTCACGTCCCTGTCTCACCAACATTTTGCTCTGGCAAATACTTGAGCAATGGTAATCCGGTGGAAAGTTGTCAAAGTACAAATTATAGTAGCCTTGTTCTGCTGGTAACCTGGAATGGAGCTCCAAAAAAACTACTGCCCCTAGGCCGTACTCTGGTTGCATCTTGAGGGTTGGACCGGAAGCACCTTGATACAGTTCACTGTTGACCAAATATCTATGATGAGTAGCCGCTGACCAGATCTTATAATCAAATCATATCGGTTTTCCGTGGTTATATATTTTGATAACGGCTGGGCAGTCAATTTGAATTTTCATACGTTTTGTGTTAACGACTCCAATGCGATCCACTTTTGTGATGGTCCAATTCGTGGCAGTTAGATGCGATTGTAACGATGTTGTTGTCATGCCACTTAGCTACAATGATTTCCGCAGATGTTTGATGAATTAAATCATCCCTATCAATTTTCGAGACGGTTTTCACGTCCCTGTCTCACCAACATTTTGCTCTGGCAAATACTTGAGCAATGGTAATCCGGTGGATAGTTGTCAAAGTACAAATTATAGTAGCCTTGTTCTGCTGGTAACCTGGAATGGAGCTCCAAAAAAACTACTGCCCCTAGGCCGTACTCTGGTTGCATCTTGAGGGTTGGACCGGAAGCACCTTGATACAGTTCACTGTTGACCAAATATCTATGATGAGTAGCCGCTGACCAGATCTTATAATCAAATCATATCGGTTTTCCGTGGATATGTTGCTTTGTGACATGTAACCAAGGTATGGAACTATACTTTCGTCGATGGCAATGTGTGACGAACACACTCTAGTTTCTAATAATTTGCAATATACACTCTAATTTCATCAGTTGAAACATGTAGTGTGTGATTTCTTTGTACAGCATAAAGGTTGCCCATGTCTGCGATAAATTGCACAATGTCGTCACTATAAAGCAACTGAAAGCAGTCCGTGGCGGTCATCTCTTACTTAGAATTTGTAAAAACTTCCTGTTTACAGTCTCCTTTACCACAGGAACTAAGTATTGTTGGATGCAATTCAGCTTTCTTCTGGGTTTTTGATTTCAGCATGATCTTTTTCGTAATTTTGTGCAGTAACAGAGTGTCTACTCTGCCACTCCACTCTGGCACGAAACATGCGACTAGGGAGATGAAGAATATTTGTCTCATTTTCATCTCATTTTCATATCCAGTGTCCTCATCAGTCACCTCCCCATCATCCGAAGGGAATAGAATAATTTCACCAGGATCTTCTCCGGATTCTAGTAATCCCACAATCCCACCCATAGTTAACTTGTTTTGTTACAGTACTGCCCACTGTCACCTATAGGTGACACTGCATATTTGAAGTGTTGTTGTAACAAACAAAAGTGCAATATTTGTAATAAACTGCATCATTATTATAGTTAGGGTATTAATTTATAAAATGCAATACAAAAAAAACAATTCCTACGGTTTTGTCATGTGTCGGGATTTCAATGGAAGGAAACGCACAAAAACTAGAGCACTTGAAAAGCGCGGACAAGAATTGAATGTAACTGACAGATAACGCGCAGAATATGCTGTCAGAAAAAATTATAACGGTATAACTACATTCATCGACATTATGGAGATAAATCTAGAATGGTTAAATGTTGTTGCATTATAAATAATAATATTCCTTAAACAGGTGTCACCTGTAGGTGACACTGGGAATTGAAGAGTTAAAGACTGAAAATCGATTGCAAAATGTATGGCGTCATCCTTGTGATCTCCAGTGTTAGTGCGGTTACAGAGCGAATCGCTTGGCTATGTGCAAGTTTCCGGAAACGAAAATCAAATGGAATGGAAACATTTGTTTGGTTGGATTTTGTCCGATTCTCTTCTCTTGCTATTGCCAGAGAGAATATAATAGTGCGTTATTTTTTTAGGCGTTTGGTATTTATTTGTCAAACAAAAACACAAGAAAATTGCAAAATTGTATAAAATTTAAAATTGAGTTTCTTTTTTCAAAGATTATTGTGACGTTAATGATGACAACGACTACGTTTTAAGTCGTCCGTACGGAGAGTCCAATTTTGATTCGCTTTTCCGAGCATATTAGCTTATATCTATGCTGTCTTCCAAGATTGCAATTGACTCTGGCTTATTGGCATAGACGTTTGATTTTGCGTATCGTATTATACTCGTAATTGTTCGATGAAGAGCTCCACCCATATACACAGGGTTCCTTTCAGACTATGGGCTTGATAGATACATTTTCAGAAAGTTTTTCACTAAGATATTTAATGGATGCAATACCAACAACAGCATCTCAGCTGAAAGACCGTTTTCTGCACTAAAGCAAATAAAATCTTAATAAGGAAACATTACCCTTGAACAAAGATTATCGGTGCAAGCAAAACATATGAATACACTACAACTGCACCATTGTCACCAGGTTCATTTGCATTTGGGTTAAATTTATATGCTGTTGGGTTTATTAAATGTGCGAATACCATGTATGTCACAACAGGCCAATTAAAATCACCAAAAAGCATATATCTTCCCCCACAATTTCACATCTTCATTTAACGAAACCAACATAGGAGCTTTTGTGATAATTCGGATATTAAGTCCTCCACGCTTGCTGTTTTGCATAATCAAATTTTTCCTTTTTACATCTGATATGAACCGGCTCTTGTTTTTGGAGTTTGCAACTCTTGCAAGAGAGTGGGTACCACAGTTCTGTAAATGATATTGCAGCAGATTGTAAAAAATAAAATCAAAAGAAGTACAAGACAGAATTGTATTTGCGCAGAATTTAAATACAATATGGTTTTTGAAATGCTTTTTTTACTACTGAAGATGGCAGAGCAGTAGAAACTAGTTTTCATTGTATTCAACTTCAAACTAGGAAGAATTAACTTAATGCCAGCCTAATAAGAAAGTAAATTTTTGAAGTGTAAAAATTGGGTTTTGTGGAGACAGCCGAAATACGACAATTTTCACAACAAGAGCTTGATCCCAAACGGTTCGTCGGAGAAAGCAACCTACATAAATAATGAAATATGTACTTTCATTATGAATTTTATTTACGAAAATTTAAAACATATACAATGGAAGAAAATAAAACTACCCCACACCTTTTTTTATAAAAACACAGTTTCGGATGGATTATATGGGCTCACCATAGAAATGCTCAAATCGAAAAAATGTCACATCGCGAAAAATATTGGGCACATAACCCAAAACATTAAAAGATTAAAATGAAGACAAAGTAGAAAAAAAGAACACCAACCTTAAATTTTCTTTGCTACGAGTGGCATGTAAAGAGTGGCATGTACATGCGGCACTAACGTGAATAAAATTTGTCGCATGTTCGTCGCATGTACTGTTGCCGCATGTACTATGAACAGAAAATATGCCGAGTACAAGACATGCGGCCAACTGTGCATGGGCCAAATGCGCTCGGACGTTATGTCGCATGTAAATGTTAATTGCAAAGAATTGAATTGAAATAAAAATTTCAAAAAGAAAGCAAAATAAGATTGAACGCGTTGTTTCTAAGGACGTTATGGACATATTCGTATGTACATCTATGTCGGGTTCCAAGGGCCTCTAGGGAAAATAACTTTGAACACGCAAACACTGCTTGATTTCTAAGAACATTCTGGAAAAATATGTTTTAGGGTTTAAGGACCTTTTTCGGAGTTCCAATGTAAAATCTTGGTAAAATAACCCAATGTTAAATTAAAGATACATTCACTTAGTGGCCATTGAAAACCACATATCGTCGCTTGAAAAGTAAACTGACATAAGTCAAAATTCATACATTTTCAGAAAAGCCATTTGAAGTTTTTCATAACTTAAAAAAATCATTTTAGTTTTTAAATTTCAATGAATACCAAAAAGTTGTAAAGTAAAAAAAGTATTTTTTTTTCTTCTTTCAAGTGGTAGATAGATATATTCAAGTTACAACAAAAAGCCGTTTTCCAAAAAAAAATGTTGACTTATGTCGTCCAAATTGCTACTAATTAAAAAAAAAGTGTGAAAAAGTGTCGTTTTGTTTTGAAATAAAACGGAAATGTCTATCGTGGAAACAACAAACTTTAAATAGTATTAAGTTATAATAAAAAACATAGGGACGGGCTACAATCCGCTTGGGCGAACTGTTGGGTACCCTATTCTTATACCTATCCCTCATAAATGGGTGTGACAAAAGTCTTAGTAGTAAAACGAAGCTTTTGTAAAAAAAACGCTCAATAGCTCAAACTTTGGTTTTTCAATAAAATTGTTTTATTTAATTGTGGGCGTGTCAGTATGCGGATTTAAAAAAAATTAACACATGAGCATAAAGGGCCCCCTAGAGAGTATATATTATAAATTTCAGCTCCCTAGCTCAAACTTTGAATTTTCAAAAAAGTTTCTTTTTAAATTGTGGGCGTGTCAGTAGGCGGATTTTGAAAATATTATCACATGACCATAAAGGGCCCCCTAGAGAGTATTATTATAAATTTCAGCTCCCTAGCTCAAACTTTGGATTTGCAAAAAAAAATTGATTTTAAATAGTGGGCGTGTCAGTGGGCGGATTTTGAAAATATTTACAAATAAGCTTAAAAGGCCCATAGAGAGTATATATTATAAATTTCAGCTCCCTAGCTCTAATTTTGGTTTTTCAATAAAATTGTTTTATTTATTTGTGGGCGTGTCAGTGGGCGGATTTTGAAAATTTTATATCCCGAGCAGTTTTAGGAGTCATAGATCATATATAAAAAATTTCAGCTTTCTAGCTCAAAATTCGATTTTTTCCAAAATTTAGTTTTTTTGAGTTTGTGGGCGTGTCTGTGGGCGGATTTCAAAAATTCGTAAACTTGGTTATTTCGGGACCCTAGAGAGTATATGGTTAAAATTTCAGCTCTCTAAACCCAGTTTAAAGGCCTAATTTTTGCCGACAGACGGACGGACATGGCTAGATCGACATTACTATCGATGCTGATCATAAATATAGTTACTTTTAGGGGTCTACGGGCAATATTAAGGTTTGTTACAAACTATGCGTCAAAATTAATATACCCTTAGAATAGGGTATAAAAATATAAGAACTTTAAGGAAAAAATCGATTATAATAATATTATATAAAATAAAATCTAGCTTATTGGTATAACGCCACTTCTTAAAGTAATCAAAAGAACTTTGAAGTTCATCAACTAGTTTTGTTCCAAGGTAAAATGACACAACACGAAAAGTGTCACTTTTCAAGAAACTTATTTATCATGATTTCATAATTTTTTTAGAAGCAAAGTGTTACAAATGAAAAAAGTCATTTAGCTGGGAAAACAACATGGATGTTTCCTTAAATTCAAAACGACACTTGTGCCCTCATGCTGTCAGTTTAAGAGTTATAGTTATGACGGTTTGATAAAAAAATTGTATTTTTTTTGCTATTCGTTCTGTATCAAAATCGTCAAATTTTGACTTATGTCAGTTTGCTTTTCAAGCGACGACTTGTTATCCCGGTTTTTCTGTAGAATAAAACACAACCGTATTTTTTTGCTCCACGCCGTCGTCGCCGAAACTGACCGCTCCACCCGACTCTATTATCACCGTAGATTTTGAAGCGCCGGACTCTCCCAACAAAGGATGACGTCGCTGTGCTGGTTTCTGCAATCGTTTAGTGAGTGTCTTTATTGGTCTAATCGTGGGAGTTCGGGTGAACGGGGTTGTCTCCAAAGCGTGCCGGGAGGTATGTTCACTGGGCTGCGGGCAGTGAAAGCCGTTTAATGCGCTTAGTGTATATATAAAACAAACAATGGTAAATTGAGACTTACTGTGTTCTTGACTTTGAATAAAATCCTGTTCTAATGTCGAAGGTACCTCTCGTCAATTGGGACTAAGGGGGTGTTAACAATGGAAATGTTGTGGGTTTGAAAAAAAGGCAAATTGTCAATGGATCTACATAATTACCAAGTCAATATTTAGCTCTGGCTTCAGGGTTTTTGTTTCCCTTTTTTTTCTTTTTTTTCTGTCCACAACCAAAGTACCGTGGCTGTATGGCACTCGCTGAAAGGTATGTCTTCGTTAAGAGTCAATTAGGGAAAGACAGTAAAAAAGCGGAGTTGTACCAGAGAAGCTGGGAATAAAACAGTGCTTAGATATGCTCACCCATACACTGAAAGAATACTGGTTCCGGAGGTCAAACTGTCAGTCAAAAGTTCTCCGAATTCCGGACAGTGCACAGGGTGTGACAAAAAAAAAAGCAATTTACTTCTGCATACTACTTAGATTTTATTCCACATCCGTGACAATGTGGTAATATGGCAAATTTCTGTCGTCAATGGCATGTTGAGTACTTGAAGCATAAGGGGTGCATTGAAATAAGGCCAAGTGAAATAAGGGCAAATGCACAAATTTCGAATTATTTCGCTTTGCGAAAATAAAACAAAGCCAAATTTTAACGTCTGCCTTTATTTAACTTTGTAAATTTGGCATTATTTCACGATATGACACAGATTTGGGTTGTTATTTTTCATATACTTCATCAACAAAACTGTGTATAACAATTTAAACATAATTTAAAATGCTTTTTTTAAACACGAATCGAAGTGAGCTCCTATTTGATACCGACTCCGCACTGTGAATTGGAGAAGCTTCATATGACAATCGATACTTTTGGATGTTTGCCAGACTTTTGTAGAGGTGGAGCAGTAGGAAAAATATTAGATGCTACTAGGCGCCGTAATGTATTGAACTTAAAAACCTTTGTTATAGTAGCGCAACGCATTAACCACGGATCCATTGCGCTTATACTTTTAAATATACATATATTACTGAACATGAATTAGTATTCCAAATCAATGAACGTAGTTCAAATACTGTACCACCCACCACAATATGCTTACTAACGGGTGATAACGTAAGATACCTAATTTTATTTTAGCATCATTAATCGAAAACTAGTCGAGATCTGACTGATGCAGTGCAGCCTTCCATGCTTCTCGAACTCGGACATGTGGTATGAATAATGGTATGATTGAAGCCAGTATTTTTTTTATCGCATTAGTTAACACATGGAATAACATTAGTAGCTAATTAATTAGTACAAACAAAGAATTAAATTTATTACTGAGCCAATGATCTGTGAAAATTGCGTGACTGCACAAAACAGACAATATTTATGTCTGAATATTTGTTTAAGCAATTAATTTAAAATTATTATGAGTGTGATTTCATTTGGAATTTGAAAACATTAAACGGTAATAATTTAAGTTTCTTTGTTATCTAGCATAACACGAATTTATTTATTTTACTCCTTTTTAAGAAATATTTTTTTTGTTTTATCATATAAATGTAATTATTCCGGGCCTTTACGGGTCTGCGACGGATAAAAAATAATAGAGAGGACCTTTATTGTAACGATGATGTAATCAAGAGTGCGAAAGTGCCATGGTTATGCAGCTAAATGTATGAGCATGTATATTGTATATGCACTATTCACTAAGTATAAATTTAAAATGAAATAAGTCTGCGTCCTGTGTATTCTTCTTCGATTAACACATATGGGAAATAAGAGATAGTTCATTATATTTATCCCCTGTTGTTTTACATGCCCCTGTATGTAAAGTAAGTACGAGTTCGAGTTCTAAAGGGGCATTTACTTACGAACCAGCCTGTAACTTACAATAATAAATGGGCAGAATCGATATAAAACATAGGTAAAGCAACGTATATCAATCAATACAATTTATTGCGAGCCACCACTCAATGCAACGTCTGCCTTGGTTGGTAAATTACTTGGTGTTCATCGGGCCAACTTAATGGCGAATAAGCTACCCCCTCCCCCCAGCCTAAGCATACAGGTGTTTTAAGTCAAGTCAAGGAAAATGTTGTTGCGCATTATTTCCAAACAAAAACTACAGGGTGAATTTTATTTTATGGCAGACGAAAAATTAAAAAACCAAGGAAAACCACGCACACATTCAAAATAAAAAAAAAGAAAGGAAGACAAAATAGTCCCTTACACTTTTAACCTTCTGCTTGGGGGTGCATTTTAAATGCATGAGTAATGGCATTTAGAGCTGTGGTGGCATATATACACACACGTGCGGTAAAACATCACAGGAGGGCGCAAGGAGTTCTAGTTCCAGCTTCGCACAGCTTGCTAAAATGATGTTTTATCGCAACCACAAACTTTATAAACGCAAAGCGTATCCGTATAAATTCTCAACAAGAACAAGGGAATTTCGAAATTGAAGGTAAAATTAAGGTAGCTATTTTCGGCGAGGGACGACAAACATTGTGTATTGATTTAATAAGTGGATCACAAGTACTGCACAACAAATCTGTTGGATTAAATTAATTGGCTTTGTGATGGGGAAAAAGTGAATCCAGTGAAACAACACTAATACCTAATGGGGTGGGTAAGGATGGACTGGAATATAAACAATGCTGCTAGGTATTAGTTCTATTGATCAGAATTGTTTTGGGTGAAATAACAGCATGACAGTTGTTAGTGCATCAGAACTATGAAACGCATTTCTTTAAAGCAGATATTGCAAAACATTTTTAGAGATTCTTATAAGTTAAATATGTCAGAGGACGAGATGAAAAAA
This sequence comes from Portevinia maculata, assembly GCA_949715645.1. Lineage (NCBI taxonomy): Eukaryota > Metazoa > Arthropoda > Insecta > Diptera > Syrphidae > Portevinia > Portevinia maculata. The sequence goes on along the minus strand of OX454525.1, from coordinate 63,997,879 downwards.
GCCATTTTACTTAAATATTGAGGACTTTCCTATGGTCCTTGATTGTGAAATTGAATAATCGATCGACGAGTCAATGTCAGGTAAAAGTTTCAGTTGTAGAAAAGCGTTGGTAGAAATGGTAAATTTTATCTTTAACCAAACTTTGATTCGCGAAGAAATATCCCAACAATGGGCAGCAAAATATAAACAACTATAGACCAATTACTGCCGATTTCTTCAAGAAGTACTAGCGCAAGCGCTGGAAAAGGGTGTTTTTATAGAGGTTTGGTTTTTAAACTGGCAACACTGTTTCTACAGATTGTCAATTTGACAGTTGACAGTTGATTTGTGGTAAGTTCGTTGTGCCATTTTACGATAAATAGATTAACGCCAGAACAATGCGTGCAAATTGTGCAAACTTATTTTGAAAACCATGGTTCGGTGCTCATTTTAAAGCAAAATTTTGTTCTCCGATGAGCCACATTTTTGGTTAAATAGATACGTAAACAAACAAAATTGACTAATTTGGAGAAGCCGTTGTCGAGACGCACTTACATCCATTAAAACTCACTGTTTGGTGTGCTTTATTGGCTGCCCATATTTCTTTAAGGGCAATGCCGGCCAGAATGTTGCCGTCAATAAAGAGCGCTATAGAAACATGATTTCTGACTTCTTCGTTCCTCTGTTGATTAGCATTTACGTCGTTCATTCGAGCTAGTCGTGGCGCGCATATGCCCGACAACATATTTAAACACTAATGGCATAAAATTATCTATTAAATAAATCTTATATCATAGACATTCAAATAAGCTTCAAGTGTTTCATTTCATATGGAATTTGTATACCTCTAAAAAAAACACATTTTATTAGACCAACATTAAGTATCTACTCAAATCGGTACCAAGTCATTTTCTCATCAAGTAGTAAGCCGTTAGTCTACCCAATTTGGTACCGAGTTCTAGACTCTTAAATTTGGCTGACTAGCGACGTTAGTACCCAGATTAAGCAAGTGTGATTTCTTTTACCACATCGGAGAGAACTCGGCTGGGATGATTTCTTTGTGCGTTTGATTTTGATACCACTTGGTCTCAATTTTTTCGTTGCAATCGGGGAACTAACTTGCCCAGCTATAAAGAAAAACTCCGCAAACTAGCTAACCCTGAATTCCTTAGTCCCCCTTGCAACTCTAACGAGCTTGACCGCATAGTCAAACACCTTACACTGGCCCTAAAGTAAGCGATGTCTGCTTTCTTGGGACTCCTCAAATTATGCAAAAAAACATATTGGACACCCTTTTCCTATCTCTCGTAAGGTGGGCGTGGCAAAAGTATGGGTGAATTGTTAAGAACGCTCTATATTTTTGTTACACAACATTTAAGGAATTTAATCAAAAAAACAAAGTTCTTGCAAAATAAAACCCCCAAAAGTGGGTGAGGCAAAAAACTTTGTACAAACGAATTGTTCAAAACTGTATCTACATCCTTTGCGAAGAATATGACTTTTATTTGCAATTATTTCTTCAATAAAACGGATTTGTTTTAAATAGTGGGCGTGTTAGTGGGCGGATTTTAAAAAATATTTAAATTTGAGCATTAAGGTCCCCCAGAGAGTATATTTATGTATTAAAAATTCCAGCTTCCTAGTTCAATAATTTTAAATTTTTCTATCAAACAGTTTTTTTTTAATTGTGATCGTATCAGTGAGCAGTAAGGATCCCTAAGAAGTACATATACGAGTATATTATAAATTTCAGCTTCCTAGCTCAAACTTTTCCATAAAACAGTTTTTTCTAGCGGATTTCAAAAAAATTATGTCCCGAGTATTTTGAAGGCCTAAAGACAAAATATTAAAAATTTCAGCTCTGTAGCTCAAAATTCGCTTTCCGATAATTTTTTTTCCTTTTTTAGATTGTGGGCTGTAGATTTCAGCTTTCTAGCTCCAGTTTAAGGGCCTAATTTTTGCCTAATTTTTGACAGACGGACGGACGGACATGGATAGAGCGACATTACTATCGATGCTGCTCACGAATATAGTAACTTTGAGGGCCCTACGGGCAATATTAAGGTGTGCCACAAAATTAATATACCCTTAGAATAGTGTTTACAAAAACAAGGAATGCCAATAGAGCATCTTGGAGGCAAAAATAGAAGAACCCTCTGAGTCATCAGGGCTTAGAAAAGTCCTCGCTCCTTATCCAACTATGCCTCGATTTATAAAGAAAGCTGATGGCTCTTGGACGACATCCAGAGAAGAATCGCTCAACCTGCTGCTTAACACTCAGTTCCCATGTATCTCGTATTTTGCCAGCTTTAGTAACCTAAACAGGTCACAAGCACAGGTAACCAAGTCTCAGAGTCTGATTAGCTGACAAGCTGCTTTGGGCGCTACAAAGCTTCACGCCCTTCAAGTGTGCAAGACCAGACGGCATAATACCTGCCGTTCTACAAACATCTTTGGATATCATCCTGCCAGTTCAGGAAATGATTCTGAAGAACTGCCTGTATCTGGTACACATTCCTCGGGATTGGAGATAAGTGAAAGTGGTTTTTACTCCCAATGCTGGCAAATATTCCTATGTGAATCCTAAAGACTTCCGATCTATAAGTCTATCATTATTCCTCCTTAAAACGCTAGAGCGACTGATAGATATTCATCTTCGCACCGACATAAATACTCAACTTCAGTCTGCGGCTTAACATGCGTACTCCAAAGGTAAGTCGGTAGAAACCACCCTTCACTTTTTGATACGTACTATCGAATACTCGCTTCATCATAAGGAGTATACTATGGTTATTATCCTAGAAGAGAGGGCGCCTTTAACAACGTTAACACATTTGCAATCGCAAATGCACTGACAGAACTGAATGTGGATAGATCGCTTGGTGAATTGATCAATCTACTTCTAACAAGTTGGATTATCAACTGAAAACTGGTCGAAACATCTGCGGTACACCGCAAGGCGGCTGAATGGCGCGCATTTCAAAAAGGAAGTAATGTTGCCGCACCCTGTATTGTATATATAGGTATACACCCTTCCATATAAATAACAACCTTTTTTAAATGCGCGCCATTCAGGCTGTATGGTTCGTAGCCTGAAAGTGGCAGCATACATAAATCTGTCAAATATGTTTGTGTACGCTGTCATACAATCCCTTCGGTATATCTCATTATGATCAATCAATGAATATGACCACAAAGACCTTGCTGATTTTGACAGAAAAGCATGGCATTTGGTCATATACTGTAGTCAGGAATTATAAACGTATGCCACAGAACGACAAAAATTACCTTATCCAATGTACTGAATTTTTGAGGTTCTGTTTACCAATTTTAAACAAGGATTTTTTGATCATAACTTCAACATTTTCATCTCGAAGGAACAGTATTAAACGAGGAAGCAAATTTGCCAACGGTAAGGCCTGTCCAAAAGTTATGTGAATCACCTTTTAGCATGATCCTTAAGAGACAAAATCATAAGAGTTATTTTGTTTTGAATGAATAACCTTACATTCCTTACCACGTTAAGTGGACGGCTGGAGTTATAGCGCTGTTTCACGGTTAGCCACAACCGATCATCAGACTCCTTCTGTGGTGCTGGTCTGTCTTTTTCCTTCATTTTATCCCGAAATTCCACTTCTTCCACTGGGATTCGAACCTAGACCACCGTCTTCTCAGGCAAGCACTCATGCACAGTGCCATTGAAGCCACGAGTTTATCCAGTTTTTATTTCAATTTTCTTGGACAAACTTTGCTCCTGTAAGTATATTATGTTATTCATTCTGTCTTTTCTTTCTTTGTTTTCTCTAATGCTATTCCATTTCGACAAGCATAGTTGGACCGAAATGTGTGATAGAGATTGTGAACCAGTTTACATTCCTTACCACGTTTAGTGGACGGCTGGAGTTACAGCGCTGTTCACGCTGTTTCGCGCTGTTTTCGAATCCCAGTGGAAGAAGTGGAATTTCGGGATAAAATGAAGGAAAAAGACAGACCAGCACCACAGAAGGAGTCTGATGATCGGTTTGGCTAACCGTGAAACAGCGCTGTAACTCCAGCCGTCCACTTAACGTGGTAAGGAATGTAAGGTTATTTATTCAAAACAAAATAAAGGAATTGACGGAAAACAAAAATTAAAACCAGGAAAAATTGTGTGGTATCACATAAAAAACCATTAATCATAAGAGTTATATCGGTTTTTTAAATCGTTACCCAAACTTCTTACTAAAGTAAGGGCTTCTGGATTTTCCGTCTAGCGGGGCAAACGTCACGTACAATTAAAGATTTTTAGAGGGCTGATCTGTTTCGTTGGTAAAACCCTTTAAAATAATTTTGAGGTTTTTTGTTTCTTGCAGTTTACGAGCCGAGTTCGGCAGTTTGATTTGCTGTGATTTGGTATATCATCGGCTTCAGTAGTTCCACGACAAGTGTTTCCGTCCAGCACAAATGACATACTTTTCCTTATGTAACGATTTGAGAATTTTCTTGCATAAAATGTGATCATAAATAGGTTTGGGCAGCTGTTATATATTTTATATTTTCTGAAATAGATACTTTTGTTCTGCTCTAATCTTTTTCGTTAAAATAAGTGAATAAATGTAATTTTTAATTATTTTTTTTATTTAGATGGTCGATATTGAGAGGGGGGTCGAATTAAAAAAAGGAGGATCGGTACTGGAATTTATCTTTTTATTTGGTTAACTCGATTTTGATATATATGATTTGAATGCACTTGACGTCCTTAATTCAAAACAAAAATTATTCCAAAAAAAGAATAACGTCAAATTTTGCGAACGTTTGGTACTTTGGAATAATTCGGTGTTCGCACGAATGGGCCATTTTGCCCCATTGCTTTCACCTCCTTTCACTCACCCATTCAGCGATTTTGACATTTGTCCGTGATTAATTAAATTTGTAATTAAAAACATTCATTCAAACATCATATCAAAATTATCTAGGATCTAGGTGTTATTTATTTCGGTTTTAATTCTTTGATTAAATATACAAAAAAAGAAAAACAAAAGGTAATAGAATTTAAGCTGAGTATATTCCATGGCAACACCGCTTTTCCTTCACATGTTAACTGGACCATTGATACATTCATTTTCAAGTTACCTGGGATCGATGGGATATTATAGAATGTTCTCCAAAGGCAAATACCATCAAAATACCCATCCTCAAAGGAATTTAAAGGCAAGGCGCCATTCAAAATGCCTTTTTGCACGCACTTAAGTGATTTTGGATAACCATATGATAAAGTGTGTATTTAGTTACATAGTGACGACAGCGGAGAAGTGATGCGGTTGTTGGTTTCCAGCGGCTGTAAATTACAATGAGTGTAGAAAACATTCCACGTCCACATTCATTTTGTCCGTCTAAGGAACGATTTTATTGAACTTCACTGTTCGTACGAATATATAGAGGAGTAGCGGATCATATGATTATCGTTCCTTTCTTGGCGGGTATCACGAAGGGGTGGAAAGTAATCGGCTACTTCATTTGAGCAGTTATCGAGGAAGCAACGAAAGGCAGATGACATTGGGGCGTTGACTTGTGGAGTCAAGTGAAATTGAGCGTTGTTTTCTCGCGCGGTTTTAGTCCTTTCAAGTAGCTCCAAAGTAGTTTTGCTGGCGTATAAAAAAAAAATAAAAAAAAAATATTAGGAACGACCCAATCAGTGGCTGGATTTTAGATTCTATATTAGAGGTGATAGAGAAATCCGAATCACCGCGGGCACAAGAGGACAAATGGCGCTTTTCTCTAGTTCATCGATGATGCCGCAGTTTTTTTTATAAAAGCAGCTGACTCTTCGGGTGATCTGGCAGATACGAACATCGGCCGCATTAAGACTGAACTTACCTAGGTAACATAAAAAATAAATATAAGCATTAACGGCCCATTCAAGGCCCTAAACTAGAACCATTTGCTCATGCGAAACGGAAGAGTCCTATAATTTTAAGCCGAATGGAGAATTTGAGAAGGTTCTCCTAAACAATGTCACTCTTGGATGTTTGTCAGAAGTTCGCAAGAGGTGAGACGGTGGAATATAATAATTTAAAGGTGTTACTTGTCATCGACATGATTTGAAGCTGAAACCCATCGATTAGTAGTCCAACAAATTAACCACTGAGTCACTGCGCCTATGTGAATTATATTTGTAATGAAATGAGCACCAGTTAAAATATGTAAAAAAAATTGGTTGATTCTTCTCATTTAGATTTCTTGTATGGTTACTTTAAGACTTTGTTTTCTAATTGAATGGTTTGAGTACCCACCATCCAGCTCATCTGGAGGCAATTTTCCATCTGCAATTCCTGCATCGACACATGCAGAAATCTTTTACAAAAAATGCCTAGACGATTATCTTAATAAAAAGCTGGAAACCCGTTCTCTTATGGCATGAACAATATTAGTTCCGACATACAGGATATCTGCACAGTGAAATAGACAGCAATGAGATGGCTGACGACCTGGAAGTTTCATAAGGAACCACACAATAAACTTAAATCTTTCATTTGACGTTCACAATCAATCATTGACAAAAGAATGTAATGTCCTGGCGTTGACAATATGTTGTTAACTTAGCATTTGCGATTTTTCAATAATACCCTTAAAAATAAAAACTCTCTGGAACAAAGTAATGGCTCCTTAATCCTTCATACGTCCTACGAAAATATTACAAAAGCCGAGTTATTTTGGATTATTTCCTGCTTTCATAAGTTATTTCCGCCACAAGGCATGCAATAAAAAATATATATATGTATGAAATTGAATTGACCATGTGAACGAAGAAATCCCATCAACGAGAGGATGCAAAACATTTCAAGTGAAATGCTCAAAGGATTGAAATTCATACCTTACATCATCGTTGGCAAATTGAAAAATAATATTATGATTGTGCCAAGCAAAAAAAAAACCTAGCCTATTTGTGTGGGCACATTCGAATGATGGTTCAGCACAAATAAGTATTTTACGATGAAAGGATTTTTTAACTGTCTGTCGGTTCCATTGTTATATTTATGTTTGTAATAGACCAAATCCATCGATGGCTGTAGTTAAGTTAACAATATTTTAATGACAGATATGAAAAAAATAAAAACGACCACCATCCCTCTGACAAGTCCGAGAGAAAAAAATGTTAATTGTCCACTAAATTTTAATACTTCTTATTTTCAATTAAAAGTGGGTAAATAATGGGATTCGTTTCGTAGACCAGGGCCGGTTTAAGACAATGAAATAATGTGGCCAAAAGAATCGAATAATATCGCCTGAATAAAATGGCAAAAGGACGAATTCCGGCTGATGATGCAGCATAAAGCAAATTAAATAGACTATGGCAACCGACAAAAGAGAATAGGGATAGTGATAAAACAGAAGAAATTAGCATGTTCGTTTGACATTGGCTTGATTATTTGAAAAGAAAAAAAAGGATTTCCATTGGTGGATAGAAGGAAATTGATTATGCATCATTAGACATTTGGAATGGGCGATATCGGTATTTTTCCTTCGTTCAAGTTTACATTCATTAGGGTATCCAAATAAATTTATTTCTATTGATGAAATGAATAGAATGCAATTAAAAATCGATAGCACTTAATTGATTGTGTCGTCAAAGGACTTAGTGCTCATCAGCCATAATAGTAAATCTCATCGCCATCATTATCACTGGAAAAGATTTACTTGACCTAATCAAACGAGCGTCGGAGGAGGAAATCATATTCATCATCATTCAGGGAAAATTTGATAGCCTCGTATAAGCTCAGGTTTATCATTACGAAAATTCAACTTCGTAATCATGATGGAATGTTTGACGTTGACCCGGTTTAAAATGCTTAAAAACTGTGTCGTTACATTTGAAGTCTTGCTCACTTCCTTTGCGTATTTTATTTTTCTTAACAGGAATAATAATATTTTAAAATAAATAAAAAAATGATATAGGTATGATGTCACCCCACAATTATTGATGTATTTTGTTATCTTTTCAAGCCTCATTTAACACTTTTCATCGCCCAATATTTCTTAACATGTATTCGCGTAACTTTGTTATATACGAGTAGATATTTATTGGGTATAGAGAATAAAGATTAAAAAAATAAAGTGAAATATTAAACGAAATGCGAAGAATGAAAAAAGAAATGACTGACATAAAATCAAGTTGTGATTTTCTTGCAAACAGGATATGAATATTAAAGAATTAAAACAAAGTAATATGATAGTTCAACGGTATCAGGTTAGGCAAAAGGCATAAAGCAAACCAATGTTTTCGGCTGACAAATTTGGGGACGGTTTCTATAGGACGGGTCTTCTGTCAAGTTCTTTGAAGTCTGTGGATGCGTCAAAGCAAGGGCTCCAACGGATTCTTGGATTAGGGACTTAAATCACTGGGCTAGATGTATATCTGCAGACAAAAAAACAATATACAGCTTACATCGAACAGATTGGCTTTGCTTGCAATTGGGCTCCAGTCATGTAATTTGAAGCAAAATTGTCGTCTAAGAGATCCTAGTGAACGAGATCGTCATAAGTGTAATCCACGCTACTACCATCGTGTCATCTATCGTCAATCGCTTATGAATCCAATTAAGAAATCTGGTACGAGTCCTATTGGAATCATACTCCTACTCAACTATAGACGGCGTTGTTACCACACTTTTGCGAAACAGCTGATTTTCGGTGAAACTAAAATATGTTTTTATGCGTATATCCAGGAAAGCAAATCTCAATTTTATTATTCCAGTACACTTTTTCTAATTTTACTTCCCCAATCAATTACTCTTTTTACTATTTATTCGTTGTAAGCAAATTAGTATGAATGTTTTCCGGGTGGTAAATTCGTTTAATGCCCAAACCCTTTTTAATGTCTTAGCTTATTCACTGACGACATCAGCGGATACATATATTTGTTTGACTTTTCTAACACGCCGCGCCGTCTCTACGTCCCATCAAGCAAAAACGCTGACCCAACTTTTCCCGTGATTATTGGATCCATGATATATGAGGCGTTCCACGCACACATTTCAATTCAATTCAATTCAATTCAATTCAATTCAATTCAATTTTATTATACAAAATTAAGGTACATTAAGATAAATATCTTTTATACATTTGCAAATTAACTACCGAAGTATTTTTTTGTAATGGCGGATTAGTTCATCTGTCACTGACTGTCTGTTCAATGATTTTCTTGCCGCCGGAACAAATTCATGCTGAAAGTAAGTAACCTATATTTTTATTTGTTTCTTTTTTTCGCAGGAGAAGTTGTTGAAGAAATGGTTGTAGGTATACCTAATAGAAATATATTGTTCTAAGAAATAAAATAATCATGAACAAACATTTCTGATCTTTATTTTGCTTCCAACCGATACTCGATTCTCATCGAGCCTCGATTTGTACCTTTTTTCGGATCAGTTTTAGATTCGTTTTTTCCTGAGCACAGTTAACTAACCCTCAACCAATGACAATACCACGTCGAGTTAATCGGTTCTCGTCAGATCGCCGTAATTAAACGACGTTGGGCGCGGTTAGTACGTAGATGGGGGACCGTTTGAGAACAACCGCGTGTCGTTGGCCAGTCCCATCTATAGAGTTGAGGTAGATAATATACGTGGTATCACAATGGACCTAAATTAGTGTAAGTGTGTCGGCATCTGCCGACAGCTACATAAACATAACCTAACCTAACTAACTCTCTCACAATACATACACATGTGAGTCCGCGGCTATTACAATTTCCATACTAATTGGATTCGAAAAACGACGCTGGCGCGAAGCCGTATGCGGAATAGTCCATATGTCATTGACTCCGTTTGCGGACGTAAAACAAGATAACTGTATACAACAGTCTTACTTCTATTTAGCATCCCTGCAATTTCTCGACCTGAGATTCCTTACTCCTTAAAAACATCTTCTTTCCTTTTTCTGTCGCTATCAAAGTCTTTCCGGTAGGTACACATTTTTTTTTCTAAATAACAACAGTTCTTTTCAGTATTCTTAACAAGTATTCTTAACAAAACTTTGAAAAAAATCGCTGATGTGAACTCCTGCAACGAAATGTTCGCAATGACCTCATCCTAGTGTCATCTTTTTATGCGGTTTTCCAGTAGTTCATTGTTTGATCCTGGGAAATTCCAACGGTCGCTTCTTATTTACCCTTTAATTTCATGACTTACTGTTGGGAAAAAAAGTACCTGTTCACAGGTAGTAAACGTTTCTGGGTATACGATTTCCAACAGGTATATAGACTGAAAATCGATTGCAAAATGTATGGCCTCATCCTTGTGATCGCCAGAGTATATCCCTATAAGGAAGTCACAAAGCCACCACATATACAAATGTCTGCTCCAAACAGTTTTCTTTTGTTTTGAATTAAATTAGGTACCTATATAAAACTTTGAATAATCAAGAGATGTACCTACCTACATACCTAAATGTGAATCTCCCATTAATCGATGAAATTTTTACCCACGTTATTCTTTTTACTTGTTTTGAGCCATTTGCGTTGTTCGATTTAACGAAAACGAAAACAAAAATATATAATGTGGAAATGTTAAGGTATTCCGTATCCCCGCAAAACAAACGCGATCAAAATGTTAATTTACGTTTTTCCATTTCGGTGTTCTGAATATAATATATATCTCCCGTTTTCGTAATATTCATTTTATTTTAGAAACAAACTTGTTGTGGAGGCTACATTTGAGTTTACTGTTGATTGAACAATAACAAAAGAATTTCCTGCAACCAATCAACAAACCCTTTTTCATGACCCTATATACAACAGCACCTTTCCAAAGTGGGAATACAGCGAAGCCGTTTATTTAAACAAACAATAAACTTTAAAATATTTACACGTGGAATGAGTACGGTTACGCTCAATCAGTCGCAAAGATAAACAAAAGCATCTGGGACGTGCAAATAACTTGAAATATTTTTTTAAATATAAAAAATAACTCCTGTTCTCGGCCACACCGTACCGAACAATGGACGGGAAACGACACACATCAAAAAATGATTGCAAAACATTGGCTGAATTATTGACTCGATAAAGTTGGATGTCCGTATATCCCTATTTTCCCATGTCGCATATGCATATGCCCACCGAATAAACGTTTAATAAATCACCATGCTTAACAAAAGTTTTCGTATGTTGTTTTGTTACCTGCCTGCCTGTGTTTTTTTTAACTTTTGTTTTAAATGCCAGCATATTTTTTCTGTTCGTATGAGCATTCATATTTGCATGATTGTTGTTAAATATTTGCTTAATCAGATGAAAAAAGTAATTGATGAAGTGTAGATATTTTTTTTTATTTAGGAAAAGCAATTTTGGCAGAAAAATACAGATGGACGTGGCTCAAGGCTCATAATTGAGATTTTGAGGAACATATCTATTTTATAATGGCTTAAAATCATGTTAAGCAGAGGAAGCACACAGTATTAGCATCACTTAAACTTTTAACCTTCCGAAGCTAACACAATTCAAATGCATTTAAGGAGCAATAGTTACACCGCAGTTGCCTTATTAACCTACCTTCAACTGATATCAATCTTAAAGTGTACCCAAAATGAATTTAGGTCAAATAAATCCAGAACTTGACAGTTCGGGAAATATATTACAGTTTGAAAATTGGTTGGATCAAATGTTGTCTCTTTTATTTAAAACAACATCGGGAATACTGCGGCAATTTATTGCTTCTCTTGATACGCGACCGATTTAATATAAAACAGTCTTTAATATAATAATTTCTTTCCAATTACAAAAAAAAGAAATAAAAACTTCAAAACCATCCTTGAAGGCATTTGATAATTTTGCTCCATATATGGTTATGAGGGGTCTTGTATGTAAGATGATTTCCGTATTTATAAAAAAAAAAAACAAGATTATTTGCACAAGAAATTATAATTTTCTACTCAGAATAGATAGATAGATAGATATTTTATTTCGTTTATAATTTACAATTTGTTGTAGCACAATTTACATAATTCAAATACAGAGATATGACAGCTTTATGTCTTTCTACTGAAAAAAGTTTACAAGTGACAAAAATTAACATAAATTAGAAAAATGTTTGTTTTTGAGGAAAAACAACGACTAAAAACCTCAAATTAAGGAGACAAAAAAAAAAAAAAGATGTTAATAAATAAAATATACATGAATGCATAAATAAATAAAAATAAAATATTCATGAATGTATAAATAATATAAATAAATAAATAAATAAATATATAAATAAATAAATAAGTTATAAATAAATAAATAAATAAATAAATAAATAAGGAAATAAATAAATAAATAAATTGTTTAATCGGTAAATAAATAAATATATCAATAAATAAATAAATAAATATATAAATAAATAAATAAATAAATAAACAAGTCAATAAATAAATAAGTGAACAAATGAATAAATAATAAATAAACATAAATGAATTGACAAAGGAGATAAATAAATAGATAATATCAAATTGACAAACAATATATTAATGTAATATAGAGATAAATAGATAACATACAAATAAATTAACAAAAAGTTGAATATTGCGTTAGTTAATATGAGTAAGGTTAGTGATATTCAATATTTAATTGGTTAATAAGAGGATTGTCTGGGATATCACATCTGATCTGAAATGTTTCTATTAGTTTGCGTATTCTGAAGGAGATCATTTCAACATTTGCTCTTGCATGTAGGTCTAGCGTAGAGTGATGCCATGGGAGGCTAAGCATCATTTTTAATAACTTGTTCTGTGCGATTTGCAACTTTTTAATGTGACATTCAGCACAATTACCCCAAACCGGGCAGCCGTACAATAAGATGGATTGAAAAATTGTTTTATGAATTAATATTTTGTTTTCATTTGAAAGTGATGACTTCCTATTTATAAATGGATATAATATTTTTATGCCAATATTTATTTTGTTAAGTGTTTGCATAGTGTGTTCTTTAAACGTACACCCAAGTATCTTACAGAAGGCTTCCACGAAATTGAATACCCATTGACAAGCAGTTGGTTTGCTGGAAGAAAACAAGGTCTTCTTTTTCGTGTGAAAAAGATAGCTTGTGTTTTTTCAGCACTTAGTTCTATTTTCCACTTTGTGTAGTACTTTTGCAGCATTTCAATCGCATTTTTAAGATTCGTCTCAATAATTAGACTGAACTCATGCGATGAAATTGTAGCCGTATCATCGGCATAAATTGCTGCTTCACATTGAAAGAGGAGAGGAAAGTCGGATGTGAACAGATTGTAAAGAACTGGCCCAATAACTGAGCCTTGAGGCACACCTGTGTGAAAGTTTATTACCCTTGATACACTACCATTTACATGCACAATAAAACGACGATTTGCTACGAAACTTTGGATGATTTTACACAGGAACAAAGGGAAATTTAGGTTTATCATTTTGTATATAAGTCCATTGTGCCACACAGAATCAAAAGCTTTTTCAATATCTAGTAGGATCATAGCAGTTGATCTTCCTATTGCACGGTTCATTTTAACAATATTGCACAATCTTAAAACTTGATGGGAGGTACCATGACCACCCCTAAAACCAAACTGTTCATCGGGATATAGTTTATGATCCTCAATAATCTTGATAATTTTTTCTTTTAGGATTTTTTCGTAAATCTTACTAACACTACTAAGTAAACTTATAGGTCTGTAACTTTAAGGTTTATCAAGAGGCTTTCCCGCTTTTGGTATTGGGACTACCTTTGCCAGTTTCCATTTATCAGGAAAGTACTGCGTTTTAAGGAACGCATTTATAATAAATGGCAGAACTTTGATTCCCTCTTTAGGTAATTTTTTTATATATATATTTTTGATATTATCCAAACCACCTGTTTTTCTAATTTTCAAGTTATCTACAAGGTATTTTATATCTGTTTCCGATACAAATTCCTCCAAGGGAGTGTCAGGGTTGTTTGCACTAAAAGCCTGTATAGTGTTTTGGACAAGTGTTTCAGTGCTTGGATCTCCTAAATGCTGCGATACTACATGATTTTCTGAGAAATTCGATGCAAGTGACTCGGCTTTCTCGGTGTCTGTATAAAAGGTAGTCAAACCATTTTTGAGACAGGGTATATGTCTGTTTTTATTTTTAACAATTTTTACTATGTTCCAGAAGGGCTTTGCAGACTTATCTAGTGAACTTAATTTAATGTTCCATTCTGCGTTTCGAAAAGCCTAAATACTTTTATTTAATAATTTATTAGTTTTTGACATTTGAATTCGGAAAAAAGGTTGTCGGTATCTCTGCCAGTTTCTTCTGTGCATATTCCTTAGTCTGATAAGTTCTAAGATGTGAGTTTGTAATTTTACACATTTGGATTTTATCGGAACTTTGGGAAAACAACTATTAGCTGAATTAATAATATGCTCAGAAAATGTATGAATTAGGTCGTCAACATCGTGGTTATTTGAGATATTTTCTATAACTGTAGGAATTGTTCTAAGGTTTCTAATTACTTCGGTTCGATAAGTCGACCAGTTTGCATTTTTCAGGTCCTGATAATATTGCACTTTTTCGACACCCGACCGGAGAATATTACAAAGAACAGGATTATGGTCAGAGCTAAGCTCATTCATAGAAATGGGCTGGGATATAAGACTTGACACGTTAGATACAAATAAATCGATAACGGAGGGACTACCACGGGAACTAGCTGGAACATAAGTCGGACTGGGCGGGTACATAATGGACATTGGCAACATAACAGAAAGTTCGGACAAGACATTCTACTCAGAATAAATTATTCTCATGAAAAAAAAATATAAACTTGTCATCACTGCTCAATTTATTGATTAGATTACTGCCATTTATTCGCCGTAGTTGAAAAATTCACGAGAGCGCTAACACAAACATAAAACAAATGGCACCTCAGTCGATTTGCAGGTTGTAGGCGCAAAGTCAAGTTCTGTTAAGTGCCGACAAGGTTTTGCACAATTTGCAGAATCCGCAACTGAAACTATTTTTTTTTGACTGTGTTATTCCCAAATCCAACGCTTTGAATGTGTTTTTTTCAATCAGAAACATAGGGAAAGGCTACTAAGGGGACAGTAGCCTTTCCCTATAAGGCGAACTATTGAATACCCTATTCCTATTCTTATCTAACATTAAGTAGGCGTGACAAACATCTTATGGTGGGAGAAGGATATACATTATTTTGTGATTTAACATTAAAACGATTTTATTGAAACAAAAGATTTTGTAAGAAAACGCCCCTTAAAAGTGGGCACGTCAGACAAATTTATTTATGATGAATGATTTCTCCAATAAAACAGTTTTTTAAAAAGTGCGCGTGTCAGTAAGCCGATTTAAAAGAAATTTTAACATTAGCATTAAGGGGCTTTGGAGACTATATAGTAAATATAAATTTCAGCTTCCTAGCTCAAACTCTGACTTTTTTACAAATCTGTTTTATTTAATTGTTGCTGTGTCAATAGGCGGATTTTAAAATTGTGAACTCCCGAGCATTTTGGGGGCCTAAAGATTATAAATTAAAAAGTTCAGCTCTCTAACTCAAAATTCGTTTTTATCCAAAAATTAGATTTTTTTAGATTGTAGCCTTATCTGTCGGCGGATTTTAAAAATTCTTAAACCTGATTATTTCGGGCCCCTAGAGAGTATATGGTTTAAAAAAAGGCCTTTTACCATTTGCCGACGGACGGACGGGCATGGCTAGATCGACATTACTATCGATGCTGATCACGAATATGGTAACTTTTAGGGGTCTACGGGCAATATTAAGGCATGTTATAAACTATGAGTAAAAATTAATCTACCCTTAGAATAGGGTATACAAATGCATTATAACTACGACACTAAAATATTGAGCTCAGTTAATATGCAACTTTTTTTTCCTAGAAGCTTACATAAATAAGTCGTTGCAATTCAAGTGACATCAAACGAAACTTAAGTTACTATCAACTGTCTGACAACCTGATTTACTTAAGTCCATCAGTTTTGGTAGAGGTGCAATCAATTTTAAATAAATACTTAAACCTTCAATCTGAACAAAAAGTGTAAATCTCTTGCAAATGATTTCAGATTTTTTTGACGTTGCCGCAAATTTGTAAAGCTGCTTGGTATGAATTTTCGGATATTCCTACGCCAACAAATGCCATAGATTGTTCTAAATCTTAAAGTCATAACTACACCTAACAAAACGTTTGCATCGATGCAAAGAAAATGCAGTAAAATCGTAAATATTACATGATGAATGGCGGATTTTGGCTTTTTGCAAATTGCCAGAAAATTTTGTTAAATAAACGGAAGTTGATAATTTTTAGAGTGATCTTCTTCATTATGAAAATAAAAATGAAGAAAAGCTATTGTTTCGAAATTAATTTTAAATATAGGTAATAGTGCTGGCATCATGCGTATTCCGATTGCGAATAATTAGTCACGTAGGTCTTATTAAAACCAAATTAAGGAATTCTTTAATAATCAGGCGGTCACAAATATTTTACTTACAAAGGAGCGTATGAAATCTTGTGGCGGTTTAGTTTAAACATAGTTCATCAATGCTACAAAAGCATAACAAAAAATATGCTTGATGACAGAACAGAAGAGTATTTTCAATAAGCAATGATGATATTGTTAATTCGATTTAATAAAGTTGTTAACATATTTTCATATTTGGATCAAATCGCTCATGTAAAAATATTTGTTTTAGTTTAGTCAAAAGTTCAAAATTTGATTGTTTTCATACAAAGATATATAATGTACATTCATCATGTATTATTTATAATTGTTTATTTTTCATTTGTTATTTTATGCAATTTGCTGTACTTACTTTACTCTACTTATCGGGCTCCCGAGGTGTGAAGAGTCTCTGCCTGAGACACTGCAGCCTTCCATACTTTGCGATCCCGGGCACGCTGCTTCCAGTTCTCCAGACCAAGCGCTCTGGCATCCGCAGTGGCTTGATCTTCCTTGCCTACTCGCTGGGGCTGGGAGTCGAATATCCTCTTGGCTGGAGCATTATTTTCCATTCGCTCAATATTGCCGAACCAATGTAGTCGACGTGATTTAGCTTTTTGGACTACATCCACATCTTGGTACAGCTCATAGAGGCGGCAGTTGTATCTTCTTCTCCATTCGCCCTATGCTCAAAAAAGTGGTGCAAAATTGGACCGACAGAATGGCGTTCATAACGCGCAGTCGCGGAGGCCATATGCCAGAAATTATTTTTAAACATCAAATGCCATAAAATTTGTGAGCTAATAAAGCCAAAATTTGGTCATTCCATTAAATTTGTTGTGTTTTATTTTTAAAAAAAAGTTGTATGCCTCTATAAAAAACACCCTATACTTGGTGTTATCATCATTTTCTTCAAGACTAACAAATTCTTCAATCGCCGTGAAAGACTCTAACACGTCACGGTGGGAACGGCCATTGATGTCGATATCGTCCACATACCCCAGTAGCTGGACAGATCTGTTGAAGATTGTACCTTCCGTATTGACACCTGCCCTTCGCACTATTTTCTGCAGAACAGGATTGAAGGAGTCACATGATAGCGCATCTCCTTGCCAAAATCCGGTACAAGTTTGGAATAATTTTAAATATAGGTAATAGTGCTGGCATCATGCGTATTCCGATTGCGAATAATTAGTCACGTAGGTCTTATTAAAACCAAATTAAGGAATTCTTTAATAATCAGGCGGTCACAAATATTTTACTTACAAAGGAGCGTATGAAATCTTGTGGCGGTTTAGTTTAAACATAGTTCATCAATGCTACAAAAGCATAACAAAAAATATGCTTGATGACAGTTAATTCGATTTAATAAAGTTGTTAACATATTTTCATATTTGGATCAAATCGCTCATGTAAAAATATTTGTTTTAGTTTAGTCAAAAGTTCAAAATTTGATTGTTTTCATACAAAGATATATAATGTACATTCATCATGTATTATTTATAATTGTTTATTTTTCATTTGTTATTTTATGCAATTTGCTGTACTTACTTTACTCTACTTATCGGGCTCCCGAGGTGTGAAGAGTCTCTGCCTGAGACACTGCAGCCTTCCATACTTTGCGATCCCGGGCACGCTGCTTCCAGTTCTCCAGACCAAGCGCTCTGGCATCCGCAGTGGCTTGATCTTCCTTGCCTACTCGCTGGGGCTGGGAGTCGAATATCCTCTTGGCTGGAGCATTATTTTCCATTCGCTCAATATTGCCGAACCAATGTAGTCGACGTGATTTAGCTTTTTGGACTACATCCACATCTTGGTACAGCTCATAGAGGCGGCAGTTGTATCTTCTTCTCCATTCGCCCTATGCTCAAAAAAGTGGTGCAAAATTGGACCGACAGAATGGCGTTCATAACGCGCAGTCGCGGAGGCCATATGCCAGAAATTATTTTTAAACATCAAATGCCATAAAATTTGTGAGCTAATAAAGCCAAAATTTGGTCATTCCATTAAATTTGTTGTGTTTTATTTTTAAAAAAAAAGTTGTATGCCTCTATAAAAAACACCCTATACTTGGTGTTATGATCATTTTCTTCAAGACTAACAAATTCTTCAATCGCCGTGAAAGACTCTAACACGTCACGGTGGGAACGGCCATTGATGTCGATATCGTCCACATACCCCAGTAGCTGGACAGATCTGTTGAAGATTGTACCTTCCGTATTGACACCTGCCCTTCGCACTATTTTCTGCAGAACAGGATTGAAGGAGTCACATGATAGCGCATCTCCTTGCCAAAATCCGGTACAAGTTTGGAATAATTCGGAAAAGCTGCTTCCAAACTACACATTACAACTCATGTTATCAAGTATCATGCGATACAACTGGATTTGGCCGCGATCTCGAACGGCCATCGTTACGTGAGCTTTGACGATAAATGCTATCATATGCGGCTTTAAGTCGATGGAAAGATGTTGGATCTCGACTTGAAATTCATTGATTTTTTCCATGATTTGCCTTAGTGTGAAGATTCGGTCTATTGTCGATCTGCCGGGCCCGAAGTCACACTGGCACGTGCCGATTAGTGTGCTGCAGAACGGCTCAAGACGTTCACACAGTAAATTGCTGTAATTGAATTACGAGTAAATGTTAATATTAAAGCAAATAAAATGCCTGAGTATTTTTGTAATCGTCAGCAATTAAATCAACCACTTGAAACAGAAAGTCTTTTGATTTGATATTGAACAGGTTATTCGGAAAGGTTGATGTTTTTTTCAAACTAGCCATAATGTAACAATAACGTTAGACGTCACGATGACTTTCATGCCGCTCCCTTCATCAGCAAGGTTAATGAAAAGATGTTGAGCACTACGTAGGTAATATGTGGACGGTTCCTAACGAAATAAGATTCGGATAAGGCACGGGCTTCAGTATGCGATTTCTTTTATTTTCAATCAAACAAGTGCACATTGAACCTGGAAGTTAAATACCAAAATACTACTCAGATTAAAGATCCAACAATACCACCGCGGAGGGCAAGCAAATTGCAACTTCGAAATATAAAGTTGAACATTATAGCCTTTCCATAGTGGTTCGGCAATCGCACGGGCTTCAATATAGCGGGGTATGTGGCAGTTCAGTAGGGAGATGTCAAAGTTGTGTCATTCGGTAACAAAAGTTATCGGAAAACGTAGAAAACAGTATTTGGAAGCAATAATCTATATCCGCTTAAGGACTTAGCGGCGATATTTATCCCCGCTAAAGTAAGCGTATATAGGCTAAGCTGTTGTTGGTTTTAACATGCAAATGTGAATAACCGTATAAACGCCTGAGTAAAAAAACACACCTTATTTTCCCTCTCGTATATCATCAAAATGAGCGAATTGTATAACTCATTCTAAAGAATATGGAAGCACTGTTCGCCTACAAAATGACATATGAATAAAAGTCCATACTACATTATAAGCAATGAATAAAGAGACAAGGAAGCGGTGTTCTGGGAGAAAAGTGAAGCATCTGTTTAAGTGGTGTGAGTGTTTACTAATACAAGAGCGTTTTTCTCAATCCGACCAGATATGGCATGAGGTAATCTTGAATGAGTTTTGAATGAGGACCCATATGAAAGTGTTAAACATTTCACTTACCTTTTGTACATTATTTGCAGCATCTTTCAAAGATTCGAACATTTATTTATTATTCGAATATAATATATTTATTTATATTTTATCGATTTCCATGAAGTGTATTGAATTGTTTGCAGAATTCTTGTATATGGCGCAAAAGTAATCCTCCTATCAGAAAATGCTATAAATTTTGCAATTGGGCCCCTAATGTCAGTTCTGTTTTGATATTTGTGTAGTAAACACATGCGAAAAACACGTTAATAAACAATGTTACGCTACACTGCTCCAGAACGCGGAATATTGGTGACTATTTTTTTCATTTTTTTTTTTTAAATTACAGCCAAAAAACATCGGAAGGTTATTTTTGCGCCACCTTGTACTTACTCAAATTTATTGCAGTCTATCTTGTGAAAAAATTCTACCTTTCGTACTCGGATCGCCCGTCTAATTTGAACGAGACATTTTTTTTATCAATTTGTCCATAACTTTTGTTTCCTGGGTATTTCTAGAAATTATTGCTGAACTCATATTCTTTTGCCATTGGTCCATTCGAGTGATAACCAAATGATTTCGCATATTTTATTTGTAGCTAAATTATTTTTTTTAAGATTTCTATAAACCCGGAACAATCCTTTCCCATTGCAAATTAACATTAATGAAACACGAATTTTTTTCAATTAGAATTTTGTATTTTATAAATGGTTTCAAAAACAAAAAAACGATCACATCCTCTTAAAATGAACAATCTTATTTAATTTTGATCTTACTTTTTTCGATTTGCGGTGAACTTTTTGATTAAGTACTTTCATTTTTCTGTCTTTATCTTTAATCAACTTTCTGAAAATACTTATTTTTGTTTTCATCTTTTTGCTTCTTGGTGAAGTATTTGAAGATGATGCCCCATCAGAGAGGCCATTGTTCTTTTTAAAGTTATTCTCCGATTCTGCGTAAATTTTAAATACATAAGTTAATAAATTTTAAATAATATATTAGCAATTGACATGCAACCAGAGCTGGATCATGAGTTGTTCCAACTATTGGTGGGAAAAGAGAAACGCACTCTGGGACTATTTCTTCTACTATAAGATTAGCGGTATCTTCTACAGCCGGTCTAACACATCGATCCTCAAAATGTACTACTCTCGGCGGAATAGTCGAAACTTCCTCCACATCATGGTAGTCCATATTACTGCAGCTTGAAATGTCTTGGCTAATGAAAAAAAGTTAAAAAGTAATGGCACACCATGTTTTAAACACACAACATTTACCTGGTTTTGCACTTTGAAGACTTTGAACGGGGAAATCCACCACAACAACAAACAGAAAAAGGTACACACGATGTGGAATAAAACATCACACAATCACTCAATCACTTTACTGTCACGAGGATCAACCACAAGGAGGTTGACGCGAAAAGATCAAAACGCACAAATTTTGATGTACCTACACAACATTAGCAATAATACTTTTCATAGGCCGAGGTTCCATCGAGAGATGATACCGCAGACGGCATTAGTCTTTTCCTCTTCACATTGAAAATAAAATCGCTAGCATTAAACTGTTTCGAACACACAACACTACGAATCGTTATGTCTTCATTTTTAAGGTTCAGCGCAGATATCCAGATTTCTTTTGAATGCACACTGAGGAAACCTTAAACACGAACGGGAAAGTAAAATCCATAAATTACTGAATAACTACATAGATAATTACTTGCGTCCCCTTTGCCCTACAACACCCATTTGTTTACGTTTTTTAAAGAATTTTTAAAATTTCTGGTGAATAAAACCTTTAGCAAAAACACTACATTAAAAATTTGAAAATCCTCAGGTTACATCCCTGCCTATTATAACGTCACTGTAAATTTGCATTACTGTTTATAACATCCCTGAGTGTCACTTAGTTAAAGTGACATTAGGTTAGGTTAGGTTAGGTTTATGTGGCTGTCGGCAGAAGCCGACACACTTAGGCCAATTTAGGCCCATTGTGATACCACGTATGTATTTATCTACCTCAACTCTGTAGATGGGACTGGCCAACGACACGCGGTTGTTCCCAAACGGTCCCCCATCTACGTACTAACCGCGCCCAACGTCGTTTAATTACGGTGATCTGACGAGAACCGATTAACTCGACGTGGTATGGTCGTTGGTTAAAGTGACATCAGTCCCCCATTTGTTTTGGCGCAATTTTCTAAACATAGTTTTTTAGCATAGTTTTCTGTGACCCTGTGGGTGATTAATGTCAAAAATTTGTGAGAAAAATGCTTCACTCACACATACTGTGTGTGTGAAAAAGAGCTATTTCTTGTCTCTTTATTCAATGATTATAAGATAAATGAACAACAAGTCTTTGATTCCATTTTTTCCCTCAGTGTGGAGACTGATTCCAGTGGTTTTGTGGCAGCTGGGATATCTGAGAAAACGCGGATATTTTTAACAGATGTAAAGTTCTGCTTTAATCAGGCTTCTTTAATTTAATTTAATTATTTGTATGAAAAAGTTTTTACGAGTCACGTAGCAAAATAAAAAAAAATACGCTTTCTTTTTCGTTCTTACTGGTTTTGTTTTTTCCATGAGAATGAAGCAGAACGCTTTTAATCCTGCCTCCCATGATCTTCTACAAGGTGGCGCAAAAGTCATCTTCCTATCGGAAGAAGCATAATTTTTGCAAATGGCGGCCAATGTAAATTCTACTTTGATATTTGTGAAGTTAACTGATACAGAAAAAAGTTAAGACACCAATTAACATAATCCAAAAGCAGAACCAAAGTTTTTCATTCATAAAAAAAATTACAGCGAAAGAACATCGGGTGACAACTTTTGCGCCACCTGACAACTTTTGCGCCACCTGGTACCTATTTGAGTTATTGAGTGCCCGCGAACCAATCCGAATACAATAAGTAGACCACAAAGTGAATATACTAGCATGATTGAGTGTGTCGTGGAGGTAAATATTTAACCAACTCAAAACCTAACCAATATTTCCTTAAACGAAAGTAATTATTCATGTTTATACAATATACATGCATGAGTATAATTAGTGAGTATAATGATCAAAAGATTACCTCCTTTTTATCGTCTTTAAGGGACCCGTTCCGTTTATTTCCTTTCAATAACAACTGACTCCCAATACAACTTATTTATTTGGGATAAATTGCACCAACAATACTCCAACACAGTCAATACAAAAAGTAAATTAGCACTTTCTCGGCAAATAATTGTTTGTGGGTCTAATCGTCAAAACCGTATACGAGTTCTGTTCAAAAAAGTATTAATTTTCAATTTCGGTGCTACAATAAAACGTCAGGCCTTAAGGTGGGTGAATCAACTCACCCATGGTTTACGAAGCAAAACTAAACATTGAACTGTATCTGCAGACCACAATTGCAGTTTTGGTTTCACTCTATATTCGACCATCACGCACAATTAACGGTAGTCGGTTTGATTGAAAACTCAGTTTTTAAAAGCGGTTTTTGAACAGAGGGATGGTTACCAGTGGTTACCACTACAAAGAACAATCGGATGTAACTCCTCGGAAGGTAGGCCACCGGTATGGTATAATTGGAACTCCTGACAGATGTATGGGTATATCTGCTTCTTATTAAGCGTTGAAATTATTGTTTGGCTTCTGGAACAGTTGCCTCCGTTTCAAGTTGCAATTTCATTCTGTGTCGTAATGAAACAATAATTGTTGACTAAGATCGAGAGGATACTTTTCAATTCTTTTGCTGTGAGGACTTGAGGCAATCCAACTGTACAGTGCTATTAGACAAGTTTGCAAAGCATTTTTCACGCAAGACAACCAACTCGCAATATAATGCTCGTTAAACAAAACTATAGTACACTAAATGTAATTTATCTTTGTCGCTCTTCAGTTTTCTCAGGCAAAAGTTTTTCGTTTAGCAAACAGAAAAAAACATCAACTTTTAAATAACCATCATTCAATGCACATACAAGTGCACTTGAACACCATAAACAGCTGCAGTCATTTTTAATTCACTCTTTCGTTTTATCTTTCGTAGCTACTTAGTGCACTTAATTAAAGATTTTAGCTGGATTGCAGAGTGGAGTTAGAAAAATAAATAAAAATAAAAATGTAAGCAAGTACCTACCTAAGCTTTCTGAATTTATCTCGAATGCGCAATCTTATTTGGCTAATCAAATCGAAAAAAAGCAAAGTATTTAAGTTTAATTGTTATTATCCATGGGCGGACTTTGGAATATGTAAGCATAAAGGCATTGAACTTCAACATGGTAATTGTTAGACTTTTTTTTGGTTATTTGTATTATTTTTTAAAAGAAATCCAAATCCCATAGCACTAAGACTCGGTAGTAGTCCATTGTACTACCAGGCAGAAATCCTCCTGTTGGTCTAGAGGCTGGAGAATATGTGTCGTATTTTGTTGTTCCCCATGCGGATTGAAAATGCACCGCACGGGTCACAATCCAACACACTACCTCTACAACGTCCACAAACTAGTTGTTAGACCTATTCGCTATTTTCTTAATAGCGAAGCTATGATCAGGACTCAACGAATCCCAATCCCTTCCACTTTACTGCAAGCCTACAGGTCCGCCTGTGGGGTTTGCTCGTTCGACCCCAAAGAATATTGGCAGGCCTCCCGGTTTCGGATAACTTCATACATTCGGCCGACCAAATGTTTGTGGTGAATTTTTGTGATCCAGGAGTATTAAGTATTATTCTTTTTCTACGATTTTGGGACGTGCATGCTCCCATTATTGATTACTGTTGATCTTCCTTTTACGACGCCGACACCGGTGATTTTCAGTCGTGTTAACTCGCGGATTTGCATGCGCACTTGCGAGACAGTACCAAGATCTTAAATGGGTCGCTAAGCTTACTTGAATGGAAAAACTGCTTAGATGTGATTCCTTCCCTCAGTCGCCCGTCTCTGCATGTAATACTTGTTCTTTTTTCGGGGCTATGATCTCTACCAGAGGGATGGTAGGTAGGTAGGTAGATGGATGCCCTTGTGACTGTTGTCACGGCTCACTTAGACCAACTGTTTGGGTCCATTGTGTCCATTGGTGTTGGGGTTTAAAAAATTTTCAACCTGCAAATACAAAAGATATGCCGCTGTTAGACAGCTCAGTGATCCGCTATATTAGAACCACCCGGATCTATATGTAAATCTCAGGAGTTTGTTAAGCTCAATGTCGGTCAGATCCTCCAGCTCCTCAAAAAAGTAGCTGCCAAGAATCTTGAATCTCTTAGTGCTAAGGGCAGGGCATTCACATAATAGGTGACGAATAGATTCTGTCTCTTCGACGTCTCTACAGCTCCTGCAGTAATCGTTGTGCGCTATGCCCAGCCGTTCCGCGTGTAGGCCCACCACGCAGTGTCCTGTAAGGACCCCTGTCAGTGTGCGTATGTCTCTGCGGTTCAGCCCGATTATGGCCTTAGATTTCCTTTTGTTTACCGCTGGCCAAAGCTCCCTCGTGTGTCTGCATGTTTCAAGGCTGGTCCAACGTAGGTTTGTTCTACTCATGGATTCGGCGTTGATTTTCCGTGACAGTGTACTGAGCGGAGTTTGTAAAGATTTCAGCGCCAGAGATGCATCCATCTCCGATCCGCATCTTGCCAGCTTGTCTGCTTCTTCGTTGCCCGAAATGTCCTTGTGTCCCGGTACCCAGCATAGGGTCACCGAGTTTACGGTTGATATCTCGTCTAGGTGTTTTCTGCACTGTAACACCGTCCTTGATTTAACAACTGCTGACTCCATGGCCATTATGGCCGCTTGGCTGTCAGAGTATATGGTGATCTGCTTATCGGCCAGTTTACGCTTCTTCACCTCCTTAGCGGCTTGAGTGATTGCAGCTGTCTCTGCCTGAAAGACGCTGCATTCATCGTTGATTCTGAAGGACATACCCAGGCCCAGAGTCTCACAGAAGATGCCTGCACCTGTACCCGCATCCATTTTGGATCCGTCGGTATAGATAGCTATTTCGCCTTCTTCCGTGACTGTTCTATTGATCCATTCGCTTCTTTCTAGGATTCTGATAACGAATCCCTTTTTGAAGGCGAAGGTGTGTGGTAGGTAGTCAGTGGATTTTGTTTCTTTCGAGGCTCTCCATCTTGCCTCGACCGATGCGTGTCCGTAGGGCCTGAAAGACCATAGTCCCGACTCCCTGAGTCTAACGGCCGTTTTAACCGCTATGCTGCTGCAATGTATGTCCAGGGGCGTGAGGTTAAGTATTACCTCCATGGCTGCAGTGGGTGTGGTCCTTAGTGACCCTGTTATCCCAATGCAAGCCGTCCTTTGTATCTTAGTAAGGCTTGAGAGATGGCATTTCTTCTCAGTAGCCTTTGGAGCGACTAATTAATATCGGCTTGGGTGTAAGTGTCCTTAACATGTGTCGGGCATTCACAGAATGAACAGAATGTCTTTGAGCAGAGGTTCAATTTGTTAAGTTTATACTTCAAGCCAAATTCATAATAATAATCCCTAACTATAGTCTCCGGAATGGAACAAAGTATTATCCTTTCATCAAGCCATAAATGTAGCTTCAAACTTGTATTCTTTCTGCAGCTTAGTGGCTTGTCTAGCAGCCGCCTTCCTAATGAACACTTGTATTTGGCATCCTTGATAGCCTGCTTTCTCTGGGCGGCCGATCCAGTGAAATCAACGTGTTTCGCTTTAATTCCCAACTTCAATCTTCGGACAGCGTGGTGGACGGATGTTTGTTTGTGTATTGATAGCATGCATTTTTGTCCTCTTTAACTTCAAGTCCAAACATTTCGCCTACTCTTTAATCGCTGTGGAAGTATCTATCATAA
Source organism: Portevinia maculata (assembly GCA_949715645.1). Lineage (NCBI taxonomy): Eukaryota > Metazoa > Arthropoda > Insecta > Diptera > Syrphidae > Portevinia > Portevinia maculata. Next base: position 63,971,065 of record OX454525.1, on the reverse strand, counting down.
TGGCCGATGATGTCTTTATCGCCCGCGTATTTAAACAATGTCTTAATATCAGCACTGAATTCTCTGCCGTGCTTTGATGGTATTTATCCAAGAGAAACTAATCGTTAAGTTCCTCCGGCAGGGTTTGGATTACAAAACAAAACTTATAGCTTCAAAAGGGCAAAGAATATGGCTTTTTCAACCTTTTGAGTGCGGAAAGTTATAGCTTAGAGCAAGTTTGTATGCTTCTTCAGGACAGATAATGCTCACGGATACTTGAAAAAAGTTTGCGATGCGTATGTATTGTATTTTCTATTAATTTCATAAGTATGATATACACGAAAACGTAATAGATTATGTTAACTAATGTTGAAATGTTCTGCACTTAATATAAGAAAAGGTATATGTCCGAGTCGCGATCCTGGAGTAATAATTGAAAACAGAATATTTAAAGCAAAATTCGGAAAAGCAACATTTGGCATTTATTAGCAGATACTTGAAAACGATGGGCCTCAAAAGCTTCTAGTAACAGGAATAAGCAAACTTGAAACCCAACAAAACATTAGGAAGAATGAAGTCAATTTTATTCTCAGACTTGACCCGTATTTACGTTTTTGCCTCAAAAGTTGATGAACTAGGAAGGGTGTTCATATCGTTTTATATAACACCTTAAGCCCCAGATGATCTATACGAAATATTCGACTTCGAGAGAGTCTCTTAATTCGCCCCAAACGAAACAAAACAGCTGTAAAACTACTTTAAGACGTTAGTGGTTAGTTGGTTTTTGAATTAAAATCTAATAGGAGTCCGACGAACACATGCTCAGTTGGAGTGCTTTGCATGGGCGCCGGCATCATTTTTTATGCGGAGTTAGGAGAACTTCAATTTAACTCTCCAACCTTGGGGTGGGGTTTTGAGAGTTTCAAGGGTTACAAAGCTCGCGTGAAATTAAATGTTGAACGTGACCTGGTTGGCGAAGAGCATCAAGAAACAAGTAGAATAGTTTGCGGTTACTGCTGAAAAATCTGTGAGCGAACATGAATCAAACTCACTGCAGTTGCCGATACCACAACTACAGAAAGTGAAGGGATTGAGGTAAGGACGGCACCAGAGGGTGGCAAGCAAATTTCAAAAGTTCTGTATCGTATCACTTAAGGAAAAGAAACCGAATTACAGAGCCTTGATGGAGACGAGGAGACAGAGGAAACAGAGGATGACGTTTATTTCGATCCGCTGAACCGGATGTAACTGTTGAAATGTCGAAGATCAAGATGCTGTCACTCAAGGAAGCGATGCCTGGATTATAGGGTCAAGAATGGCTGGACCCGAAAAAAAAATTGGATAAGAGGACATCTCAAAAATAAAAGCTGGGAAAGTTGTTTTGCGAAATAAGTTGATGGATCTTTAGTTTTCGCAATGCTGTGGAATAGACTTAGAGGAACACAAAATCAAATCGCAATGGCACTAGCTGTTCGTAGACATTTGTCAGTTTATCAGAGCTACATAATTGATGCTTATTTACATGGCGATTTAGAGAAAGGAATTTGCATGGATCTTCCGAAATACTTCCAGCGGGCGTTGCAGATGCTATTAAAGACAGATGAATAAAATGATGGAGCACTTCCATAGTGGCATCAAAAGTTGGACGAAACACTTCTAGATCTGAACTGGCCACTTATGACATATGTTTTGCTTTAGCAAAGAAGAGTTCACGTACGTTGCAGGGTATGTTGATAATGTTCTGTATGCATCATGAAGTCAAAAGGCATTGACAATGCGGGATATCGCCTCGACTTTAAGTCGCGTGGCTCCGTTCAAGGAGAGTTATCAAGGAATTCACTGGTCAGCTGCGAAGCGAGTTTTACGATACTTGCGATATACAGAGAACTATGGGTTGATGTACAAAAACGACAAGTCGGTCTTCGAGAATTTTCTGATGCTGTGCATGACAAAAAACGAGATGGGCAGAGTATTGTAGGTACCATACTCAGAGTATTGAACATGCACGTGTGATAGGTTTTCAAACTAGGGCAACAATGACATTTAACTTACAATAATTTCGAACATTCACAAGAAAGCACCAGCGTGGATGTACGGTTCTTGCATATAATGATGGTTCCAACAAAATATGTTCATTTAAAAACAGACCGTCTGTAGACGGCCAAAACGATAAGTACCAGAATCCATAGCAGATGTAATGATATCATTTTTTGTTCCCAAAAAAAATTGCATTTCAGTCATCTCTGGACAGCACTATAGCAAATAAATGTCAGGTAAAGTAAATTTTATACATAGAGAGGATTAGCAACCGCCCTTTTGCGCGTTTTATGGGACGTTGAATCTGGAAGTGCCTTAAACTTATTGTACAAAACTATATAACCAAAACTGGAATCATTATAAGCTAGCTATAGCTAGATACGGTGTAGGGAAATAAGTCCACGGGAACTAAGTCCAGTGAGGGACTTAGTTCCCACTTAGTGGGAAATAAAACCACTTTCGCGAAGTGGACTTAGTTCCCATGTTAAGTGGGAACAAAGTGCATTTTTTTATGGGAACTTAGTCCACATTCAAATATAAGAAGAGGGAACTAACATCCAACATTTAGAATTAAACAAAAAACTGTAAAGTGCAGTTAGTTATCACACTCTTTAAGCAAAGTCTTAAGCTTATCATGGTGACATAAAGCCAAAGTTTCAAAACCGAACCTCGCACCTACTCCAAATCAAACAGTGACCCCAAGTAAGGGGGTTGCAGGGAGGCAGCATGCCCCCCCCCATATGCATTACACTATTTATGGTATCTACTTGCGATTTCGTAACTAATCTCATAAACAGTGCAATGCATATGTGGGGGCATGCTGCCCCCTGCAACCCCCCTGCTTGGGGTCACTGTTTGATTTGGAGTAGGTGCGAGGTCACGGTACCTATATTACTCTGTCTCAATTAGAAATTAATTTCTATTTTGTTAATAAAAATTGCAAAGTACCTACTTGACTCTTTAATTTTATTTTGTTCTTAGTCGACAGTGAGAATTTACTTCACATTAAAAGGGAACTAAAACCACTCAGAGTTTTGGGAATTTATTTCCCACCTTACATGGGAACTAAGTCCACTTCGCGAAAGTGGTTTTATTTCCCACTTAATGGGAACTAAGTCCCTCAGTAGACTTAGTTCCCGTGGACTTATTTCCCTGCACCGCTAGATACATGTAATTAAACCTTTTGTAAAATATGGCAGTCATTGCCATTTGCTTCACAAAATATCTACTGAATAACTCCAACCAACAATGACAGTGCACCGTCAATGACTAACTGCAAATCACACAACATAAATTTACAATTTAACTTTTAATTGACAAAAGATCTTGTCTTTCTTAAAGCTAATAGCCCGGAACGGTTGATAAATAACCTTCGAAATATCTTAAAAATCTCGTATCATAATTCTCATGATTTATTCAACACATTTCCTATGAAATGGAAATTTTAAAATTTAATAAATTTAATGAAAAGTGATGTTTAGAGATGCAATCATAGTACGAACGAGTACATCACATGAAAAGGATTCAACCAGATAAGGACACTCATAACGAGTTGACAATTTGCAAAGTACCCCCTTTTTATTATTCAAAATTATCCAGATAACAGTCTTTACAATGTGATTTATGCGAAAGGATACCATTAATATTTTCATATCAGTTTTGCTACAAGCACTCGAGCAGAATATTCGGGTTCAAATGGCTGTATCTCTCCCACAGGTTCACAACCACAGGGCATCTTTTCGTGTCCATTTGACTTTCAAATTTAAAGCTGCAATTTTTTAAAAGGCCTAGTTTGAGTTTCTTGTCCAATTTTCATCAAATCACAAGCATGCGGTCGTTTTCCCACAAAACCAATCTGAGTGCTACATGAACCTTAAATAATTTAAAATTAAAGTAATTGCGGTCCAGATTTATCCACACCCATTTAGGTAGGTATGTCCGGAGCACAGCAAGAAGACTAAAAAGAACTGGCAGAAACCAAAATTTGAATGCTAAACAATGCAAATGGCCCTTCTATTTAATGTTTCTCTCTAATAAAATTTGCATTTCGAAATGATTTCGACATTATCGAACCGAGAGCGTATTAGAACCAACCCTGACAGAGAGGCCACCCCCATCGACATGGCACGGCTATGGGCTGTGGAATGTATCTACATACATATATAGAAGCTCAGTAATCAATGCTGGCAGAGTAGAGACATATTTAAAGTTGGGAGATGGAAAACTGAAAAAGGCGATACAATCATGTTTTTTTCCATGGTTGTTGTGTTGCGTTTTCAGCTATGGCATCGACGAAATATTTAAATTCCCAAAGAAATTTCCATTGAATCTGCAGGTTAGATAAGCGAAAGTTCCGATTTTGTCCAAAATGACTGAATTTGCCCACGGGATATTGGATGAGGCGCATATGGCGAAAAATGGAAATCACGAATCCCTAGAGAAATGAAACAAAGCAAAAGCAAAAATAACATTAAATGCGATACTTCTGGCGATAATGTTCTACTGCTATATGTTTGGGAATTGAGAAGTTCAGGTTTAAAAGAAATATTATGATAAGGGATGGGAAACAATAGAACATATTTTTTTATGCGGAATATTCAACAGTCCAATTACTTTTACTGATAATATCGACAATGGTTTCCCGACAACTATTCTAATTTAAGTTGTGCACGCCACCTAAGGAGGTGTTCGTCTACTATGTTGTTGCGACTTAAGGGGACATATACCGCTATATTTAGCGCAGTTTAGTTTAGCGGATCGGGTAAACAATGCTGATCCATTAATCAGGCATACTTCATCTCTCTCACATTCATTGAGACATTTTTGATGGCTGTTAGGCATCAATGCTACTATTCTTTCGCACTTGATGCGGGCTGCATAGGAATTGTCGAGAGATTGAGGGATACGCGGTGAACGTTAAATCTCCTGACAGGCAGGATTTTTTTTTTTATAATGTACGCACACTAAAGGGATTTTTTAGTATCCTTATCATGTAGTAGCTCACAGCGCGGTCGTTGTGGAAATTAGGACTAGAAGAAAAGTAGTGATCTCGATGCACGTTGGTTTTGTATGTTTGTAGGTTATAATGTAAAGGCAAAATAGATCGTGGAAGAGTATTCCACATTCGTGTAGTACGGCTGAGGAAAGATTCTTTGAACATCACTCTACCTCCTAATACAGACTTGAGGGTGACAATGGCATATGCAGGATTTTGGTCAGCGGGAGCAAACTCAATCACGAGTCAAAAAATGCGACATTTTAAAATCTTACCTTACGTAAAGTTTTTAACACTGAATACAAAAATATAGATACACCTACTGTGGCGGTTGTTTATGAAATGTTGGAATTTCTTTTGTACCTATCTATTTGAAAGTGATTATGATACCTACATACATACAATAAATTCTGTGTACAATTTTATTGAAATCGTTTAACATTATCACGCGCCACCGCACAGAACGTTGACATGTTTTATACAAAATGCAAGTATAGGGTGTTTTTTATGGAGGCATACAACTTCTTTTTTTTAAATAAAACACAACAAATTTAATGAAATTATCAAATGTTGGCTAATTAGCTCTCGAATTTCATGGCATTTAATGTCTAAGAATAGATTCTGGCATATGGCCGCGGCTACTTCGCCTTATGAACGTCATCGTGCCGGTCCAATTTGGCACCACTTTTTCAAGCATACCAGGTCTTATTTCATCAATGGTGCGTCGAATGTTGGCTTCTAAGTGATCAATCGTTGCTGGTTTATCAGCATAGACCAGAGATTTGACGTACTCCCACAAAAAGTAGTCCAAAGGTGTCAAATCACACGAACGATGGGGCCAACTCACATGTCCATTTCTTGAGATGATTCGGTCACCAAACGTTTATCTGAACAAAGTCATGGTTGCACGCGCTTTTTGATAAGTTTGGCGAACAGAGCGCGAATTTTGGAAATAAACTTCCACGATTAGTAAACGTTGTTCTGGTGTAAGTCTTTCCATGGTGATTTGCCAAAGTATACTGAAAATAAAGTGTAGGATTCAAAGAATTGCCTGTATTGGTACTACTGAGGCAATGAGAACCACCCCCGTAGCGGGGTTGGAGGCGATCTAAAATCGAACACCCATAAACCTTTTTCTAGAAGAATCTGCCGCAAACAGTGTTCTGCGCCTCAGCCAAACAGAAAACTGGAAACCCAGTACAACGGGACATGCGCAGATTCTACAGAAATTCACGGGTGGTTATGTATGTACAGACTAAGTTACTCGCTGTCTAGATTTTGTAAGACCATTTGGTGTCTCTTTCCCATGCAGAGAAGAAATACATGATTGTCAATTGCCAGTCCATGAACTATCGATACCCATCTATACTGATGGCTCCAAGATGGATACTGGCGTCGACTCGGGATTTTATTCCGAATTACTCGGAATATCTGGTTTGATCGGGATCCACGACTATGGCATCGTCTTCCAAGCTGAGGTTCAGCTGCTAAACAGGCTGCAATGATGGCAATACCACAGGTTGATATTACCTTCTTCATTGACAGCCAAGCAGCGATAAAAGCGATTTCCGCAACAGAGAAAAAATCGAAGCTGGTAAGTCGCTGTCGCGAAGAGCTACGGGTTTTTGGCGCGCAGCACATTGTAATATTCTGTTGGGTCCCCGGTGTCAAAGAAAATAAAATAGCCGATGAACTGGCAAGAAAAGGGTCATCAATTGATTAAAGACAGGCGCACTAAACAATTCACCCATACTTATACCTCTGCCGCGCCCACTTAATGACGGATAGGAATAGGAATAGGATATCCAACAGTTCGCCAAAGCGGACTGTAGCCCTTCCGTATGTATTGAATTTAAATCAGCGCAGATCTGTATGGCATGGACTTCTGCCTGGAATACCGTGGAACACATTCCCATAGATATCACGACTTTGGTGTTTGGGCCAAAGGCACGAACTTCGACTCCAGATTCCATTTTTGATCCGTCGGTGTACCATATCAGACTTCGCGGGTTTTTCAAAACTGTATTCCCTCACTATAGAGTCAGGGATGGTGTAAAACATATCCAAGTTTGGGATTGAATTAATTATTTTCAAGTAACCCACGAGGTCATTTGTCATAGCAGCCGTCTTCGTAATGAAGATTTGTAAAGGTGAGAGTTGTAGAGTAAATTATTATTGACACAAAAATAAAAGCCCCTCTATATTCTATATTCACTATTTTATTGCGTATAAGCTCTTATTATCTAAATCTTACTAATAACTCTTCTTTACTGTGAAATTAATTCTCTTTAACGGCCGGCGGCGGTCTGTGTTCGAGGGAGATATTTCTTATTTTGGTTCGAAGGTAAAATGGCGGAAAAGCATTCATTTGTGTTTCTTTAATTACCTTTGCCACGTTGCAATTCAACGACTGTATTTTATCTTTGCTGACAAATTGCAACTGCTTTTAATACATCGTCATTGTGTTTGGTTGGGTTGGCGCTCCAAATGATTACTCCCCCTTTACAGTGTATCGAACTCCTTTAAATTCGGAATGTTACTTCTTTAATTTTTGCAGGCTTGCATTCGTTTGCAATGTGTCCTCTTCTCCGCGAACATCAATAATGTAACTCTTCCTAAGTCATCTGATTACTTTAAACGGGCCTTCGTATTAGGACCTTTGCCCCATGCATCGACGCGTCTTAGCACCCATTCGCCATCGTCTAAAACCCTAGGAAAATAGATTGTACTTTCGGTAGCCGCGAAGGAGACGGTCGAAAACTATTCATTTTACTTCTTAAAACTTTGACCAGGTCGATCCCTTTTTCATTACCTTCCGACGTACAAAATTCTGCAGGTAACTCAACTGACTGACCGTAAACTAATTCTGCTGATGAATAATAATCAATGTCTGGTTTGAAAGCCCTACGGATTCCTAACAAAATTATTGGGTTTTCTTCACTATATCTTTCACCGCTTTCCTTGCCCATTAGTGCTGTTTTTAACTGTCTTTGCAACCTCTACCATACCGTAAGACTGAGGATGGTAGGCTGTGGGTCGAATTCGATTGGTTCCTAGTAATTGTTTGAGTTGGTTAAACAACCTCAATTAACTGGCTTCCATGGTCGGCTGTATTACGAAGTGGAACGCCAAAGCCACAAATAAATTCTCTAGCTAAATGTGTGGCAATTGTAATTTTAAGCATATCTTTCAGACGGTATGCTTCTGGCCACCAATTGAAACGGTCGACTATCGTGAAAATGTGTGTGTTACCATTTGAAGACGGAAGTCGTCCCACAAAGCTCCACGATTGTAGTCTTTGTATGTCGTTGTATTTTTGATGTTTGACATTGAATGCAACTTTCCATCCAACTCTTAATGCCTGAATCCATTTTCGGCCAAAAATACCTTTCAGTGCTATAAGCCATAAAATGACTGAAAAACTCTTTCCTCAGTCCCTTCGGTATGAAAGATTTATTTTTTTTGTGTGGCTACGTCGCACCAAATCGGCCTTTAATTGAAGGGAATGCGCGTTGGTCTGGTTTTAATTTCGATTATAATTCACTATTTAACAGTTCTTTGAGTTCACTATCGTTCTTCTGTAACCGAGCCAGCGTAGGTAAATCAAAAAGTCTATCTATACTGTCAGTCGCGCCTACGCGCGATAGGGCATCCGCGACGACTTTATCTTTCCCTTTAATATGTTAAGTGGATGACGTGATCTGCCAAATATAATTATAATATCTGATTTGTCTAGGACTCCGTTCTGTTTTCGAATTGAGTGCTTGAGGGAGTAGCACATGGTCGGTATAGACCGAAAACTCGTTCTTGAGGGTTTTCGGACTTGAAGTTTAAGAGAACTGCAGTTGCTAAAGCATCTTTGGTCATGTTGAGATGTTTCTCACATTCATCTGTCCATGGAAATCGTTTACGTCTTTCTTTTAAAATTTCATTCAAATGATCGTAAAGCGGTGTAAGCATTGTTGCCAAGTTTTTTACAAAATTATTATAATATCTAACTCAATATCCATATAAAGCGTTGAAGCTGTTTAATGGAAGTTGGCAAATGGTAAGTTTTAATTGCGTCTACCCTGTTTTCGGCTGGTAAAATACTGTTTTGATTGATCCTGTACCCAAGGAAATCTGATTCGGATACTCTGAGCCCACATTTACTGAATTGAATCTTAAGATCGAAGACTGGCTAAAGTACTTCAAGATCTTGACGTTCACAAATTCGCTGGTCCAGATGGTATTTCCCCTATCGTTCTGAAGATGTGTTCTTCCTGCGCTTTTCCATCTGTCCTATTCTTCAGGACTCTTCCCGGGAAGATGGAAAACAGCATTTGTCCAGCCTGCACAAAAAAAGGCGAATCTTCTTCTTCCTCCTCCTACCGACCAATTGCACTTACGTCAATTCTTTCTAATGTCATGGAAACGCTGATAAACCGTCAGCTAATGAAATATCTTGAACCGCGAAAACTTCTTAATGACCGGCAGTATGGTTTTCGCAGCAACAGGTCCACTGGTGATTTGATGACATATCTAACCGAAAAGTGGAACCAATCTCTTCATCAAGGTGGTGAAAGTAAGATTGTTGCGCTTGATATTTCAAAGGCATTTGACAGAGTTTGGCATCAAGCTCTCTTGTCGAAAATGCGTGCATTTGGAATCGAGCATGAGCTTAACATACGTTGCCACAGACACTGCCATTATCTATGAATGGCACTTACATCGCTGAAACCGAAAGACTTTCCATTCATGGAATGTGTGTTAATGACAACCTTCGTTGGAATGACCACATATTCGGTGTTGCCAAGAATGCCGCGAAATGTCTTGGCTTCCTTAAGCGTTGTAAGAAATATTTCACCCCTTCTGATCTAGCTACAATTTATAAGGCGTTTATTCGCCCGAAACTCGAGTACAACGCACCAATTACTTATTTGGAGCTACTTGACAGGATCCAAAAACGAGCGATAAAACTCATTGGCGACCGAGACATCATCGCGAGATCGATTGACTCTCTTAGTCATCGTCGTAATGTCTACTGCCTTTCGTTATTTTATCGTTATTTCCACCATAAGTGCTTAAACGAAATAGCCAGTTGCATTCCTCCCCTTGAACATTTCAACCGCAATACTCGTCATGCAAGGAATGCTCATCAGTTCACCCCCAAGCCATGCAAGTGTTCGGACGTACAGTGAAGTTCAAAGAATCTTTCCTCAGCCGTACAACACGAATGTGGTACACTCTTCCACGCATTGTTTTTATTTCACATTACAAACCTACAAACATTCAAAACCAACGTGCATCGGCATCTCTCCTTTTCCTTCTCATCCTAATTTCCTTAACGCCAGCGCTGTGTAGCTAATACATTATAAGAGTCCCAACCCCATTAGTGCGTGTTCATTATTAAAAAAAAAAAAGGTAATCTTTCAAAAACTTCACTTTAATGTTTCTCATGATCCTACGCATTCTTCCTTGCTACTGTAAGATCGTTTATGTAAATCGAAGTGAATATCTCTAACCCATTCAACATGAAATTCATCAACAGGTGGTGCAATAATCACGTCGACTACATTGGCTCGGCCACATTGACCGAATGGAAAATAATGCTCCTTCCAAGAGGATCTTCGACTCCCAGCCCCCTGGTTCGAGAAGGCAAGGAAGAAAAAAACCTCCGTTTTAAAGACCAGGAAATTGCCGATGCCAGTGCGCTTGGTCTGGAGAACTGCAAGAAGCCTGCCCGCGATTGCAGAGAATGGAAGTCTGCAGTGTATCAGCCTGAAACTCTTCACGGGTCGGGAGCCTGTTAAGTAAGTAAGAGGTGACGAGGATGGCTGGCAAACCATGTGTTGAAATTCTTTTAAAGTAGTTTTTTGTTTACCGCTGTTAATGCCTTTGTTATAATGTAATGTTTAACATTATGTTTCAATGGGAATGAATAATTAGAAGCGCTCACCAAAGTTGGAAATTTACTTAGAATTTCACCGACACGACCAGTGCGGACAGGATCACGAGGTGAGGGAGCTTCTATATTTGTGAATTCTCCGACAGTTTATCGTCTGATTATCGACAAGTTTTGGCTGTTTTAAGTCAACCAACAAGTTAAATTTTCTTAAACAATCTGCCGCAATGATTTGTTTGCTAACGGAAGCTAAAGCAAAAGGATATTTAAAGATCGGCGCAAACCTAGTTGAAATTGAAATTGAATTGAATTGTGACTTGCAATCGACCAATTTTGATCCATCCGCCCTGCGACTGTGCCATGTATGTACAGTGAACTCTCTCATAAGTGGACACTGACGGTACCAAGAAATTTGTCCGCTTATTAGAGGTGTCCGGTTATGAGAAAAAATATTTTATTAACAACCTTGAAAAAAGAAAAAAAAATGACATGCATTTATGGTATAAGATTTTGTTTTAAAATGGAATGCATTTTTTGTGATAAACATTAATTATAGGTAATAAAAAGGATAATAACAAATCATAAACAAGAACAAAGCCTTTAAAAATTTATTTCTTGCATTACTTGAAACTATGTAGGTACTTATGCTTCAAATTATGCATACACTTACATCCAAACCTACGTATTGCGCCACGAGAATTTTAGTCTGATAGTCGACAGACGGCCGCCGGCGCCGCAGCCTACTTTGTTTACATTCTTTACCGTTTTTTTAAAAATGTTTGCTGGGTATCAAGGGCAAAGCGCAAAGAAAAGGAAAAAAAAGCAAACAAAATAAAAGACAACGAAGTGTGCCAAATCGTCGGTGAAACCAAAAAGTCGTGTAACTCCACTTGTAAACGAAAATGAGATTTGAATGACATCTATTAGCTCAAACCCATATCTACAACTCGGCGAAATTTGAGCCCCCTAATAAGTTTAATTATTATATTATCGGAGATTCAGTTGGTAGCATATCTTCAAAATCAGTGCATTTGGTGAGTACACTGTGTGTGGAAAAATGCTCTTCTGTAAATTTTGCTAAAATGGAGTTACACATTTTCTCGTTTCACCACCGAAATGCGTTTTGTCCGTTTAAGAGAGAGTCTGGTGTCCGCGTCCGGTTATAAAAGATTCCGTTTATGAGAGAATTATTTACATTAAAAATTGTGTAGATTATTCCGTTCTTTGAAATTTGTCCGGTTATGAGAGGTGTCCGCTTATGAGGGGTGTCCGTTAGGAGAGAGTACACTGTACTTCTAAATGGTGATTTTTGGGTGATATAAATATAATGCATTAATTTTTCTTAATTTGCTTGTGGTTGATTTTGCAAAACCAAAAGGTACTCTGTTCTTCGATTTTCACTAATCTAATGCGCATACACTCTTATTCTCTTAATCTTACTAATAACTCTTCCTTACGTAGAAACTAATTGCTTTTAACCCTTTCAGGACCGTTTGTGCGGGTAATATTGACTCAATTTCTTATTCCTGTGTCGCTATGTTCTTGTTCGCTCAGTTAAGTTTTTAGTACTAAGTCCATCATTTGTGTTATTAACTCGCACTTTTCATATTCATTCAATGTTAGTGCCATTTTTATGCTCACAGTGAAGTGCGGTAGACGCTATGTCAGACTTGGCGAGAAAACTCGATTCAAAGTATAGGTTTTCTCTTATATTCGTAAATATTTCAACACAAACATTTCTTATTTATTATAAATTAAAAATAAATATTAGAAACATTTCAAGATCCTGTAACGAAAATATACTAATTGAATTGAAACACAAAATTGTGATACAGGGGCCTATTTCATAAAACTATTAGTCTAATACTAATAATTTCGAAGTTATTAGCTCTAATAATGTATGAGCTAATAAAATTGTATTTCATAAAAATATTGTCGGGTTCTAATAATTCCCTTATGTTTGATATAGGAATTATTAGTGAATTGCTGACAAATAAGTATCAGCCTGCGATGTAGGTATGCCCGTTATTAATTCTCAAGTATGCTATGCGTAAATAATCACGTTTGTTTATAATTTTACCATTTTTAAATTCACATTCGTCTAAAGTTATTAAGTGATACACAATCAAAGGAGAAAACGTCCATTAAAAAAAGCGATGTGTTCCAAGGAATTAAAATTGCATTTGTTAAACTTAATTTTAGAACAGAAAAACGTGCTATTTGGAGCATTTTCTAATACAATTTGCAAGCAAGATAAAAGTGATGCTTGGAAGAAAATTCATCAAGAAGCCGCTGCAAGTGGTGTATTTCAGGATAAGCCATGGGGATATATCCGCGACGCTTTTTGGCCAAACATTAAAAAATGCACTATGGTGAGTAAGAAATTATTAATAAATTGTATTATGCAAGTACTGGATCGAGTTGAAATAGATGAAAGTGGACAATGCAAGAAGAACTGGTTCAGGCGGAGGCAAGAAATATGTATTAACGGAAATCGACGAGAAGGTTCTCGAAATCTTATGTAAAGACGCTCCGGATGTCGTTGGGTTACCAGTGAAGGAGTCAATGGAGGCCGTTGAGGAAGACTCCTTGCAGACCGCGGAAGAAGTGATTGATGGACGAAACGAAGGCGATGTTGATGGCCTACCAAAGGAAACAAGAACATTACGGAGACAAATGTTGTCACCTTTAGGTAACATAAATTAAAAAAAAACTCGAAATAGAATGTTTGAAGAAGGACAGCTTAAAAAAAGACCTAGAAATAGAAAACTTAAAATTAAAAAAACAACTTCTTGAAAAGCTAGTTGCAGATGGATCCGAAAAACATGATGATCTTCCTAGAATTATTTGTTTAGAGGAATTTTAAATAAAATAACTTTATGAATTTACAAGTTCTTGCTGTCTTAAAACACCTGCCGTTGATGTTGTCTCTATTCCGTCGTTAGTGGATCCCTCTTCATCATCGTGGAGTATGCTATTCCTTAGCACGCGAGCATCGTGCACTTTGCCGGGCCATTTAGCACTGCAATAATAAAATTGTAGATCCGGTCCACAAACCAACATACAGTTAATGGAATAATTTCCGTGACGATCGATGAAACGGTCTTCATGATTTTTGGGTGCATCAATGTTGATAAGAGTACCGTCAATACAACCAATAACAGCAGGCATTTGATTTATTGAGTAAAATCTCCTTACAACACCGTCCATGTCATTGGGCCATTTTACAACATATGGGAGAACCTTTTCGTTCACTAGTTTAACTACTTCCTTGATTACACGGCAAACAGTTGCTTTTGAAACGCCGTGCATATCTGCTAATCCATGGTATTGAAGTGCTGTAAGTAGTCTTTGGTTAGGGGACAAAGCACAATTTCGTCTTGTTGGAGTTTCAAGGTAAGGTCCTATTCGTTGCAACAAATATTCAAGAGATTCACTATTAATTCGGAATTTTTCATTGAATTCGTAACTGCTATTTATTACATAATTGATTCTTTGTTTAAATACCCGACAGCGACGTACTCTTATAAAATCGTATTCATTCAACTCATCATCACTACTCGAAAACATATTAATTTGTTTAATAAATTAATACACGATAATAATTTAAATACACGATGATGGCTACAAATTAAGTTCACGCACATTTCTTGACGGCCAATCGTATTTGACTAAGCACACTTTTCTTAATAGAAATTTTTTACCCATGTTTCTCGACTAATAGAAAAAGAAAATTAGTTATTAGTACAGCAGAAATAATTACTAATAAAAATGTTCCTTTGAAACATAATCTTGCTACAGTAATAATTTCCCACTAATACTTATTGGCGCTGAACAAATAAGATATTAGTATAGGAAAAATATTTATGAAACACAGTTTTACTAATAAACGCAAAATATTAGAAAATTTGCTAATAATTATTAGACTAATAGTTTTATGAAATAGGCCCCTGTGGTGATACATGGCTCTCATTCTATGCGTATTGACCTGCACAATTGTGCGACCTGGCTGTTATTTTATGTGTGGTTTACCAAGGAGGTTTGATCCCTCTTGGAGACCGATCGTTAGGAATGGGTCCAAGTGTAGTTCTGCGATTAATGAGTACTTTAGCAGCGACCTAGTTTGTTTTTTTTTAAAGCTATTTTACTTCTATTGCCTTACTCAAATTATTTAAGCACTTTAAAATGAATTGAAATATGATATTTTGGTGCGACGCCATTGTAAATAAGATTTTTTGTTATTTTTACAACATTTCCATTTTAATGCACAATTCGAAAATACCCGATACCAATTGTACTCTACTGACAGAAATGCAACTTAACATGGAGGATCGACATTGACCCTAGCTATAAAAAGCCATGTGCAGAGCGCGAAAAATCCGTGCGAAAAATCAAAAAATTAGAAGAAAAAAAAGGGAGAGAAGAAACAAAAAAAAAACCGTAGGAACATTTTACCGAATTAAGTCATTTTTTCGAAGTACAAGCTTAATTTTATTAAACCAGTGTCTCGAGGTACACATCATGCAGTTGTAAAAGAGAATTGAACTCTAGACAGCACATGGGATGGGACGACTGTACTCTATCGGTCCTGCCAAATTGCAACTACATTCAATGGATCGTCGTATGGTTTGGTTGGCGTTCCAGCTCACAATAGAGTCCACTATAGAGTCCACTAAAGGCTACTGTTAGGCAGGTACGTATTCAAACCATTGGCTTCTTCACATAGAAGTTCGCTGGCCATCAAAATGTACTTGGTACTTGCCTGACTCGATTTTACATCTGTTTGACTCTGCTAGAAAGTTCCTGGAAAACAAAGACACCGAATTGCGCGGCAATACTCTATCATCAAAGAAAATTGTTTTATGATGTAAATATCCTTAAAAAACTTGATTAAAACAGAAAATATTGTTGCTGCTTTCGTAGCCGAACTGCTATTATACAAAATAAATTTCGGCAGACGTGAATTTAATGGCCTAACTAACTTATCAGCAGTATCCTTCTACAATGACGACTTGCTTGTTTACTGTCAACACTTGGAGAACCTACACGGTGATTTCAAGGAACGATTGCAGCATGCACAATGCACATCACTATGAACTAACACATCTCAACACCTTTAAGTTAAGCTAACACATATTTATGCGTGGATGTTTAGGATTATAAAGACATATTTGACTGACTTAATAGCGATAGTGCATAAAAGCTAGGGTAAGATATATATATTAGGGTGGTCCTTATTTTTCGACTTTTGAATTATGCCCGGGGCACTTTCCCATTTGATTATACTCGTATACCTCTAAATATGAAAAACGTTTTTTTTATTTTTTTTTTGTTAAGATTTAGAGGTCGCTACCAGCTGTCAAAGTTTTTACAAAAAGCCCTCCCCTCGACCCCTCTTCTGTACTGATGTGTCGAGATTTAGCCCGCCGCGCACTCCAGTTCTAATAAGTC
Source organism: Portevinia maculata (assembly GCA_949715645.1). NCBI lineage: Eukaryota > Metazoa > Arthropoda > Insecta > Diptera > Syrphidae > Portevinia > Portevinia maculata. The sequence continues at coordinate 63,954,719 of OX454525.1, read as the reverse complement.
ATTTACGAGAGCGCACGCGTTTTATTTCTAAGTCATAGTAACGTATTTAAACGTGTTGCAATGGCGTCTAAAAGTAGCGGACTCAGTAAAGCTACTAGAAATCAAAGTACGGTTTGGCTTATCGGTCAATTATTATCCGAATTAAGAAAATCAACATTGCCATCCATCGGTCAAGATTTTGTAATATTTTTTATGTCCTGAGTATGAAAAAAAAAGGATTTTGAGTTATTTTTTTTAAATTTAAACCTTGGTAGCGACCCCTAAATGTCATTTAAAAAATTCCAGAAAAATACTGAAATAGTTTCTTATGGTATATAATCAAACTACGTGGTGCCCCGCGAAATTAAAGAAAAAAATTGTTTTTTTCTTTGCAATAAGGACCACTCTAATATATATATAATGTATATTGTAGGAAACATTAAGATATATTAAGTAAGTGACATTTAAGCAATAAGAACCTATGTAAAAATAAAAGTTATGCAGGTATTTTTGTGTTTATAGTACTCAGTATGATATCCAAGCCGCGTCGAAATTTGTGCACAAAGTTCCCGCTGATTGACTAAACTTTTCTTAATCATTAAGCATGTATGTTCTATGCAAAGGAAAATTAAATAAAAAAATTGTCTGCTTTGTTAGACTAAGATTAAGGTATTAAATTAAGATGTTAGATACATATGATTAGGTAGATCTTTAAGAATTTAAACTTTCACATCACATTAAGTATTATGCACATTATGCATATAGAGAAATATTGCTTTTTATATATATTATGCAGATATTCCCTGATGATATTTTTTTTGGCCATGATGCACACAAAAAGGTTTGAAAAGGATTTTGATGGAGAGATAGCTTCGTTTGATGAATTATTTGATGATTTCTTGATTGATGGGTGGGTATGGGTATGTTTAATGGCGTGCACGTTTTCTTCATGACTCTACAGGGTGCAGACAGACTAAGCAAATTCTCCCCGACCGACGTCTGTAGGAAATCTGCTTCATTCTTGTTGTCTCTCAACAGAAAAGACTGCAGACAGACTACTGGCGTTCTTACGGGGCATTACGCTTTTGCGAAACACCTTAAGGTGCTAGGCCTAAGCGATACCACCAACTGCGAAGCCTGTGGAGAAAGCGACGAAACTGCGGGACATTTCCTCTGTGATTGTCCTGCTTTTGCTCGTATCAGGTGGCATGTATTTTCTGCTGATATGGTGTGTGCTGTAAACCTAAGCTCCTTATCATTGAAGCGCCTTCTCGTTTTTCTTAGGAAAACGAGTAAATTCTCACAGTAAAATGTGGTGTGTCTTCCTGGTAGTACAATGGACCAGTATTGAGTCTGAGTGCTCAAGCGTAGAAAGTCTCGCACCCCGACGAAAAAAAAAGTTTTCTTCTGAAGTTATGGCTCTGCGCATGTTTTTCGGGGTTATGGACCACGTATGAATAGCATGGCGTTGCGGGTTTTTTCACAGATTCCTCTTGGTCTGGAGTGAAAATAGCTCTGCAGATCGGATTTTCTATAGGGGTCAGTAAAATACAAGTTGCGGACGCTTTTGGCGCTAGTTGGTTGGCGGAGTTTCGCCCAAAATTGTGCCTTTCAGTGCTTACATCTGTTATGCACATGAAGCATGCTGGAACGCTCTTCAACTGCCCAAAAAGTGTCCGCGCTCAATTAAAAGTAAAGTACATTTACTTTCCCACGTACCTTATCAAATCACGAGTGTTCAAACAAAAATCCAATAACAAAGACGATTTGAATGCATCTTTTTTTCTTGGATATTGTATGCAAAATCTTCACCACATGTATTTCGCACGAAGCGACTAGTATAAAGTGCAGCCCATAAAAAGGACGCGCTTTGTTTTTGCCACTAGTATAAGAACTAAGCAATTTTCTATGTATAAGACAAAAATAAAGATCTTGTGTGGATGGCGAAGAATAAAAAAAATACTGGTTATTTGAAATGCTTATTGCACAGCTGGTCAGAATGGTCGAAAAGCAGTGTTCGTCGAGAGGATCCGGTTTGTGTCTCGGAATGTATTGTTTGCAGTTATTTTTTTGAATAGGTGGAGTATATTTTCAAAATTTAACATTTTCCTTTTTTTATATTTATTTTTATTTTTGGAGTACACCACAAGTATACCACATCTCTGCAAACTGTGCAATATAGTCTTAAGGACAATGTAATATTTACCCAACTATAAAAATGTAAATTGTCGGCTTGACGGACCAACGCGCAAGTATAGGAAGTTTATATGAAAAAAAGCCCGCAACCAAGTATTGACCGTAGCTGTGATATGAAAAGTTCTCCGTTCGATATGAACGGTGAAATGAAACTTCGAAATTTTGTCGCAAAATGTGGAATTTCGGGTCGATGTAAACATACTATTAAACTGTCATTCTCTTTTATTAATACTAATGTTAAAAAGATGAATAAACCCTCATTAATCTCGTCCCTCTTAGTAAGTTTGATCCTCGTACCTTTTTATATAATTTATTGATATGATAAGGACATAAATGGCCAAGATGGCTGCCTTATGGTATATCCTTTAAGGTATTCGGAAAGAAGCAAATACGCACACAACTCATTTAATACCTACGGCTAATCATTCATCTTAACTACAAATTCTACAAAATTCAAACAATTTAATTTAAACACTTTAGCTGGAGCCAACAATAGTTGTTGGAGAGGCAGAGAGCCAACAAGTAAAATGAGACTTACGTATAACAATTGAATCGCTTGCCTTTTAACTGTGAACACAATGACGGAATAGAAAGTTAAAACTTCGGTTTCCCAAACAAATGCCAATTCCAAAAAAGACAAACATCCTCAAAATATAATTGCGAAAAATGTAATCCTTATATATGAATACGAATTGCATATAAAATATTACGATGTGCATAAAAGGAAATCCTTTCACCTTACTCCTCCGTTAGGGCAGAAGAAGTAACGAACAAACGACCCACTGCAGTAGTAACATGAGATTTTGGGGTTCGGCCAAGACTCATTTTGCATCGCACAGACAATGGATGTAAATGGAGAAAATGGCAAACAATTTTAAAAAGACACACACTTCATTCAGTTACATAGCTAGGTACATGCATTCACATCTTTACTCACATTGTACAAATTTAAGTTAAGCGACAAGTCTACCAGTGAAAAAGGGTACCCTTTCATACAGCAAAAGACCAGAAAGGACACCAGGATGCGAGAACAACAACATGCACTTTGTGGAATTGGAAATTCGCTCTGAAAATTTAATTCAAACCATCCCAAAAAGTCCAGTCCAAAAAAGGTTATGCCAGAATGAAATACAAGCAAAATTACAGCTCAAATAGAAGTGAACATGCACGAGTTATCCTTGAGTTTAAAATTTCTTCTTTTTCAAATTAAACCAGGAAAATAGTTTGAACTCGGACGCTCTGGTTGTGTGAAAATGCGTGAATGAAAGTTGGACAGTAAACTGAAACGGAAAACCTTTTCAAAGGCTCACTGTAACTTAAGTAGTGGAATGTGGCTCACATACTCGTAGGTACCTAAGCATTAGTGGTTTTCCTTTGCACGTGTATATAGGATTACACAAAAGAACGCCCATTGCAGCGAAGGAAATTAATCACCGATATATGGACATATGACATTGTTAATTTTTTTTCGTTGTCAGTTTTCGTGTTGTTTTTTAAGGGTATATTAACTTTGACTCATAGTTTATAACATTCCTTAATATTCCCGGTAGACCCCTATAAGTTACTATATTCCTGATCAGCATCGATAGTAATGTCCGTCCGTCCGTAGGTAAAAAATTGGCCTTTAAACTCGAGCTAGAAAGCTGCAAGTTTAGAATTTTTAAAATCCGCCCACAATCTCAAAAAAAAACAAATTTATCGAAAAAATCGAATTTTGAGCAGAGAGCTGACATTATTTATATTATATTTAGGCCTCCAAAATGCTCCGTTATTACCTTTATAGAAAAGTCAAAATTTGAGCTAGGAAGCTGAAAGTTATAATAAATACTCCTTTAGGCTCATGTTTAAATAGTTTCAAGGTCCGCGTCGACACGCCCACAAGGTGGGCGTAATAGTCCGGTCAATTTAGGTACAACAATTCGCACTCAGGTGAAAATTGTTAGGATTGTTCAAAACACCATCATAAATGAATTCTAAAAAGTCCATATCGATCCGACACCTGGAAAAAAATTTACTCCGGGTCAAAGTGTTGAAAATGATAAGAGTAAAAAAAAACGATGTAAATTAAAAAAAAAACATAGGGACGGGCTACAGTCCGCTTGGGCGAACTGTTGGATACCCTATTCTTATTCCTATCCCTCATAAGTGGGCGTGACAAAAGTCTAAGTATGGTTGAATTGTTAAGAACGCTCTACATATTTTGTTATATAACATTTAAAGGATTTTATCAAAAAAAAAACACTCCCTAGCTCAAACTTGGGTGTTTCAATAAAATTGTTTTATTTAATTGTGGGCGTGTCAGTAGGCGGATTTAAAAAAAATTAACACATGAGAATAAAGGGCTACTAGAGAGTATATATTATAAATTTCAGCTCCCTAGCTCAAACTTTGAATTTTCAAAAAAAAAAAAAAAAAATTGTGGGCGTGTCAGTGGGCGGATTTTGAAAATATTTACACATGAGCATGAAGGGCCCATAGAGAGTATATACTACAAATTTCAGCTCCCTAGCTGAAACTTTGGATTTTCAAAAATTAATATACCCTTAGAATAGGGTAAAAAAAAATTATTTTATTTATTTGTGGGCGTGTCAGTGGGCGGATTTTGAAAATTTTTTATCCCGAGCAGTTTTAGGAGTCATAGATCATATATAAAAAATTTCAGCTTTCTAGCTCAAAATTCGATTTTTTCCAAAATTTGGTTTTTTTGAGTTTGTGGGCGTGTCTGTGGGCGGATTTCAAAAATTCGTAAACTTGATTATTTCGGGACCCTAGAGAGTATATGGTTAAAATTTCAGCTCTCTAGGTCCAGTTTAAAGGCCTAATTTTTGGCTACAGACGGACGGACGGACGGACATGGCTAGATCGACATTACTATCGATGCTGATCATAAATATAGTAACTTTTAGGGGTCTACGGGCAATATTAAGGTATGTTACAAACTATGCGTCAAAATTAATATACCCTTAGAATAGGGTATAATTAGGGAAATTTATCCTTTGATTCATAATTCTTTAATGCTTCTGCTTCCTCTTCTCCTTGTTCTTCTTGTTCTTCATCTTCTCCTTGTTCTTCTTCTTCATCATGGATGCAAGTAAATTGCCCCAATAATGACACATCGCATGACAATGACATCTTGACAATTTGTACATGTTTCAGAAAAAAACAGTCCAGTTCAGCAGTTTTTCCAGCGCAGATGGGAATGAAGTTTGAACTGGTTCTAATGTATTGTCGACCAACTTCCAACCCCAGTCTTTTGGGTCTAGCTGATAATGATAACCAATCCACACTTGAACTTGGTATACCGGAATAAGAATTTCATGAGCAGCCGCTGAGGTTGGAGTATTTCCAGTATTTTTAACGCAACATGCATATCGAAACATATCTAAGCACGTAGTTTTTTTAGGAGCTCCATACATAGAGAGAAAAAAACGAATCCCTTTGGTGATAACTTCTTGTGGCGTTGAATTGCTCTTTTTAAAAACTTCAGCACATTGAACTAAATCTTGTTTTTCAAACATTTTAAAAACAGTATTTTTACCCCTCCTGAAAAATACAGATGTTGTATCACAGCCTGTTATTGCGTGGCGTGGAAGCGTGTACAGTACATATCATGACGATTACAACTCTTTCAACTTTTTGAATCGTTATATCTTAAAAACGGCGGCTCTTAGGAAAAAAAATATTACGACATTTTTTGTAGATAATTATCTGATCTACAATTTTTGTCTGGGCTAATTTTATGATTAAACTTACCGTTTTGCTGAAAATCGCGAAAACCTCGTTTTTGTGACCTTTGACCCCGAGTAAATTTTGTCCAGATGTCGGATCGATGAGGACTTTTAGGGTTTCTTTTATGATGGTTTTTTGAACAATCCTTCCAATTTTCAGCTGGAAGCGAATTTTTGTAACCTCACCCCTATTTTTTGATCTAATTTGACCGGACTATAAGAAAATGACGTAGGTACTCAGTTTTCACGACATAAGTCGAATTTAAAACATAGGGACGGGCTACAGTCCGCTTGGGCGAACTGTTGGATACCCTATTCTTATTCCTATCCCTCATAAGTGGGCGTGACATATTTTGTTATATAACGTTTAAAGGATTTTATCGAAAAAAACGATCCCTTGCTCAAACTTGGGTGTTTCAATAAAATTGTTTTATTTAATTGTGGGCGTGTCAGTGGGCGGATTTTGAAAATATTTACACATGAGCATAAAGGGCCCCCTAGAGAGTATATATTATAAATTTCAGCTCCCTAGCTCAAACTTTGGATTTTCAAAAAAAGTTTTTTTTTTAAATTGTGGGCGTGTCAGTAGGCGGATTTTGAAAATATTTACACATGAGCTTAAAGGGCCCCTAGAGAGTATATATTATAAATTTCAGCTCCCTAGCTCAAATTTTGACTTTTCAACAAAATTGTTTTATTTATTTGTGGGCGTGTCAGTAGGCGGATTTTGAAAATTTTATATCCCGAGCAGTTTTAGGAGTCATAGATCATATAAAAAAAAAATCAGCTTTCTAACTCAAAATTCGATTTTTTCCAAAATTTTGTTTTTTTTTGAGTTTGTGGGTGTGTCTGTGGGCGGATTTCAAAAGTTCGTAAACTTGATTATTTTTGCCGACGGACGGACGGACATGGCTAGATAGACATTACTATCGATGCTGATCATAAATATAGTAACTTTTAGGGGTCTACCAACGACCATACCACGTTGAGTTAATCGGTTCTCGTCAGATCACCGTAATTAAACGACGTTGGGCGCGCTTAGTACGTAGATGGGGGACCGTTTGAGAACAACCGCGTGTCGTTGGCCAGTCCCATCTACAGAGTTGAGGTAGATAATATACGTGGTATCACAATGGACCTAAATTGGTCTAAGTGTGTCGGCTTCTGCCGACAGCCACATAAACCTAACCTACCCTAACCTAGGGGTCTACGGGCAATATTAAGGTATGTTACAAACTATGCGTCAAAATTAATACACCCTTAGAATAGGGTATAAATATGCTTATATCTCAAAAACGTGCCAAGCTTTTCCTAAGAAAGCATATACACTGTCTTACAATAGTTATTGGAACGAATTAGTACATTGAACTTTTTTTTCTCCAGTTTTCTGAACTCTTCGGGTAGAGTGTGTTCTCCTACCCCGCAGAATGGTTCCGGTTCTATAAAGGCTTCCGCTGATCCTTTTTTACCGCTTCCTCATTACATATAATGCCAAGGCGGCCAGGTACCCAGCAGAACGTTACTCTGTTATTCTTGCCTAGTCTATTAAGTCTGTGCAGGCATTCCCACACGAGTTTTGACTTGATGCCCTAGTCGACTTTTTATGCTGCTTGGCTATCAGACAATTTCTTGAGATTGACCGAACGCAACTGTCTATTGCACATGTTTCCGCCTGAAAGATGCTGGTATATATTATGTCCGTGGATTAATAGTGCTTAGTCTTGCTTATTGCTGAGCTTTATCTGGAAATTCTTCTCAAAGTTAAATTTCCTAATGTTATCATCCGTATAGCGAGGTGTGGAAGTTTTTTGTGTGAATCATCGTGTTCTTTTGAACCGATCCAATTCTCTCTTCCCATTCCTTCTTTTGCCATCATTAGTATTGTCTTATCTGCCGCGTCCATTACCATGAAGTTTAGAGGAGTCAATTTTCGCTACATATAGGTTGACGTACATCAATTTTAACGTTTCTCATCTAGAAAAAACAACCACCTCGTGGAGAGAGCCAACTAGTTATTTAGCGAGGAAGCGTCAAATTGACTTGAATTAGCTTTAAAGGGCTAAAAACATTTCGGGCTCTTAACGAATATAATGTTCCAAATATTAGATTTCTACCTCGAATTGTGATTTTTGTAATAAGGGTTTTTTTTATTATGGGGCTTGTTAGGGGGCGGACTTTCAAAGTCTCATTTCGTGATTTCGGGCACCTAGAGCGTATTTATGCCAAATTTCAGCTTTCTGGCTCGAATTTTTGGGGCCTCAAAACTTATGGCGAACGGATATGCCTAGATCGACATTACTTAAGATGCTGATCACAGATACAGTAACTTTTAGGGGTCTCCGCTCAATATTAAGGCATTCTACATATTATGAGTCAAAATAGTACCCTTATGATAGTATAAAGACATTCACGTTCTTATCATGACCAAACGTTTAATATTTAAAATGAGGTTTCGTCGTTTTATCAGCATTTACTCTTGCGAGAGAAATTCAGGATGTTAAATGCGTTACTAGACTCACCTTAATGATAAATAATTTGTTCCCCTAAGTGGCATTTTACGACAAGCCTAATATGCGTGGGGCGCTGCAGTGGTTTTCGTAGCCCTTCCCTGCACGGCAACTTTATGTCGCTTTTAACATCTATCAAAAAACTAATTTTGACTTTGTCACTTGCTTATATCATTTTAAAGTGCACTTTATTCGACTATAAATTTGAGCCAGTGGTAATTTTCTTCTCATCTTAAGCTGAGGTCAAATACTGACATCTCTGGGCACCCACAAATGTGCCCATATTCCATTTTGAATTCTCAGTTGACAACCTTTTTTTACCAAAACCAAGTCTTAAGAATTGCGAAACTGTGATAGTGAATTCTGCTGATTATTCGTTTTAGAAAGCAGGAGTTTCTTGCTTTTCTTGCAGATTAAACAGTTTTGCATCTAAATGAATATGTACACTGATTTTCCAGACAAAAGCTATTTCTTTACAGCTTCCAATTCGATGGCTTTTACTCAAGTCAGCACCTTTGAAGTACCACTTTATATGGAGTTGTTAAACTCTACTTTATTAAAGTTTCAGTTCATTCTTTTTGACCTAACAATCTAACATTTATTTCATAAAATTAAATGTTATCTATGGATGTGTAAATAGGTAGAATGGAATTATATGATCGAGGATAAAATTCATTCGCAATGACAATTACTTTTTGGCAAAGTTTCCGGTGAAACTTTTCGTGTATCCGTCGGCAACCGCATCCGTTTCTTTTCTTTGGAATTTAATCTTTTTCTTTTGATTTGTGGAAATAGTTTTCTCCTTTCGGCATTTCAACAATAACAATGCAAATTATCCTCTCAGAATTGTATGCGTGTGTGAGTAATTTTTTGGTTTCTTCATCGCCTTTGCTCGGTTATTGTAAAAAGTAGTAACATGAAAAACTTGCTGCGCACAATGGACAAAGTTTAAAACCACTTTTACTTCTATTTTTGTTCTTTTCTCTTTCCTTAGTGCTTTGACTTGCTTAAGTGGCGGACATAAATTTAAGTCACAATTTCATTTTGGTTCTCCAAGAGTTATTACCTTCATTATGGCGCACTATTACTAAGATTCTAAGGCTCTCTAATGTGAGTTCCAGACACGCGTATGGGGTAGAAGAAAATAATATGAACGTTCTATGAATTCTGCTACGACCACAATGAACAAAACTCCTCAAATGATAGAATCAATTAAGAGCAGTAGTTTAGAAAGGACGCCAGTTGACGCAAACGGGTTATGGCTTATGGATGATAATTTAGAAACATTCCTTTATCATTTTTTTAGTTTTCTATATGGTTTCTTTGAGTTTTGCAAAAAAGAAAAGCAATTAAGTAAGCACAAATACATTTGAGCACAAGTTTCAGTTCAATGTTCCAACTTTTTAGCTGGTGTGTTATACGAATTCCCTAAAGCGATTCATGCGGTTCATTAATTTGCAATTTGTGATTAATGACAAATGATAGCTGTTTAGTAATGGGCATGGGCTACCAATAAGCGTAGAAGAAGTAAGTACATACCTAGGACCTCCTGTTGTAAAAACTGCGAGAAGCTTGAAAAACTTCTGGCAGTGTCACGCCTCCAAAAATCACTTTCAAAGGATCAATCAAACTGCATGGGGTTTTTAATCAAACCAGATGGAACAATTATAGCAGAACTAACAGTTTATCCGGGAAACCATCCAGTCCGGATTAGGTCAACTCGGCCATAAACGCGTTTAACCATTCAAGGCACCGTGTACAGATGGGATCTTTTCTGCCTTTATCTAAAAAGGTATGGATTACTTGATACCTACCATGGTTGCCTTATTCAGGTTTAGTTTCAACTGGGGCATATACGAGTACCAAGAGAAGTAAATGTACTATTCATCCCCATACCAAACAACAAGCCGAGTGAACTTTGCAAACAGCATGCCCCTCAATTTGCATATTAGAAAGGTAAATCAACAGAAGGCGCTCTGTTAAAACTAATAATAGAGACCAAAATCGCCTACCGGTGCAAATAGATCACATTTTTCTCCTTTCTTGACATAGAGTCTGCTTTTGACAAAACTGAATATGATTCCATATTAAATGCCTTGCATCACAGAAATATAGACCAGCCCAATATAAAATGGATCAAAGCGATGCTTGGTGGTCGGACAATAACTGCTTCATCAGCACCGACTTTACTATTAATATCAACCGTAAGGGGCTGGCCACAGGGAGGAGTGCTATCACCCCTCCTGTGGTCAATGGTTCATAGGTTGAGTAGTTTAGGTTTCACTACAATTGGTTAGGCCGATGACATAGGCATCATTGTTAGCTGCAAAGACGCAAACGAAGTCACAACACGTATGCAAAACGGCCTTAACCCTTCGTTGCACTGAGTTGCAGATCTGCAACATACCTCTTATACTGTATAGAAATTGTATGTTTTTATTTTTTTCCAAATCAGAGCAATGTTGCAGGCGTGTAACATACCTCTTCCAAGTGCGATCATTTCTCACTCTCTCTATTTGTCGTTTGGTCTCTGTTATCATTTGTCAAAGTTGTTTTTTTGCACAAAGTCGAGGTCTGTGTTTGAGCTGATTTCATTATTTGTGGGAAATTATCATAAAACCAGTTTTTTTCAAAAGAGGTTGTGTTGTTTTCAAAGTAAGTTTATATCAGACGTAAGTTTTGTGTTTTTGTTTTGTTTTGCAACATAGAAAGGTCGTGGTTAGTAAAAGTCGTATTGTTGTACATTTGCAACATTGCGCGTTGGGCCAGCCACAACCCAAATATATTCGACCCAGTATAGGAGGCATAACCTCAAATTGTTTACATCTTGCAGAATGCGCCCACATCGAAAAAACATTCTAACTAACCAACAGCTTGAGGAGATAATCAGTTCATGGTGCGAAAGTGAAGACGAACTTGATTTTTCTTCCGATGAATGTGATGGCAACATTTGTTGCCCATGAAGATAGCTCATCAGGAAACGATTCCGACAATCCACCACCACCAGAAACTTTGTTGCAGTCTGCTGTTCAATCTCCTTCACCTCAGCCGTTGAAAAAAAAACCTTGAGCTCAATCAAGAGCAGCTTAATTTTTTAGACAACGAGGATCTTCCAAATGAACTCCTTGAATTAGAAACGCCATATCAGTTTTTTTCTTATTTTTCCACTGAAGAAATTGTTGATCTTATACGAGATCACAACAACACATATAGCGTACAAAAAGACGCAAATAAACCGATAAATGCTGAAAGTGTCGATATTCGTCAATTTATTGGAGTGGTTTTATACACATCTATAGTACGCATTTTGAATGTAAGGAATTACTGGTGAGATAAAATATGGAATAAAATGGAATATTTATAATCAAAGACACTATGCCACTTAAGAAATTTGAGCGTTTGCGACAAAATTTGCATTTCCATGACAACTACAAGATGATGCCTTACACCCAGCGCGGGATTGATAGGCTTTATAAGGAAAAGCTAAACGAACTCTTTTCGGAAGTGACCCTGGAAAAGTGCTTGGCTGTAGATGAGCAAATGTGCTCAACCAAGGCTCGAAGCATTCTGAAGCAATGTATGCCGGCCAAACCTCATAAATGGGGGTTCAAACTGTTCATTTTGTGCGGAGTTAGTGGTTTTGGCTACAATTTCGAAATTTACAGTGGCCAAGAAAATATTTTATGCGAAGACAAGCCACAATTGGGTGCTGCTTCAAATGTTGTTGTGCGTTTAGCGAGGCAAATACCAAACAATTGTAACTACGGGCTTTACTTCGACAACTATTATACCTCCTTGCCGCTTATCGAATTTTTGGCTAGGAGAGGCATTCATAGTCTTGGAACAGTGAGGAGAAATAGAGTTCCCAATTGTAAACTCCCCGATGAATCTTTTTTTAAAAAACAAGCAAGGGGTACTTCAGTTAAGTTTGTTGGCAATCACAATGGAATTCAGATTTCAATAACTGCTTGGAAAGACAACAAAATTGTTTCACTGGCGTCAAACTTTGCAGGTAAGAACCCTACATCCAATGTTCAACGATATAATAAAGTCAACAAAGTCCACGTGGCGATAGAACGACCATTTGTGGTAGCCGAATACAACCGTCACATGGGAGGAGTGGACTTGATGGATAGCATTATTGCCAGACACAAAATTTTACGAAGAAGTAAATTTTGGTATATGCGTTTGTTTTACCACCTTCTTAACATGGCAATGACAAATGCATGGCTACTCTATCGTCGGGTCAACAAACAAGCTGGCCGGTCTGACAATTTGGACGCCGCAGACTTTAGACTGGAAGTAGCTGAAGCACTTTGCAAAGTGGGCATAAAACAAAGGCCGAGCAAAAGACCATCACTTGTTGAACAAGGTCTGCAGGCAAAAAAAAGAAGAAAGGCCCTGCTCAACACGCACCGCCCAAGGAAGTTCGACAAGATCAAATGAGCCATTGGCCAGTATGGGGAGATAAGAGAGTGCGGTGTAAAATGCCCAATTGCACTCGTTTCACACAAACACTATGTGAAAAGTGTGGAATAGGCTTATGTTATAATAAAAAAACTATTGTTTCAAAGAGTTCCATTGCAAATAAGTGTGTAAAAAAGTAGAAGCTACGGCGCAATGTTGCACATCTGCAACATACGATTTTTGTAAATAAATAAATAAAAAAAATTTAAGCGAAAATTGAGTTATTGCGCTACGAAGGGTTAAGATGGTCATAGACTGGTACAACATGGAAAATCTTTCCAGCAATGCTTTCATTGTTCCTTTTACCACAAGAAGAACTTTAACCTATGTCAAATTTTAGTTACACGATCGTTGAGTACTTCAAAGAAGTCAAATATAATGGAGTTATCGTAGACAGAAGGCTATATTGGAACTCTCACATTAACATAAAAATTACAAAAGCTACTATGTAACGCTGCATTTTTTTTATATTTATTTAGTTATCTAATTTTACTTTTTATTTTAATTTCCTATTTTAATTTTATTTTTTTGTTATCCTTTAAGAAATGAATTCAATTTATAATATTTTGTAAACAAACATTCAAATTTGGCATCACTGACTGCGCAAATGTTTTATAAGCTGAATGCGCACAACAGCTTTCATTTTTGTAAAAAAGCTTTTAATTCCAGAAGCTTCAGAATTGGGTATAAAAAGGCCACTCAAAATTATTGAAAAGCACTTAAGTTTGATACCTCGTCGAGCGACGGTTACCACTACCGCCCTCGAAAAGCTAACACACTTAAGTTCTAATCGCCTGCCCTCATCTCGAGCGTTTTCGCTTTGTCTTTACTGCGGTCCCCGGACAGCATAAAATCGAAAGTAAAACGTGCGTCAGAGGTGCCATAGAAGCATATTCTTTTTTTCCATTTTCTTGTACACGCTCTTCAAGCATTTTTTCCATTTTGTTTTTTTAACGCTCTTCAAGCGCATATTCTTTTTTTCCATTTTCTTGTACACGCTCTTCAAGCATTTTTTTTTCATTTTGTTTTTTTAACGCTCTTCAAGCGCATATTATTTTTTCCATTTTCTTGTACACGCTCTTCAAGCATTTTTTTTCCCTTTTGTTTTTTTAACGCTCTTCAAGCACATTTATTCTCTTCCAAACTTTCTGAATAATAAAATTTGTTAAATTATTAAAAATATAACCAAAGCTTTTAATTGGTTGCTGCCCTTTTGACGTCTTATTTGGTTGTTTTGTCTTTTGTTCGTCTGCCTGTTCAACGTTTACTGCGGTCTCCGGACAGCATAAGCGCGGCAGAGAGGCAAACAAAGCTGCTGGTTGCTGTCTTCAGTGGATGGAAGGTGGTGGGTCAGAGGAGTGTAGCTACGGACCGCCAACAAACGTAGGCAAATCCCACACGAACACACCGAGAGTAGGAAATACTCTTACAATTGACGCCCAACGAGAAGGACATTCCCTGCAAGCATCATCTCTCTTCGCTATAGAAGGCAACAGTGTGCGTAGAAGTTCACGCATAGCTACTAAAACAGCGGCAACAACAACAAAAGACACGATGGCTGTTTTCTCTGATGACCAATTTAAGCAGTTTATGGCAGCAGTTCAAAGCCAGCCCAAGAAGGGTAGTTTCAGCAACTGCACAGCCAGATTTAAGGGTGACAGAAACGCCGAAATCGTCGAAGGTTTCATCGCCACAATTAATGTCTACAAAGACATAGAACGCATCGATGACGAAGATGCAATCAAAGGCTTCCCGTTGTTATTAACAGACAGCGCTGTTAATTGGTGGCAAGGTGTCCAGAAAGAAGCAAAGACATGGCACCAAGTTATCGCGTTGCTACGCAGTGCTTTCGCACCAGCCCTACCAGCATATCGCATATACATGGAAATCTTTGCGCAAAAGCAAAAACCCCAAGAGTCCACGGACGACTTCATTTGCACAAAACGGGCTTTACTGGCAAAAATACCCGAGCCAGCACCAAAAGAACCCATGATGATCGACCTTGTATATGGTCTACTCAGCCTTTCAATCCGTGACGGCGTACCTCGGGAAAGCATCACCAACTTTCAAGACCTATTAATCAAGGCAAGGGCGGTTGAACTTTCTTTTTCGGAAAAACAGGCTGGGCATGAACCAACGATAGATCTCAGGAACAAGAGATGCAATTTTTGCAAATATACAGGGCACACCATCAACGAATGTCGAAAGAAGGAAAAGCATGACCTCGCAAAGAAGTCAACTGTTCCAGCGAAAATCGAGTCCAAGCTTCACTGCTACAAGTGTAAAGCACCGGGATTCGTAAGATCTAACTGTCCTACATATAAAGATTTACCGAAAGGACCATCCACGGTATCCTTTAACTGCATGAAGACAACGTTAGGCACAGATCTCCCAACAATACCAATTGCCGCACATGGCGAAACCGGTCTAGCGTACATCGACACTGCAGCCAGAACTAGCGTCGCTGGAAGAGAACTCTTTCTGCATCTCCTCCGGAACGGTACCAAATTTTTGAAAGCCGATGCAACAGTAACTCTTGCTGACGGAGAATCCTCTGCACAAGAACTCTACATTGCAGACACCAACATTATTATTGGAAATCGATTGCGTCCAATAAAGTTCATCGCTTTACCTAAAGCGACCGACAATAGAACTCTGATAGGAATAGACTTTCTCGAACAAAATGGAGTAGTCCTTGATCTTGGCCAACGGATGTGGTATTTTGCAGACCAACCAGGAAAATATTTCGAGTTTTACGATACCACTCACACGAAAGTTGTAAGCAGGTCAAAAGAAAACATCATGTCCTCAAACAATTCTGTTGCAATTTCACCACTCGCCAGAACGCCCAAGTTCCTTCGACCAAACGAGGTAAATCAGGATTCGCCATCTCCGTCGAAATTGATAAAGCGTACCTCTGCTTTCCTATCCTGGTTCGAGCCACTGGAACCAATCTCGCCAATTCCTCCAACGCCGACTCACGCCATGCAATCCGAACAGACTCCACCGCGGAAGAAAGGAAGCACATTGCCTTCAGAGAGTAACGATTATTCGCCAAACTCAATACAGAGTATATTCAGTGATTCTCTAAGGAATACGGACATTACTCCCGAGCGCAAACGTACAATGGATGATTTATTCCCACTAGTGCGTACCCAGGAAGACCTCGACCCCGATTCCTACTCTATTGAAATCAATGCCATGGATGTAGAGCTTCGATCTGATGAGGCCATTGATCTGAACGAAAGGGATAGGAACAAACTTAACAGACTCTTGGCAGAACAAAACAGTGTATTTGACCCACTTGACGAACCAACACCATACGCCCAGCATAAAATCAATACAGGCAATAGTAACCCAATAGCTGTAACACCTTATAGGCTGTCACCAACCAGAAGAGAGCAACTTAAAATTGAATTGGACAAGATGCTACAATCTGGAATCATCGAAGAGAGCGAATCTCCTTGGGCTGCCCCGGTTGTATTAGTGCCAAAAAAGGACGGAGGAATTCGTGTCTGCATCGACTACAGACAACTGAACAGTATCACAGTTCCCGACAGGTACCCGTTACCACGTATAGATGACCTGCTTCACTCGACATCAAACACTTCATTCAAGAATACGCTGGATTTACAGTCTGGATACTACCAAATTGAAATAGCAGAAGAAGATAGTGACAAGACGGCATTCATCACACCATTCGGAATGTTCCGGTTTAAGCGCATGCCATTCGGCCTACGAAATGCTCCAGCCACGTTTCAGAGACTGATGGACAGATTCCGTATTACACTAACTGATGTACTCATACTTATCTACATAGATGACATAATCGTATGTTCAAGCAACTTTGAAAAACATCTACAAGACCTCCACCTAGTCCTTGAGCGACTTATGCTGTTCAAGCTAAAAGCTAATAGGCACAAGTCCAATTTCTGTAGCCCAGTGGTCAAATATCTTGGACATATTCTGACCAACAACGGCATTGAAGTCGACCCAGAAAAAGTCACCGCTATTCGAAACCGTCCAGAGCCAAAAAATGTAAAGCAAGTCCTTTCGTTTTTGCAAACATGCTCCTGGTATCGGCGATTCATAGCAAATTTTGCAAAAGTATCGAAACCCCTTAGTGAGCTAACGAAGAAGAATGCCTTGTGGAAGTGGGGCAATGAAGAACAAACTTCATTCGACACTTTAAAAACCCTGCTCACAAGTGCTCCCATCCTCAAACAAGCCTGCGATGGCAAACCTTTCATTTTGAAGACGGATGCCAGCAATTACGCCATCGGTGCAGTACTGGTCCAGGGGGAGAAGTCGGAGGAGCATCCTATCGAATATGCCTCAAGACTCCTAACATCGGCCGAAAGAAACTACTCTACCACTGAAAAAGAAGCTCTCGCTATTGTCTGGGCCGTAAACAAGTTCAGAGGCTATATAGAAGGAGGTGAAATCACATTGCTGACCGATCATCAACCGTTGAAATGGCTTATGAGTCTTAAATCCCCAACTGGAAGGCTAGCTCGATGGGCGCTACAACTCCAGCCTTACAATTTTCAAATTGACTATACGCCAGGAAGGACAAACATTGTGGCAGATATGCTATCAAGACCTCCATGCGAAAATAAAGAGCACTCGGACAACACCTGCGAACTCTGTGATTTCCATGTCGACATACCCACCAAAAGACCAAAGGAAATACGAGAAGCACAATTAGAAGACCCCCAGTTAAAAGGGATCATTGAATCCTTTGAAGCCAATGATGAAAATGTCACCCGATGGACATCCCGTGAATACCTCCTTAACGATGGAATACTCTACAGGTTTTCACCCGAGTCAGACACCGAAAACGCTCAACTTGTCATTCCATCGAAAGAAAGAGAATCTATTCTCTACAACTATCATGATGCTGCTACCGCAGGCCACTACGGTGTCGACCGTACCATTGCTAGAATCGCATCACGATACTATTGGCCGGGAATGAGAAGCCACATCACCAAACACATCGCAAATTGCTTGGCCTGCCGCAGATATAAGCCTAGCAATATGAAGCCAACGGGACTCCTACAGACAGTATCCAGTAACCAACGGTTCGAAGTACTTTCAGTCGACTTATTCGGTCCTTTGCCTGCAACGCAAGGCGGATATCAGTGGATTCTTATTGCCGAAGATCTTGCAAGTAGGTGGATTGAAATATTCCCACTCATCGAGGCAACGGCCGAAAAGTGTGCACAAACCCTACTCAACGAAGTATTCCTACGCTGCGGAATTCCACGTCGATTGCATACCGATAACGGGCCTCAATTCATCTCAGCACTTATGCAGCAGCTGACTTACTGCCTTGGCATCCAGCAAACACTTACGCCAGTATATCACCCTGAATCGAACCCAGTCGAACGGAAAAATAGAGACATGAAGACACAGCTTGCCATACTAGTGGGCCTCAACCACACCTCATGGGCAGATGATCTCCCCTCAATAAGATTTGCCATCAACACCGCCAAATGTCAAAGCACTGGTTTTACGGCATCATACCTTACGTTCGGACGCGAGCTTCGCACCATTGATGACATCACTCACGACTTAAGAACCGTCGCACAATCTGAAAACTTCATCCCACAGATTACGCCTTCCCTGATAAAACTGCCCGACTTGATGAAAATCGCCAGAGAAACCACAGAGAAGATGCAAGATCACAACAAAAGCTATGTTGACAAAAAGAGACGACCACAACCTTCTTTTAAAGTGGGTGATCAAATTCTAATAACTTCCCACTTTCTTAGCAAAGCCTCAAAAAACCAAACTTCAAAGTTCATGCCGAGAAGAGACGGTCCCTACGTTATCATCAAGCGAGTTGGCTCAACAGCATACCAAGTTGCCTCTAAAGATGATCTCACCGTCCCATTGGGAACATATCACTCGTCAGCGATCTCGAAATACACAAGTTCAGCAGCAGTGCAAGATGAGGAACCAGTAATGCCACTTCGCCGACGAGGACGACCAGCACTCCCAACAACACATCCTGTCGCATCATCGAGACGATCTCTGCGCCAGAGGGGGAGACTGTAACGCTGCATTTTTTTTATATTTATTTAGTTATCTAATTTTACTTTTTATTTTAATTTCCTATTTTAATTTTATTTTTTTGTTATCCTTTAAGAAATGAATTCAATTTATAATATTTTGTAAACAAACATTCAAATTTGGCATCACTGACTGCGCAAATGTTTTATAAGCTGAATGCGCACAACAGCTTTCATTTTTGTAAAAAAGCTTTTAATTCCAGAAGCTTCAGAATTGGGTATAAAAAGGCCACTCAAAATTATTGAAAAGCACTTAAGTTTGATACCTCGTCGAGCGACGGTTACCACTACCGCCCTCGAAAAGCTAACACACTTAAGTTCTAATCGCCTGCCCTCATCTCGAGCGTTTTCGCTTTGTCTTTACTGCGGTCCCCGGACAGCATAAAATCGAAAGTAAAACGTGCGTCAGAGGTGCCATAGAAGCATATTCTTTTTTTCCATTTTCTTGTACACGCTCTTCAAGCATTTTTTCCATTTTGTTTTTTTAACGCTCTTCAAGCGCATATTCTTTTTTTCCATTTTCTTGTACACGCTCTTCAAGCATTTTTTTTTCATTTTGTTTTTTTAACGCTCTTCAAGCGCATATTATTTTTTTCATTTTCTTGTACACGCTCTTCAAGCATTTTTTTTCCCTTTTGTTTTTTTAACGCTCTTCAAGCACATTTATTCTCTTCCAAACTTTCTGAATAATAAAATTTGTTAAATTATTAAAAATATAACCAAAGCTTTTAATTGGTTGCTGCCCTTTTGACGTCTTATTTGGTTGTTTTGTCCTTTGTTCGTCTGCCTGTTCAACGTTTACTGCGGTCTCCGGACAGCATAAGCGCGGCAGAGAGGCAAACAAAGCTGCTGGTTGCTGTCTTCAGTGGATGGAAGGTGGTGGGTCAGAGGAGTGTAGCTACGGACCGCCAACAAACGTAGGCAAATCCCACACGAACACACCGAGAGTAGGAAATACTCTTACAACTAGAGCTTTATAGGCGTGCGGCCGCATGTATGGCAGAACCTGGACTATCTCTCCAAAGATGACCCACTGGATCTATACAATGATGATCAGTCCCATTATACCATATGCTTCTATCGTATGGTGGCCAAAAGCCAGACAAAAAAAAAAGAAATCGCAAAGCTCAAAGGGGTAAAACGGCTTGTATGCCTAGGTATCTCCTTGGAAGCTTGTCCCACATCTGCTATAGAAGCAATAATAGCACTAACACATCTGCACATAAATTTCTATTAAATACAGCTTAATGAGATAAGGCTTATTGACCATACGGAACTAATGACCCTTTTCGCTGAGCTTCCGGAACTTGACATGAACTGCGCGGTCCCAGACCATCTTCATAAGACCTTATGTTATTATTATTATTATTATTAAATAATGTTTGTTTAACGGGCTGTAGGTCTTAATTTAAAAATACTCTTTTTTTGTATTTTAAATTATATATTTTGTCCAATATTTCGACTTTCTTTGAAAGTCATCTTCAGGGACTGTCAAGAAAAAGTATTATGACAATAAAATGAACAATTTACATTTACATTGTGAAACTTACACAACTTATTGTACAACATAAATAATTACATTTCACAAAAAATTTTTTGGTATGACGAACACAAAACATAAAGTTATGATGCCGGCTGAGTTATAACTATTTTCGTCTTCCGTTGTTTGTTTATAAGATGTCTGTAGATGTGTGCGCATTTTTCGGTGTCCGTTTTATAGTTAAGTCGTTTTTGTATTGGTACATTTATTATATGTAACATTTCCGTTGTGTACCTCCTCATATAATTTGATTCTTCTTGTAGTATGTCAACGTTTTCGAAGTCAGGATAATGTCCGAATTTAATGCAGTGGGCAGCTAATGCAGTTTTTTGTTCTATAGGTGTCGAGAGAGCTTTTTGGTCCGATTTATGTGAGGCTATTCTTGTCCTTTATTTATTTTTTGTTGTCCCAACGTATGTTTTATTGCATACATTGGACCCGTCTCCATTACAAGATATTTTGTAAATCAGATTCGATTTGTCAAGTTTGTCTATTTTTGTTTTTGTATTGCTGTATAGTTGTCGTAGAGTATTATTTGTCTTAAGTGCGATTTGATATTTATCTTTGTCATATATGTCCGATTTAGTCAATCTCTCCGAGAAGTCAGTAATATACGTCATTGATTTAAATATTATGTTTGGCTTTTCTTTCAGCTCAATGTTGTCCATTTTATAATAATTATTGATTAAGTCCCTCGTTGTCTTCTTTGGAAATCCATTTTTAGCTAGTATTGTCCTTAACTTGTTGATGTTGTCGTGGTGAAATTGTTTGTCACTTATATTTAGTACTCTTCTAATAAAAATATTCGCGGTATTTATTATTACTCTTTTCGGATGTTTGGAGTAGAAGTTGATGAGTCGTCCTGTGGCCATAGGTTTCTGATACCAGTCGATTTTCAATTTGTTTCCTTTGCGTATGATTAATGTGTCCAAGTACGGTAATCTTCCATTTTGTTCCTCCTCTTTTGTGAATTTAATGTTTCTATGGAACGCGTTCAATGTATTTAATGTCTCATTTATTTTGTCCATTTTTATAATCGCGAATAGGTCGTCTACGTATTTAGTTACTAATCTCGGTTTTGTTTCTAATAAGTCCATTGATTTGTCTAAAAGTTCTTCCATAATTATGTCCGCTATAACTGGTGATGCTGGAGATCCCATAGGCATTCCTCTTTGTTGTGAATAAATCACGTCCTTGTATTTGAAATACCTGTTATCCTTTATGCAGAAGCTTAAAATTCTCATGAACAGATTTGCATCCATTTTGGTGTAATTCTTAATTGTTGACCATCTATTTTGAATGACACTTAATGCTAAATTTACGGGAATGCTGCGAAATAATGAGACTACGTCAAATGAGATGATCATTTCATCGTCATATATATAGGTTATTATGATTATAATAATATATTATTATTATTATTATTTCTTCTTTATTTTTTCACTAATAACAAAAAGTGTACAGGTTATACTTTACTTAAGAATACGGACATGGCTATGATGCCGTCTGCCGGAAGTGACATTATAAAACAAAAGTAATAAAGTAAAAAGAAAAAGGAGATGAAAGTAAGAAAGTAAAAAGTGAATATTAATGTTACAATTTTTTTTTTTTTTTTTATAGAGCAAAGAAAAATGGAGAAAAAAAAAATAAAAAATTGATGAGTAAAGCGAGTTTTAACAATTTTAATGATTTGCAACATAAAGGGGTTACAATTTTGGAGTGATTTGGAACACAAAAAGATAACAATTTTATATGATTTGGAACATAAAAGCAATAATAGGCATAAAACGTGGTTTTTCAAAAGCTATTACGATATATTGGAACATGTTTGCAGTAACTATACAGGGTAGTCCAACCTCGAGCACCATTTAATATTTCGTAAAGACAATTAGCGGACAAAAAACTTTCTGGAAAATACAGTCTTCGAATCTCTTGTAGGTTCGGGCAAACTGTAATAAAATGGTAAATATCGTCTAACTCTCTTATGTTGCACAGATAACAAATTTGTTGAAGATCGACTCTATGAGGGATGAAATTTAGGTTAAGGATTTCGATTCTCGCTTTGAATATCATGCTTATTTTGTATGCTGAATTCTTTACATAAAGTAGCTGTCTTCAGTTAGTATTCGATGATTAAGATTTCGGTAGATAGTTCTAGAAGTTGACAATGATGCCCTGGTTAAGTGTTCGTTGAAGATCTGGTCATCTATTTTCGAGATAATTGTCGCAAATATATCAGGCCACTCATTAACATTGCTTTCTGTTAACGACAGTGAGAGGTCGTGGGATAAGGCTAGCTGATTCCATTCTCTGAAGGGTGAAGCATTGGTTCGTAGCAATCTTGCCATTATTACTCTGTGGAGATTTGCGACACTTCTACTCATCACTCTAAAACAATAGTCAGAATTTGCTTTTAGATTCCTTATGTATATTGGTGGTAGACCAGACTCTACGTGTATTGCATAGGTCGGTGTGGAATTCGGCAATCTAAAAATGCGTTTGAAGAAAGTTCTCTGAACCGACTCAAATACTTCAAAGGGAATTACTCCACAGGCCTGTGTACCATAGCACATACAGGTGTTGACTGTTGCATTGAACACTTTGAATTTGGATGAATGGTCAATATTCTGTTTAGCGAAAAATTTTGGCCACATCAAATTAAGCGCCAACTTAGCCTCTCCTATTTTTGCTTTAGCATGCTTTGAAAGATTTAGATTATACGTGAATAGTACTCCCAAATACTTAAATTCCAGCACTGTATCAATTTGCTCGTTACCAAGTCGCCAAGCTTCTTCAGGGAGTCTTCTACATTTTCGGCTCTCAAACACCATCGCCTTCGTTTTTTGTATATTGATGTGGATATCCCATGTATCACAGTATGCCATCAGTTTGTTGATTTGTAGTTGCAGCGAGAAAGGATTGTCCGCCAGCAAAACCAAATCATCAGCGTAAAGCAATACTTTGATGAGCGTTCCCACAAAGAGTACACCGCCAGGAAGAATAGAAGACATATCATCAATGAAAAGAGCGAACAACAGAGGGCTCAGAATGCATCCCTGTGGGACACCTGCAGAGGTAACGAACCACTTTGATAACTTAGAGCCATCCCATACTGCCGCACTGGAGGACGAGAGGATTTTGAAATATAGCAATAGAAATTTTTGAGATACTCCAATAGTCGTCAATTTATAGAACAACGCCTGCCTATTTACTGTATCGAACACTGCTTTAAAGTCCACGTAACAGACATACAGTTTTTTGTTTTTTTCGATGTGGTTCCTAGCAATGCTTATCAATGCGAAAATATGATCCAATGTAGAGAATCCAGAGCGAAATCCTGCTTGAAAAGTGCTGAGTCGATTGGTCCTTTCAATCCAGGTGGAGAGCCTTCCATATAAAATCCCAGCAAATATCTTCCTAAGAGAGTTGAGAATAGATATTCCCCTGTAGTTCTCAGGTTGATTAGGATCTCCTTTTTTAAAAATCACAAATATGAGAGCTTTTGGGAAGCTTAATGGAACACAGGCATTCGCGTAAAGGAGGTTAAAATAGTCCAGCATATAGCTTTTTAGAAGGTCATTACTATATTTGAAAAATTCAACTGGTATTCCATCACTTCCGGGGGCCTTGTTGTTTTTCATTTGCGAGAGAGTATTTTCGAATTCATTTCGAGAAATAGGTGCATCTAGCTCGAGAACGCACGTGTTTGGTAATGCAAAGCTGAAAGAATGAAGATTCTCCTCGGCCGACAATAGAGTTTTAAAATGTGCAGGTAGAGTCTGAGCGCCGAGAGCAATCTTCATACTGCGTTGCCATTCGGCTGACGGCTATTTCTGCCATGCTCGTGTTCTCAAACACAAACTTATTGTGCATATATTTCATGAAATAAAGAATCTAATCTAATCTACACCGTTGCCATCCACTTACTTGACGGACGTTGTACCAGAATTCTTTGGAATTTTTACTGAGTCGGACCTGTTATGCAAGCTTTTTGTGGTAAATGTTTTTTTTTTGTATTACAAAGTTGTTTGAGCTCCTTATTGTCCCGTAAGTACATATTTTTAAAGTTGGGTGAATTTGTCGCTCTAAGAGCTTCAAATATGTAAACGAAAGTTTACGTAATTTATAGCAATCCTTGTCAAACCATTTGGATTTTGGCGTGAAAGTGGTATAAGAGTTATAAGACCTTATGCTGCACTAAACAGTTCTTAACAGATATCTCAAATAGAGAAGCATGGGTTAGCAATAACGCACCAAATGGCCACAACGGCATTAAGTGGTATACGGATGGTTCTAAAATGGAAACGGGTGTGAGAGCTGGTATATGTTGACAATATTAATGGTGCTGTCATTGACGTGGGATCTGGCTGTACTATTGCTAACAATGTGTGCAATGCGAATGATGCTAAACATGCCACTGTAAATGCTGGTGCTGGTCTTGCTAAAACTGGTCCTACCCATATTGTTGTTCCTGATGACATTGGTGTAGCTAAAGCTGCGGAAGGCGTCGTAGCGCCTGCTTATGATAAGGATGTTGCTGGTGCTGTTGTTGATGATACTGAAATTGTTATAGATGCGGGAGGTGTCCAGGCGCCTGCAAGTGAAAAAGTCGATGCTGCCAGGAATCACGGTAATAACAATAATCCTCATGGGAGCGCTCGAGTGGTTTGCGGATTTAATATTCAAAATGGTGAATTGTAAGTCTACACGAATTTAAAATGGTTTCACTTGTCCAAGTTCAATCCATTAACTTCGACTGATTCAATTATTCAGTATCTTTCATCGAAGCTTAACGTGAACTCTTCATATTTTAAATGCCACAAACTGTTGATAAAGGGATCTGAAGCAAACTTGAAATTTATCTGATTTAAAATTGGAATTCCTGCTGATTTAGTAAAATCCGTTTTCAATACATCTTTCTGGCCCTATGGAATAAAGATATGTACGTAAATTCGACTACATTCCATGAAACATTCTAAAAAACGTATCGTAGATTGGGAAATAAAGAATAGTAATGTTTCTCCATCAAAGTCCGATTGTTTGAAAGTATAGGTACTATCAAAATTCCAGTGGAATTCGTACGAAAATCTCTTCGCTATACCTTGCTACCAGTAATACCGACTATGATGTAATCATAATTGTTGAATCTTGGCTTTGGAGTGGAATCTCTGATTCGGAAATTTTTGACATCAATACATATGTGGTTTTCCGGAGAGATCGTTGTGTTTCTGCTGGAGATCGTGGAGGTGGACTACTTGTGGCGGTTCGCTCATACTTGAAATGTCAATCTATTACACTGCCTATCACCGTCTTGAACCTGGCTTCGTATGTATGTTATCGTAAGTTATATACCGCCAAAAAGTAATATTGAAATTTATGAAAAACATCTTGCCAACATAGATGTTGTTGATAACTTAAATAATGATCTGCATAATATATTTATTATTGGTGATTTTAACTTGGCTGATATAAATTGGTCTTATTCTTTCAGTGAAAATATCCTTATTCCTTGTAATTTAAAAAGAGATTTTGAAATAACTTTTATTGATCATTTGCTTGCTCTGAACTTATATCAAATTAATAGTATTGTTAATGATTTAGATAAAATCCTCGATCTTGTTTTTACACCACAAGATGAGTCGAATGTATCAATCACTGATATCGTTTCATTTAAATTGCTAAATAATTCAATCCACCATAAAGAATTTTATATTGAAATCGAAACGTATAATTATTTAAAACCCAATTGTAACAATCCTAGATCATTTAACTTCTTAAAATCTAATTTCATTGAACTTGATAATTATCTTGAACTGTTGACTGGAAAACAGAATTTTTAAATTTTAATTTGAAGAATATGCTAGACCATTTAATGGGTATCTTAAATGAGGCTTTTAACTCATTTGTGCCTTATAAGACAAAAAAGCATGTCTCAAAACGGTGCAGGGAAATAAGTCCACGGGAACTAAGTCCACTGAGGGACTTAGTCCCCATTAAGTGAGAAATAAAACCACTTTCGCGAAGTGGACTTAGTTCCCATGTAAGGTGGGAAATAAATTCCCAAAACTCTGAGTGGTTTTAGTTCCCTTTTAATGTGAAGTAAATTCTCACTGTCGACTAAGAACAAAATAAAATTAAAGAGTCAAGTAGGTACTTTGCAATTTTTATTAACAAAATAGAAATTAACTTCTAACTGAGACAGAGTAATATAGGCACCGTGACCTCGCACCTACTCCAAATCAAACAGTGACACCAAGCAGGGGGGTTGCAGGGGGCAGCATGCCCCCCCCCCCATATGCATTGCACTGTTTATGAGATTAGTTACGAAATCGCAAGTAGATTCCATAAATAGTGTAATGCATATGGGGGGGCATTCTGCCCCCCTGCAACCCCCCTGCTTGGGGTCACGGTTTGATTTGGAGTAGGTGCGAGGTACGGTTTTGAAACTTTGGCTTTATGTCACCATGATAAGCTGACTTTGCTTAAAGAGTGTGATAACTAACTGCACTTTACAGTTTTTTCTTTAATTCTAAATGTTGGATGTTAGTTCCCTTTTCTTATATTTGAATGTGAACTAAGTTCCCATAAAAAATGGACTTAGTTCCCACTTAACATCGGAACTAAGTCCACTTCGCGAAAGTGGTTTTATTTCCCACTAAGTGGGATCTAAGTCCCTCAGTGGACTTAGTTCCCGTGGACTTATTTCCCTGCACCTCTCAAAACCTCCATGGTACAACAAAAGGTTGACTCATTTAAAAAATTTGAAAAATAAATCATTTGCTAAGCATAAAATGTCAAACACGTTAGAAAACAAACTTGAATTTTGTAAGCTCCGTAACGAATATCTCGAATATTGAGCTTAAGTTGAAGAAAGACCCAAAGCATTTCTGGAGTTTCATTAATTCTAAAAGGAAATCGCTTGGGATTCCAACTTCGATGAATTTTAAAGGAGATAATTCTACGGATATTGATAAAACTCTTGAGCGGTTTGCTCAATTCTTTGAATCGGTTTACTCAAACTCACAAAGAAACCCCGTTTTTCAATCAGAAAATGTCCCTAAAGTGGATATTGGCTCAATACACTTGAATTCCTCTGATGTTTTAAAGGGCTTACAGGACCTCAAATCAAATCTACACATGTCTTAAAAAGATGCTCTAATTCTATCTACTTCCCATTGCTTATTATTTTCAATCTATCTTTATCGTCCGGATTATTTTTAGAAGTATGGAAATGTTCCTTTCTTATCCCAATTCATAAATCCGGTTCGAAAAATAACGTTCAAAACTACAGAGGGATTTGCAAGTTGTCCGCAATTCCTTAACTGTTCGAAAGTTTAGTAAAGAACAAACTTGTTTTTTTCGTGAAAGAACATGTGAGTGACGCCCAACACTGGTTTATCTCGGGTAGATCAACTATCACCAATCTGGCATTTTTTCCTCCTTTGTTACTAATTGTATTGAAAATCAAAGACAAGTAGATGCTATCTACACTGATTTTAGTAAGGCATTTGACTCAGTATGCCACAACATACTGCTTCGCAAGCTTGAAAGTTTTGGGGTTCATTCAAATCTCCTTCAATGGATATCATCCTTTTTAACTGATAGGGTCCAAAGAGTCAAAATTGACAACCTAACATCGAGATCTATGAGATGTACCTCAGGAGATCCACATGGTAGTCATCTAGGTTTCTTTTTTATTTATAACTTTTATCGATGATATTTGTGATAATATAAAATTCAGCCAGTGTCTCATATATGCTGATGATCTTAAACTATTTCTGAAAGTGACCTCCAATACTGACTGTTTAAATCTTCAAGTGGACCTTGATAATTTATCTAATTGGTGTCTGATAAACTGCTTAAAACTTAACGTTAAGAAATGCTATGCTATCTCCGTCTCTAAGAAACTATCAACTTATGAGTTTGCGTATTCTCTTGATAGGATCCCTCTACAGAGAACTGCTAAAATAAAGGATCTGGGTGTTTCTTTTGACTCCAAGTTTTCATTTGTCCCACATATTGATGCAACTGTTGCTAAAGCCAACACAATGATTGGCTTCATTAAAAGAAACTCGACTGACTTCTCGGTTCCCTACACACTTGTCTCCCTTTATACCACATTAATCAGATCATCACTTGAGTATGCTGATGTCATCTGGAGCCCTAACCAACAAACGTTTTCGGATAGAATTGATAAAGCTCACAATCGTTTCACTAGGTTTGTGTTTTTTAAAATGCGCTCGAATTTTTGCCAAGTTTCTCAAGCTCGACATAATCTTCTGGGATTGAAATCTCTCAAATCTCGAAGATGTATTCACGATATTGTATTTGTGCGAGATATTTTATGTTACCATATAAAGTGCCCCAATCTTCTTTCCTTAATTTGCATTTATTCCCCAATAGACCTTTGAGAGAAAGACACCTTCTTTTTCAGCCTAAACATGGAATAAATTATGGTATGAATGAACCAATTTTAAGGTCAATTAGGGAGTTCAATGAAATTAATGGTCATATTGATATAGCTTTCTCTAGAAATAAATTTAAAAATAATTTGTATTATTTATTTTTAAGAATTTAAGCAGATATTGTTAAATCTTAGTATATCCTTATGTATTTATCGCATCGCATCTGTGTAGCCTGAGGTTCGTAGATAAAATAAATAAATAAATAAATAAAAATAAATTAATTTCAACATGACAATACCTATGGGAAAAGCCCCACCTTATTTCAAGCAGAGCTCCACACCATTCAAGAATGCGTCAGTCACATTCATCTATCTGGTAGTAAAGGCGCAAATATTCAAATATTCACTTATTTGTATAATAATTCAAACACTGTGCTTCAAGAACAAGACTAAACTATGGTGGGTTAAATGTCATGATGGATTTGATGGTAATGAAAAGGCCGACAAACTGGCCGGGAAGCGTCCAGAAATACGATTCACACGTCCAGAACCCTTCTGCTGCAATTCTAAATTGCCAGCTATCGCACCCCCATGTTTTAGACAGGCCAAACGAGCCATTCGGACCTTTAGTAACAATGCCAACAGATGTCTTAATCTGGACACATCTTCCTCTTCTTCATTTTATTGGCGGAATGTACATGAGTACAAGTACACACACACTTTTTATACCCTATTCTAAGGGAATATTAATTTTGACGCATAGTTTTTAACATACATTAATATTTCCCGTAGACCCCTAAAAGTTACTATATTTATGATCAGCATCGATAGTAATGTCGATCGAGCTATGTCCGTCCGTCTGTCGGCAAAAATTAGGCCTTTAAACTGGACCCAGAGAGCTGAAAACCATATACTCTTTAGGGGCCCGAAATATTCATGTTTAAGAATTTTTGAAATCCGCCCACACACTCAAAAAAAACAAATTTATCGAAAAAACGAATTTTTAACTAGAAAGCTGATATTTTTTATACATGATCTTTGACTCCTAAGACTGTTCAGGAGATAAAATTTCTAAAATCCGCCTACTGACACGCCCACAATTAAATAAAACAATTTTGTTGAAAAACAAAAGTTTGAGCTAGGGAGCTGAAATTTAGAATATATACTCTCTAGGTGCTCTTTATGCTCATTTGTAAATATTTTCAAAATCCGCCCACTGACACTCCCACAATTAAAAAAAAACTTTTTAAAGTTTGAGCTAGTGAGCGTTTTTTTACAAAAGCTTCGTTTTTTCGATCAACCCTAGAAAGATAATCTACGTCTGCGAGACGTATGGCGCGCGGAAAAAATGTTATATCCTTTTAAATATAAACCGCATTGGGTTGGTTGCTTAAACTAACTCAGTCGGTGGTCGGAGCTTGCCCGCAACGGTCGTGGCGCGACGGTAAGTAGCTGCGGTAACAAGTTATAGCTATGTCGTACTTCTGGGGGCGTGTGTCACATGTGACATTCTTACATTTAATTTAATCATATATAATTTAAAATTACTAAGACTTATTAGTAGGCTTATTTTAAACCGAAAAATGAAAATTTTGCAACTATTATGACTTAATGTCAATTTTAAGGTTCCTTTAAAATATAAGTTGTTTTTTGTTGATTTGTGATGGGGTTTAATTTTTTTGTTTTTATTGTTTAAATTAATATTTATTTATACTAAATCACTGATTTATTTCTCTTAATATGAACTACATAAAAAAATAAATAATTAATATTTTTTAAAAAGTTCATGGGTTTCATTAAATACACTACCAAAGTGCCATACGTCTCTGAGACGTATGATTATCTTTTACGTCATAACAAATATGGACACATATAAGAATAAGAATAGGATATTTAACAGTTCGCCCTAGCGGACTGTAGCCCGTCCCCATGTTTTTTGTTTTATTTTGGCCAATAAAGAAAAGGTTTAATATTGGAGGTACACTTGCTGTTGAGTTTTCGAAATATAAAGCGGAATTTGTTGGTAATGGCAGTCTAAAAAAGAACTTTTCTATGGAAACTATTGAACGGTTTTTTTAGAGCGAAAATCCAAAGTATTTCAGATCAGCTCCTGAAAACAAAAGCAATAGGCTGTACTAATTTCAATGCATCTGAAGGATGGCTGCAATAGTGGCGTTAAGGGATTACATAAGTTTTAAATGCATTTCGGATGAATCTGCTGATGTTAAACAGGAAGATGTTGAACAGTTTATTGGAAAACTGTCTCCTATGTTGCTTGCTTACTAACCAGAAGATGTGTTCAAAGCCAATAAAAGTGAACATTTTTTAGGGCCATATGGTTTGTTTGATTTGACAAACTTCAAAACACAGAGACGAAACTCAGCATTAAGCTAAAATTCAACATTTCAAAATGCTGCAAAATGTATGGCGAAATGATGAACATACTAGTGAAATGTTGAATTTAGCTGATATGACGAATTTTGTGTCTGTAGGTTTGCTTAAAATCTGAAAATTGGAAAACACTCTAGAAAGTCGGTTTTATTAAATATTAATTTTTTCCAAATCATTTAGTTTTGCGCTCACAGCTCCGATGACCTAAATTTTTAGTATGTTGTTTTTTATGTTGAAGTTTTGCCCAAAAGATTAGTTCTTTTTTTTTCTTTTATACGCGATGGTTTTTAATAATACATCCAACATACCCCCTACTTCGACCTTGCACCTAGTCCAAATCCAAAGGTGACCCCAAGAAGGGGGGTTATGAGATCTACTTGTGATACTTGAGGAAGATCCCATTAACAGTGGAATGCGTATGGGGGCCATGCTGCCCGTGCCACCCCTCTGCTTGGAGTCACTGTTGACTTTGGAGTAGGTTCCCAAACAGCCGTGATGTGTTTATTCGTTGGGACAGTTTAACGAGGTCATTGATGAAGGTGGAAGCTGAACAATATCAGCGTCAAAAGACACTGCCTAAGGAACATACTTGG
Organism: Portevinia maculata; assembly: GCA_949715645.1. Classification (NCBI taxonomy): domain Eukaryota; kingdom Metazoa; phylum Arthropoda; class Insecta; order Diptera; family Syrphidae; genus Portevinia; species Portevinia maculata. The sequence continues at coordinate 63,922,840 of OX454525.1, read as the reverse complement.
CATGCATGGGGCTGAGGCACCGCACAGCGTGTGCCTTCAACAAAATGTTAACCATTGAACAATGAGAAGAATATCATACCTGTATTCGATTTACAATTCTCTTAAATATCAACTGTTGAAATCACAAGTGGTAGGCCACAGAGGGACTTATTTTTCCAATTCACTGCTTCACTTTAGGGCGACGTTTTGGTCAACTGCATACACACCCATTTCACCTCACCTCGAAAACTATAGGTTCCCGTGGACTTATAACTGACCCTTATTTAACTGTGAAAGATATCAATACATAAAAGAGAATTTAACCCAATATTCAACCCCCATGAAAAATTAAGGCCTTCGCTCTAAATGGACTTTCAGTGCCTTGAAAACATACAGAGTTACACATCGCGGTCATAAGGGGATATTAGGATTAAAGGGAGAGAGGAAATATCGGAGAATGTGTTGGAGCATTTTAATTTTGTGCTGTAATGCCAAGGAGCGAATCTTTATATTTCAATGTATGCCCAAAAACAGGCTTAAGGGTGAACTGATGTGCATTCGAAGCGAGGCGATTATTGCAGTTGAAATTTACTGATAGTTGAATGCAATTGGCTAATTGGTTTGAGCACCAAATATCGATACGCAATATATATTGCGACGATGGCCAAGAGGGTCAAGCGATCTCGCGTTGTCGCGATTGTCAATCTTATCGCGCGTTTCTGTACTCTGTCAAGCTACTTCAATTATGTATATAAATGCAGCACCAACCAAGATGTGAGCGTTACTCAAGTTTGCGGCAGATAAATGTCTTATAAATTGTAGCCTGATCAGACGGAGTGAAATGTTTTTTTTGGTTTTGAACTTGCACATTTTTCTCACATTTCTGCGTCATTAGTTTGGAGATATTAATTTTCAGTTCTGTTATATAAGTGAAAGTTAGGTTGCAAATCATTAAAATTGTTAAAACTCGCTTTACTCATCAATTTTTTATTTTTTTTTGTCTTCGTTTTCCTTTGCTCTATAAAAAAAAAAAAAAAATTTTAACATTATTATTCACTTTTCTCTTTCTTACTTTTATCTCCTTTTTCTTTTTACTTTATTACTTTTGTTTTATAATGTCACTTCCGGCAGACGGCATAATAGCCATGTCCGTATTCTTAAGTAAAGTATACATTGTACACCTTTTGTTATTAGTGAAAAAATAAAGAAGAAATAATAATATAAGTGAAAGTGAGAGCACGTGCAACAAAAAAAGAAAACCTTCGAAATTTCCTTTGTTTTCGTAAAGGACCTAAAATTTTGTAAGATTTTTATATCACTACTTCCGTGTATATTTTTTAAACTTTTTTTATTTACTACAATAATACATTAAAGAAGTCAGTTTAAAATATATTTTGTAATAAAAGTTATTATTTTGTTAATAAAAGCGGTTCCAATAATTAGCCGCAGAAAAAATTAGGGTTCAATTATTGGCAGGGGGTGCCAATAATAAAATCATTGGTAGGTACAATTATTGGCAATGCCAATAGTTGTACTTTTATTAGTGCCAATAGTTGTGTCCTTCAACAGTTACTAATTTATTGAACAAAATGTCGAAAAAAATCTTGAATTAGAAACAGATTTTTGTTCGTTTCCTTTAAAAATAATATAAAAAGTATTTATTTAATTAATTTAATTAATTAGTTTTGGAATGAATTAAAAACTAATTTTTGTTCCTTTACTTAAAAATGTGATATACGTATCTATTTATTTAACTATTTTAATTAATTATGTAATGAGTTAAATAATATATTTTTTTTATGATTTTAATGGTTTTTTATATGATACTACACAAATTTTCCTGGTTTTAATTTTTGTTTTCCGTCAATTTCCTTTATGTTGTTTTGAATGAATAACCTTACATTCGTTACCACGTGAAGTGGACGGCTGGAGTTACAGCGCTGTTTCACGGTTCGCCACAACCGATCTTCAGGCTCCTTTTGTGGTGCTGGTCTGTCTTTTTTCCTTCATTTTATCCGGAAAATCCATTTCTTCCACTGGGATTCGAACCTAGACCAGCGTCTTCTCAGGCAATGGTGCAGTAGTAGTGTATTCGCTTACGGAATGGAAGGTCGTGCGTTCGATTCCCGGCCAAGTCCATTACTTTATACGGAATACATGAAATCATAATCTCCCTAAGCAACTTAGACACCACCCGTGGAGAAAAACCCTACAACTGCACCCAAACACTTCTTCCCTATCTGTCTATTCTTTCTAATACCAAGTAGCTTACACTTTGTTCTTAGCATTATAAGGGTACTGTAACAACAGAAAAAAATCCCTTTAGCGTAAGCAAATTATAAAAAAAAAAAAAAAAAAAAAGCACTCATGCACTGTGCCATTGAAGCCACGAGTTCATCCAGTTTTTATTATACCCTTAGAATTAAGGGTATATTAATTTTGACGCATAGTTTGTAACATACCTTAATATTGCCCGTAGACCCCTAAAAGTTACTATATTTATGATCAGCATCGATAGTAATGTCGATCTAGCCATGTCCGTCCGTCCGTCCGTCCGTCCGTCCGTCCGTCCGTCCGTCCGTCGGCAAAAATTAGACCTTTAAACTGGACCTAGAGAACTGAAATTTTATCCATATACTCTCTAGGGTCCCGAAATAATCAAGTTTACGAATTTTTGAAATCCGCCCACAGACACGCCCACAAACTCAAAAAAACAAAATTTTCGAAAAAATCGAATTTTGAGCTAGAAAGCTGAAATTTTTTATTATGACTCCTAAAACTGCTCGGGATATAAAATTTTCAAAGTCCGCCCACAAAAAAATAAAACAATTTTATTGAAAAACCAAAATTTGAGCTAGGGAGCTGAAATTTATAATATATACTCTCTAGGGGCCCTTTAAGCTCATGTTTAAATATTTTCAAAATCCACCTACTGACACGCTCAAAATTTAAAAAAAAACTTTTTTTTGAAATTCCAAAGTTTGAGCTAGGGAGCTGAAATTTATAATATATACTCTCTAGGGGGCCCTTTATGCTCATGTGTAAATATTTTCAAAATCCGCCTACTGACACGCCCACAATTTACAAAAAAAACTTTTTTTGAAAATCCAAAGTTTAAGCTAGGGAACGTTTTTCTTACAAAAGCTTCGTTTTTTTTGATAAAATCTTTTAAATGTTATATAACAGAATATGTACAGCGTTCTTGGGAGTTCGTGATGACAGTTGTTGTTGAGTAGACGTTGTTGTTGTTGTTGTTGTTGTTGTTGTTGTTGTTGTTGTTGTTGTTGTTGTTGTTGTTGTAGTTACGGATGTCCTTTCCGAGGACACTAAAAAAATACCGAACACCAACCTTCGGCTGGTCCAACAAGTTCGTATTAAATGAAACACTACTATTTAGACTACGTTATAATTAATTCTTTATTGAATATTATCACAACCGCACTGCTTCACGTCTGGATTTAGATTGTCCCACCGCTGTTCAATTCCTGCTTCAGGTGGTATTGCTTCTCATGCCCAATCTGCTGAGTCGCCCAATGCATGCAGCGCGTGCATCCGCCTGTATCGTGTATCCGTCATCGTTGCAATCGTGGGAACATGCTGAGTCGGCGGGAACATGTTTGCGCGTGTCTGATCAGGTTCAGGGTGACGAGGGGTTTCAGGTGCGGTATGCCGGATGATGATAACTTCATCGTTGCAATCGTGGGAACATGCTGAGTCGGCTGGAACATGTTTGCGCGTGTCTGATCAGGTTCAGGGTGACGAGGGGTTTCAGGTGCGGTATGCCAGATGGTGATAACTCCTCCCCCTCTGAAAATCTACGGCCCGTAGATCTTGCGTGACCTCAGGGTCAGGCTGTTACTTGTGATAGGTTAGAGGATGATATTGCTGGGATGTCGGGCTTAGCGTATAACTTCTTCCCGATCGTGAGGACTGCCGATGCCACCAAAATTAGGATTGCAGCCTCTGTAAGTATAGATATTTTAAATTCTTGGGTTAAATTACCTAGGCGTTCTATGTTCCGAACGCTGAGATCATGCACGTATCCCAGATCAATATCTCGGTCATGGTAGGTGATGTTCATTAGCGCCGGGGGAAGTGCTTGTAAGGCTGTAGCCAAAGAACTTGAAAATGTTCTGCCCTTCAGCTGGATACTCTCATTTCTCAATTGGATGATGTATGTACCTGTAAGAGACTTTGAAATATTGTTAGCGACTAAATCACCCCTGAAGTTAGTGACAAAAATTGTATCTTCTTTGATGAGTTCGATGACCTCTTCTTTGCTTGTTTGGAAGGTACAAGGCGCGGATCCCCCTTTCAGAAGCCGGGCGATGCAGTCATCTTCGGGAATTTTCTCCAGCGCTTTGTCCTCGCAGATTGTTGAGTTGTTAATTGATAGGCAACTTGCTACGATGCCGTAAGTTGCCCTGTGGTTGACGAGCATCTTTTTGAATTTTAGCCTGATCTGTTTTCCCTTGATAACTGATGGCCTTGTTATTAGTAGGTTAAATTCTTCTCTTCCAACCTTTGGCATTGAGATAACATACAGCAGCATCGATCCATTTGTGAAGATTGATGGCGTCCCATATTCTACTGCCTCGATTTCGTTAGCGTACGGAAGGGTCTCCAACTCGCTGATAACCTTATTGATTTCCTCCGTATTTAGTAGGTTTGTATTGATCAGGCCACTCTTTGCCATTTGGCAGGCTCGTACTATTTCGTTTATCTCGCCTTTTATCACTATGATTTCGTCCAGTGCATCTTGTTCGAACCTTCCAGAAACCGTGTCCTTAATCCCTTGTTCGTATCTGTCTATCACCGAGTTAATTCTCCTAGTAACGTCTTTCGTAATGTCAAAAAGCTTCTCGTTGATTTGGTATTGCTGATTGTTGTTTTCGATGATTGTTTCCTGGCTTTGGAGGATTTTGTTCCAGTCGGTAGCGTCAGGGCTGCCAGCTACCCACTTCCAGGCTGTTCCAATCCAGTCGATGGACCTTGCCTTCCTTCGTGAGTTGCCTTTAAGCAACCTGAGACGGTCCTTTATCTGCTGCACATGAAATTCCATTATGCGTTTTCTGTCCTGATCCTTGATGTTATCGCTTATGGCATTGGTTACTCCGTCCACGAGACCTTGGAATTGCGCTAGGTCAATAGTATGTACAAGCTTAAAACTTCCATCGACAATCCATCCTCTACTTTCCTTTAAAGAAACTATGGGGGCCTTGTAGTCGAATATCTGGAATCCTTGAGTGACGGACAGAAGCATGAGTCTGTGAAATAAATAAAATGTTCTTTTCTTTTCTTTTATGCTCCTAGGAACCCTAGGTTTTCTCTAAGATAAGTGATGTTAGAGTGGAATCTCCGCCTTCAGTAAAAACGACAAGAATCTATTTCATTGTTATAGACATTTTACTTGGCTAACTTAAGACTAACATTTTTCTTAAATTAAAAATTAGTAGGAAAGCGCTTAAAAGCGAATGATTCTTTTATCTTAAGACTAAATGATTTGTAATTATTCTTACTGTCTAGTTGTAGGTGCATTGCTAAAGTAGTTATGATATTGTGCATACACTCCCCTTTCTCTTTTTCATATATTCATTTCATATATTCATTTCTTATTCGTTTTCATATATTCATTTCAAATATTTTTTAAATGAGTCTTGTGTATTTTTCGGCCACTGGCTGTGGTGACCGTTACCTTGTTGTCCTTTTGGACAATTTCTCTGCGAAAAATGGGCTTATTTTTTGCCTGAATGCCCTTGACCCTTGCAAAAACGATGTCGCCTTTACGGTAAGTTTTTGGCTTGGATCTTTTTTTGTTTCGTCGCGCGTTCGTCGATTTTTGTTTGCGCATAATTTCCCCCTTGAGCTCCCTATTCACTCTTTTCCGGAAGTCAACCAGTTGTTGGTAGTTTATTCTTTGATACCTGTTAAAGAAAATATCTGATGGTTTCTTCCCAGTAACAGAGTGAATGGAGTTATTGTACCTGTCTACGGATATATTTATTAACTCTTTGAGTCGCAGGCCTTTGTATTCGACTCTGAGGCATCTGAAGATTTCCAGTATCGTAGAATGAAATCTCTCCACCTGTCCGTTCACCTCACTTCGGTTAACGGGGGTGCGGTAAAGCTTGATTCCGAGCAAATTTATAAAATTGAGCACTATTGGACTGAGAAAACTTCTCTCATTATCAGTCACCAGTATTTTTGGAACTGTGAAATAGTGCAATATCTTGGTAATTTTGTCCCTTAGATGGAGGACAGCCCTACTTTTTATGTGAAATAATTTACCAAATTTCGAGAACTTGTCTATACAACTTATAAACTTCTCATTCTGGATTTCCACAATGTCTAGATGCAGAATTTCGCATGGGTAGGAAGGTATAGGCGTAGCCTGATACTCCGGATTGATGGGATGTCTATCGTATTTGTTAAGTTTACACACCTCGCAAGTGCTAGTATATTTTTTGATTAAGCTATTCATTCTCGGAAAATAGTATTTTTCCAGGAGTTGGTCCTTATTTTCCTTAGCATTGCGGTGAGCCCTTTTATGCTCACTCATAATGAGTGTTAGCACGCGATCTGGGTCCCCGACGTCCTCAACAATTCTTTGCGTGATTCGGAGCTTATAATTTACAAAGTTTTCCAAGTATGTCTCCTGAAGCAGAGCCAGATGTGACTCCGGAATTTTGATGCCATTTAGTATATTAGGCCTCAATTTGGTTTTAAGGATTTGTGAAAGGACCTCTTTGCTTGGGTTCTCTATTGCCACATAGTGGCGAAGGTAACCAGGATGAGGTTCTTCATGAGCTTCAAATCCTTTTCCGATTTTTATGACAATTTGGTTGCGAAATACGTTCAGCGGCACTTCGACATGGGGAATGAAGTCAGTGCTGTCCTGATCAGCGCTGTGCATTGTACCTATAGATGAACGTAACTCACTCGCTGTTTCGGTTATTGAACTATTTTTTTCGCTCTCGCGACCCTCACTCGCTGTTTCGGTTATTGAACTATTTCTTTCACTCTCGCGACCCTCGCTCGCATCGTCCGTTACCGAACCTTGTTCGCAAGCCCTAGAGTTGTGTGCTGTCTGAGTGCCCACCGAGTCGGATAAGTGATTGACCTGGGTTTTAAGTCTCGATAGAGCGTCAGCAACTATGTTCGATTTACCAGGTTTGTAAATCAATTCATAGTTGTATTCCTCTATACGAGCTTTCCATCTTTTTAATTTTGCATTGAAATTTCGGTTACCTAACGCGAATGTAAGGGGTTGATGGTCTGTGTGGATGCGTATTTTCCTAGCTCCGTAGACGTAGGACCGAAGGTTGTCGAGGGCCCATACGATTGCCAGCATCTCCTTCTCGTTGGTCGCGTAGTTTTCTTCGGTCTTGTTGAGTGACCGCGATATGTACGCAATCGGCCTATCCTTACCAGAAATGTCCTGTGAAAGCACCGCCCCAATCGCGTAGTTTGAAGCGTCTGTGGTCAAATTGAATGGCTTTTCAAAATCAGGAAAAGCGAGAACCTCAGATGACGTGAGCAGAACTTTAAGATCCTCAAATGCTCGCAATGCCCCCTCATCCAACCTGACTGGAATGCGTTTCGACTGACTTGCCTTAATCTGGGCATTTTCTCCCCTTGTCAGGTTGGTTAAAGGTTTTGCCACCTTGGCATAGTCACGAATAAACTTCCTGTAATAGGAAGTGAGACCCAAGAAGCTCTTCAGCTCCTTAAGGTTTTCCGGTGGCAATAATTTCTGGATAGCAGCCACTTTGTTCGGATCTGCACGTATGCCATCAGGGGTAATAATATACCCGAGAAATTCAACCTCGGTTTTTAAGAAGGTGGTTTTCTCCAAGTTAACCTTGAGATTTACCGCCCGCAATCTTGAAAGGATTGTATCTATGTTGTCGAGAGTCTCGTTCATGCTTTTACCAAAAATGACAATGTCGTCAATATATACATAGCATATCCTACCGATGAACTCTTTCAGTACGTCATCTATCGTCCTTTGGAAGATGGCCGGTGCATTTTTAAGGCCGAATGGTAGCCGAAGCCATTCGTACTTCCCGTTCATGGTAGAGAATGCTGTTTTCGGTGTATCGGACTCCTTCATGGGTATCTGGTGGAATCCAGATGTCAGATCCAATGTAGCAAACCACTTTGCTTTACCCAGACTAGCTAACGTGGAGTTAATGTCCGGAATGGGGTACGCATCCGATATTGTAACAAGATTTAGGCGTTTGAAGTCAATCACCATCCTGTACTGAAGCTCGCCTGTAGGCTTAGGTTTTTTAGGCACGACCCAGATGGGTGAGTTATAAGGGCTTCTAGAAGGGCGAATGATGCCTTCTGCAAGCAAGTCCTCAATCTCTTTCTCGACTATTTTTCTCATACTCCCAGGGTATGGGTAACTCTTAGTGTAGACAGGTTCGTCTGTACTAGTCCTAATCTCGGCCTTCACCGACGTCTTGACTGGTTCTCTTGCGTTAAGAGGGCCGAAAACGTCTTTATATTTCTCTACCAGCATGGAAAGTCTGTGCCGTATGTCGCCGGGGAGGTTTTTATCACAAAGGGCATTGACTTCTGACGACAACTTATTCTTGAGTGGAATTTTCACCCTCTTTGATAATGTAAGGGTGTCCTCTTTGCGATCGATGATCGCTTCTAAATGCTTCAGAGTGTCGTCGCCAATGATGCCGTCGAAAGACTTGAGGCCAGGGAGAACATAAAAGGTTATAAGAGAGTCGTTTCCGACTTCCTTGAAGAACTGTCCGGTGACTTTATGGTAGATCTTTACATTGCCGGCCGCCGAATTTACTAAGAATGGTTGAGCTAGGCGGCTTGCCCCGTGCGACACATGTGAGCCAATAAAATTTTTATTGGCTCCAGTGTCCACGAGAAAGCTCAACGTCGTACCGTTCTTGAGGGTATATTCTATGTATGGTACGCTGGATAAGCGCCCGTCATAAAATTTACCTCCTCATCACAAGCCTCCTCCGCTGTCTGACGGTATTCTTCGGGGCAAACTTCGTCGCTTGTTTGCAGATTGTAAACCCTCTGCTGTTTACGGGGAAGGTTATCAGAGTACGCTCTCCTCTTGAAAGGATTGTTGCGTGGGTGATTCATATAATTGACCTGTTTAGTTTGCACCGACCGATCTACATCCATTTTTTCATGGGGTTTTGGACCATTTGGTCGTGGGGGTGCTTCGGAATTTGTGGGATAGTAGTTTTGACTATTTGAAAAGTGGGGGTTGGGAAGAAATCTTTGTGGAGGAAAGGAAGGTCTGTTATCCCTCCTAAAAGATTGGTTAATTGGAGCTGTTACGGTATTTCTCGCGCTTGGTACATGAATCGCGTGATTTCTGCAATTCAAGTTTTGCATTTCGAGGCAAGAACCGTACGCCTCTGGGAGCGTTTTTGGTTTTTGCATAATGAGCATTCGAGACAAGTCTCCGTTGAGGCCCCGTATAAATACATCAAGCGCGCGATTGCGGTATGTCTCAACTAGTGCACCCACCGTTTCCGGCGAGTAAGATTCTGTTTTTATTTTATTAATTATCAGAGAAAATTGATGGTTGACATTGGCATAGAATTCGTCCAACCTCGACCCCCTCTGCGCGAGTTGGTTGAGTTGGTGCTCCAGCGTCCTTATGTCACGCTTATCCGCGTAATGTAAGGACAGAATCCTCTTGATCTCCAGCCAATCGTCGTCGAATATGTTATAGGAGGTCAGTGCCGAGTCGGCCTGTCCCCTAATTTTTTGTCTAATGTGCCGCAATATGGCTCGGTACATTGGTTTATCTTTAATGATACTGAAATCCCTCAGTATTCCTTCTACATTATGAACCCACGATATGTATTGCGTAGGCTCACCCTCAAAAATTTGCAGCTCTTTGACACAATCGGGAAGACGACTTATTTCCTTCAGGTCGGCTTCCGTCTTGGGCTCGCAAAGGGGTGCGTCTTCGCGGTTGGGTCCCAATTCAGGGTGATTAACTGCCTCTACTGATCTAAGACGACCGTCAAGATCCTTTAACTGGGCCAGTATAAGATTTACTGCCCCGGTTAACTCAGTTACCGATTTAGCGACCGCGTCCATTGTTTAAACAATGCTTAATTTTAGTATATATTTAAGTAAAATATAAAAGCAATACGCGTGAAAAAAAAGGGAGCGTGTAAATGCACTACTTATTTATATTTTATATGATTAACAATGCACCTTACCTTTGCTACGGCTACTTATTTCTCCTTAATCTGGTTTCTCACAAATGTTCTATTTTATTTTATTTAAAATTGGCTATTTCACTTTTATTTAAATCCGCAATTTATCGGATTAATTTTTGTTTTTTTTCTTTTTTACTTTAATTGCTTTGGTACAACTTTTGCTTCTTTTTTTTTTTTTATTCTTCTGAATTACACAATTTATAGGATTAATAAAATTAAATTAATTAATTTTGTTTTAATTTTTTTCACATCAATTACTTTGGTACAACTTTTCTTTTTACAACTTTTATTTTTTGAAAATTTTCCTCTTTGTATTTCAATTACTTTGCTCACTGCTCTAACACAATATCTTTATTGAATAAGAAATCTTTTTTTATTTCCTGGTGTAGTCACTTTTTTAAAAAAATTTTTTAAAATTCTCCCTCTTTTTTTGGGTGTAGATTGTATAACTTTTTACTTTTCACTCACAATATCGAGAGACTGTTCATTGTACACTGACTTATGTAGCCTTAGGTGATTAGATCCTTTTCGTCGTATGCTCTGTTGAAAGCAAATAAAAAAAAAAATTTTTAAAACCGATTCGATTTTGTTCTAGGAACCAGCTCCGGAAGTGTTGTGTTAGTCCCTTTTAGTCGCAAGCGTTTATTCTTGCAAGCGACCTACTCGCGGCACAATCAATCTTCACTCTCGTATCCGTCCTTCGGCGATGACTATCATGTTCCCATGGGTATGATAGTGTTTGTTGTTGGAGGGTTAGTGCCATTACTGTGTTCCCATGGTTACAGCTGTATGCACTCGATAGAGTGTACTAACCTCCTGTCCTGTCTGAAAGGACACAACAATTCGCGCTGAAGAAAGGATACGAGATTTGAGCCGGTCCCTGCTCGGGCGCCAGTTACGGATGTCCTTTCCGAGGACACTAAAAAAATACCGAACACCAACCTTCGGCTGGTCCAACAAGTTCGTATTAAATGAAACACTACTATTTAGACTACGTTATAATTAATTCTTTATTGAATATTATCACAACCGCACTGCTTCACGTCTGGATTTAGATTGTCCCACCGCTGTTCAATTCCTGCTTCAGGTGGTATTGCTTCTCATGCCCAATCTGCTGAGTCGCCCAATGCATGCAGCGCGTGCATCCGCCTGTATCGTGTATCCGTCATCGTTGCAATCGTGGGAACATGCTGAGTCGGCGGGAACATGTTTGCGCGTGTCTGATCAGGTTCAGGGTGACGAGGGGTTTCAGGTGCGGTATGCCGGATGATGATAACTTCATCGTTGCAATCGTGGGAACATGCTGAGTCGGCTGGAACATGTTTGCGCGTGTCTGATCAGGTTCAGGGTGACGAGGGGTTTCAGGTGCGGTATGCCAGATGGTGATAACTTTGTTGTTGTTGTTGTTGTTGTTGTTGTTGTTGTTGTTGTTGTTGTTGTTGTAGTTAAATTGTCGCGAAACGCGTATACTAAAAAATAAACGCGGGCCGAAGCCCGCGCGAACACCAACCGTTCGCTAATTAAAAACACGACAACTTTCCAGTAAATAACCGATTTATTCTACAAGCTCCGCACTGTTCAATCTCCAAAATAAGACTAACTTAATAACTACAATATTCCCTCTGGATAGCTCTGTTCCCAACATCAGAACTGCTGACTCCTCTATTCCGGTAATCGCACGCGCATCCGTTGAGTCGCGCATGCAGGTAATCCGATTCCATGCACTGTGATCGTGAGAACAAGTCTGTGCATGAAAGTGTCAACTCAGCGAATACCTTATGATTCGCTGGCATGCACCTGACTCGTGCATTGTGTTAACTCCTCCCCCTTTAAAGATCTACGTCCCGTAGATCATATGTGACGTCAGAGGTCGATGGCCAAGCTTGTCCCGTCGGGGGCTCTTGGGGCCTATGAATCCTTTCGTCGGGTACAGGATCGGTTCTCCTACCGAAAGTGTGTATGGATGGGAGCTTCAGGTCCAGGTTGATCTTTCGCCATATGGTCCATGCCACAATTATAATCAATAGGACGATTGATACGTCCATGATGGAAGTTACCATGACATGACTGGTAAGGTTCTTCAGTCGTTCTATGTTCTTAATACTTAGGCCGTGTACGTGTTCGAGGTCAATCTTTTGAACTCGATTCGTTATGTTTGCAAGGACGGGCGGGAGTACCTGGACATGGGAGTAAGTGAAACTCGAAAATGTTTTGTTTTCCAATAGGATCGTTTCGTTGTCCAGTTGAATAACGTATGTTCCGTCTAGGGTTCGCGAGCCATTCGTAGCATTTAGTTGGCCCTTATAGTTTGTCACGAAAATCATATCTTCCTTGACTAGTTCGATTACTACCCTTGAATTCGAACGGAAGGTACATGCAGTATGTCCCCCTTTCAAGAGTCTGACCAAACAGCTGTCCTCTTCCAATTTTTTCAGCGATTTCTCGTCGCATATTACCAGGCTATTGATGAAGAGGCATTTCCCAATGATGCCAAATGTCTCCCGGTGGTTAACCAACATCCTGTCAAATTCCAAGTCGATTTGTAATCCGTTGGTGATTGCTGCCCTCGTTAGAAGCAAGTTGAACTCCTCGTCCTTTACTTTCGGCATTGAAAGGACATAGAGTAATAATGACCCGTTCGTGTAGATAGACGGGGACCCGTACTCTATGGCTTCGATTTCATTAACGTATGGTAGCGTTTCGATTTCGCTAATGATCCTGCCGACTTCTTCCCGATCTAAAAGGTTTGTGTTTATCAGGTCGCTTTTCGCCATTTGACAGGCTCGCACCATTTCATCGACCTTGTCCTTTATAATCATGATCTCATTCAAGATGTCTTGTTCGTATCTTCCAACTGTGGATGCCTCGACTACGTTTTTAAATTGGTCTATCATCCAGTTGACCTTCTTTGAAGTTTCGTTCATTGTACCGAAAAGTTCACTGTTGATTTTGTATTGTTGGTTATTGTTGTTGATAATGTCCTGTTCACTTGAGAGGACTTTATTCCAATCCGCTGCGTCGGGGTTTCCGGCAATCCATTTCCAGGCCGATCCTATCCAATCGATTGACCTAGGGCTCCGGTCCTTTTTGCCCTTGAGCCGGATTAGCTTTTGGCTGATTTCCTTAATGTAAAATGCGATAGTTGTTTTCTTCTCCGAACTTCTAAAGCCCTCCAGATTTATTGACACGTTGACTGCCTCCATCAGGCGATCGAATTGTGTCAGGTCGATTACGTGCACCAGTTTGAAGTGCCCGTCGATGATCCAGCCTTTGCCTTCTTTGATCGTGACCATTGGCGATTGGTAGTTAAAAATCTGATAACCGTAGGAGGTAGCTAGGAAAATTAGTCTGAAAAATTCAATGTTTCAAGTAAAACTAAAAGTGCTGTGATGTGTTGGTGGGAACTTGAATCTTAAAGATTTTATTTTACATATAATCTATTTTAAATTTCTTGAATTAAGTCAAGTAATAAAACTTCTTAAAACTAATTTTAAATTTTAATCTTACTGATTTTACAATTTAAAACAACGCTATCAATTTGATAGTAATCTAATTCTAAGTTTAGGATAGCACAATTTAGGTAACGCATAAGCGCTTAGCATGTGCGCGCTTTCTAGTGCGGTATGTGTCAAATTTATATTTTAATTAACGCTTCAACCAAGTACGGTTTTAGGGAGCGCTTGTATGCTAGCGCTTGCTTTAGTTTACTTTATTTATATAACCTTTTATTCTTGCGTGGAATGCGTGGTTAACTCAACGCTTCATTGGCTTAATACGGTTTTGACAAACATATGCAAGCTGTACGTATATGTGCATCTTTAAGAGCGTGCGCTATGTGTGTGATATCGTTTGTGCTTAGAATTTGTGCTTTGGAATTTAATATAACGTGTGTGGATTTAAAATACATTATGTGCGTGTTATATTTGTGCGTACAATATTGTGCTCCATTTGGCACGTAACTTAATTTTACATATGCATGTGGATTGTTAAAATATTTAGGGTAGTGTGTGTTACACCATTGCCCCTTTTTTTTTTTTTTTTTTTTTTGAATTAATAGTTTTTGTTTTAACTAGTTAATGACAATCATAGCAAATTAATGTTACGTCCTTGGTGTGTGCTTAACATGGTTTTTGTGGACTCTACGTCCAGTGCTTGTCACTATTGTGACTTCATTATTCTTGGCCACCGTTTCCTTTCGGAATAAGGGTTTATTCTTTGCTCGAATCCCCTTATAAGCCGTATATACTATGTCACCTCTTTTATAGATTACCGGTTTTACCTTTTTTTTATTTAACCTAACGTTAGTCATATCTTGCTTTCTTTGTATCTCACCCCTCAATTCCTTGTTCACCCTTGTGCGAAATTCTAGCAATTTCTGATAATTTATCCGCTGGGTTCTATTGAAAAATATGTCAGAGGGTTTCCTCCTGGTCACAGAATGAATAGTGTTATTATATCTATCCACTGCGATATTTAGTAGTTCTTTAAGACGCAGGCCCTTAAGTTCCGCTTTCAAGCATCGGTAGATTTCTATTATGGTCGAATGAAACCTCTCGACCTGACCGTTAACTTCGCTACGGTAGACTGGCGTCAAATAATGCTTGATTCCTAACATTTTGATAAAATTCTGAATTATTGGACTCAGGAAACTGCGCTCATTATCAGTCACCAACATTTTTGGGACTGTAAAATAATGGAGTATCCTGGTGATCTTGTTCCTGAGGTAAAGGGATGATCTATTTTTGACGTGGAATATTTTTCCGAACTTAGAGAATTTGTCGATGCAGGTTATAAATT
Source organism: Portevinia maculata (assembly GCA_949715645.1). Classification (NCBI taxonomy): domain Eukaryota; kingdom Metazoa; phylum Arthropoda; class Insecta; order Diptera; family Syrphidae; genus Portevinia; species Portevinia maculata. Next base: position 63,907,838 of record OX454525.1, on the reverse strand, counting down.
TCTCACCCTGTATCTCCATTATATCCATGTGCAGGATTTCACATGCATATGTTGGCACTGGAGTAGGTTGGAATTCGGGCTTGTTTGGGTGCCTATCATATTTATTTAGCTTACAGATTTCACAGGATTCGGTGTATTTCTTAACTAAACTCATCATGCTAGGGAAATAGTATTTTTCGAGAAGTTGTTCTCTATTTTCCCTGGGGTTCCTATGTGCTCTCTTATGTTCTTCCATAATGAGGTGGCACTTCCTATCCTCGTCTCTCACGTCTTCAACAAATCTCTGCGTGACACGCAGCTTGTAATTACTAAAGTTTTCAAGAAACACCTGCTGGAGTAAGGCCAAGTGAGACTCCGGTATTTTGATGCCATTAATAACGTTGGGTCTCAATTTCGCTTTCAGGAGGTCAATGAGACCCTGTTTGTCTTGATTTTTTATTGCGAAATAATGGCGGGTGAAGCCAGGATGGGGTTCCTCCAGGATCTCGACACCCTTACCTATTTTGACGAAAATTTGGTTGCGGAAGACATTAATTGGGGCTTCAACGTGAGGGATAAGGTCGGAGTTATCTTCATCCGCACTGTGAACAGTACCAATTGAGGATTGTTCCTCACTTGCAGTCTCAGTGGACTGCGTTTTCTCTGCGCCACTGTCGGGGAAGGCGCCACGCGGCTCCGCGCGAGAATCGCTGTTCTCGCTAGCTGTTTCGGTTTGAGAATCGTGGTTTTCGCTTGCTGTGTCTGTAGGAGAGTCGTTGTTGGCGTCGTTCACACTTCGTGCTGGTTCGGCCTGTTCCGAATCAGACAAGTGGTTGACTTCAGTTCTGAGACGCGATAAAGCATCCGCTACCAGATTGGATTTGCCGGGTTTGTACACTAGCTCGTAATTATATTCCTCAATACGAGATTTCCAGCGTTTTAATTTTGCATTAAAATTCCTGTTGCTTAAGGCAAACGTTAAGGGCTGGTGGTCGGTGTGTATTCTGACCTTTTTCGCTCCGTATAGGTATGACCTCAGATTGTCAAGAGCCCATACGATGGCCAACATCTCTTTTTCGTTTGTCGCATAATTCTCTTCGGTTTTATTGAGAGACCGCGAGATATATGCTATTGGCCTGTCGGCATTGGGTTCACCTTGCGACAGGACTGCTCCTATCGCATAATTTGACGCATCGGTAGTCAGATTGAAAGGTTTTTCAAAGTCAGGGAACGACAAAATTTCGGATGACGTCAGCAGAGTCTTCAAGTCGTTGAAGGCCTGCAACGCTTCCTCGTTTAATGTGATTGGGACTCTCCTAGACTCATTTGCTTTGATCTGGGCGTTACTTCCACGAGTGAGGTTAGTAAGTGGCTTAGCAACCTTCGCATAGTCGCGAATAAATTTTCTATAGTATGATGTGAGGCCTAGGAAACTTTTCAGCTCTTTAAGATTTTCTGGAGGAAGGATCTTTTCGATGGCTATTACCTTTTTGGGATCGGCTTTTATGCCATCACGGGAAATGGGTTTTCTCAAGGTTAACCTTCAGGTTGGCCTCCTGCAACTTGGAGAAGATCGTGTCGACATTCTTGAGGTGGTCGTCCTCGTTCTTCCCAAAAACTATGACATCATCGATGTATACATAGCAAATTTTCCCTATGTATTCTTTGAGTACGTCATCGATCATCCTCTGGAAAATCGCAGGGGCGTTCTTCAATCCGAAGGGCAACCTCAAGAATTCGTATTTTCCATTCATCGTCGAGAAGGCAGTTTTCGGTATGTCGCAGGTTTTCATCGCGATTTGATGAAAGCCCGAAGTCAGATCAAGGGTTGTGAAGTATGCTGCCTTGCCCAGACTGGCAAGAGTGGTGTTTATGTCTGGGATCGGGTATGTATCCGATATAGTGACCGCGTTAAGCCTCTTGTAGTCGATCACCATCCGATACTGTTTTTCCCCTGACGGTTTTGGTTTCTTTGGAACCACCCATATCGATGAATTGTAGGGGCTTTTTGAAGGTCGTATAATGCCTCCGGCCAAGAGATCTTTTATTTCTCTCTCTACCACTTCCCTCATACAGGCCGGGTACGGATAACTTTTACTATAGATTGGTTCATCCGTACTCGTTCGGATTTCCGCTCTTACCGTCGTTTTAACAGCTTCGACTAGGTTAATAGGACCAAATAGGGAGTCGTATCTGTTAATTAGGGAATGTAGCTTGACTTTGGTATTTTCGTTCAAGTCTTCGCTTAACGTTACGTTGACCTCCCTGGACACCTTGGCCTTCAATGGGATCGTTATATTTGGCTTGAGTTTTAACGTATTTTCCTTGCGGTCAATGACCGCTTCAAGTTCCTTAAGGGTGTCGTCCCCTATGATCCCATCGAAAGAGGCAAGACCAGGCAAGACATAAAATGTGAATAATGTGTTATTTCCCAATTTTTGGAAAAACCTACCGCAGAGCTTTTGCTCTATTTTTATGTTTCCACCTGCTGAATTAATATAAAAAGGGCGAACAAGTTGAGTCAAGGGGGATGCAGTTTTGGTAACAACGGACGGGCTAAGGAAGTTTTTGTTGGCACCCGTGTCAACGAGAAAGTTGAGGGTGAGCCCGTCCCTCGTCAGATATTCTAAATATGGAACGCTGGATGGCCGTCCTCCATAAAATTTACTTCGTCTTGAACCTCCTCTTCTGCTACCTGATTATAGTCAGATTCCTCGTGCAAATAGTTTACCCTCTGTTGTTTTTGGGCATACCTGTCCGAATTCGCTTTCCTCTTAAAAGGATTAGAACCGCGGGGGCGGTTCATATAATTCACGTTTTTGGTTTGAATCGACTGGTCTACCTCCATTTGTTCATGGGGTTTGGAAGCAGTCGGCCTGAAGGGTGGATCACTTCCAGCCCGCGGGGCAGAGTGATGCGCTTTTTGCCTCCATTGGTTAGACGTGCGAGGAGAGGATCTCCTCGGTAGAAGAGGCGGTCTAGACTCGTCTCCAAAAGTTTGGTTTATCGGAGCCGTTATAGTGTTATTCGCAGAATGATTGTGAATAGCATGACTCCGAAAATTGAGATTCTGCATCTCTAGGCATGCCGAATAGGCTTCCGGCAGAGTCCTTGGTCTTTGCACAATCAGTATTCTAGAGAGGTCGCCGTTAAGGCCGCGGATGAAAACATCCAGGGCGCGATTCCTGTATGTTTCCACGAGTGCGGAGACCGTTTCCTGACTGAACGTCTCAGTCTTGATCTTATTGATCATCAGCGAAAGCTGATGGTTCACCGCCGCGTAGAACTCATCCAATTTTGTATTTTTTTGAGACAGTTGGTTGAGCTGATGCTCAAGGGTCCGCATATCTCTCTTGTCTGCATAGTGCAGAGAGAGACATTGTTTGATGGCCTGCCAGTCATCGTCAAATATATTGTACGATACTAGGGCAGCATCCGCAGGACCTCTTATTTTCTGCCTAATGTGTTGCAGAATAGCCCTATATAAAGGCTTCGCTCTAATGATTTCGAAATCCTTGAGGATACCCTCCACTACGTGCACCCATGTCACGTACTGCGTTGGGGTTCCGTCAAAGATTTGCAGTTCTTTAACGCAATCGGGTAGTTTAGAAATTTCTCTTAAATCCGCCTCGGTTCTCGGGGCACAAAGCTCAACCGGCTCTTCAGTGGTTGGACGTCGCGGTATTTGCCCATCCTCCAGAGTCTTTACACGACCCTCAAAGCTTTTAAGCTGCGCGGGGATGGCGTTCACCGCTCCGGTCAATTCCGTCAAAGATTTAGTAACGGCGTCCATTACAAAAGAGGAAATTCGAGAAAAAAGAAAAGTACCTTACCTTGGAACTAGTGGCAGTTGACAATGTATATCTTTAGTATAATAATTTTTTTTTTTTATTTTATCACACCAAGCACGCACTCACAAATAATGCTTAAATTTATCTTCTGATAATGCGATTTTATCTTTTAAAATGGAGGAGATTCTTCCTCCTCTCGATAAGCTATAGCTTTTACACTTGGGAGTGTCTTTCTCCCCTTTTATGCACTTAAATAACACTTTGATTACCACACACGTATATTCTTTTTTCCTTTAGGAAAAATGGTTTTCGGTTTTTAGCACAATCTTTTTCCTAACAACTTTTCTTAATATCTTTTTTCCTTTTTTTTTTATATGTTTTTCTTTAATCCTTACGTTAGGATTACGACGTTCATTTTATTTTCCGTATTCGTCCGGTGGGAATTACGTTCGCGTTCTCTACGGAAAGAAAAGCAAATTATTAGTTCGCATTCTTTTGTTGGGTACAGCTCTTTCGGAAGGATCGTGTTCTCCGTTTTAGATGCGAACGTTTATAATTGTAGGCATCCTACTAAGGCACGATTTGCTTCACACGAATCCCTTTGATTCTTCTGTGATCTCCAATCGTGTTCTCATGGGTACGATGGAAGCTTTTCCGAGTATCGTTCTATAAACACTGTGTTCTCATGGGTAAAGTGATTTGCGTTCAATGGAACGTATAGATCTCGGATCCTGTTTAGAGGATAAAGCTATCACCAGAAAAAAAAGGATGTCGTCTACAGAGCCGTCCCTGCTCGGGCGCCAGTTAAATTGTCGCGAAACGCGTATACTAAAAAATAAACGCGGGCAGAAGCCCGCGCGAACACAAACCGTTCGCTAATTAAAAACACGACAACTTTCCAGTAAATAACCGATTTATTCTACAAGCTCCGCACTGTTCAATCTCCAAAATAAGACTAACTTAATAACTACAATATTCCCTCTGGATAGCTCTGTTCCCAACATCAGAACTGCTGACTCCTCTATTCCGGTAATCGCACGCGCATCCGTTGAGTCGCGCATGCAGGTAATCCGATTCCATGCACTGTGATCGTGAGAACAAGTCTGTGCATGAAAGTGTCAACTCAGCGAATACCTTATGATTCGCTGGCATGCACCTGACTCGTGCATTGTGTTAACTTTGTTGTTGTTGTTGTTGTTGTTGTTGTTGTTGTTGTTGTTGTTGTTGTTGTTGTTGTTGTTGTTGTTGTTGTTGTTGTTGTTGTTGTTGTTGTTGTTGTTGTTGTTGTTGTTGTTGTTGTTGTTGTTGTTGTTGTTGTTGTTGTTGTTGTTGTTGTTGTTGTTGTTGTTGTTGTTGTTGTTATTGAGTAGACGTGTTTTATTTTGCTTATTGGTGGTTCTCAGTTTAATTCTTATTATCAGTTCAATAATTCAAGTAAACAGTGAAAATTGTCTCGTAACTGCATTATACACTAAATGCATTTGAGTTTTTAAAGACCCTTGCTGAAAAATTGTTTAATTCGGGGATATCTTTTGCGTTCGTAAAATGTCAAAGGCGCTTCGATCAGGCGCTCGCAACAAGAATATTTCCCCACGCACATCTCTTTGCTCACCGCGTTATAAGGGCACAGAAAACACTGCCAAGATGAACTCCGGCGACATATTGAAAGGCTTAGCACCAGAGGAGCAGTGCTCAAAACAAATTGAGTTAATTGTGAATATCCTATCTGCAAAAATAGCCGAGTCAGAGCAAAGAATTCTAAATAGAATTGAACAAATTGACCATGAAGTGGCTTTGATGAAAGACGACATTGCTCAAATTAACGATAGAGTGATAAAACTTGAATCAGTTCGCTCTAGTGATAGATGCTCTTAAAACTGAGATTAGTGAGATTCGACGAATGGCTGAAATACAAGAGAACAGAGCAATTGCTGCCAACGCATTGCTTCATAAAGTTCCATACTCTCCAAATGAAAACCTTAAATCAATATTCAACAACCTTTGCCTTGCAATGACTATAAAAGCTCCACCTTTGATAAATATTTACCGCATCCCCTCTAAAAACAAAACAAATGACTCTCCTCCAATAATGATCCGGTTCAACTCAGCATACGACAAAAACTTTATTCTGAAGTCCGTCGCAACATACTGCAAGATGAAAGAGTCCCAACTCTCTCTACATGATGTCGGATTAAACTCTGATGCCGCTATTTATTTACATGAATCTCTTACTAAGTAGAATCACATGATTATGAAGCATGCATTGGTGTTGAAGAAGAAGAAGATAATTGCATCAGTGTTTTCATATCGTGGAAATATATATGTGAGGCGGGAGTCAAAATCGGAAGCAGTACATGTTAATTCTCTTCTTTGCTTCGCTGACTTTACGAAGGCTTTCAATGGCGAAAGCTCAACCATGGGGACCAGCGTTACCACTTCATAGAAAATCATCGAAGCAGAATTGAGGCAAAAATTGAAGCAGTTTGAAAAAAAGTGAAGCAGATTAAAAATTACAGTTATTGTTTTGTTTTCAATGTAATGTTTATTTATAATGTTTAATTTATATTTATAAACGTTTTAAATATTTGTTACAAGTTATTATGGTTAAGTTTATTCTATTAAATAGTTATTTTCATCGCTGTAATGAAGAAAAAATGCATTTATCACTTTGCTAGCCATAGAACATTTTAGAGAATAATGAAGTTAATTACCTTTCCGAAATAACTACATCTTGCTGTAGTTCTTGGATTTCTAAAATTTTCACAGCATCATTCCTGGGAGTTTTAACCGCATTTGTTTGTGCAGCAGCACCAGGGCTTTAAAAAAAATATATATATGTACAGTTGTACGTATGTATAAAAAAAAAATTCTTTCGGCATACCTATCTTTGTTTACTACATCAAAATATCTTTTCATCGCAAATACTTTTACTTTGACTTGATTTTTATTTTTAAATAATATTTAAGTTGCGCGATAATATTTTTTGTAGCCAAATAAAAAGCACAGTTTCACTTGTAGTGAAGACATGTCAAATTGTAAACAAAACAGACGACGAACGAGAACGACGAACCGTTAAGAAATTTTAACTGGCTTATGCACTATGTGAGTGATGAGAGTGCATGAAAACATTATTGAACTCCAGGAAGAGTGAAAGGGTTAACAATATTATTTAAATGGCATTTTTCTTGCAGTGAATTTTGATCTGGTTCACAATAATTTTTAGATGACTGATCTGGGCTTACAAGCAAGAGTGTAAAAATTTTTTTTTATGTAGTAGATTTAGAGAGTTTTCAAAATAATTGAAGTAAGAGTTTTAAAAATGAAGCAGATATGAAGAATAAAGCAAAAGTGCGAAGTGGGAAGCAGATTTTAGAAAAAGCGAAGTAGATCTACTCCAATTGAAGCAAAGTGGTATCGCTGATGGGGACACCAAAGGCAACAACTATGTTAGCTACCTGACTGCTCGACCAACCTGCACCATACTCCAGTATAATTTCTTTAATTTTTAGTTTTTTTTTTTTTTTTTTTACTTTGAATTAAAATCTAATTAATTTTTAAAATATTATTCTATATTTTGTTTATTTTTTCTTCTTTAATACTCTTTCTTTAATTGTTTAGTTTTATCTTGTTTTGAATTAAAATCTAATAACTTTTGTAATACTATTCTACTTTTTGCTTATTTTTCTTCTTTTACAGCGGGCATTTTCACTGCTGCATTATTAGTTTGCTAGTTTTGTTTTTGACAGAATGTCTGATCAATTTTCCGCGCTTTCTGGCGTTGGAGTGAATAATTACCTAACTCGGATTATGATTAATGTTCTATCAGATAATGTTGAGGGATTACGTGTATGCTACTTAAATGCACGTAGTCTCAATGCAGAGAAGCTTGATTATTTGGGTTCTTTGTTCGTAACTTCTTGTGTTGATGTTATTTGTGTCACTGAGACGTGGTTTAAGCCAGATATTGAAGATGTTTTATATCAAATCCCCAATTACAATTTATTTAGGAATAACAGAGTAACATTGACAATTGGTGGTGGTGTTGCTATTTATTGTAGATCTAGTTTAACTTGCAAACTTGTTGAGAAATCAGTTGGATCTATGGTTGAGTACGAGATTGCGGAAATATCTGATAATTACATAAAATGCTTAGTCTCCTGTGTGTATTGTCCTGATCGTAGTACCTTTCCTGAACCATTTTTTTCTGAGCTATCTATTTTTTCAGCATTATACGAGACTTTAATGCTGATTTGTGCAGACGCGATTCTCGTGCATACCAAATCTGTGATTTATGTGCTTCTTGTGGGCTCTCGATAGTTAATTCCAATCCAACGCGTTTCTCTCCCATTTTTGAACCTAGCCTTTTAGATCTTGTTATTGTTGCTGATAATTCATTAGTTCTACTCTTTGACCAATTATCACTTGATGGCATCTCAGATCATGATCTACTGTTTTTTACGTATGGTATTAGTTTTGCGCATAGAAGTGTACCTATCCAGTTTTCCTACAAAGATCTCAATTCAATTGATGCTCATGCCCTTGAAAGAGGCATATCCTTATCACCCTGGGAGAGTTGTAGGCTTGCTGTTGACCCTGATGACAAAATTAATTGTTTCCAGTCTATAGTTTCACACTTATATGAAAACTTTGTTCCTATGAAAACTGTTGTTATCAGGGACAAGAACTGTCCATGGTTTACAACAGATGTTGTTAATGCTATAAAATTTAGAAACAGGCTCTACAGCAAGTGGAAGAGATCGCCGCATGCATATAATTGGGATAGGTATAAATCTGCCCGTAACCGCGCAACGCGTATCACACGTGCTTCTAAATGCAATTACTTCAGTTCTAAATTGAATGCAACGCTTCCATCAAAGACACTTTGGAGAAATTTGCGGGAAGTAGGTATCAAAAGTGATAACAGAGTGGTCTGTGAAATTGAACCTGATGTCTTGAATGATCACTTTCTCTCCGTGTTGACGAAGCATGCAATTTTAATATCGGTTATAACAGCTCAAGGAGTCCATCACCAGAGTTACACTTCATTTCTGTCGCAGAATCAGAAATAATAGACATTATTGCTGCGATTAAGTCCAATGCAATCGGAGAGGGTGGGATACCGCTTAAATTCTTAAAACTGATTTTACCATATATTATTGGTCATCTCACTGAAGTTATTAATTTTTGTTTAATGACCACAACATTTCCCCAAGGTTGGAAATTGGCTAGGGTTATACCTGTTGCTAAAAAGCGCAATGCAAAACTTGTTTCCGATTTTAGGCCTATAAGTATACTACCTTGCTTATCGAAGATACTTGAAAAAGTAATTGTGAAGCAAATTTCCTATCATCTTCAACGTAATTCCCTGCTCCATCACCTTCAGTCTGGGTTTAGAGCAGGCCATAGTTGTTCAACAGCAATGGTTAATATTATGGATGATATAAGAACTCATATTGATGAGCGCCATGTCACCTTTCTTTGCCTCCTTGATTTTTCAAAGGCCTTTGACTCGGTCAATCATAAACTTTTGTGCTGGAAGTTAAAACATTATTTCAACTTTAGCCCTAATGCTGTAATACTACTTGACAGTTTTTTAAGTAATAGGCAACAAAAGGTTGTTATTGGAAATAATTCTTCATCATTTAAGCCTGTCACTCGAGGCGTTCCCCAAGGTTCAATTCTAGGTCCAATTTTGTTTTGTATGTTCATTAATGATCTGCCGTCTATCTGCAAATATGCTACTACTTACCTCTATGCCGATGATTTCCAATTGAGCTTATCTCGTCCTGTTTGCAATGCTCATGATCTTGCCAACAAATATAATGATGACTTATCTGCAATTTCAAGATGGGCTACTGCTAATGGACTTATTTTGAATCCGAACAAAACTCAGATAATAGCAATTTCAAATAAGCCAATAGATCCTAACCTCTTACCTAATATTTATCTTTCTGGTACAAAGATTAGTTATGTTGATACAGTTACTAGCTTAGGATTTAAGATTAACCGTACGCTGTCGTCTTATGATCACATAAACTTTCTTGTTTGCCGCATTTATGGCTGTCTAAGGAAACTTTGGTTGACGGCTAGCTTTACTCCGACAGAAACTCGGCGCAAACTGGTAATTGCCCTGATTTTACCTATTATTACGTATGCCAAGGTAGTTTACAGTGATCTAGACTCTCTTTCACAGAACAAATTGCGAGTCGCGTTTAATGACTCAGTCAGATACATATTTGGTTTGAGGAGGTATGATCGAATATCTCAACTATCTTATAATGTCCTGGGTTGTACTCTATTGAATTTCTTAAATCGAAATCTCATCTTTCTTCATAGGGTTCTTCATAGCAGAACTCCAGGGTACCTTTACAACAAACTATCTTTATCACGATCTCAAAGAACTCTTAACATTAATATTCCTTCTTTCAAGTACTTGAATTCCTCCGTATGTTTTTTATTCACTCTGCAAGGCTCTGGAACTCTTTGCCTTTACATATTAAACAGATTCGAAATTACAAAAATTTTAAACTTAATGTTGTCAGTTATTTTTCTATGCAGCAATGAAAATGACGATAATCATGATAATTAATTATAATAACTTTCTCTGTCATAGCTTTTCCACATATTTTGAATTCTTTACTCCTATCTTTCATTATCTCTCTTTTTTATCTAGTTTTATATATTTGTTACGAATCTAATTTTAATGACGCAAAAACGTTTGTACTATAAAAGCCTAAGTCTTATTGTACAACTCAAACTTTATATTATATATAAATAAATAAATTGAAATTGAAATTAAATTCTTAACAATTCAACCATACTTAGACTTTTGTCACGCCCACTTATGAGGGATAGGAATAAGAATAGGGTATCCAACAGTTCGCCCAAGCGGACTGTAGCCCGCCCCTATGTTTTTGATTTTCTTGGACAAACTTTACTCCTCTAAGTATATTATGTTATTCATTCTGGTTTTTTCTTTCTATGTTTTCTCTAATTCTATTCCATTTCGACAAGCATAGTTGGACTGAAATGGGTGATAGACAGGGTGAAAGACTTTTTGACATTGTTTTTGTCGAGAATTTTATGGCTATGTTCCTTTAATCAGTGAAGTAAACGACAATTCCCTAAAAATATATATATTTATTTATTCATTTATAGATACTGTATTTATCTATTATTATTTAATTTAAAATAAAACTTTTTGAAAACATAAATAAAATAATAACCGTTTTTTCTGTTTTAAAGAGTGCCAATAATTGTATAATTATATCAGGGTGCCAATAATTGCAGTTTTTAATAACCTTTTTTTAAATTGACATTTTAAATATATTTTCAATTATTAAATCTTTATTTATAATACTAAATCAATGTGAAATTTAATATTTTATACTCTGGTAAACAAAAGATTCAAACAACTTTAGAAATTAAAAATGTTATAGTTGATCAAAGTTGAAATAACAGGATACTTATCATAAATTCTTGGTCGGACGTCATTCATCTCCTGGAAGCACCACTGATGGTCAGATCCATTATCACATAAGCTGTGATCGTGGGTTGCCGGAAGCCATGGAACGAACAACATCAACCAAGCTCCAGAAGATACAGAGAATTTACTATCTGAACATTACAAGTGCGATACGGATAATATGGTTAGGGGGTATTGTTTTTCTAATACTATTTGAGGTTGAAATATTGGTAAGCCGGACAAATGGTGATCTATTACTGAGCTCTAAAAGTCAGTTCTAGTTCACCGAAATTATATCCCGAATTTTTATCGTTGAAGATAAGTCTATAAATAAATAAGGGGGGATGGGCCTTGCCGGCATGCTGCCTTCCACAACATCTTTGCTTCGATTTGGAGTAAGTAAATTATGATTAGTAAAATACTTTACGTTTATTTAAACTTGCGTCGCAAAGAATCGCCAACAACTTCCTATTGAAGTGGGACATAAGTTCCGAAAAATACTGCACTACCATAATACACATATTCTCGGATAGTCAACCTGCACTGTAAGCAGTGTCGTCCAATTTGATGAACTCAATGAAAGGCAAAAGCTACTACTCTGCGTTGCGATCCGTAGACAGACAAAATTAGGTTAAATTTGGATGGGTACCTAACCACCGAGAGTATTGCACGCAGCTAATCTTCAGATAAGCAAGCTAACGCTGACTTAGTATCTGTATTTTTAAACCAGAACCCTATTGTAGAGTCAACTGGAATACCACTGTAGGACTGATTGGGAACACCAACATCGTCTAGCTCATTTGGCAAAATGTTGTGGGTCTCAGACAATCCAAACGGTTAATCAGGCCTCACTCTTAAGTAAAAGAGGCTTGTGAGCTGTCGAGCATTAAGGCTTGATATATAGATAGAGAATGGAGGTTTTTTCTTGAGGAGTATGAATTCTCTGTGAATGCACAGCACTGCATTGGTTAAGAACCCATATTTTCTATACAGACATACTTCGCCAGCAGCACTGATGAGCTATAAGAGATATTCTTCTTCGAGAGAGTTTCTCATTTGGCCACCAAACGAAATAAATAGCCGTCAAACGACTTTTGACCGGTTGTGTATTGGTTTTGCATAGAACTCAAATAAGAGGCTACCGCACACATCCCCCCTTTCGTAAGGGAAGCGTTAGGTTTCTTATAATATTTGACCCTTTAGATATAATAGATCTATCAGGTCGCAGTATCAGTTATTTAGTAGGAGTATTTATAAAATAACAAAGAAACATATTGTGTTGCACAGCATTGCATGAAGTCAAAAAGTATTGCCTTTATCAAAAAGGCAATATGAATCAACGTTTCGTAGGATCTCTCCTTTGAACATGACAGTACCAACTGAGCCGGTCGCGTTCCATATTTTTCGAGATAGGTTCGTGATGGCTTCGAATCCTCGAACATCTTATTCGATCTATCTTAGTTGCTCCTGCTGTCATGCGAAGCGTCTTCATCTCAGCTTTGCCCTCATACTTTTGGTTCGCTGTTGAACATTGTGAACCGTATGTGAGCGCCGGGCGCACAACTGCGGTGTAGAACCTTCCTTTCAGCTTATGAGGCATTTTTCTGTCACAGAATAAGACTAAGTTTTCCCGCCACTTCAACCACCCAACGCTTAAGCGACACTTAATGTCATCCTCGCAGCTTGCTTCGCTATTGAACATAGATTCCAGATAATTAAAATGTTTGCACCTAGGAATCACTGTTTCATTCATACAAATGTCTGAAATATTTCGGAGTGAATCAGAGAACGGGTAGTATAAGTATTTTGAATTTTTTGGACAAATGCGTTACCCATTACCCTCAACAACTTCCACCCATACATCAAGTGGTGTTAGTTGCAGGGACGTTTTATCCTCGCTAATGATGGCACCAAGTCAGCAAAGTCCCTTTGGAGTCCCTTGGTGTAATTAATTACATAAGAATAATATTAATTTAATAAGAAACAATTGCACTGTGGAAATATTCAATCAATGTTAATAATGCTTAACGATTTAATATTTAATTGCTATTTATATATTTTGTTGATATATGTATATATATATATCCTAATTGTATAAATGCATTTCGATTTTCAGAGGAAGGTACTTTAAGGTACAATAAATATTTATTTTAGATACATCCCGCACAAACACAATTTGCATAAGGTAAACCATTTGGCCAATACAGTCATTTTCAAAACGGTATGCAACATCAACAAAGATTTATTCGTCAAAATAATGGGCTTCTTTAAATTTCAAAACCCACAAGGCTCACAACTCCTTTGTTATGCTGATGAGCCTAAGGAAAGTGATATACGTACATACATTGTTACACGCATCTTTGGTTATTGTTTCTATTACCCAAGCATATGCTACAAAATTACTAATAAGGCTGTTGATGGTAATGATGATGACAGTATTCATTTCTTTGCACATTGGAGTGGGGATATTCCACAAGCGCTACAGCAACTCTCTCACTCTCATATGCTAGAGCACACGCCATGTGCAAATAATGAAAGAACTTGATGGGCGTCGCTGACTGTAATGCACCCATTGCCATCCTCAAAACTGCCTTGCATGGTTATTCATATCCAATTCAATGGCATGAAACAGGCTGTTTCAATAGCCATCCTGCCACCCGCACAGCATCGTTTCATTGAATGCACACTAAGTAGGTTGGTTGTAGAGAGTTCCGTACAGTTGTTTATACAACCCGACGCCAAGGATGTCCTTAATGGTAATCATCTCAGGCTGATTACAAAATGGGACTCATGTAAGAGTGTTGCATAGACCATGTGGAAAATCAGCTAACGAAATCTTTCGCCCCAAGCTCAGGGAGATAAGACCACCGACCGACAACGAAAGCGACCAGCAAGCAGCAACCGACTTCCAGCCGCTCTATTCCAACCCAGATGCATAATTTGCCAACAAGGTGCATCTAATGAGGGAATCGACTACGGACGAGGTCGACGGCTATCAATTCTAGGCTGGGTGTGTTGCATACGAAGGCAATGTCCGCATACATATGTAAATGACTTCGGCCCGTGTCGTCGGCCGGCGATACATTCATTTCGGCGCATGCAAGAAGAACCATGAAACATATTCTGTGTATAGACGGACAAACGTTAACACACCTGACTTAATGGTTTGATGCTCTCGAGTGGAAAGTGGATTCGGTTAGATAATAGGCCCTTCTTCGACGTCGTAAACCGGCCAATGTGACTGAGTGGTTAAAGTATAGAGGATTGTATAGGTGATCCATGTAACTTTTGCAGGTTAAGGTAGGTTATCACTCGCAAGGAGCCCTCACTTAGTGTTCAGAGATAGAGCCGGGTTCACTGAATTTATCTTCGGTCGGTTCTGGAGGGGGAACATGATTATAAAACGCGCATGAGGGTCTCACATGCCAGCTCATTCATATAAATTATGGTTGCAGAACAATACGTTAGCTTTCATTGAGGATGTCATCTGCATTATAGGGGGGTTGGAAGTTTATATTTTTTTGCCTTGACATCTGTAAAACATTTTCAGTGAAAGATGCTTTCCAAAGATATGGTAAGCTGCTTTGTTTTGGCGTTGGTTCTTTAGTGTAATGAATAAGTTACTTTTGCATGGAACGAATTCTATTTTAGTGCCGGACAATAAAGACTACGGGACATAATGGAATATATTTAATGGGTTTTCAGATTTTGGAATTATAATTATTGTGAGAAAGATAAATTCATGACGATGCTTCACCGGAGGTGCTGGGTTTAAAGCAGATACAATCCAGAAGGTAAGGAAGTTTTTGCGAGATCATAAAATGGAACAATGATAATAAAACAATTTGGAATAATTATTGTGTTGCTGAAAATGTTACATGGTTTAATTAAATAGAAAATACCTTTTATATCCTCACAACCGAAATTCAAATGAGAGTTTATAGCTTGAAAACAACATCCATTTAGGTTAGGTTAGGTAGGCGGGCTGGCTTAGTGCCACACTCAGGTCAATACTGACCCATTGTGATGCCCATCGGCGGAGGAGGGTCGTCCCTTACTCATTTTTTAGCCCTGTCTACAAAAACTGAGAATAATTACTCGCCGTGTTGTTCGATGCAAACCATCCTGTGGTTTATTATCCTATCTATCGGAGTGATGGAGAGCTCGTCTAGGTCATGGAAGAAATGTCTCCCCAGGAATCTTTACCTGATGTGTTGGAGACCCGGGCAGTGACATAGGAAGTTGGTTGTATTCTCCGGAGCTTCCTCGTCGCTACATGTGGTACCGCAGAGTATTGTGCCCCGTTAATATACCTAAGAGGGTGGATAGAGATTTCCTATCCTTTTTCATAAGACTTTCGATTCTGCCTCCATTGGAGGTTGGCCATAGCATTCTTGTGGTGTAGCAAGTATATCTACATCCATTTACTTACTTTCCTTTTCATGGCACTGACAGTCCACGACAAACCATGGCCTCAACCTGCAAACCACTCCAGTCGAGTCGATCTCGACATATCTGTTTTCATTAGTTTTTCTCCACTTAAACGCGTCACCTAAGTTGGGTTCTTCCTTCACTACGTCGTCCCTCCGGGTGGTGGCACCAACTTATTCATTAAGATTTTGATTGTATCTTCCAGGTAGAGCTCAGTACTTTTGCATCTACAATGTTCTTTCGGATCCCGTTGGAGTGACTTCTGGCGTTCCACAAGGAAGTCATTTGAGACCCCTGTTTTTTTTTCAATTTTTATAAATGGCATTCCACGAATTTTAACAAATTGTTTCTGTCTAACGTATGCAGACGATCTAAAATTATTCTTAAGCATAACTTCCAACTAACTGTGATAATCTTAAGGATGATTTAATTTGGTTTTGGATATGGTATCTCACAATTTTCCCGTTTTTGGACTTGTTTACATCAATTTCCTTTGCGTTGTTTTGAATGAACAACCATATTTCTTACAATTGCTACCATGTGAAGTGGACGGCTGGAGTTACAGCGCTGTTTCACGGTTCGCCACAACAGATCATCAGACTCCTTTTTCCTATGGTACTGGTCTGTGTTTTTTCCTTGTATTCCGAAAATCCACTGAAGCTCGTGGCTTCAATGGCACAGTGGATGAGAGCTTGCCTGAGAAGCAGCTGGTCTAGGTTCGAATCCCAGTGGAAGTAAATGGATTTTCGGGATACAAGGAAAAAACACAGACCAGTACCATA
Source organism: Portevinia maculata (assembly GCA_949715645.1). Taxonomy (NCBI): domain Eukaryota; kingdom Metazoa; phylum Arthropoda; class Insecta; order Diptera; family Syrphidae; genus Portevinia; species Portevinia maculata. The sequence continues at coordinate 63,891,390 of OX454525.1, read as the reverse complement.
GGAAGAAGGAGTCTGATGATCGGTTGTAGCGAACCGTGAAACAGCGCTGTAACTCCAGCCGTCCACTTCACGTGGTAGCAATTGTAAGAAATATGGTTGTTCATTCAAAACAACGCTAAGGATGATTTGTTTCAAATATCCGATTGGTGTAAGAGCGAGCTACATCTAAATGTTTCATAATGCCAAAGTATGATATTTTCCCGGATTGGATATTCTATTTATTTGTCAATATTATAGGTGGAATCTCAATATCTAGATTTACCGAAAAAAGAGGATTTGGCAGCCATCTTTGATCTCAAGTTTAAGTTTTCTAGTCACATTAGCTTTATTGTTGCGAAAACTACCTTTTCCACTTAAGTCACTTTATTTCTGTTATGTTAGATCTATACAATACTACAATACTGTTGTACTAATATACCTACGTATATAATAAAGATCCGATTTATACGGTTTATCAGAGCGGAAAAGAAAGAATCCAGAAACGATTTACACGGGAAGCTATAAGGATTTTGTGTTGGAATATGAAGATGCCCTCCTATAAATCTCTGTAGGTGTCTTTAACTAGCCATCCAAACTTAAGAATTACGTCATAATGTTTTGATCTGATGTTTGTGAGAGATATTATACATTAGAAAATCAATTGCAATTGGCTTTTCTTGTTGAGTTAACTTGCACCTCTCTGTGGATTATGACACCAGCGCCTATTTGCGGTGCCTTTTCAAATGTTTGATTATGTACAAAATCAACACATAACTCGCTGTTTAAAACAAGCTAATTCAGTATGTAGTGTTCTCGATTTATATATGTATTTAAGTAGAAATTTCTTTAAGAAAAAAGTATTATCACTACTTAACACTGGTGTTGACCTTATGTATCTTTTGCTTGTCAGGTATGTTTAAGTAGTCTATAATCCCGTTTACATGAGAGATTCAATCCGAATTGAATTCCATGTAAACGCAATCAAAACGGGATGGACTCAATCCCATCAAAACATTTTGTGTAATTGGATTGAAAATCTGCATGTAAACGCGAAATAAATAAGATGGACAAATGCGAGTGTGTGTTTTTTTTATAATATACATGCACTAAAGGGATTTATTAGGACCCTTATATTATCATTGCTACACAGTGCGGGCGTTAAGGAAATTATGGGGAGAAGAAAAGAAGAGATGACTATGCACGTTGGTTTTGAATGTTTGTCTTATAATGTGAAGTAAAAACAGTGCGCGGAAGAGTATTCCGCATTCGCGTTGTACGGCTGAGGAAAGATATACAAATGTGGTATTATTAATTATTTTGGTCCTTTGCAATTTATTTGGACTAGTTTTTGAATACAATTTCAATCAAGTGGTCGCCTCTATTGACTCAAGCGAAATCTAACCTTTTGCTGCATTTTCCACAACTTTTTCGATCATCTTGGGCGGTGTAGCGATGATTTCGTCACGAATGTTTGCCTTGAGCTCGTCAATGGTTGATTAATGTCAAAGTTATTTTATGTTTACATACCGACGTTGATGGCGCACCCTGTGTTCGATATTCCTGGAATATTGAGCTAAGACGTGCCGTCTCCAAAGAAAAGATGTAATCACGCATGTATACACGCACACCGACTGATCGATGTTAGATACCCTCATGTTGGTCAAGTACATTTGTGTGTATACTGGGTATCGCAGCACCAACTTAAAAGCATGTACTCAATTCATGTTTGCATTTGAAATAAAGAAGACGTACTCCTTGCTACGCGCACTCTAAACTTAATCATTTGTGTTTTGTTATTTTCCCTTGAAGAGTTATAGATTACTGTTCACTAGCGCGGCAATCCCGTACACCCTGTACATACAAGGTGGCGCAAAAATAACTTTCCGATGTTTTTTGGCTGTAATTTAAAAAAAAAAATTAAAAACTTTGATTCTTCTTGTGGATTATTTTTATTTGGTCTTTTAAATTTTTTTACATCAAGTCAAGAATATGAATTCATGTAAATGGCCGCCGCCACAGTTGATTGTCATTTGAGCCCTTTTTATGGCATTTTCCATCACTTTGGCCAAAACTTCCGGCGATAGGTCCTCACATTGTTGACGGATATTGTCTTTAAGAGCTGCAAGAGTCTGAGGCTTGTTGACATAAACCCGCGACTTCAAAAAGCCCCACAAAAAGAAGTCTAGAGCGGTCAAATCAGGCGATCTTGCTGGCCAGTGCAAATCCCCAAAACGCGAGATTAGGCGCCCGGGAAATGTACCCTTCAGCATATCGGTTGTGGCACGTGCAGTGTGTGCCGTTGCACCGTTCTGTTGGAACCACATGTTTTCCAATCCCAATTCATCAAGTTGCGGCAAAAAGAACTCGTTGATCATTGCTCTGTAGCGCTCACCATTCACAGTAACCGTTTGGCCCGCGACGTCTTCGGAGAAAAAAGGTCCGATGACTCCTCCAGCGAACCATACAGTGACTTTGAGCGGGTGTTATGGCTCTTCGTGGGTTACACGCGGATTTTCAGTGCCCCAGAAGCGTAAATTTTGCTTATTTACGTACCCGCTAAGATGGAAATGGGCCTCATCACTCATGATTATTTTTGATGAAAAATCATGTTCCTCTTGGTGGTGATTAAGGATGGCTTGAGCGTATGTTAGACGCGATTGGCGGTCAGCAGTTAACAGCTGATGCACCGTCTGGACTTTGTACGGAAACATCTTCAAATCTTGTACCAAAATTCGCTGTAAAGACCGTCGACTGATACCCATTTGCGTGGCACGTCGTCTGGTCGATGTCGACGGCGCTTCCATGACATCTTCGGCTACAGCAGCAATATTCTCTGCAGAACGGCTACTCCGACCGATTATTGCTCAAATAAATAGTCACCAATATTCCGCGTTCTGGAGCAGTGTAGCGTAACATTGTTTATTAACGTGTATTTCGCATGTGTTTACTACACAAATGTCATAACAGAACTGACATTAGGGGCCAATCGCAAAATTTATAGCATTTTCTGATAGTAGGATTACTTTTGCGCCACCTTGTATTTCATTTAACATTCCTGCTTCTTCTTTCCACGAATACCTGAATAGTTCCCTTAATACTGGAACCTAACAAATAAGTGTATCTTATGTAACTGAAGCCTTGAGTAGCAAAAAAAAGCTTAAGATGAAATATCTCTTTTTGTGTTAAAACAATGTGCATGTGCTCTTTGGATACCATTGCCACTTTTGTTTAACGCTTCACTCACTGAAGGTGAATTTTTGAATAAATGGAAGATTTCTTTCATAGTTTCCATTGATAAGGCGTGACCTCAACAGGGTGTTTCAAATTATTGTCCAATTTTCAAACTTTCTGCGTATTCAATTTTTTCAAATAAACAGTTTTAACTACTCTCAAATTCATATTTTCTTTGGGGGTCCACTTCATATCTTGTTTTCTCAAAAATTGTTATTTATACATGATTTAAAAATCTTTAATCGAGCGAAATACTTTTCAGATTGCTTGCTCCTTCAAGAAGACTTTCACAGACTGGGTGACTATTGTAAAAAATCGTCTATCTCTGAATGTTTCAAAATGTCAAATTATTTAATTTTAGCGTAACCTGTTTCTTGTGTTTTGTACTTATAAAATTGATTATATACCGCTCAAAGAAAATAAAGATCTTGGCGTATTGTTTAATCGTAAACTTATCTTTCACCTTCATATAGACTTTAAGGGAGCTAATGCTCTATGCTAGAATTTATTGCGAGGAACTTCATAGATTTCTCTGACCCTTATACTCTCAAATCTCTCTTTATTGCTTTTGGATGATCTGTTTAAGAATGTTGTTCTGCTATATGTTGCCCTTTCCAACAAGTTCACAAGGATTGAAAATATTCGAAATCGCTTTACACGACTTGCAGTTAATGGTTTACATTGAAATCGTTGTTCCTTCGAACTATTTAGGAAAAAAGAAACTCAATTTCTTAACCCTTTCATACAATGAATTAGGGGCTTAATGAGCCTATAAAAAGATGTTCAAGAGGTGATACCTGACTTGAAAATTATGAAGATTTTTTGACAGTTTTATTAGCGATGTTTTTAAAAAAACAGTTGAGTGATACTTAATGATTAAGAAAATATGTATCTAGTTGTCATAAGAAAACATGTTGAAACAGATTGAATGAATTTTAATTATAAAAAGCAACATTCTTTCTAAATGGAATATATTTCCTGTAATTCGTGTGATGCTTTTAAATAGTTTTTAGATTATTGCAGAGGACATCAGATGTTTGGCGAGTTGTTTCGCCTTCCTCAACAATCTTATTTTTGTAGAAAAACCTGGTGCGTATCTGCAAATAACACAGATGCGTTAGACGTTTTGCCCTACGTTTTACGATTTTTAAAAGACTGGAGAATTAATACATGATGTTTATCATGAAGAAGCGATTGGGTTGAGAGTCGATGCTTATTTCGACGGATAGTATAACTTGAGATTTTCTTTCAGTTCAGTTTTAAAAGAATCGTAACAAGGTACAAGCAAAATTTGTTTATCGAATTCAAATTCCACAAAAAAATGTCGTGTGTGATATAGATCACATCTGATTGAAATGTCAATCAAAATATCGACGACGGACGGTCGCTGCAAACGCATCCACGAGATTTCGAAATCTTTTTGTGGAAATCTCTAATTTCCAATTGGTGCTATATTGTAATACCTAAATGTTTTTTTTTACAAAAGAAATTCAATTTGGACTGGCAAAAGGGTGACAATAATGATTTGCAGGGTCTCCGAGTGAGCAAGGTGTTTTGACATTGGACACATCATCATTCATTTAGTAAAGGAATTCTCTTTAATACATATTAAACAAAATCAACAGATTTTTGGTAAATAGCCAGGTGCGTCTAATCAAGTGGGCCGGACTTCATATGCAAGGAAAAATAAAACACTTAGAAAATATCATCGGATTACCAAACATGGCTGTCGATATATGTACGTGTTTTAGAATATTGAACCAACAAAACATTCAACACATGAATATATTGTACAAAAGCTGTTGTTCGAAAGCACTTTCGAATATTAAATTTCAACATGAATGCCGTATGCACTTATCCAACACAAAAGCGACAGAGATTAAATAAATGGCCATGAGTAATATAAATTGTGAAATATAAATAGAATGAAATGTTACTTTTGAACCATTTGTAACAGTCCAACCTGCACTTAACAACTCTTTGATTTGAAGAGGAAAAAAAATGCACCCCTTCCCATTGGCACGTCCTCGAATTCACGACTAGCATTTGTTACAAAAATAAACAAGTTTCCTTGCTTTAGGCCATTCTATACATATTGAAATCGCGTGGCCCCAAATATAATAACATTTTAGATATTGACAAATTTTAGTCTCACCGAAGCCTCATCTCGATTGCCAAAAACTACCATCTGTACAAGCATACATGCTGGACGATACGGAAGGGAGGCAACGACGACGATGACAATGACAGTAGTGTCCAACGAAAATAATGCCGCTTTTGATTTATATACCTGAGCCGCAAGCACGCGACAGTGGCTGATACTGTGCAACACACGCAATGTCCGACCAATCCGACATCGAACTATTTTCATCGTAATCCACTCTCGGAACCAATTCCGATCTACTGAAACACCCAAGGAAGAACAAAAAAATGAGTGTACATGCAGCACACCCTTTATCACTAATTGCTCGGCCAACACGGAGCCGAATAACAACGCCATTGAAGCCGCCTCAAAAACCATCGCACGTAAATCAATAGATAGAATAAAATTTGTCTTTTGCATCCCTCGCTGTCGGTTTGTTTTGTGAATAAGGCACCGTTGTCTATTTTTCGTCTCCACCCCCGTATGGTTGTGCGCGACGCTAGGGGTGCCGCCGCCGCCACTGCCACCTCATCGTTTCCAAATGTTATTGAATGGCTACGCTGTAGTACCACTACAAAACGACACTCGCAAAAAGTGTATCTTCCTTTAGTGTTTTACAATGATGAACCCGGGTATCAGGACCTACTCCCAGATCGCCTTATGGCCATTCCCAGACCATTTGTGGAACGATTTTGCAGTCATTACCGTTGTTTAAACGCCCGAGCTTCTGCTGTTTCATGTGCTTTATTACGCTTCACTCGGCGCGTTTCCCACCACCCACACTGCTCTTGGCCAACGTTCAACTCTCCATCGGAAATGGGGGCAGTGAAGCAGTGTATCTGAGGTAACGGTTTTCGGACGACACTTTAAAAATGCTTTTCGTTGAAGTTCTATGAACGGTAGGGAGAGCTGGTAAGTTGGAGTCATGTAGAAGCTATGCGATGATGCCTGAAAGTAAAAAAGTTTATTTTTCGTTCGATTTAGTGTTACGCTTCAGTTCGGGTGATGATGCGAATGCAAAGTCAATTTATTCTAGGGTTGACTTATCCACGACCAGGAACGAAGAACAAACATTTTGTTGGGCTATTTTTTTGCGCTGCACAACCCCCAGCTCATTGTTTTTGTTGGAATTGGTGTTGACGTTGGCAAAGTGATATCACAATTTTTCTTCGAGTTTTTGATGGAGACAGAGCAGTATTGGACACTTGGAAACACTCTTGAGTGACACGGAACTAAGTATTCGATATAGAATTGAAGAATTTAAGGATTTGAATAAGTAAGACGGAATTTGTAAGATATTAAGTTTCATTATTTATCGAAGCACTGCTGATATTTCGATGGGGTCTTTATTATGTCTCATGTCCGCACGAAGTCTTATAATCCCCCATTGGGCGGTTTTGCATGTGGTGGCCAATGAGATATTCCATAGGTCTAAATATTAGCAAGACATAGCGACCAATATGTATTTTCCCGAAAAACGTCAGTATATTACTTGCAATTTCAGATAGATGTAAAAGATCACAAACGGAACAGAGTCCCCATAGAGTGGTCGTTTAAACTATCCGAATTAGACCATTTTCAGTCAGAGTTACTATAGGAGATCCCGTGTCTTATTAAAGAAAAAGCCGAACCCTTGGAAAGTTGTTTGCCTCTGCCTTCAATTCGGGAACAGACGAACGAATTACAAGCCGAGACTCAGTACTTTTCTATGACTTTCTTTAAACAATCATGTAAGCAGTCCCTGTCTGGGCCGGGTGGTAGTCGGGTTCAAGATTCCTGCAAAACTGATGCAGATGTCTTGCAAGACACTCACAGACAAGCGGAGCTATTTGCATATTGAAAAAAACCCTTTTCCGAACTATTCCAATCTTACATTGGGCAGATGTCTACACGGAAAATGATTCCCATTATCATCGATTTTCAAGTTGGCTCTGAGTTGGTAGCCCTTAATATGATGCTCACCTTGTGGCAGCAGAAAAATGCTAAATCGGAACGGGCAGCGATCAGGCTTGTTTAATGGCGTCATTTATTTCTTCCGGGTTGGAGTAATGCTCTCCTCCGTCGTAGACCTTTTTTGAAAGCCATCTTCACACGTTTTCCACGATGTTCAAGTTCGGTGAATATGGCGGCCATGGTTGGTCTACATTTTGATTCTGAATCCAAGTTTTGGTTATTCTTGCGGTATGTATCGGTGCATTGTCCTGTTGGAAAATCCATCGTTGTCCACAAAACAATTCGGAAATATTAGGAAAAGCTATTTCCAGTATAGATTGTAGGTTTGCAGTTCCGAACAAGCTTTTTTTTTTGTTTGTCGGGGTGCGAGACTTTCTACACTGGAGCACTCAGACTCAATGCTGGTCCATTGTACTACCAGGCAGACAAACCACATTTTACTGGGAGAATTTACTTGTTTTCCTAAGAAAAACGAGATGGCGCTTCAATGATAAGGAGCTTAGGTTTACAGCACTCACCATATCCGCACCAAATACCTGCCACCTGATACGAGCAAAAGCAGGACAATCACAGAGGAAATGTTCCGCAGTGTCGTCGCTTTCTCCACAGGCTTCGCAGTTGGTAGTATCGCTTAGGCCTAGCACCTTAAGGTGTTTGGCAAAAGCGTAGTGTCCCGTAAGAACGCCTCTGTCTGCAGTCTTTTCTGTTGAGAGGCAACAAGAATGCCGCGGATTTCCTACAGACGTGTCGGGGAGAATTTGCTTAGTCTGTCTGCACCCTGGAGAGTCATGCCAACGGCGATTGTGTTCATATGAAAGCCAACCGTCAATGGAAGCCCTGACCGAGGACGCAGGCAGACAAATCGCTGGTTCAGGTCCTGAGAAGTCCCCCTCTGAGCCCTGTCTAGCAAGTTCATCGGAGATCTCATTTCCCGTGATCCCGTTATGACCCGGGACCCAGACAAGTCTAAGTGAATTCAGCCTTCCGACCGAATTCAGAGAGATCTTGCATTCACGGACTATTTTGGAGGTTGTTAAGGGCTTGAGCAAGGCCTTAAGCGCAGCCTGACTGTCGCTACAGACGCAGATATTTCGCCCACTCCACCTATTCCTCGCAACATAGTCCATGGCCATTAGGATAGCATAAGTCTCCGTTTAGAAGACTGACGAATGTTTGCCTAACGAGAAGAAAAGTCTAATGTTGTCGCTCTCCATGAAAACACCAGCACCAGATCCTTGGTCGGTTTTGGAGTCATCCGTGATGATTCGACTGCATTCCATTCCAGGCTCAGAGTCTGGCCAGAGCCAGTCCTGAACACGAGGAAAGTCGACTTCATAGATGCGCTTCAGCCGAAGTTCCGGTGTCATTGCACAAGCATTGAACAAGCTTTCTGCTCCCCATACCGTTAATCCACCTCCCTTGCTGTGTCTTCTTTAATTCATCCTTCCTCAAATCATGGAAATAATAATTATATCCACCAGGTCCATCCAAATTAGTTTTTTTCCATCGGAAAAGACAACGGATTGCCACTCGACTCCACCTGATGTGACTTATTGCAAAATCAAGTAGCTGTTTTATGCGTGCTGCGTTCAATGTAGGTTTCCTTTTTCATTTTGGTGTATCTAATATAGTTGGACTGCTGTATCACGCGATAAACAGTTGATCTACTAGCTTCAAATTCAATTTCTGTTATTTTACTTAGGGAATGTCTTAAATTTGAAGCAGCTCTCAGTATCGCCCATTGATCCTGACTTGTTGTTGCTCTGATTATTCGTCCTTTCCGATTTTTTCCAAAGTTCTAAGGGTGTATCGGCTATAAAACGGATATATTTGCCTTGCTCCCTTGTAAGCTCGAATTCGGCGCATTTCCTCCTTGGTTAAAGAATTTCTTTTACCCATAGCTGTTGTTTCTATGAAATCATGTTTTGAACTAATGTCGCTGGTACTCAATATGTTTTATACTTTATAATTGATTTGAAATGATTTGTTCGTAAAAAGGTGGAACAAAAAAAGGACTAATGTTATGACCTTATCGTCATAAAAATTGTTAGTTGGTTTTTCCAATATTATCAAAGGATTTTAAAAATTTCGTAACATTAAATCAAGAAACTACCTGTTCGTAAGCATGTGGAACGTAGAGTAATTGATGTATATTTCTTTACATACAGGCTTAGTTGCACAGGTAAGCTTATTACAACTTATTCCCAGTCTTTATCATAACCATTTTTTGCCTTTGCTTTGTAAGCTTTTCCGAAAATTTTAACTTCCAATAAATTATATTTGATTACAATGTAATAGCAAATCAAAGCAATCAAAAATAAGTGAGGAAATAAATAAAATTGATTTAGTCTTCTTACTACCAAAATCGATTCCTGTGAAACTTCTTAATATCTTATAACTGAAATACTGTATGTGCTTAGTTTTGGACGTATATGCTAAAATTCATTAGGTAAAGGATGAAAAAAAAACTTTCGATTTTGATGGCGCATACGTATTTTAAAAAATTAATCCATTTGAGGATATCTGATGACGTTTATAAAAAGATAATTCCCAAATAGATATCGTATCAAGAAGTAAAAAAATACCAGCGGTTTGTTTTTATGCGAGATTCCAAAAACATGGAAATGGCGCATACTGTAAGACAATATTAGGGCGACGAATTGTTATTCTCTGAAAAAAGATATTATAAATGATTTAAAGCATTATTATGTATAATTTTTTACTTATAACTTCACCACGCAACGAAGAAGTTTGTAGGTACTTTATTATAATTTTACAAATCCACCTCGAAACGAAGGTGATTTGTTAACACAGCGTATCCTCCGTCATTTTTTTTGCGTGCGCTAAAGGGATTTCTTTTTTCTGTAGTGACACAGTACCCTTATAATGGTAAAACCACAGCGCAGGCATTTTTAGATTGTTGCGCAAGTAGCTCCCAGCAATTCATTGCCTATTTTTGGGTGCTACTTACTGAAAGAATAGAAGGATAGGAAAGAAGTTTGGTGCGATGGGATTTTTTTTTTCTCAACAGGTGGCGCCTAAATTGCTTAGGGAGATCAGTTTTTGTTGTGTGTATTCAATTTATAAAAATCATTGCCCGGTCGGGATTCGAACGCACGACCTGCCATCTGTCATGTTGACAGATTTGTACATTTTTTTTTAGTTGTTCCCAACTTCAGACCTGATTTCTCTAAATATTCAATAAGTGTGCAAGCTTCCCATTTGATTTGCATGCAAACACCGATACAGATAGGCACTTAGTGGAGTTTTTCAGCTGTTTCTTAGCTGGGGAACAAACTGAGAAAATCTCTCTCAGTTGACTATCTAGTATAGGTAATCTGTGTTTGACATGTTAAATATTAAGTTTCCTGAATTTGTCCTAACAAAATCCGCATATAACAAGGTACCCTACTTTGGTCGCCATAGCAAAAAACAGTATGCTGAAAAAACCCATTAGAATTGGGTAAAAACTTTGGGGAGATGCAACTGTGAACGGCTATATAGTTTGGTTACACCCCTGTCAAGTAAAGCAGTCTACTCTGAATGATTCGTACGATGATTACCCACTTGGCTCAAAGGTAGTTTTAAATTTTTGTGACGTCTGTGGTACCATGAGAAAGAATAGGATTCGAAATTATCTCTTTTAAAAAATTACTAGAAAAGCCAACAGGGGCTTCTATGACACCTCAACTCTCAATTGGAAAAGTTGTACTGATTCAATGGAATGATAACAATGATGTCCATGTTGCCTCCAACATAGTGTCTGCTCTACCCACACAAATAACGATTTATCAAATCGGACAAAAAATACATAAGCATCGAGCAGCCGAGAGCTATGGGGTTTTTTTTAGTGAAGGTGAAAATCTCAAAAGACACAACCCAGAGAAGTGTCTGACTATATTTTCAGATTATGAGTTTCTGAGGTTTATTTAAGACGTTCGTTATGATGAATTGTGTACTTTTTAATTACTTTCGTTACAAGATCAATCTGCAAATCACAATGCAAGTAGTTATTTTTAATATGCCATGATGCATTTACTATTCCTCGAAGAACTTTGTTTTGAAATACTTGTATTATTTGTACATTCGTTTTTTTTTTGTACAACCCCCAAACAGGGTTTAGTATCTGATTATATTATAGGATTTTATTGTCATTGGACATTTCCGAATTATGTCCTAAGAACCAATAAAGTTTTCTATATCTAATGTTACTTTCTTTTTCACATGTTCCTTCCATTTTTAGTATCTCGATTCACACCCTGATACTTACTACTTGATTATTAATAACCACAGGAACGTTCGTTATTTTTTTATTTGTAAAGTTTATATCGGTGGACTTTGACGCATTAAATTTAATTCGCCATAGTTTCGTCCAATCACATATCTCGTTAACTGCATTTGGAAGCTTTTCTGTTGCCCTAGTCACGCATCTATCAGTTGATATAAGGGCAGTATCGTCGGCGATTGAGGCTATCATCGTATCATTCGCGTGTGGCATATCACTAGTATATAATAAATATAGGAGTGGTCCTAGACCACTTCCCTGTGGAACACCTGCTTGTAATTCTTTGAGTTCAGAATACGCTTTGCCATACCGAACTCTAAAGAATCTTTTTGCTATATAAGATTTAAGTATCTCATAATACTATCTAGGTAGATCCCCATGAAGTTTATACTCTAATCACTCATGCAAAACTTTATCAAAAGCCTGTGCAACGTCTAAGAATAATCAAGAACAAACTTGTTGGGTGGGAATAAGCCTTCTTTGCTCTATGATTCTATCTAGCCTTCTAAGGAGCAGTTTTTCGAAAAGTTTTGATAATACAGGCTAAAGTGATATTGGCCTGTATGAGTCGACTTCTGATAGGGACCTTCTTTAGGTATAACTATAATTTGTGATATCTTCCAGTGATATGAAACATATCTTTGTTTAAAGAAAGCATTAATTATCAGCTTGAGTTTTAACAATGCTATGAAGAGTAGTTCCCTCAGGATTTGGACAGTTATTAGATCATAACCTGGTGATTTTCTGTTAGATAGGTTGTGAATATTTGTGCTGATCTCTTTTAGAGAGATATAAGGGATTACGTCTTCATTTATTCTATCAGAGAATTGAAGAGATTCATTTACCACGCTAGGTGGAAAAGGTTTAAAAAGAGTTTGTCAAGTGCTCCGAAAAGAGTTTGACTTTTTTTTTGGGTCGCCGATCCATTTCCCATCAGGTGTTTTTAACGGGGGATCTTGCGCTTGAGGTCTCTTCAAATGTTTGGCAGTCTTTCAGAGTAAATATAGTTTAATCGCCTGGATATCTTGTCATTTGCCATTTCCCGAGCTCTTCTCTTTTCTAATATTAGTTCCCTAATTTCTGTGGTATATTCTACCGATGTTCGGTTTTTCGTTGGTAGGTCGGTGTACTCTCTTCTACTGCCTGTTGTATATCGGCAATGAATTGTTTCACTTCGATGTCAATATTGGTTTTGACCAATGAGGTGGGCAATGTATATACAATTTACAAAACGGATTCTTTTTTCAGTCCAACGAATTTATTTACAAAGTTTACCAGCATTACCACTGCTTCACAGTAAGTAATCAGACATTCCTTGTGTTGCTTAACAGCAAAATCCAAATATAGTTCAAATATAGTTACCAATAGTTATGGCTCCTACTCCGGATCTGACTACGGCTCTGTCTCTGATTCTCTCATTGAACACATTGACACTGAGACTGATAAAGCATTGGAATGCGCTAAAAATTTAGATCATATGGGAAAGTAGCCTAATGATATAGATGAAAACATGATATTGCTACTTGTGCAACGCTGTCCAACAGTAATGCAGCATATAATCGCTTATGGTTTCTGCTGCACCGACAGGAACGACGAGGCGGCTAATGAAAGAATGGTTTTATCGCACGTTGACTAACGGCGAACAAGTACTACGTTCTTGGATGGCTTCTTATCTTTCAAAATCGTCATTATGTATTTTGCTTTTGTTTTCGTTTGTTTGAAATTCCGAACAAAACCAACGCATAACGGTTTTGATCAAATGATACTAAATCCCAAAGTAGCCAGGCGTGAATCAAGTCCCCAATAGAACCAAAATCTTTGCAAATGGAAGGAGTTAGAGGCCAGACTTCAAACAGGAGAGACAATTGATAAAAGACAGGAAAATATTGTAGCCAAAGAAATAAAAAATGCCAGGAAATTCTTACTAGAATGGTCGATATTATTAAATTCCTCGCGAAACAGAATTTGACTTTTCGTAGCCACAGAGAAGAAATTACCTGTACAAACTGGTGCACTTACTCGCAAATTACAATCCAGTGCTTCGAGAACACATTTCACGAATAAAAATGGGTGGAAAAACTATCTCTATCACTTATATGACACCACAAATTCAAAACGAGTTCATTAATATTTTAAGAAATAACGTTCGTCAACGAATTTTCTGTCAAGTTAAAAAGGCCAAGTATTATTCCATAATATTTGATAGCATCCCAGATGTACCACACAAAGATCAAACCAGCCAAGTATTGCGATATCTTAAAATTTAAAATCAGAAAGCAGTACTAGTGGAATCTTTTATTGATTTTATCGAAACAAAGAACAAAACAGCTGGTGGAAATTCTAACATGATTTTAATTAAGTTTAATTAAGTTAAAAGCATATGACAATGCTGCTGTCATGGCTGGAAAATATACGGTATCTTACAACGCATATATTAATTTTTTTCGGTGTCCACACACCGTTGGGAAGCTGTCTTCAAGCAAAATATTGAAGAGGCTACAAGAAACAAGATGGAGCGCAAGATGCAGTCGAGAATACCTGGAACCATTATGAGGGCATTTTTAAAACCTTGGAAAAACTGACGGAGCCAGACGAAAGACTAAACACACGGACGAATGCAGGAGCATTGCTAAAAGCATTGCAGTCGTTTTCATGTCAGTCTTTTTTTGGGCTTTTGGAAACCAGTACTACACGAAGTTAATTATGCCCAAATACACTGCATTAAAAATCTTCTTAACAGAAAAACTAGATGAATTGGTAGACGGTGCTTTTACTTCTGCTAAAAATGTATGTCAAAACTTGGAATTTTAATGGAACGTCCCAGGAAAATACAAAAAAACATATTTTTGGTGACAGAAATAAAGATGCTGCTTCATCCTATGAAAATGAACTGCGAGGAAAATTATTTTTTTCCCTAGACAGAGTCAGTGCTGAAATGCAGCAAAGATTTCAACAGCTCGTTTGTAATTTACTGTAAAAAAATTTAAAAAATTCAAAAGCTAAAGAAAAAAATAAATAAATGGAAAATAAATTACAAAAAATAATCGAATCCTATTTTTCTGAAGAATTTAAATTTAGATAATTTAAGTGTAATGGGAATTCCCATTGTTCATTTGATATCCTGAGGTAAGTCATTTTTATCCGCTTAGAGATTGGGAAATGGGAAAGTAACAAATATGGGAACATTTTAGATTATTTGCGGCTTCATTTTTGCTTCACTTGCTCGAAAGTAGTACGAACAACAGTTGACAAAATTTTAAAGAGAAATTTTACCAAGTCTATTGACATACATACAGTGCGGTTCACACGGTCAGCCGTACCATTTTGCTCTCAATAAATTGCAGTTTTTCGGTTTTTTTTATGAACTGCAAAAAAATGCTCAAATAAATCGGTTCACTTGTTTATTCAGTTAGTTTCTTAATCTGGGTAATGCAAATTAAATACGTTATTAAATTTGTTTCGAGTGTTTAAAGTGAAAATGGGTTAAACAAATGTTAACGGTGGCTTTGAGGAGCTTATTGCCGCAATTAAAGAAGCCATGTCTAAGATTTCATTAGATTTTTTAAAACGATTGTATGAATCGCTTAAAAGTAGAATTTTTGACGTCATTTCAAGTCGTAGAGGTCGTATAAAGTATCGAAACTGTGAAAAATAACTATAATACGAGTAATAATAAAAAAACCAAAAAAAAAATTAGAAATCGATCAATTTTTTTTTCAAAGAATTTAATAACCTTTCAAATAAACGCATTGTTTGGTAGTTAATGAAAAAAAAACAAACAGAAAAACTACAATAAATTTATTGAGAGCAAAATGGTGCGGCTAACCATGTGAACCGCACTGTATGTGTAGGTATAACTGGTTAAAACCGTGGACAATTTTTTTTTAGTGTGTGAAGAAATTACTAGGGGCGGCATAAATTGGGCCGGCGATCAGAGATCATTTTGGTTTACTTCAATCGCCCTCTGTCTCCAAGGCAAGCTCCTCTTAATCTGTAAGGTATTTTTTTCTCAGCTTTCTGGATTGTTTGGATTGGTCAGACAGTACGATCCAGGGGGAAATTTTGGCGATAAAAGAAGCCCTGACGTGGGTAAAGAGGAATCTGATATCCTCAAAGGATATCCGTATCTTCTCAGATACGTAATGGGCAGAAATTCGTTTTCCAGTATTTCGACCAGTACGGAGTTATGTCATAACTTGCAACTAACATACTGCATACTTTCGGGCCAATAAATACTAACATACATAAAGTTGTTTACCTACTCTGCCTCTGTGGTCATAATAAATTCAATTTTGCAACTCTATGTAAGTACCCATAGTGACAATGGCACTCACACTAGCAAAGTTAGTAAGAGTCACCTATCCACTAACCCAAGTACCTGGAAACTAATTTTTTTTTTTTTAAAGCCGAATTTCATTGGCCGCTCAATGGTGGAGAGACCAGACCCAATCTAATTAGCCAAAACAATTCATGGCAGAGATCTCTGAACTCACCACTCCAGAGAGCGAGTAAGAAAAAGTAATAGCAAGAGAGGCGAAGTCACGCCTCCCCACACCAGGAAAGTTGCCTCTCCATGTTCACCATGCGAATGAAGTGCGCATGTACCAAGCACAGCTTGAGTGCACTCGCCATCTGGTGTATGAGCTGATTTGATGGTATGGAGGGGGAGGGGACAAATGAATTTTGGATGGTCGGTAGATTTAGGGATTAGCGAGTGCAAAATATATGGCATGCGTTCGTAAACAAAGTTTGCTCGGAAATAACTTTAGTTCGTAAACAGAGTACCGAAAGGTTCGGCGAGGCTAGGTGTAGGTATAAAAAGGGTGTTGCGCGTCGGTCATGATACTCGTAGTTTTTATTCTGTACCTCTGGAAGTAAGTTGATTTAAAGTTCGTGAAAGGAAAGTTTATTAAAAATGTAGTGAAAAATAAATGGCATGTGTCACAACAAAAATAAGTTAGCAAGTGCCTTAATTAATATTTAAGATGGCGTGTGAAAAAAATCTAAAATTAAGTTGGCAAGTGCCGTATAGTTTTAAGTTGAAATAGTGATAAGAATAAAAATTAAAATTAAGTAACACTAGTGCCTATAAGATAACTTAAAAATAGTGACTAGAGTAAAAGTTAAAAGTAATTAAAACCTAGTACCTATAATTAACTATACATAAGAAATTAAAATTAAGTAACCCTAGTGTCTATAAGATACCTTAAAAATAGTGACTAGAAAAATAAATAATAATAATTAAAAATTAACTAAAACTAGTGCATATAAACAAATTAACTCTAAGAACAAATTGTGACTAGAATAGACTCCGCAGATAAATACCTATAATATATACTTGAAAATGTCATCTTGGCCCATCATCGTGCATATTCTGGCGCCGCCTCCACGAACGGTAGAACCGGATCCGCAGCAATACCAAGGGAGGCAACAGTAAATTAAGTACCATAGCTTAAGTTTTTGTTTAACTATATTGAAACATGATTTTTTTTTTTATTATATTTACCTACATTAAAATTTCTTACCTTTAACTTTAGATACCTTTAAGCTAGTTACAAGTAAATTAAGTGAACTTAAAAATACATTACATTATAATTACTTACCTTTAAATTTAGATACTTTTGAAGTAGTTATAAATAAATTAAGTGAACAGCGGGTGGCAATGGTGCAGTAGTAGTGTATTCGCTTACGGAATGGAAGGTCGTGCGTTCGAATCCCGTCAAGTCCATTACTTTATACCGAATACATGAAATCGTAATCTCCCTAAGTAACTTAGACACCACCCGTGGAGAAAAACCCTACAACTGCACCCAAACACTTCTTTCCTATCTCTTTATTCTTTCTAAAACCAAGTAGCTTACACTGTGTTCTTAGCATTATAAGGGCATTGTAACAACAGAAAAAATCCCTTTAGCGTAAGCAAATTATAAAAAAAAAAAAAAAAAAAAAAAAATAAGTGAACATTATCTATAATTAATTACCCTAAAATTACATACGTTTAAATTTAGTTACATTAAATTGAATTACATTTTAAAATACTTACCTTTAAAATTAAAATACATTAAAATAACGTACTGTTAAATTCTACTTACCGTTAATAATTGAATTACTTTAAAATACCATACCTTTAGACTCTAAACACAATTACTCCCCTTGTACCTATCATATATATATATTTATATATATATATATACACCCCAGAATCCTAATGGAGTGAAGAGCGTTCCTCCGAGTCGTACGAACTATCTGGTCTTTGGTGACATAGGGAACAATTTCGCATAGGTTCTCGTTTCAGATCCACCCCACCCGAAGATAGATCTATCGTCGTTGGAGTTGGTAACGGCAGTAGCCGATTTTAACAAACGGGTAAAGTACTATAACTAGGGTATATATATATATATAACTCCATTAAAATAAAACACTAAAATGAATCTAAAGGAAGCAATTATGTTAACCTAATTGAAGTTGAGCTATGAGCCAAACAGGTAGTGTATTTCTTTTTTTTTATATATAAATAGTATTTTTGTCTAAATAATATGATAAAATAAATTCCTTTATAATGGTAACATGAAGAGAACAATAATGGTGTAGTGTTCTCATTGGTTCGTGGGACGACCCATATAAGTATGGAATGTGGTCGTCAAAGGTTGGGAGGGCAAGGGATTCGACCATCTGAATCTCCAGCAAGTGTGTGTGGTTAGTTTTCCTTTCCTCTTTCATTCTCTTTTTCTTACAGATCTCACTTCTTTTTTTTCTATTTCACGATAAAGTTTGTGTGTGTCGAGATGCTAAAAGAACCCCCTCGGACTGAAGCAGCTGGAGAATAAATATCGTGCGCATCTCGAGCATGGTCCCTAACATCCTGCCATAAACCAGGGCAGCGACACGTACAAAATGGCGCCCGTTTAAAGGCAACATTCTGTACGACAAAATCCTCGTCAGGGCACAGATCGCACACGACACATTACAGATAGTCAGGCCGCGATCAAGTCCCTGGACTCAGTCTCTTCAAATTCCATCATAGCCCAAGATGACAGAGCAGTTCAACATTCACCTCTGTTGGGTGCCGGGACATAGAGACATTGCAGGTAACTGTAGGGCAAACGATCTCGCCAGAAAAGGAACCACATTACCTCTTTTACCTGATAAAAGTTCCCTAGGTATACCAATCGCTACTTGCAAACTCTTGTTCAAGCTATCCGCAATCGAGAGAACAAACCTTAGGTGGACAAGTAGCAATACATGTCTAGCGACTAAGCGGATCTGGCCAAAGCTGGATCTGCAACGCTCTAGGTGTCTAATCTCATGAAACCGACTGCATATTAGCTCCACTATAGGTGTCATTAGAGGACGCTGCTTAATAGGCAGGCACGCATCTAGACTTGGCGTGTACACAAACGACTTCTGCAGAAGTTGCATGGCCGAGGAGGAGGAGGAGACTATACCTCACCTTCTCTGCACTTGTCCTGCGCTCTCCCATAAAAGAAATCTCTTTCTAGGGGACTTCTTGTTCAATGATATAAGTGACTTAGCCAACACTGGCGTTAGTAGTCTATTGCGCTTCATAAGAAGCTCCTGCTGGTTCAACGAGCAGTGAGGGAAATTCGCAGATCTGCAACAAAGTTTCTTCTCTTTTTTAATTGACCTCAAAAAAAAACTGTTTTAACCATTTGACTCCACAATACTCCTACTGTGACATTATGTCCCAAATGCCTTAATCTACTGAGTTAACTAAGTAAATGGATTAAATGTGAAAAAATTACCTGGACTATGTTGGTTTAGTTATATCAAATTATAGGTACCTATAGGTATCGCAAAGAAACAAAACAGATACATGTTTATTCGGGATTGCTTGATGTTAATTAATATTTTTTTCTTCCAGTGAATGTGAAGGGTAGGTTGTTGCTTCTATGAATACTCGACGTCAAAAGAAAGAGCATGGGTGAAAAGAAATAGTCACTCTGACATTTCCTTTTGTAATATTTAAGTACAACTTTTCTAAATTTAAACATAATGGAGTCTATTAAATTTAAGTGTGGATTCAGGAAATATTAAGCGAAATAAAATTAGTTTCTTAATCTTAATCTTAGTTGATAAATCAAGGCGACCACTGGTATATAGCAATGCTCCATAAAAGTTCAATGGTTTGAAAAATCAACTACAAAATGTATATGCACATCTCTTTGTCGATATTGTTAAATCGCCCTTAGCTGAAAATGCATATTTGAATAGCATATTTCATTGCAACTAACACACGCTTTCACATTATTCAAAAACATTTACAGTTCCATCCCATCTCTTTGTTTGCGTGCAACTGTGGCATTTCATGAAAATAATTTTACAACAATATCCCAAAGAGATTGTCTTGTAGCGTTTTATTATTTTCCAGTTCAAATATCCTTGAGTCAAGCAGAAAAAAAAAACGTTGCGCTTATCCCTCACCACTTGTCTACAATTCCTTTCGAAGAACGTAAACTTTTACAACATCCTGACGTAAATACAGTTCTTTGGAGTGTTTACGTGTGCACGTCATACATATTTTCCGATTGAGACAAGGATCCTGCTTGGCTGCAAGAAGAGAAAATATTTTTATAACGCACTGTATGGAAAACTCCATGCGAAACCGACCTCTGGGCTAATAATTTCCTTTGCTATACTTCTTACCCTTCTTGTACTCGTCCTAGTATCAGCAGAGTATATGTTGTTACCATTTGCCACCATCCGGGCCTTCCGTTTTGTGTGCGCATATAAAATAGTTTGCTATACCCGGACATAAAAATAATGAACCTAACATTCCAGCAGAGGAATTTCATTGGAGTGTCGGTGGATGTTTAAAACCCCTTTTTGTGAGTAAGGTATTTTAATTCATGTACTGCGAACGAATTTAAATGAAATTACAATTGCGGTTCATGGTTGTAATCAATTTATCTGCAAAAAGATAGTTCTCTTGGTCTTGGGTGTTTGGGGCGCCAGCCATATTTTGGTTCGGTGAATCAATTAACTGTAAGCAAGAGCATACACCATACTACAACAAAGCATAATATACGAATAATATGTCGTAACGAAGGACTTAGGGAAAGGATGTTTACATTTATTCGATGTCTCTCTAAACTTTAAAATAGATAAAAGCTACTAAGATTTGTTGAGGATAATAAACTAAACTATGTATATCACTTTGAAGTAACTTAGCCCTGAAAGGTACTAAAGTATGACTTCCTTAAATATATAGAATATGAATGTGACTTTTAGTTGTAGAAGAATGTGTTTTCGTAGAAGTCAGTAAGGCAGGAGTATTTTTTAATCTAATTATTCGGAATAGTTGTCATATAAGTTGATTAACAGTAAAAAATGTCTGCTAGAGAATACATGCACAAAATAAAAATTAAACGAAGTGAAACGATTAAACAGAGTAACGGATGTTGTATATGAATTTTAGTTAACAGTTTAATAAAGACACTATTCAGTCTAGTTTGAAAATTATACCATACAGGTTACCTAGATTTTTGGCATCACTCACTTCTCACAACGCCATCATTTTAATTTATTCTTTAATTCTTTAAACTAAATAGAAGGTAATAATATCAAGATCGTCAGTAGTTATAGAGACTACTGTCAGATAGAATATAATATATATTCTCTCTCTCTGATACTGCTTTACATCCAACAAATGGGACAACTTACTAACCGACCTCAAGGTAGAATTGCAGAGATTAGGTTTTACCTTCCGAAAGTGGCTTCCTTTGAAGTCAGCAGCAATGCAACTGCAAAGCAACCTGTGATGATGACATTAATCATCCCTTAGGCGTTGGGTGAATGAAGTGGCGGGGAAACTCAGTCAACTTCTGTCACCGAAGAATGCCCCCTAAGCTGAACTGAATGCTCTAGACAGCACCTGTTCCCCCGACGCTCACATACGATTCTCAATGTTTGACAGCTTAAAAAAACTATAACCCTCAGTAGTCATTGTGTTGGACTTCTAGACAACTAGAGTTACAGAGCGGGGTATAACCAATGCACTGGTGCTTGTCTGGTTGAGAAGGCTTTGAATACCGTATGGTAAGAGAGACTTTTCTACAAGTTGACCAGCCAGGGATACATAAACGCTTGCTATATGTAATAAATAACATGCTTATGGGAAAGAAGTTCGTTTACAGCAGGGGCGGTTAATTCTCCGATCCTGTTTAACATTTATACGAGTGGTCTGGTAGGTTCACTCAATTATGCTTTAGCGTATACCGATGATTTGTTGTCATATAGATCAGGTCCTATAATCGAGGACCTAAACATTCTTTTGTATCCTTACTTTGACTAAATAAAGGGATATTGCGACGACTGGAAGTTGAAGATCAACATCCAAAAGACGGAAACAATCTTGTTCAGAACTACATCGGCAGAGGCGGCGCAGTGACATAAGTCCCGAAGACATAAGTCCCGAATTCATTTAAATCGTTGAAAATGGGACACAAGTCGCGAACGAAACAAACAGTTGGAAATATTTTATATTTTATTAACGTTCACAAATTGATAGGTAAAATATAATTTTGTCACTTTCACTGTCACTGTATTATGTCACTTTCACAAAGCCTCATAAGGCCAAATCCGGAAAGTGACATAAAGCCAAATTTTCGAAACCGTACCTCGCACTTACTGCAAATCAAACAGTGACCCCAAGCAGGGAGGTTGCAGGGGGGCAGCATGCCCCCCCATTGACATTGTACTGTTTATGCAATCTACTTTCGATTTCGCAACTAATCCCATAAACAGTGCAATGTATATGTAAATTTCAAAATTTGGGCTTATGACGCTTGGGGTTATGTCACGGCACCGTTTTACCGTTAAGTCTCATAACATAATTGTAAGCAAACAAATCGATAATAGTTGCACATTTGCGCATAACAAAGTGGTTTGGTTTTATTTCCATTAGTTTTTTGGTATTATTTCGTTTTGCATGACGAAATAAAGCCAAATTGGCTCTATTTCGCTTTCGAAAGCGAAATGATGCCAAATTTGGAATTTGGCCTTATTTCGTTTGGCTTTATTTCACGTCACCGATAACGAAACCGATTTGACTATTTGCTGTAGCATTTGGAGTGGTCTTCTTAGTTTCTCTCAGGCGTATATTTAGAAAATGTATAGTGGGACATAAGTCCCGAAAAATGAATTCGGGACTTATGTCTTCGGGACTTATGTCCCTGCGCCGGCTGAGGCCTCTAACGATAGCAAAAAACAACTTTAATCAAGTTGGCCATTTTTGGACAGAATGGGCAGCCATTGGCGGTGAGAAAGCGTTGTTAAATATCTGGTATCTGGATCGACCAGTTAATGCATGTCGATAGACATATAAATGCTTTTGTTGCTGGGCCAGAAGGCTTATGCTCTGACAAGAAGACTGTTTCACAGAAGTCAACTTGACTCTTGACTCGAAGGTCATATGCCACGTGGCCCAGGCCCTTTTGAAAACGTAATCTGCGTCAAAAATCATATAATCAAAATGCGTTTGCAGAATGTTCTGAAACGCAAACTGCAAAAGGAAAATGTTTGAAAACGCAAACGCTCCATTTCGATTGTGACCGAAACCATCAAATTTGCTGGCAGAAAAAAAGACATTTTACCATGATCAAAGCATGTGTGCAAAATGACGATTTCATATTTGACGATTGCAGCTTATGCGTCTTAAAATGACGATCATTTGACGACCAAATTGACGTTTTCGAAAACGGCCCTTATAAGGAAAATCATCGATAATGGTTGTCCATTGTGGTAGCTGGTTCCGAACGCCTGAATCCAACTTTATAAAATACAATCCCAACCAGCTCCTATACGATGGGTCTCAGTTAAATAGGATTGACAATTTCCTCATTAAGGTGGTTCGAAGCCACATTCAAGTGCGATAGCCAGCGACAATAGTATAATCTTCGGGTCTTACTTCCCCTATTAAATGAACGCTCCGGTGTGGCCTTATCCCGCTGGCGCCATTTATTCATATTGATGCAAAAGAGAGCATTATACCACTACTTTAGCGTGAGAGATAAGCGGCTCATCCACGACGGAGACGTCGCCGACGTTGCGCAAGGCAACGGGTGCTCAGAATCCTAATTATAGTTGCAATAAGTCACAGCTTATGTAAATAAGGTAGTGTTGGTAGTTTGCAGTTGTTCATAAAATAGTTTTTAGGCCAAAAGGCAATAACTATAAGGTTATATTTAAGTTTAGGACGCTACAAGGACGAATAATTTCGAATAAGTATCCCGCTAGTTTAAAGCTAAATTTAATCATTTTTGTCTAGTATTCAAGTTGTATAAGCTAATAATCAAAAAAAATGAATTTAAAGGTAAAAAAGGGTGTCGGACTAATAATAGAAATGTTCCCAGTTCAAAGTTATTTTCCCATTGAACCACCTCTTCCGAACGTCTGACAAATATCCAATAGTATCGATTGTCTTGAGAAGCTTCTTAAAATCGCCGCCCGGATTCGGCTTGAAATTGTAGTTCCCTTCTACTTTGCACAAGCAAATGGTCTGAGAAGCTAGGTTTTAGGGTCTGTATGGGCCGTTAATGCCTGATATTTATTATTTTTTTTAAATAGATGAAAATAATTCGCATGAGAGCAGGAGTAACAAAGATTGAACGAATAAGCATTTCCAAGATCCGAAGAAGCCTTCGCGTGATATTTATTAATTTTTTTAAGATGAAAATAATTCGCATGAGAGCAGGAGTAACAAAGATTGAACGAATAAGCATTTCCAAGATCCGAAGAAGTCTTCGCGTCAAATAAATTAACTCAATGAAATGGCCGGAACAATTCGTATGGTTATGTTCAAAGGAGAGATCCTACGAGCCCCGTCAAAAAGACAATATTGATAAACGTTCCTATACAATCACAAAAGAGACGCACAAATGCAATAACACCAGCATATGATTGGCTTCATTGACCAACTGAGTCGCAATTGGGAGGCCTGCCAATTCTTTTTGAGGTCAAACCAGCGAACCCCACAGGCGGACCACTATCAATGCAGTACAGTTCGAGGGTTAGGACCCCTTAGATCCATATCATAACTTCGTCGTTCAAGAAAAGAAGAAGCAATGCAAATGTAGCAGAAAGACGCATATGAATGGCGGAATTAACATTATAGGACCTATCTTTTTGACTGGTTTACTTAAATGTATAGATACGATTATCATATTTATTTATGGCAATTTTTATTATGATTTCATGTATTGTCTAAGAGCACAAGGTATGGATTGGTATTATTTATGACAAAACGAGTTTATTAAGCATGGAGTAAGATTCCACTAGGTGTAGTTGAACGTCGTCTGCATATAAATGTAGCGAAGCATGTCTGCACACTGTTGGGAGGTCATTAATTAACACGAAGATGGGAATTGGTCCCAATACCTGTGGGGCACCTTGTTTGATTTTCGTTAGGGAGGACCAACTATTACCCGAAATAACCCTTTGAAACTTCCTCCAAATCCACAATTGTTTTATTGCTTTCAACACAGAGTTTTATAATTTAATTTATCAAAGGCTTTCGAGAAAGCAGACAAAGCAATGACACATAACCTCTATCGAAATCCTGTTTGTATTTCTTCCAGCAGATTGAACATGACTGTGAAACCTAATTGCTGAGAACTCAGTAACTTTTTGATGGGCAGGTGCTTTGTGATTTTTTTCTATTTTTTTGTCCAAAGCAAGATAGAATACTGATGGTCTGCTACGCAATACACAATTTAGTCTTCAGTGGCTACAACAATGTCTTCCAATCTATGCAACGAGAGCAGAAGGTACTCAGCCCGATTAAATTCGAATTCAATGAAAATTGAATCATCTCCTAGGAGGTAATGATTCAGCTCATCAGGATCACGAACTCATTTAGAATTATAGCCACCGGAAAAACCAATTTTACGGAGGTTATTCCAAAGTTTCTGTGCAGGAAGGAGTATTAAATTTACATGCAAATATTTTTGAAGTACATACGTACAGTGTAGGTGACGTAGTTAGCTTCCATTAACTGTTTAATTTGTTTCTTCTTTCTGACATACTTTTTGCAGCAGCATCTCCAGACATGATTTAATATTCTTGACGCACTATTAACAAGTTGATTCGTAGTCTACGATTTCATACAAGGTTAGGTTAGGTTAGGTTAGAAGGGAGGTGCACAACAATTGCTGTGCTTGCACGGGGGCCCATTGGTCCATTGTGATCCCTTATTATTATTATGATTATTCTTGTTGGTTGGCCTATTGGAACCAACCTGTCTTCTTGACAAACCTGATTGTGTCCGTCAGTGGTACCTGCGCTACGTCCTCTATGTCTTCGAAAAATCTGTTGCCCAGATAGCGAAGTCGAGATGTCTGGAGGTTTGGACACTCGCAGAGCAGGTGTTTGATGGTCTCGGTTTCTTCTATATCCTGACAGCTCCTGCAGTAGTCTGGTGAGCTAATGCCCAGCCTGTTTGCCATTACACCTATGGTGCAGTGGCCTGTCAGTACACCGGTTAGGATACGTATTTCTTGTTTATTCATTCCCAGAATGTATTTTGTTCTTTTCTCGTCGATTTTTGGCCATAGACTGCGAGATATAACACAGTCGTGCCTTTGGGACCAGGTGGTGTTAATTTGTTCCCTCAGTTTTTGGTCAATGTTTCTTTTTGCTGCACTAATTGGGATGTCTATTGACGTAATGGCGTCCATTGCGTCAAGTTCTGACCCTGTTCTTGCCAGCTCGTCTGCCTTTTCATTCCCCGCGATTTCGCTATGACCGGGGACCCAGCAGAGGGTGATCCTGTGTCGCTCGCCTATTTCGTTGAGGGATTTTTGGCAGTTCCTGACTGTTTTTGACTTTATGGTTTCGCTGTCTAGTGCTTTGATCGCCGCCTGACTGTCTACGAAGATTGTAATATTGGAATGATCCAGATTCTTCGCGGATATTGTTTTTGCTGCCTTGTCTATGGCGACTATTTCGGCTTGAAAGACGCTGCATTCATTGGGGAGTCTGTACGAGTCCTTTATGTCTAGTCCTTTATGTCTAGGGGCTATCGAAGTTTCGATTGGGGATTATGTAGTCCGTTTTCCTGGAAAGATACCCAAGTAATTGTGAATTATGGAGCCGTGTCCATAGGAGCTGTGTCTCCACATGTTTGCCTCCTTAAGGCGGAGGGCTCCTTTGGCTGCCATGCTGCGAATGTATTCACCAAGGGGTGGTAGATTTAAAATGACTTCCAGTCCGGCTTGAGGTGTTCATCGCATTGCTCCTGTTGTTCCGATGCATGCTAATCTCTGTACCTTTGAGAGGTTATGGAGATAGGTAGTCCTTTCTGTTGCCTTCCACCATACAATTGACCCGTATGTAAGTATGGGTCGTATGATCGCTGTTTACATCCAATGGGTTATGTAAGGGCGCATACACCAACGTTTGCCAAAGGTCTTCTTGCATGAGTAGAAGGCGCATAGTGCTTTGTTTGCTCTTTCTTCTGTGTTATGTTTCCAAGTAAGCTTAGAGTCTAGGATGATGCCCAGATACTTTGCCTCCGGGGAAAGTTTCAGACGAATTCCGTTTAGCTTTGGCGTATCGAATTTCTCGATTTTTCTTTTCCTAGTGAACAGAAAGCATTCGGTTTTGACTGGATTAACTCCAAGGCCGTTCGGTCTTGCCCACGAGGATAATTCTTTTAGGGCAGATTCCATGAGTTCACTAATAGTGGGGAGATACTTGCCACTTATTAGAATTGTAATATCGTCTGCGTACGCTACTATTTTCGTCCTTTTGACCTTTAGAGTCGTTAGGATATTGTTGACCACTATGAGCCACAGAAGGGGAGATATGACCCCTCCCTGTGGGGTGCCCCTGGTCACTATTTTCCTTATGTGACTCTCACCGATCTTTGAGTTAATTACTCTGCTGTTGAGCATTTCGTAAACCCATTTCGTTATTTCTTTTTTCGCTCCTAAGTCTTCGAGCGCTGTTTTTATGGCACATTTCACATTGTTGAAAGCTCCCTCACTGTCCAAAAATGCTGCCATGGTGAATTTTTTGTGGTGTAATCCTTTTTCTATTATTGATACGAGTACAACTTCGTGCAGGGTTGTTTCAACGGACTTGCCTTTGAGGTAGGAGTGTTGAGTGCTGCATAGGTTGTTTTCGTTTAGAAGGTCCCTTGTGTATAAGTCGATTATTCTCTGCAGTGTCTTTAGGAGAAAAGAGGAGAGACTTATCGGCCTATAATCCCTGCTTTGGGAATGAATATCACTTTAACTTCTTTCCAGCTTTGCGGTATGTAGCAGAGTCTTATACAGCTTTTGAAAATGGCTTTTAGCCATGGCAGTATTACATTAAGAGCCTGTTGTATCATTGCTGGTATGATATTATCTGGTCCCGCCGATTTGTAGGGCTTGAATGGTTTGACTGCCGAAGCAATTTTGTGCTCTGTTATAATGCTTTCCATTGCTATTTCCGTTTGTGTGTCTGGCGGAACCGGAGTGTGGCTGATCTCACACCCAGTGATTTCACTATACTCCGGAAAGTGAGTATCCATTAAAATTTGTAGAGTTTCTTGGCTAGACTCTGTCCAAGAGTCGTCAGCACGTTTAATATAGCCTGAGACCGTGGGTCTTTCTACAATACTTTACGTAGTCTGGCGGCCTCGTTTGTACTCTCTATGGATTCGCAGAACGTGTTCCAGGATTCGAGTTTTGCTCTCCTTATTTCTTTAGTGTATAGATTAACTTCGGAACTATACTTAGTCCAGTCTTCATCTGCCTTACTCTGTCTTCCTTTGTTAAACAGTTGTTTTACCAATGTTCGCCGCTTTTGAAGCTCGCTGGGCCATACCAAGTTGCCCTTTTGGGTTTGCGATTGCGAGACATGGGACAGTGTTTGACAAAGGCTTTGTGCATATTTTTGATAATATAGTAGACTGCGTTGTCGATTGAGTGAGTGTCGACAAACTTGTCCTCTTTTGGATGCTGTGTGTACTCACTGACCATTTTCGCATAGTCTGCCCAATTTGTTTTCCTTGGGTTCCTAAAAATCGATTGTGCCCTATATTGTAGATTGACTGTAAGGAGTATTCTACTATGGTCTGAGAATGAGTTATCTCGACAAACTCTCCAGTCTTCTACCCTGACCTGATCATTGTTGCTTTTGAGAGTTATGTCTAAAATATCTGCCCTGTTTCTGTTTTGGAAAGTGGGCTGGTTTCCCCTGTTACACAAAACTAGATTTGTGGACATAATATATTCAAACAACGACTAACCTCTTTCATTTATTCCTGTACTACCCCACAGAGTGTGGTGTGCATTTGCATCGCAACCTACCACCAGGGATGTGTTCCGTGTGTTAGCGTGTTCCACTAGTTCCCGGACTGTATCAGATGGTGGGTTTACCTCATCGTGTGGCATATAAATTGAAGCGAGGATAAGGTTCTTTCCCGGAGCTTAAATTTTTACAGCCACAGTGTCTCCATTGCTGTACCTGTGAAGAAAAAATTTATTACTAACAGTTTTTTTGACTAGAATGCAGCTTCGTACTTTACCTTCTTCTTTGGTGTGGAACAGATGGTAATATGGCGATTTCAGTCCTTGGATTTTATTTTTAAAACTCCAGGGTTCCTGAATTAATGGCACGTCCACGCTTACCTCAGACATGAACAGCAGTAGGTCGTGTGTTTCTGCTTTACAGTGGTGCAAAATAATTTGCACCACTAGCAGCTTTTGTGACCTTTGGCTCTTCATCTTCTTCCAGCCGTGCCCTTACGGCACCTAGTCCGAACTTCAGTTTGCTGCCTGGGGTCTGCCTTATGCTTGCTGCAGAAGATTGGTTGATCGCAAAGCAGATCTCCTTGCCGTCACCACTTCTTCTGGAGTATAACTTCACCCACTCCTTGATCGGGATGCTTTTGTTTTGCCCTGCGAGGAGGACAACGATGTTCTCGAACTCTTCTTTATCGAAGGGGGGTGGTATCCAAACTTTGGCTTTCTGTCTTAGTGGTAGTGCGGATCTTGGTATGACCTTGAGTTTGGCTCCCTCAAACATTTCGCCAATGCTGGCGATGGTTTTGAAGAGAAATTCAAGGGTATGCCCGTCTCCACACCCCACTATCTTCACGCCCTTGTGCCATCCGGCTCCGTCAAACTCGTAGTCTGGTCGTCCATTTCGGATGCTGACCATCATAGCCTTGAGGATGACGTTTTCTGCTAGCAGCCAGTGTTCAGCTGTGATCTTCCCATCGGGATCTTCCTCATCAATGACTACTGCTATTAGGCTCGTCGGAGTGCTGTCTAGGCTTGTTGAAGCCTTGGGTCTTTTCGGTCGGCTTTCTTTTTTCTCTTCCTCTGACCGTTGCCTCTTCGAAGAGGTGACAGAGGTTCCGGCCTTAGTGCCAGTAGAGACCCTGCTCGAAGCCTGTGCCTTGTTCTTTGATTCCACAAGTCTGATGGTTTTAGACTGTTCCTTGTGAGCCTTGTTAGGGGCACCTTTGGATTTGTCTGTCACCACTACTGTTTTTTTCTTTTTGTAGTTCGGGAGCTGACGGTTCATTGGGTTTGTGAGCCCTCAGATTTTCATAGCTCTTTATTGCCCTCTTGTGTTTCCTGATCAAGGCCCTGTAATTTTTTTTAGGAATCGTTTTGAGTCCCTGTAGTTGCTCCGCTTTCTTGTCTCCTTGGAGATTGCGTGTGGTTTCAGGGTGCTGTCCTCAGATTCCTTGTCGTCCAGCAATTCGTCCTCAGTCTCAGATCCTATTTTAGCGGTTTTGAATGAGGATTGGGACCCCTCCTCAGCGCTTTCAATATTTAGACTTTTAAAAATGGGGAGGGTTGTAGTAAGTAGGTCCGAATCGCTGGTTGTGAGTTGGTCGTCGCGTTTGTCCTGTGTTTGTTGGTTAGGTTCGTCTTGTCTGGTAAGTCTTGGTCGGTTTTGATTAGCTGTGTCGTCTTTGTTTGGCATGTTTTTTAAAAGAAAAGATTTGGTTTGGACGAGTAGGTCGGAATTAAAGGTCCATCCCGGCAGAGCCGATATACCGGGATAAGGCAACAGGGGTACGACAGACCTTGCCCAGGCGTCTGAAGGAGCTCGCTATCGACTGATTTGTGCCTCAGCCTTGCATTCTTCGGCACGGATTTATGTACTATGTACGTCCTATGGTAAAGGACCATCACTGGGTATTGAACTATTGATGAGTAAAGGAATACCACAGTGATGCCCCATGACCTTAGCTGATCACCGTCTTGACATCGCACAAGACAATTGTAGTGACCATTACCAGCCGGCACCCATGGGGAGGGTTTGCAGGAGGATTTTGCCAGCCTTCATACAAGGATTTCAAAGTAATTAATAACTGACTTTTTCGATCTGATACTGTCAATACCCAATGGCAGGACAATTATACAATGCACCGAATATGTAGTGTTTTTGATCAACATATCACCTTGAGGACCAAGATGATACACAATAATTCACCACCTTGGTTAAATAAAGGGTCCGCCAAATAACTTTTTTTTTTGAAAATGCTATAAAATAAAACTACTGAATATTTTTTCAAATTTCTTTTTTTATTTGAAAGTACAATCCTTCCGGTTAATAATGGAAAATAATTTCATTCAAATGGCTCAGTAGCCTATAGTAGCGTCATACCAAGGACTTTATGCAAAATTCGTCTCAATGATGTCTCCGAAATGTTCAATTGTTGAGAACATGGCGCTTCACGCACACTTTCTGCCACAGCAGCAATATTCTCGGGTGTACGCACTGTTTTTGGCTTTTCACGCTTTGGTTTATCGATGAGGATACCAGTTTCTTTCACTTTTTTCACAATATAACGAACATACGGAGCTGACGGTGCTCCTGTTCTTCCAAAATCCGTACGCAATTTTCATACACATTCTGCAACATTACCATGATTTTCAAAGTAATGTCGCAATATTTTCCAGCGTTGTTCAAGCGTATACACAACCATATTCGTTCAGCGGAAGGTTAAAACTAATTATCTGTCAAATCAGACAAGAGCTAAGTGTTACCATTCACGAAATAAGCACTAGTTGAAAAAAAAAAACCTTAGATGGCGGACCCTTTATATAATATTCTTTATTAATTAGAAAAACGATATTCAGCTTTATGTCCGATGGAAAACATACAAAATAACGCAATGCTATTCCGAATAACGTGGACAGTGGCCTCCTTAACACTCAGTTTAAATTGATTACGTCTGCCCAAAATTGTGAAGGACGATTATCTCATTTTTTTTGAGGACAGTGGAACTAATGCGGTGAAATTTCAATTTACTCCACTGTCTGATATTGAGGTAGCCGAGGACATATTGTCTATCAAATCCAATCCCTTTAGGTTTGATGGTATACATCCTTTCAAACATCAACACATCCAACATATCTTCAATAGTATTCTTACCACCTGTTTAAACCACAAGTCTTGGAAAGAAGCTAATATAATTCCCATAACCAAAGCAAAAGCTTTACTGAAGCAAGTACAGGCATTCTTAAATCACAATACCTCTTAAGTAATGCTAAATCGGGCTATCGAACAAGAAAAAGCTGCAGAACTGCCCTGTTAGACACCTTTGACAATATTCGCAATATTATCTGAATCTGAAATCACCAACCTTTCTGATGTTGCTTGAATTCTTTAACACTTAATTCACTAGGTGAAAAAACCTCGCATAAATACCTAGGTGAGTCCCAGGGACTCACTTTGTGTAATATTGCTTTTTTTCAATATTCAGGATATGTTTCTGAAAAAAATTACTTTTGTTCTTTGAACTTCAACATCTTCCTGATAAAATAAAGCAAAAATATTTTTGAAAATGCTCTATAATTAAGATTTATTCATGGAATTTCCAAGTCTGTTTTTGAGAAATCACATTTTTTAGAATTAAAAAAAATATATATGAAAGAAATTAATAAAAAAACATAGGGACGGGCTACAGTCCGCTTGGGTGAACTGTTGGATACCCTATTCTTATTCATATCCCTCATAAGTGGGTGTGACAAAAGTCTTAGTATGGTTGAATTGTTAAGAACGCTCTACATATTTTGTTATATAACATTTAAAGGATTTTATCAAAAAAAAAAAAACGCTCTCTAGCTCAAACTTGGGTGTTTCAATAAAATTGTTTTATTTAATTGTGGGCGTGTCAGTAGGCGGATTTAAAAAAAAATTAACACATGAGAATAAAGGGCCCCTAGAGAGTACATATTATAAATTTCAGCCCCCTAGCTCAAACTTTGAATTTTCAAAAAAAAAAAAAATATATTGTGGGCGTTTCAGTAAGCGGATTTTGAAAATATTAACACATGAAGATAAAGGGCCCCTAGAGAGTATATATTATAAATTTCAGCTCCCTAGCTCAAATTTTGGTTTTTCAATAAAATTGTTTTATTTAATTGTGGGCGTGTCAGTGGGCGGATTTTGAAAATTTTATATCCCGAGCAGTTTTAGGAGTCATAGATCATGTATAAAAAATTTCAGTTTTCTAGGTCAAAATTTGATTTTTTCCAAAATTTTGTTTTTTTTTCAGTTTGTGGGCGTGTCTGTGAGCGGATTTTAAAAATTCGTAAATTTGATTATTTCGGGACCCTAGAGAGTATATGGTTAAAATTTTAGCTCTCTACGCCCAGTTTAAAGGCCTAATTTTTGCCGACAGACGGACGGACGGACATGGCAGATCGACATTACTATCGATGCTGATCATATATGAAGTAACTTTTAGGGGTCTACGGGCAATATTAAGGTATGCTACAAACTATGCGTCAAAATTAATATACCCTTAGAATAGGGTATAACTAGCAATTCACTTTTCAAAACAGAAAAATAACGCTTAAATCATATTTGATGCAATAAGTAACTGTCTCCATATGAAGAAAAAAAACGTGCAGGTACTCAAATGCAGACTTGATTTTAGAAGTTTTTGCAATTTTTGCATACGTTGCGGGAGCATCACAGTCAAACTGGCTTCTTGCATGCGCAACAAAGGTATGCAGCCTTAGTCCTCTTTTTGGAGCTGCAAACATGGCAGTACTTTCGCTCACCTTTGGAAAGTTTTTCTTCTGCAGCCTCGGGCGCGTCAGGTATTTCTCTTTTGGTAATCGACGAAATTGATAGACGTAGTTCAAATGGCAAAATAGTGTTCTATAAACCCGAAATCAGATTACTTCTGTTAAGATCTTCACCAGGTTGACCTGGTTTACTTAAATCCATACTTATCACTAAATTTCTCGCAAAAAAAAACAATAATAAAGCGAACGCATATGCAAATTATAACATAAATACGAGTACCTACCTGAGTCCCTGGGACTCACTGATCACCAAAAAGTGGCCCTTCCACTTATTGTAAAGACACATCCGACCAGTATCGCGTTTATCACCACACTACATGAAGGTACTGTGGATCTTATATATGTGTGTAGAAATGCACGATCTGTGTGCGAAAGAAAAGGATGGGTGAGTCCCGGGTACTCACCTAGTGCATTAAGGGTTAAGGCAGTCGACACAGTGTACCACTCGAAACTATGTAAAAATTTATTTTAATTTGTCTTCACATGCAACAAAACTGGTGTATTCATACTTTTCAGAGCGTTGTGGGGGGAAGTAGAGCATCATCTTTTCTTCATATTATCACAGGAGTCCCGCAAGGATATATGCTAGGTCCGAAGCAGTTCCCACTATATATTATATCAACAACTTCCGTCAGGCAATTCATCCATACATAGCTTATGGGAATTCAGCAAGAAACCTAGGACTAGTTTCTAATAAAACCTTGGAGCCTTGGAGTCACCATGTAACATCTTCGATTTGAAATATCTATAGTGGTCTGCGCGTACTTTCGCTTACAAAATTATATTCCTACAAAAGTTGTCCTCCTTTCAACTCGTATTAATAAATATTAACAATGGAATAATGGAAATTTATAAATGTAATGTATATACAAATATAGTCTTTAAAAGTATAATTTAGCTCCTGGTATTGCTACAATGCTCGCAGTTGCATTTAAACAGATACGTTTTTAGTACGTTAAGCTTTTTAATATTGGTTTTCGTGGTAACATTTTCAACTGGCTTAAATCTTATTTAGGAAATAGAACTCAAAAGGTCATTATTGCTGGGATCCCAAGTGAACCTAGGCAACTAAAAAACGGTGTCCCTCAGGGATCTGTACTTGGCCCTCTCTTTTTCTTAATATACAATAATTCTATTTTTAAACTTTAATTAAATGGTAATTCAACTGCTTTTGCGGATGATTTAGTTCTAACATACCAATCTGAATCTGTTTTCGAAGGCATGGCGATGATTAATGAAGACCTTGAAATCTTACGGTTGTGGTTTACTTACCACAAATTGATTATCAGCGAGAAAACTAAATTGATGTGTTTTAAAGTTTCTGGGAATGTCCTAAATGATTATAATTTATGGTTTCACGCTTATGATTGTAAACAGTTTCCATTACCTTTACATAAGTGTGGAAAGAGTAATTTTACAGCAAATGTGCGTTGCACTGAAAACTGCTTCAAAATCGAAACGGTTCAAACCTTTAAGTACCTAGGTGTAGTGATTGATTTCAATTTAAATTGGAAAAGTCATATTCAAATGATTAAAACTTTTTTGTTGTTGGTCACACGTAAAATGTATTTGATAAAGCCTTTTTGTTCTTAAAAAGTTTTAACAACTATCTATTATGGTCTTGCTCACTCAAAGTTGCAGTACGGCATAACAAGCTGCGTGGCTTCGTATACTAATACCGTTAGATCCTTATTAATCGCTCAGAAAAATTTAATAAGAATTGTTTCAAATAAAAATCGTTAAGCTGAGAGTTGGCCTTTATACAAAAATTTGGGTATTTTACCAATTAGACATTTATATGTTTTTAAAGTTCTAAGAGAGTTCTTCAAACAAAGCGGAAGTATTCCCAGTAGGAACATACAAATGTAAAATCTGCGTGTTAACAATATTAGTTTAGTTAATGTACCCTTTGCACATAGAACAAACTTTCCTCATTTTTATTCATATACGGCTCCACATTTTTTTAAATAAATTGCCCTTATTTATAAGAGATACGCTTCGTTTTTCATGTTTCATCAAAAAGGTTATGAAAGTATTGAATCCTTTGTTCAAATTATTATTTTTACTCATCAACAGCACATTTATATAATATATTATTAATGATGAATTGTTATGTTTATAATCGAATATCACTGAATTTTTTAACTTTCTTTATCCAATCTAAAAAAAATTGAATTGAATAAATTAATACTGATTGTCACCCCACATCAGATATCAAATCAAATGTAAATCTACTCGTAGATGTGTCATTCACCACTAACTTTTAAGTTAAGGAATGATAACTATTATTCCATTTATAATAATTATTAAGTAATGTTTAAATTATGATAAATGAATAAATAAAAATACAAAATTATATGTTGCCTTATTTCAAGTATCTAGCCTCAAATTCAACTACCATAGATCCTAGTTCAAATTAAATTTTGTATTAAATTTAGTTAGCGGTTGCGACTTTCTATTCTTCGACTCATTTAATAAGTTCGATTTGGCATTCCATCCGCTTATCATTGCTCCAACTGGTTTGCTTTAATCTAAAAATGTGTACACATTCTTATATGCATACAAAAACAAAGCAGGAAAAATGACTTCAAACTTTCCTCCGCTACTCAGTACTCAATCCAATCCCTTACAAATTGAAAGTCAGCGGACTTGCACAGTAAAGTAGTAGCTAGCGTAAAACTTTCTTCGTTCCTACTTAAAGGCAAAGTTTTAACTTTTAATTAAATATACGTAGTGCCAATAACAAAGCATTAGTTGGCATTCCAGTCACTCAGCCAGTCAACAGCCAACAGCAATTCCAGGACATACATAGGACCTAGGAGCAAAATAAAAGCATTAAGGACAAGAAGAAACGAATAATGAAATCCCGAACAAAACCTTTGAACAAATGCCAATGCACGAAAATTGACACACACCCCAAGGGGAGCACAAGCGCTCAGACGTAAGGGTATGCTGCAGGATACCACACCACATACTAAATAACTGGTTCCAAAAAACTTAGAGGACAGACAGGAGACACATACCTCGGATTAAAGATATCCTCCGAACATCTAATGGGGGGAATGGGAAGAGGCTTTGGTGTCTACATCGAATAAATTTGGCCCAGTGACAAAAACTGTGCACACGTTTTTTGAGCACCCATCAGAAGCGAATCTTTACGTCCTGTTTCGTGTGTAGACGTAGCGTAGCAATCGTATTTGCCAGGATCTTGCTGAGCCCTTATATCTCTCCGACAGTGCGCCAACAGTGAAAAATTTCGTAATCAGGACACTGGATAACGAATAGGGTGACATCGAGTCTTCTCTACTCTTGTTTACGTATTTTTAATGAAAATGAAAATGTTTCACCGTCTGTTTCTGTTCCTTTCGTCCTAGAGGCCTTGTATTCACTCAGCATTTTTAATTTGCAAAAGTGCATTTTAAGACCATTTATAAAGAGATTCTTGTTTTGGCTTTTCGAGAACCTGAAATTTACGATTTAAGTCCTGGTTTTCTTTTCCAGGACGATTTCATTTGTAATTATCACTCGAGGAGAACGAAAATAAGGTCGAAATGTCACGCGAACAAATATTTTTTATTGCTATGCGACGAGGCAATGGCAATAATAATGAGCTTGTGCATTAATTGCTTTTGGATGTTATTATCCTTTAACGACAGCGTTCACAATGCGACGAGTATGTCATCTGAGTTCAAACATCCTGCGTTTCATGCATGCATTTTGGTATATCTTTGGGTCTGGTAAGCGCACATATAATTTGAGTGAAAGGTGCAGCGCTTAATGGCTGCAATTCTGACGACAGTTGGATTATTTAATTACGTTTGTTTCAATCGCCATTGCAATCAAGGACATTGAATTGCATAGTCGACAGACACACACAACCGCGTGATTGGCTTGTATCGTGGGACTTGAAATGCTTGTCATCGCATTAAAATAAATATGTCGATACTCGTATTCTGCAGGTTTGATACAATAATTTAACAAATTTGCGGTCGAAGGATGAGAGAACAAGTAGATTTGCGTAATTATATTTCATTGCATAACTTTAAGCTTGATTGCTTTTTAAGTATAATCCTGGGATCAATAGTGTAATGTGCGTTATTGCTGGTATTACTGAATTCCTTGTTATTGCTGGTATTCCACACGTTTATTATATGCAAATGATCTCGGTATCGCATATGCCTCATCTAGCCCTGTTCACTGTTCACTTAATGAAAATTTGGTTTGCCAAACACAAAAAAAATATAAGTACCAAAACCAAACTGATGTACACTTCGCTTCAACTGAATAAGCACAAAAGTTTGTTAACATTCGTTGTCCACTTTTTCAAAACCTTGTGCCGCAATAAATATATCATTTGATGATGCTAACTGTTTGCTTATGATGTTGAGAAAATAAATCAGAAAGAATAGCTCAAAAAGTACCGCTATTTTTTCTCTGGCTCTCTTGCAAAGCATTCAATATGGAAAAATGCGGTTTTATTTTGCGTCAACTGACACATTAGATCAACAGTTGAAGTGCTTTAAGTGAGTTTTATTTGATTAATTGTATTTCAAAGAAAAATGGGTAGATCAAAATCACTAAATAGTGTTGAAAGAGCTAAAATCGATTTACTAAAAGAACAAGGCCTAACCGGGCGTTCTATAGCTGACAAAATTAGACGAAGTTTAAGTATAGTCTATTCTTATTTAAGAAGCAAAGATTCGTACGGAAAAAAACATGAAAGGAGGTCAAAAAACCGCAACAACAGCAGTTGATCGAAGAGCAATTTTAAGATGTGCCTCCAATTCCTGCAACTCTGCGGCAAAAATAAAGCAGAAAGCCTTTTTTACTGCAAGCGTTTCAACAGTGCGAAGGGTTATCAATATAGTGCCAAACATCTAAAACGGATGAAAATTCAAAAGCAACCACCACTTAACGAGAAACGGAAGTGTATGCGCTTAGAATTTTCTAGACTCCATATGAGTTGGAAAAATGAATGGCGTCATACGTATAGTTTTTTCGCATGAGCAGAAGTTTCATTTTGATGGCCCTGGTGGGTTTAATTATTACTTCCACGATGTAAGGAAAGAAGGACGATTTTTAGCGCGGCATCATAGTCGAGAAGGTGGTGTTATGGCATGGGGAGCAGTTAGCTACTATGGCACTGTTGAGCTTGAGTTCCAATCCTCAAAAATGACTGCATTAAGTTGTACAGGAAATTTGGAAAGAAATTTTCAGGCATTTTTGAACCCATAAACTGGACTTTTCAGTTGGACAACGCCCCCATCCACACCGCGCGCTAGTAAAAAATTGGATAGAGGTGCAGAATGGGGAATTTCTTCAATGGTCGACGTACTCACCGGGCCTGAACCTTATAGAAAACGTTTCGGGATGGTTAGTACGAAAAGTTTATGAGTCTGACCGTCAGTTTGAGGACAAAGAATCCCTTATTGCACCCATTAAATTGGCCTGTAGGGAAATTTCGCTAAACTACATAAAGAGGCTGTACAATTCCATGCCGGATCGAATTTACCAAACTGTTATGAATATAGGCGGTACTACCCACTACTAAAATTAACCAATAAAAAACTATTTTAGGAAAAACGTGTTTCATTTAATCCCAATAAATTTTATTTCCAATTTCAATATTTGTGTCTATTCAGTTGACGCAAAATAAAACTGCATTTTTCCATATTGAATGCTTTGCAAGAGAGCCAGTGAAAAAGTAGCGGTACTTTTTGAATTATTCTTTCCGATTTATTTTCTCAACATCATAAGCAAACAGTAAGCATCATCAAATGATATATTACGGCACAAGGTTTTGAAAAAATGGACAACGTGGCTTAAAAACGTTTGTGGTTATTCAGTTGAAGCAAAGTGTATTTCAGCTAAAAAGAAGTTTCCGATTCTGAAATCTACTTTCACGCTTTAAATGTCTTTAGTGGTTTTCAAAAAGTCTTTTTTTGTTCTTTGTCATATATATTTAGCTTAATTTAACTTTATAAGTATGTAATTTAAATTAAAATATAATTTATCACTTTATGAATTTTCGAATACAAATGTTACTAACTATTCTTTGTAATAGGGTAGGGTGGGGCAGATTCGACACTTTTTCTGTAAATTCGGAATAACTTTTTTGGAAAAGAATATTGAAAAGTATTTTTCGCTTCATTTGAATTTTTGATATTTGTATACTACAAAAATGCATAGTTTCTGCATAGTTTACAAGTACCTACCCAAACAGTTCCAAAATAGTTATTTAAAAATCTGGCCCAAAAAGACGATTGTGCCCCATGGGGCCCTTTCAACATGACTTTTTCAATCGGGGTATGCGGAAGATATCGACATCATCGGTTGTTCCCAGAGTGCTGTGATCGTGGTAGCTTTAACGGTTATTGAAGAACAGGTGAAACTGGAGGGTCTCAAAGTTAATGAGGACAAGAAAAGTAGGTACATGCCGACGGGGGAGATTCTGATTTGCTTTAAATGCCTTCGAGAGCTTTTTTAGATATTTTTTCGTTGATACACCTGTTAGTAAATGTTTTCGAATTTTCTATTTCGGCTTTAAATTATTACAAACTAATATTCAAACGGGGCACCATGTGCTTTCGTCGAAAGTGCCCAATGATATGTTTTTGCAGAACAAAAATCTCAATTAAATGTTATAAATAACTTAAATAGATTATATACACTGACGAAAAAAAATTCAATTAGAAACAGCTGAATATAAATAACTTTACAACAATGCGAAATTAAACAAAATCAAAGAAAAAAGGAAACATAGGGACGGGCTACAGTCCGCTTGGGCGAACTGTTGGATACCCTATTCTTATTCCTATCCCTCATAAGTGGGCGTGACAAAAGTATAAGTATGGTTGAATTGTTAAGAACGCTCTACATATTTTGTTATATAACATTTAAAGGATTTTATCAAAAAAACGCTCCCTAGCTCAAACTTGGGTGTTTCAATAAACTTGTTTTATTTAATTGTGGGCGTGTCAGTAGGCGGATTAAAAAAAAATTAACACATGAGCATAAAGGGCCGCTAGAGAGTATATAT
This sequence comes from Portevinia maculata, assembly GCA_949715645.1. Classification (NCBI taxonomy): domain Eukaryota; kingdom Metazoa; phylum Arthropoda; class Insecta; order Diptera; family Syrphidae; genus Portevinia; species Portevinia maculata. Next base: position 63,850,693 of record OX454525.1, on the reverse strand, counting down.
TATAAATTTCAGCTCGCTAGCTCAAACTTTGAGTTTTCAAAAAAAAAAATTAATTGTGGGCGTGTCAGTGGGCGGATTTTGAAAATATTTACACATGAGCATAAAGGGCCCATAGAGAGTATATATTATAAATTTCAGCTCCCTAGCTCAAACTTTGGATTTTCAAAAAAAAATGTTTTATTTATTTGTGGGCGTGTCAGTGGGCGGATTTTGAAAATTGTTTATCCCGAGCAGTTTTAGGAGTCATAGATCATATATGAAAAATTTCAGCTTTCTTGCTCAAAATTCGACTTTTTCCAAAATTTTGTTTTTTTGAGTTTGGGGCAATTTCAAAAATTCGTAAACTTGATTATTTCGGGACCCTAGAGAGTATATGGTTAAAATTTCAGCTCTCTAGGTCCAGTTTAAAGGCCTAATTTTTGCCGACAGACGGACGGACGGACATGGCTAGATCGACATCACTATCGATGCTGATCATAAATATAGTAACTTTTAGGGGTCTACGGGCAATATTAAGGTATGTTACAAACTATGCGTCAAAATTAATATACCCTTAGAATAGGGTATAAAAACTGATCTCACCACCACAACTGTTGAAGGAGAGATTTACGATCTACAAGAAGAGATCGGAATGGTTTGTTATAGAAGACTTTATTGAAAAATCAACCGCCTTTCTGTAATCGCTGAAGTCAAAATGTCACATTGCTGAAAGTGTCTCACCCTACATTACCTGAATTTGTTATGATAGTTTAAGCAAATAATATAATTGCTATAATAAGAATATTGATAGTAAAACAAAAATGTTGAAATAACTGTTAAAGTGTCAAATTTTATGTGAGCTTTTTGCGCGGAGCGACGTGTTAGACTCTTATTATTATGATTTCTTTATTTTTCAATTGAAAAAGTGTACTAATTATATTTTACTAAAGAATACGGACGGCATCATGCCTAGACCCTGGGGGCCTTCGAAACAGACGCGTAGTTGTACTGCGATATAATATGCAGCACGGAGGAAATCACATACATATTCAGTGTGTTTCTTTATTCATTCGGATTATTCGGAATATACCATTTACGTTTCTTTATTCAATGGAATATTCCGGATAATCCATTTCGTTGTTTCTTTATTCATTCTGGAATAAATGGAATGCATTCTTTTTATTCCTAGACGAAGGTGGAATAAAAGGAATATTCTCTCGTTTGACAGATGCAAACAATCAAATGGATGAGCATTTATTGCAAATTTATTTTTGTTTTATATTTTTATGTGTGTTTTTTCAAGTTAAGTATTTTTTTTATTAGATATTTTTAATTTCCTTTAACAATTTCCAGAATCAAATAATGTACAAACATTTTTAAAATGGTCTCGTGTGGGCATTAAATGCCCCATTGATGTTTGTGACAAGACGATTTCATGAGCAGTGATGCCATTTATAATACCTAATCTAGTACCATACTAAATAGGAGCATGTTTTTTGAACTTCGTACTAAATCCTTACTCGAAAGGAGAATATATTTAATGTTTTACTTTGTTCCTTCGATTTAACATATTTAATATAATAACAACACGAACATATAATGTTATTCATAAAAATAATAATAATATCTCAGTAATAAAAAAATATATTAAGCTTTTTCTGAGCGAGTCTTATATTACTGAATTGGGTATTTCGCTGAGAAACGCAGCTGTGAAGACTTAGGTAGGGACAAGTCGTTTTCAGATATGTATTGTTTTAGTTGTGGAAAATATTGATAGCTTTAAAATGTTCAGTCAATCACAAATTCGTTACTGACAAATAAATTAAGAGAATTCAGCAGTCACAAAATGCATGACATTCGTTTCATTAACTCATTGACAACAAAATTAAATTTTAATTTTAACTTAAGCAAAATTAACGAACCAGAAATAACCGATCTGAATAACACAAAAGTCAGATGAAATACGTTTTCACAATAGTAGTACTTCACGACAACCTTGGAGTCAAATGAAAACAAAACAAAATCAGCTGATTAATTGAATAAACAGTAAAGCGTTAAAAAATATTGTAGAATTGTGTACGAGAAATAAAAATTAACTTTTGGCAAAACTATATTTTTGTTTGGAAACACATTAGGTTGAACAAATTTCCTATATACATATTTTTAATACTCTAAGTACAAACGAACAAAAACAATAAATTAATAACAAAATTATAAAAAAAGTGAAAATGCCTTTAAATTGCACAAGCCCTTTCGGTCAACATGTTCACTATTTTTATATTTTTTTTTTTGCTTTAACACATTCTCGGGTTTTTTCTCAATAAATTAGTAAATTTTCTTCTTTGATTTCACCTAAGTATACACATTATTAACAATCACAATAATTTTTCATATAATTTCTGCAAATTACTGAAAGTGTAATCTTCAATTTTTTCTTGACGTTTAAGAAAGAAATTCGTCACTTCAGAGAGAGATAGTGTCGGTGTTCACAATAGATGTGTAATTTGTCAATTGGCATTCATAGTACCAAAATGTCGATCGATAAATAAATTCGTTTATCAATAATTTATTTTTGACATTTTTAAGGTTGCAAAATGTCCGCTTAGAAAAAGTTTAATGTAATTTTTATTACTAAGTGAACTAAAATTATATTTTCGTAATGTTTCTTATATTTGTATACCAAGATTTCTCTAATGCTTTAATGGAGTATTACCTCACATGTGAGTTCAATAAATAGAAAAAATATATTAATTAAAATATTAATTGTAAGTACTAAGTTTTGTACTTGTTCTTGAACTAAGTGGCAACGCTGGTCATGAGACTAATGGCTGTCATCCTATTCAGTCCATTTTTATTTCTTTATTCATTCCATTCTGGATATTCCGGATACAAAATGCGAAAATTCTTTCTTTTCTATTCCTTGTCCGGAAAAAATAAAGAAACACACTGATTATGGGAACGGAGGGGATGTAATAAAATACCTGAGCAATCACTGCTATAGTAACCGAGAAAATGTAGCGTCGATAAAGCAGAACAAACTTTTTTACATGGACAACATTAAATCAACATTAGCCCTAGAAAGATAATCATAACGTAAAAGATAATCATACGTCTCAGAGACGTATGGAACTTTGGTAGTGTATTTAATGAAACCCATGAACTTTCAAAAAAAATATTAACGATTTATTTATTTATGTAGTTCATATTAAGTAAAATAATTAATTGATTTAGTATAAATAAATATTAATTTAAACAATAAAAGCAAAAAACTTAAGCCCCATTACAAATCAAAAAAAAGCAACTTATATTTTATAGGAACCTTAAAATTGACATTAAGTCATAATTGTTTGCCAAATTTTCATTTTTCGGTTTAAAATAAGTCTAGTAATAAGTCTTAGTAATTTTAAATTATATACGATTAAATTAAATGTAAGAATGACACAGGTCACGCACGCCCCCAGAAGTCCGACATAGCTATAACTTGTTACCGCAGGTACTTACCATGGCGCCACGACCGTTACGGGCTAGCTCCGACCACCGACTGAGTTAGTTTAAGCAACCAACCCAATGCGGTTTATAGTTAAAAGGATATAACATTTTTTCCGCGCGTTATACGTCTCGCAGACGTAGATTATCTTTTTAGGGTTAATGGAATACATACTGTTAGCCGAACTGATACACAGGACTTTTTTAATTTTTTGATTTTCTTTAATATTTTCCTCTTCTCAAACTGAAGAAATGTTTAAAAATTAATTCAAAAGTAAAAGTAACACTATATCAGAACCTTTCGCGCAAGTGCCAAGTGAATCTTATATTTTGAAATCACTGTCGCTTACTTTATTTTAATTAATTTGTCGGTAACCGAATTGCTGCACTGGACTACCAACATATTAGATCTTTGTTCAACCTCTTGCCCAACTGCATGCGTTGACCCGTTTCATTTGTCTTGTTAGTCTTGTTAGTCTCTTAGATGGTATATTGAACGTTGATAATACTATACCCGAAACGTTCCCGCAAGTGCCAAGAGCAACAATACCGAGTTCTGGCTCAATCGGAAGAACGATGTGCGACCCGTAGAAGACAAAAATTGATTTTTATATTTCTTGTACCTAAGCCGACCAACTGCAGTATTAACATTTAAGTTTTTTTTACAGGATATAAGAAGGCGACACAATAGGTCATAGGTCGCAATGTACTTTACTCTCATTACTATTGAGCCCAAAATCTATTTCAAAAAAAAAATCATTACGAAAACTCTCTTGAACATAGACCAATGTCTGCCCAGGTAAGCACACTACGGACTCTGCTAAAACTTTATTATTGTTTATTCTGCGTGGCTAGCATATTTTCATCAATTTTTTCATAATTCCAAAAATTACTTACCTACTCATATGTATAAAATTTATTTATATCTATCTTGTCAGCATTTATATTGTTATGCTTTCATGAAACACAATGCAAATGACAATTCAAAACCAATTTAAAAATCTGCGGTAATCCCCATTACACACGCCACAAGGGGCATTACAATTTTGATCAATTTGAAATAGGTCCATATGGTTATTACAAAATGCACACAAAGCTTTTATACACAAAAAGACTGATAATACTCCAAGTCATACGAGTAGACAAGAGGGGATATAGCCATAGCAGCAGCAGCAGCAGTATAAAAGCAATTTGTCTCCAGACATTAAATATTCTACTTAAATTTACTGTATCAATAAGGATTTCAAGGACTTACTTCCGTATCATATATATATGTAGAGTCGTATTCTCTTTGTTCAAGCCCCTCGTTGAATTCGGAAATAATTGAAAAATTTAATTTCGAATCTTTCCCTTGTTTTTTTACCATCAGCAGAGTGTGCTTTAAATTTAAGCCAATATTGGCAGAGGAACTCGGTCATGGATTATGCCTTTCTGTTGTTCATCTGACCATGAAGAGGAGGAGAATGAATTTGACAGGAAGAACTAAGTCCTGCTTCATTGTCAGGAGGTTATTTATTAAGGGGCACATAACAGGAAGTACTCCATAATGGTAAGGTAATTTTCAGTAGGTACCTATTAGAAAATGAGATTATTTATTACCTTAACGATGAAAGCTCACTTCCAACAAAAGATGTCCATTCAATTATTTTATTTGTTTCGATTTTACTTTTTCTTTTTTAATTTAAAAGTGAATGTTAAAGCATTGTATGTACCTACATACAATTGTTATTGTATACATAGGTATATGAATGTTTCAAGGATCTCACGAAAATTATTCGTTTATCATTCGTTTTCTAATATGTCAATTAAAACAGAATAGAAGTGGTGTAGATTGAATTACCTCTTCAACAGGCGCCAATTATATGAGCTAAATGAGCTATAGATTACGGCAGCACAATTGTAGGCGTGGCAAATATCCTTCCCTTTAGCGCTTAAATGAAGACAACAGAGATCAACAGAAAAAGAAATCCCACAAAATGAACAAAATGAATTTTCTCCATATTTAACGATAAACGGTGACGAAATAACTATAATATGAATCCGTCTGTCTGTAGGTATATAGAGGGTGTTTTTTCAGACAGTTGGTACTAACTTCGATTTTGAACAAAACACGCGAAATTTAATTGAATAACCATTTATTTGTATTCGATCGAGAGAATACATTCTGCAATTAGTTAAACACAACGTCGTGCATATGCCAACCACGTCTGGAGCTGATGAATGCCATCCGAGAGACACAGCCTTGGACCACTTTTTAAAGCATTTGTGGCCGTAGGTCCTCAATTACGCAAATAATGTTGGTTTCTAATTCGTCGGTTGTTGTATCCCTAAAGAAAATATTCAATCGTCAGATCTTTGAGGCCAATTTACAGGTCCATTACGCGAATGTTTCCTTAAATAAGTTGATTGTTTCATTTGCAGAGTGGCACGTAGTGCCCGTCTTGCTGGAACCACTTTTCTTCCACATTCATGCTGTTCAATCAGGGATTGAAAGTCATTTATCATGGCTCTATAGCGAATACCGTTGACCGAAACACCAAATACGCTGATTAGTCTCATATTTGGGAAAAAATATGGTGCGATTACTCCAGCAGCCCACAGACCGCACAACACTGTGAATTTATGGGTTGTAACGCTTCGGACATCCTCGAACGTTTTCAAAATCATACTGACGTGACTTTAGGTGGGAATGAGTGTTACTGTTTTTTTTTTTTTTTGACTTTGAAATTCATTTTTTTATTCATTGATAAATATCTACTTACATACTAGACAAAAATGATTAAACCTAACTTAAAATTAACAGGATACTTATTCTTATTTATTGGTCCTTATGCGAACGCTCTAAACTTAACTATATCTTAGAATTATTGCCTTTCGGCTTACGAACTATTTTACGAACTAATCTTACATATATATTCCTCGAGAAAATTTACTAAAACTCGGTTTCATTATTGAGATTTTATATAAAACAAATTACAAACTACCTATTCTACTTACTTAAACTACTTAACGTATTCTAACTATAATTAGGATTCTGAGCACTCGTTACCTTGCGCAACAAGTGGTCAAAATCCCAATTACTTTCCGAGCGCCTGGCAGTCGTCAACGTGCACACGCGCCGCCGTGAGCCCACTGAAGCCTTACAGCGTCAGTCAACTCCCAGAAGCACCACCACACGTTGGCGAGCCCGGCCTCTCCCAAAAACGCCCTAGCTGACTTAATCTAACTTATAAGCTAAGAGGAAGTTACCTAGAGTAACGCACCGTCCTGGGAGGGCATGTTGACCCCTCCCCCCTCAACAAGCCACCAAAATTCGGCGAATTGCTTTTCCGTGTCGAATCTATCCCTCTCCGATATTGCGGTACTAAAACGGAGGAGCTCATGAGCATTGGCGAAGTCCCCGTCATGGAGGAGCCGCTTATCTCTCGCGCTGCGGTAGCGATGGTATAAGACCGGAATACCATCCCTCGTCTGTACCAGCCCTTTTGCATCAATATGGATAAATGCCTCTGGCGGGATAAAGCCAGACCGGAGTGTACTCTCAATGTACATTTCATTGGGGTAGTAAGCCCCAAATATCAGACTATTGTCGCTGGCCATCGCCCTTGCAACATGCCTTCGAGTGACCTTAATGAGGAAATTGTCAATCCTATTCAACTGAGCCCCATCGTATAGGACCTTGTTGGGATAGTATTTTATATAGTTGGATTCAGGCGTTCGGAACAATCGGAGACAGGTCCTAAGACATTGTCTCTCCAAAACCCGAATCTTTTCCATATAACTAGGCGCTATATTAAACCAAAATGGACAGCCATAAGCGATGATCGGCCTTATAAGGGCCACGTAGCAAATGACCTTCACTCTGGAGTCAAGTTGACTGCTATGAAACAGTCTCCTTGTCAGAGCATAAGCCCTCTTGGCCCCAGCAAGACAAGCAACTATATGTCTATCGAAATATAGATACTGGTCAAGCCAGATACCTAGATATCTAACTACGCTTCTCACCGCCAATGGCTGCCCATCCTGTCCAATAATGGCCAATTTCTTCCAGTTTTTTCTGGTATCCCTAGAGGCCCCAGCCAATGGAGTTCTGAACAAGATTGTTTCCGTCTTCTGAAAGTTGATTTTCAACTTCCAGTCGTCGCAATATCGCTTAATTTGATCGAAGTCACGCTGCAAAAGGATATTAATGACCTCGATTTTAGAACCTGATCTGTATGCCACCAAATCGTCGGCATACGCTATAGCATGTCTGAGTGAACCCACCAGATCACTCGTGTAAATGTTAAACAGGATCGGAGAATTGACCGCCCCCTGCTGTAAACCGTTTTTAATTTGAAAGACTCTGCTCGAAGTCACGTTGCCACATTTGACTACGAACTTCTTTCCCATAAGCATATTATAAATTACATATAGCAAAGGTTTGTGCATCCCCCGCCTGGTCAACTTATAGAAAAGTCCCTCTAACCATACGGTGTCGAAAGCCTTCTCAAAATCAACCAGACAAGCACCCGTGCATTGGTTCTTGCATTTATTCCACTGAATGTCGGAAACCAGTTTCGACGCGGCATGAATAGTGTCATGCCTCGCCCTGAAACCAAACTGGTTGTCCGGGATTATGTTATTGTCCTCGACCCACTTTAACAGGGCTCTATTGACAACTTTTTCAAAGACCTTGCTAATATTCGGAAGCAAGCTAATTGACCGGAGATTGGCAGGGTTCGTCCTATCTTTACCTTTTTTCGGGATAGGGTGTACCACAGCTACCTTCCAATGCGCCGGATAATGTGCATTATTCAGCGCATTGTTAAACAGCGTGGTGAAAATATCTACAGCCTCCAGAGGCAGGTGTCTCAATACGACGTTTGGAACACCATCCATCCCCGCCGACTTTTTATTCTTTAGTGACTCGAAGATGCACAGAAGATCATCCTTCGACACGAACAAGTGCGATGCATCTCGGCCATTGGCGACAACTGCATTAGCATGGTTTTCATCAGTGAACACGGTGAATCCGTTATTCTCAGATCGCCAATTCTCAAGTTCGGTGCGCAGATATAAGTGGCTCACCAGAGCCCTATTCTCAATGTCGTGGTTACGGCGAACAGGATTGTTCACCGTATACACGGCCTCGAAACAAGCGCCCAGCAAATCCACTTTCTCCTTTGGGTCCTCGACCACGAAAAAATCGTCGTTTGAAGCGACACTTTCTGGACTTATTCCAGCAGTCAGTACTGTCTGTCTGTTCTCTGCTGTCTGGGAGATTCGAACACAAGGAATATCATTGTGATCTTTCCTCCTGAACAACTTATTTATCTGTGGGAACATATTCGGACTACAGGTTTTAATAGCCCGAGTTTTATTGCCCCAATACAGACTTACAGATTTTCTGTAATTTTCTTTAATCAGCTGTTTCAGGATTCGGATCTCTGACTTCAGCATCCTAACCTCCGGGTCGTTGGGGTCAGCAAATTGTCTGTACAGCCGTTTAAGCCTCGAGAGCAGTCTACTTTTCTGTCGGTATAGTGCGTCGATTGTAGGGTTTCTGTACTTTTCTGTCTGGTCGTCGTCGGAACGTCCTACCCGAGGAATAGTTCGTTCCATAGTTCGTTTGATGGCGTCGTCCATTTGCAATAAATGCCGATCAATGTCATCATTTGTCATGTTACTGTTTGTCGGTGGGTCGATCCCACTCGAACGTATATCTCGCTTTAAAAATCTGGAGAAGCGCGACCATTGTGCCCTCCGATAATCGAATGAACACACTGCTTCGTACTCCTCCAGCAGCGTTTGCTCGTTCGGGATCCGTATTGCGGCGGCGAGTCCGTAGTGGTCACTATCGTACTCAAACGCACGCAAACAGTTCCGCGTGTTTTGATCTATGTTCGTCAGTTGAAGTCTTGCGTCCGTTAAGGCCAAGTCCAGGAAAGCGCCGCTTCTTGGGAAAGAAGGGATATCCGTCGCGTACAACTCGAGGTTGTACTCAATCATATTGAGGCGCCACCAGTCGTGAAACTGGTTGCCCCTGGGATTTGCAGTAACATTTCCCCATGCCGCATGTTTGGCATTAATATCTCCGGCCAAGAAGTAATAATTCTCTTCCGAGTTCAGCTGCAGACCACGAAAAAGTGTCTCGAGCTCTGTCATAAATTGGTTTGGTGGAGGTGCAGCAGGTGCGTAAAGCGACACCACATACAATCTCCTCCGGCTATGGAGAGGAATGCATATGATGCATGCCTCCAACAACTGGAACCTACGTACGTCCCCGCTATATATAACCCTATGGCGGAGGCCTTTTCGAATTAAGATTCCAACCCCACCTCCTTGAGTGGAGCGAGGCCGGTCTCTTCTTATTACATGATAGTCTTTGTATCCCAATTTGTGCTTCTGATTTAGCTTAGTTTCGCTAACCAAAAGCACATCCGGGTTTTCGGTTTTCAACAAATTGGCAAGTGACGTTCTTTTCTCGATCCTGACTAGTGAATTAACATTCACAGCAAGGATCTTTAAGTTTCCCTCATCCAGCGCAGCCATTAGATTTATGGCACACCAGACCCCACAAACAGCTCCGAATAGATAAAGTCAATTCGGGCCGCTTGTTCATTTAATTGTTTCTGGAACTTATCGATCTTTCCGTGCAGAGACAGAAGGATCGATTTTAAGTCCAGATCCACCTCTGGTGCCTTTTGGGCTACCTTTGGTTGGTTTGATGTCATGTGGGCTTGACCCGGTCCAGCTGCCATTTGGGCAAAGGACACGTTGGGTGCCACAAAATTTGCGAACGAGCGACTCCTCTGACGCCTATCATCTTCAGACTGCTGTTTGCGGGCCTGGACTCGTTTTTTCAACTCCTGGTACTTTGGACAACCCCTGAAGTTGGCGGGATGCCCAGAGTTCCTGCAGAGCACACAGGAGAGTACACTCCGATCTTCGACTCTCTCCTTACCTAGAGAGCATTCACCATGTATGTGGTCCTTATCGCACTTCACGCATCTAAACTGCATGTTGCAGTTAGCTGCGGCGTGCCCGAACCTTTGGCAGCGCATACATTGAAGTATGCGATCTGACCTCTTTATTTTCTCCCACCTTACAGCATGGTAGTACAGGTAGCGGATATTTCGCAGCCTGTCAATTTTGCTGTCGGGAGTGAGCTGAACCAGGAAGAATGGTAAGTGACGGTTACCACCCCTTGCCACAGCCGAGGAAAACGGCTTGACCCCCACGAACTTGAGGTCATCGCTTTCAAAGTTCTTTAGCTCTCTTTCGAGCTCCTCCGTTTTTATTGAGGGATCAATTCCCTTTAATACAACGGTTTTTAGCTTTTGCTCTCTTGGGGTGTACGTAAAGTACTCGGTCTTAACCTCTCCCAAGGCGGTGCGCACCCTATTGTACTCCTCTATTTCTTCACAAATAATTATGTGTTTATTGGCCGATAGCCTTTTAACATGAAAGTTCTTTGTTATAAGCCTACATAACCTTATACTATCACTTATGTCGAAATTACTCACATTAATCGGTGGAATTTTGTTCTTCCTTGCTGGTTTCTGCTGCTGTTGCTGCTTTGACTGCTGTTGCTGATTTGGCTGCAGTTGCTGCTTTTGTTGCTGCTGTTGCTGCTTTTGTTGGTTATGTTGCTGTTGTCGTTGTTGTTGCTTCTGTTGATGTTGTTGCTGGATTTGCTCCCTCAGCACTATTTGTTGTTTCTGCTGCTGTACTTTTTTCAGCCTCAACTGCTCACGTTTCTCAAGGAGCTCTTTGATGAGTTGGTCAAGCTGAGCCTCCTCATCATCTTCCTCTCTATCCTCCATTTGGATGACATTGCTATCATCGTCGTCGACCGGTAGGTCCCTGAAGGAGTTTCCCTCTCCGACGTACCGGCCCGCACGCACTTCAGCTTCGTAAGAGCTGGTGTTATCCGTGTCATCATCGGTACCAGCCATCGATGATTCCACATTAGGGCCTGCCAGGTTCGCCCTTCTCTTCGCAGAAAGATTCGGCTTTGGATTAAGCTTCCGTCGCCTCTTCTCCACCTTCCGAAACTCCTCCTTCTCTACTTCTGTAGCTGGGTTTTCAGCTAATGCTACTGTCTTTGTTGGTGCTGGTATTGCCTGCGAGAGCACTCGCCTAGGCAACGATCGACCCGTTGTTGTTGCTGCAATTGGTGCCATTTTAGAAGCATGTGCAGCTACTGCCCTTGGCATACACACTGCTGCTGCTGCTGTTCTCGTTGCTGTTGCTGATGTTATTGCTGCTGCTGTTGTTGCTGCTGTTGCTGCTTTCGTTACTGCTGTTGTTACTGCTGTTGTTGCTGCTGATTTTTTTGCCGGCTCACGTGTTCGCACCACACGTCGCAACGGCACACCCACACCCGTAAGCGGGACCACCGATTTTCCGGGGTCCATCGCCTGATAATGCGGCACTTTTTTTGTTGTTTATTTTTGTGTCTCTATCACTATATGTATTTTCGAAAAAAAAAAAGAAAAAACTAAGACTGGCCGAGAATCGAACCCGAGTCTCCGGCGTCAAAGTCGGACGCTTAGCTTACTAAGCCAACTTTAGACTTAAAAACACTTGGCTAAATCGCTTTTATAATCGATCCACTTTCCTTTTTTCCCGCTGAACACTAACTAGCCGACCTATCTCGATGAGAGCTGCGGAACGACTGATGAGTGTTACTGTACGGATAGTTTGTTTGCCAATTGTGAGATAAGGAAAACGACTAAGATGCTATAAGGAAAGTTGTTCTTATCACATGAGCGTAGCAGAGTCGAGTTCGGCAACCAAATAAATATTCCTTCGTAATCTCATTAAAAGATTCCCTAGAGTAACTCGGTGCATCTCGATAATTTAGTGACATTGTTTGTCATCGATTGAATTCTTTGGCCGTGCTTTCAATACAAAATTCCTTAATGACATCGAACTTTCGGATCAGATCGACTCCTTCGCTTCACAGCTGTCGCGGACAAAAGTTTCATAATTAAATAAGACTTTGTAAGTATCGGGTAGCGGTATCTATCCTGGCGAGTGAAAACTAGCAAAAGCCCTACCGATACCCAAAAATGCTAAATGCAATGAGTTTAGACCTATCTCTATTTTACCATTCTTGTCCAAAATGTTCGGAAGCATATTGAAAAAACAGTTGAGGGAGTATCTAAAGACTTATAACCTCCACTCCATACACCGAAGCAGAGTGACTTTCGAGAAAAGCACTGCTGTGATCCTGCTTTGTTAAATTTCATAGAGGATATTCGGCGAGCACTGAACGAGGACAAAGTCAACTTTCTTGTTCTTCTCGATTTCTCCAAGGCATTTGACACAGTGGTTCACAGTTGTCTTATTAAACTTATAAAAAAGCTCCGCCGGCAATATAACTTCTCGCCTGAAGCTGTAAAGCTTATTTCATCATATCTTTTTTTATATAATATATATACACTCCGTTCCAACTGAATAGGTACAAACTTTTTCAAATCTATATGGCTCATTATTTCCACATAATGTACATGAATCTATAATTTGATGCTGCTAACTATTTGTCTATAATGTTGCCAAAAGAAATGAGAAAGAATAATTCAAAAAGCACCGTTACTTTTTCTCTGTCTCTATCGCAAAGTATTTCATACGGAAAAATGCAGTTTTTTTTGCGTCAACTGAATAGGTACATAGTCATTATCTTCATTGTTCATGTGTGTTCCGAGAAGATTAACCCGTTTAAACAATTTTTAAAGTTTTCTGAGTGAATTAATTTATTTAATTGTCATTTGTTTGTAAATTTGGAGAACGATGGGTAGAAAAAAATCGCTTAGCAGTGTTGAGAAGGCTAAGATCGATTTACTTAAGGAACAAGGATTAACCGGCCGTGCTATAGCTACCAAAATTGGACGAAGCTTTAACTTGACCTATTCGTACTTGAGAAATAAAGAGTCGTATGGGAAAAATATGAAAGGAGGTTATAAAACGGCCACAACAGCGGCTGATAGAAGAGCAATTTTGCGAGGTGCATCCAATTCCTGTGACTCAGATGCGAAAATAAAGCAAAAAGCGGGCGTTAGTGCTAGTGTTTCGACGGTAAGAAGAGTGATCAACAGTGCCAATCATTTAAAACGGCTTAAAATTCAGAAAAAAACACCGTTAAAACATCAGCGGAAGCGGGGCAGCAAAATTTTAGCAGGTGAGGTCGGCACTGCTTCTATAATAAGTAGAAACTTGATCAATTGCAGTTGGAGTTATAGAATATTTGCCCTAAAATTGAATGTTGAAAAACCGTTTTAGTCTGCTTTAAAAATTCAGCACGGTTATATCCTAGAACTTTTTTTTTATATAAATAATGACTTGCAAACATAGATTCTGCCTATCACTCTATTTACATGATACCCTTTAGGCAGCGGATACTTAAACACATCTTCAATTTGGATGACTAGGTTTTCGTCGCTATTTCAAAGAGCTTGAGTTTCGGTTTTAAAGTCAGCAGACAGTTGCAGTTTTGTGCCGCATCACCTCCAGGCGGCTTACATCATCTTCCCATCATACAGGGTGCGGCAACATAGCTTCCTTTTTTGGAATGCACACCATTCAGGCTGTAGGATTGGTAGCGGGCGGGAGTGGTCTATTCCGACGGGCGTCGTTTTAAAGTTGTGTTTCCTTTCAGGTCATCCTCTATCATGCGATTGAACAGTGAGGAGCTTGCTTTTGCTGTCGAGGCCTACTTTTCGAACAGATATTATTCTTTTTATAATGTAGGTACTATCGCTATATACCATTAAAATGTAATAGCTACACAGCGCGGGCGTTAAGGAAATTAGGGTTAGAAGATAGGGAGAGATGCCGATGCACGTTGGTTTTGAATGTTTGTAGATTATAATGTGTATAACTTATTGTTTGCAACATTTTGTGGTTGCAACCCAGCGGGACTTCTGAAATCGCCACAATATAGCCCCGTTGGGCTCTATCCTAGACCGAAAATCAATCGTCATTACCTTCTGAAAAAACGGCAATTGTGACAAGACGAAGAACTGGAGTCCCTTGGCCATCAGATCACCTGAGAACTTTGAGGCAGTTATAGCTTCAATCTTGCAATCACCACGGTGTTCTGCGCGCAAGCATGAATCTACCCTTATACTTTCCGATCGTTCAGTGAGGCGAATTCTTCACGATGACCTTCATAACTATCAGTACATGTTAAGAGGATTATGCAGGAAATCCCGGACATCAATTCTTGGAGGAATGCATATGCGGCGCTTTTCAAAAACGTTCCAGAGGACGCAATTGTTTTTTTCAGTGACGAAACCCATTTTCACTCGAGTGGATGCGTCAACAAACAGAACATGACCTTCTTAGCTGACACCAATTCCGGAGAATGCAGCAAATTCCTTTGCATTCACCTAGAGTCACAGTGTGGTGTGCAATGTCCTCAGCTGGGACTGTTGGTCCCTGTTTTTTTTTTTAGAAGAAAATGAGGTCACAGTGACAGTGAATCCAGACCGGTATGTGAATATGTTGGAGGAATTCTTTTTTACGACTTGATGGATTGGACTAATGGGACATTTGGCTAAGACAGGACGGAGCAACGGCTCATACTTCAAATGCAACGATGACTGTTTTGAGAGAACACTTTCGGAGTGCCTCATCTCAATAAGGGTCTATTTGGAAGGGCCAGCCAGCTACCGCGATATAGCCCCTTGCGATTTTTGTTTTTGTGGCGTTTTTTTGAAATCCCTTATATGACGGCGCTTTTCAAAAACGTTCCAGAGGACGCAATTGTTTTTTTCAGTGACGAAACCCATTTTCACTCGAGTGGATGCGTCAACAAACAGAACATGACCTTCTTAGCTGACACCAATTCCGGAGAATGCAGCAAATTCCTTTGCATTCACCTAGAGTCACAGTGTGGTGTGCAATGTCCTCAGCTGGGACTGTTGGTCCCTGTTTTTTTTTTAGAAGAAAATGAGGTCACAGTGACAGTGAATCCAGACCGGTATGTGAATATGTTGGAGGAATTCTTTTTTACGACTTGATGGATTGGACTAATGGGACATTTGGCTAAGACAGGACGGAGCAACGGCTCATACTTCAAATGAAACGATGACTGTTTTGAGAGAACACTTTCGGAGTGCCTCATCTCAATAAGGGTCTATTTGGAAGGGCCAGCCAGCTACCGCGATATAGCCCCTTGCGATTTTTGTTTTTGTGGCGTTTTTTTGAAATCCCTTATGTATGTCAACGGTCCAAGGACCACCTGGTATTATTTTCAAAACTTCGTAAAACCAAACTTTATGTAGGTACTTAAAAAAGGAAGTTATGTCGCCATACCCTAACCAGTTGGGCTCTAAATAAAACCACAACCAGAAAATTGTCCAAGTCAACGACTACCCTTATAATTGATTGCAAATTTGAAACGTTGAATGAATACCTTGTAAAGAAAAGCGAATCTGCGGTATTTGGACGGTTTATCTGGAGAACGTCTTAGAAACTTGGTGTTATACTTATCACCGTTGCGAACTTGTGAGATCGACTCGTCGGTAGCCGATTGCAGACTGTGCTTACCAGCAAACCCTACGGAGATGTTTTCCTTTCCAACTTCGGAATTGGAATAATGCTCCGGACAGTCTCCAGAGGGTTATTAAAACCCTTCTTGATATGGTCTTTAATGGCGCAGGGACATAAGTCCCAACTTTTTCTTTTGGGACATTTGGGACATAACTCCCGAAAATGATTTGGCGCTTATATCCCACACCATCGGGTCATAAGTCCCAAAAAAAACCGCACTTTTTCTCACAGCATAGGCAAGAAAGAGAAAAAATATCCGTTAATCTCCACTCACCTACCATTTGTTTGTGTTTTTGTTTGTTGAGAACTTAATAACCTTTCTAATAAATGCAATTTTTTTTATAATTGTTACACAAACTAACAAAAAGTAAAAAAAAAAATGTGCGCGTCTAATCAAGTGAAGAGCACTGTAAGTCCCAAAAGAAAAAGTTGGGACTTATGTCCCAAAAGAAAAAGTTGGGACTTATGTCCCCGGAACTTATGTCCCTGCGCCGTCTTTAATACCGTCAGTAGGTGGCAATGGTGCGATGGTAGTGTATTCACAAAGTGATTGGCAAGTCGTGCGTTCGAACCCCGACCAGGGCCATGATTTTTATAAATTGAATACACACAACAAAAACAAATCTACCTAAAGCAATTTAGGCGCCACCTGTTGAGAAAAAAATTCCCATTGCACCAAACTTCTTTCCTATCCTTCTATTCTTTCATACAGTAAGTAGCACCCAGAAATAGGCATTGAATCATTTGCTGGGAGCTACTTACAGCAACAAACAAAATGCCTGCGCTATGGTTTCCACTATAAGGGTACTGTGTACTACAGAAAAAAGAAATCCCTTTAGCGCACGCAAATTATAAAAAAAAAGTGCATAAATAAGGCTAGTATTTTGGAAATTAGCTTTAATTCGAAGCACAATTACTTTTTTCGACAGCCGATCTCACACGACATAATATAGTTCTTATAATTATCGCAATTGGTTTTTTATACCCTATTCTAAGGGTACCTATATTAACTTTGACGCATAGTTTGTAACATACCTTAATATTGTCCGTAGACCCCTAAAAGTTACTATATTTATGATCAGCATCGATAGTAATGTCAATCTAGCCATGTCCGTCCGTCCGCCCGTCCGTCCGTCCGTCGGCAAAAATTAGGCCTTTAAACTGGGCCTAGAGAGCTGACATTTTAACCATATACTCTCTAGGGTCCCGAAATAATCAAGTTTACGAATTTTTGAAATCCGCCAACAGACACGCCCACAAACTCAAAAAAAAACAAAATTTTGGAAAAAATCGAATTTTGAGCTAGAAAGCTGACATTTTTTTTATATGATCTATGGCTCCTAAAACTGCTCGGGATATAAATTTTCAAAATCCGCCCACAAATAAATAAAATAATTTTATTAAAAAACCAAAATTTGAGCTAGGGAGCTGAAATTTATAATATATACTCTCTAGGGGCCTTTTAATCTCATGTGAAAATATTTTCAAAAACCGCCTACTGACACGCCCACAATTTAAAAAAAACTTTTTTTGTAAACCCAAAGATTGAGTTAGGGAGCTGAAATTTATAATATATACTCTATAGGGGGCCCTTTATGCTCATGTGTAAATATTTTCAAAATCCGCCCACTGACACGCCCACAATTTTTTTTTTTTTTTTGAAAATTCAAAGTTTGAGCTAGGGAGCGGGAATTTATAATGTATACTCTCTAGGGGCCCTTTATGCTCATGTGTTAATTTTTTTTAAGTCCGCCTACTGACACGCCCACAATTACATAAAACAATTTTATTGAAACACAAGTTTGAGCTAGGAAGCGTTATTTTCGATAAAATCCTTTAAATGTTATATAGCAAAATATGTAGAGCGTTCTTAACAATTCAACCATACCTGGACTTTTGTCACGCCCACTTATGAGCGATAGAAATAAGAATAGGGTATCCAACAGTTCGCCCAAGCGGACTGTAGCCCGTCCCTATGTTTTTTCATCAAAACCTGTTCTTATCCGATAGCACCTGAAGCGTACCGCGTTCGCACGCACATACCCTCATATCGTAGTTCTTGACGTCCCAGGTCAGCGTGCCGTATGAGGGTATTCATAAGCCGAAGCCCCTCGCGTTTTTCTCGTAGATAGCATTATTTTCTTTTTTTCCCATCAAAGTTACTGAATGTAACTCCGACGACATGACTAGTGACCTGGAGGACGAGACCCTCGCTTTGAACCTATGATAGCAAGCGTGATTTTCCAGTGCCATTAAGGTTGAGAGCCGCAGGTGGTCAATAAAACTTTCTCCACTCCTTTTTTTTGTCAACAGACTAACTGCACTCGAGAAATACTTATTGACACCCAAATATGCTGCAGTAGCTCAAATAAGGTTTCTGTCATCCTGTCAGTTACGAACCCCTTAATTTAATCTATTGAATCATCCGCCGCACGTTTTTCTGATGAAGTGCTCATATAAGACTGCTGAGATCTATCAGTCAGTAATTCCCAACAGAATATTAATGTTGCTATTTTCTTCTTGCTTCATTAAGATATTTTTTTGATTTCGGGATTAAAATCTAAGCAAGCCAAAGTTGTTTCACTTCAACGGACTATAGAACTTGAAAGGGGTGAACATGGATTACATCGGTCTCTACATAAGATACAAATATACTAAAATTTAGGAGTCCCTTTAAAAACGCCACAAAAATAATTTGACATCATTCGGACACTGACCCGGTTAGCTTAATAGCTTAAAGCATTATTTGCCTTACAGTACTTAACAACTATTGTCAATTCATTTCAAAAATGGTACATTGTCAACCACAAGATCGTAATAAATTTCGAAAATAGGACCACATTAAATGACTGGCTACCTCGAAACAAGTGAAACATTGTAACATAACGCTTTCCGTTGTTAATGACACATAAGTAATCTCTCGGGGATCAAATGAATAGAAATTCGTAAATTCACTTACCAACTCTATGCATATATATTGATCACGCTCGACAATAAGTTCCGCCCCCTACAGCAATGAAATAATGAAACCTTCTCTGGTCTTCTGAAAGTCGAAAGCCGAATAAAAACTTCATGTAGCACAAATGCGATTGTAAACTTTACAACAATAGCTTTAGTTCAACTGTCATTGTGACTTTAAACCTCTCAAATTGTCAGCCATCCTAGCCGGGTGATTCAATCGAGGGTATTCCTGCTCCGATTGTTCACAGTGCAAGTAAGTGAGTATGTACTCATGGAACGTTAAACAAAGGAGCAAACAAACAAATAAACAAAAAGAGCTTTTGCATTCCCAACGCATGGCTTCACTGTCGTTTGCCATGAAATATAATCTTGAATTTCCAGCAATATATTTATTCAATGCATCCTCGCTTTCTCTGTCAAGGATGGTCTTGTTTTACTACGAACAGCAGCAGGCAAACAACACCGGAATTACAATCTATCTTGTGATCTTGCATTTAACAGGACAGCAAAACCACATCCAGCATGGCGATGAAAACGGAACGCAGAGCCAAAATATACCCGCGATTAATCAGTGTCTCATTTATACTCATTTTCAGAACAATGCAACGACGGGAATATTTGCTAGCGAAAACAATGGCAAACTTTAATTTTCGAATGCAGGCAAATGTCCGCAAATTTACTTACTTTTGCGCTTTATGTTTAAATTAAATACAGTGTGGTTGACAAGGATAATGTATTTTTTACATTTCGCATTCAACCGGTTGCAAAAAAAACGAAAAGGTGCTTGTGACAAAATTATAGCTTAAGATTAGGTCTGAACGGTTTTTATTTAGGTACTTCAATATTATTACAATCATATTACAAAAAATCATTGTGAATTGCTTTGCCGTCTGTCTTTGTTGTAACCTGTAGCTCTACTGTGCATGTTGTAAATAGTAATGGAAAATGCAACAAATATGGCCAGATATTTAGAACGTCACTCGCTTATTAATGATCGACAATACGGATTTCGAATACGACGGTCAACGGATGACCTATTCGGCTATTTAACTCATCTATGGTTGGATACAATTGAAGGTGAATTTAGAGCTATAGCTTCGGAAATTTTAAAATCTGAACAAACTGAATTCTTGCCGAATAACGAATAAACGCTGTTATTGGATGCAGGATTTTCTTCAAGGACGATCAATTCAAGTTGTTGCCGATGGAGTCGCATTTTAGCTTTTAATGCAGGAGTACCTCAAGCACCGATACTAACTCTATAATCTATATCAATGACCTCCTGCAGCCGACATAATAATGAAATTACCAGTTTTGCAGATGACAGCACTCGCTTACCTTCGTTTTTGAATAACATATCGTCAATGAGGCGATCAGATCATCTTCATTTAAAAAGATCAGGATAAAATATTCATGTGAGAGTCGGGTAGAGCCAATCAATCTGGTTGCATTTGATGCAACGAAAATGCAATCGGAGACTTTTTCTCTAAAGAATACTTTGACTGTTCGATTCTAATGAAAGGCCAGTCTATTATTCCATATGAGGCGTGCAAATCTTCTAATTGAAAACCCAAAATCGACATCAATTTCCAACCAATGGCTCAACGAAGACCGGTCGATGACCTTTGTCTATATACAATAGATACAACCATGTGGATGTTCAGAGAAATTAAACGAAATAGTTTCTATAGAAACCCATATTATTTGTTCGACCTTAGGCAAGCAGCTTATGCTCATCAGGGTCCTTGCCAGGACTTTATAACAAAAAACGTTTATATGGAACAAGCACGCTTTGAATCACTTCCAAGATACATCTTTCTGAAAGATTTGAATTTACATCAATCAAAGTGTAGAAGCAACACTTACCTGAAAGCTAAGCGTTATAAGTTCGCTTTTTCTGAGAGAAGATATTAAAAATACATCTCTTCTTCTTCTTTAACGGTGACTTTTGATCAGTATCACCAGGGTTTATTACCCTCCGCAGTTGTGAAAATAAAAAAGAAAAAAGAATAAATAAAGATAAATAAACAAAGTTGAATAAAATCTTTTACTCACAAATCAAAACACAACCGGAGACGAACAAAAACAACAAAAAAAGCGGCCAAGTGCGAGTCGGAATCGCCCATGAAGGGTTCCGTAGCAGCAAGTAACATCATATAAAAGTTCTTGTTATTAGAAAATAATGGTTCACGGCTTACGCATAAGGTTTATGTTTATGAAATTAAATGTTATATTTTATATTTGAGTTGATTGAATGAAAGATAAATTGCGGTTTACGATTTATGACGTATTAAAAAAAAACTACTTACTAGATCTCGTTCAAACCAATTTTCGGTGGAAGTTTGCATGGTAATGTCCATCATATATCTTTTTTTATCATTCCCTTATTTTCGAAGTTACAGGGGGGGGCACACATTTTACCACTTTGGAAGTGTCTCTCGGGCAAACTATTCAGTTTAGAAAAAAATGATATTAGAAACCTCAATATCATTTTTGATAACCTATCCATAGATATCCCACACGTATGGGTTTGATGAACAACAATTTTTGAGTTTCATTTATAAGTATGGGGAACCCACAAAATTTATTGTTTTTTTTCTATTTTTGTGTGAAATGCGGTTCACAGAATACATCTGCTTACGAAGTTTCAACAGTATAGTTCTTATAGTTTCGAAAAAAAGAGCCTGTGACATACGGACGGACAGACAGACAACAGACAAGACGAATCCATAAGTGTTCCCTTTTTTGTCATTTGGCTACAGTACCCTAAAAATGGACTCCACATTCACTGCATAGCGACACGTGTTCTATATGGTCCGATGACCACCTCTACGAATATCGGCAGGCCTACCAGTTTTGAATCACATCACTGAGGTCAATCAAATGCTGGTGTTATTGCATTTCTATGATTCAGAATCTATGTGACCCGCACAAGCAAATGGTTGGAGAAGCTGGGTTTTAGGCCCTGTATGGGTCGTTAATAAATACTTTTTTGTTTATTATTGATTATTTGATCTTCCTTTTACGACACCGGTCATCTGTATAGTTATGTCAACCCACAGATTTACATGCACCTTGCGGGACAGTATCAAGACAGCAAACGTGTCCTAATGCTCAGCTTGGTTCGTAAAATTACACAAATGGAATTTCACCCTTTAGTCGCCTTTTACAACAAGTGTAATTTATTTTATTTACTTTATTCAAAGATATTCTTAGCTGTGTGGTGGCATAATGTGAACGGACATATCATGCGACAATACACGTAGGACACATAAACAGTGATATGCGTATGGGAGGAGGGTATACTGCCCTCCTGCAACTCCTTGCTTGGGTTCCACAAGAACGCAGAACAAAAAAAGTATTAAGTAGTAAGTATCACAGACAACAGAACCTGGGTGGCCCATTTCGGGCGCAAAAGCGTTGAAAACTCTGGCCACTATACACCGGCAATGGATATTATGTCACCCCACCATTCTTAGCACGTTCCTGCGCGGGTCAAAAAAATTAAAATAAACATAATTATGTTTGATAACATATAAATAAAATAAATGTTGAAATATCCTTCAATCGAACCATGTCTTTTCAGTCGGATGCCTCCCTTCACTGAATGAATTGAAAAGTTAGATTGGTTATTCCTTTGCGTCTTTTGTGTGGAATGTGAATAAAACCAAACAAAACAAGATATAGAAATTTACTTTTTGCATTCTATATATTGTTATCTGTTCGCTTATCAAACAGGTCAGGGAACTCGTTAAAAAAAACGAGCTCTTAAAAATTGTGATTTTACTTCGTAGTATTGCCATGTCCTTTAGATAAAAATATTTAGGAAATTTAAATGAAACGTGAAATCGCCAGATATAAACAAAAATATTTCTTCCACTAAAAGAAAGATTTACATCCGAAGAGCACATATTATTAGTGAACTTCAGAAAAAGACAAAATGTTGCACTTGCCAGGCAGACTCTACTCATTTCCTAACATCAAACTAAATTGTCCATTCTGTTGTCTCTTTAAACGTCCCGCCCGGCAAGGATTACTGCTGAAAGGAATGAATATTTGCGGCACTTACACTGCAAGTTATTGCGGTGCGCACATATTCGTACATAATATCTCTTTGAATGTTCACTTACAATCGTCGCCAAACAAACCAGAGAGAGGCAAAGTCGTGGTGTGAGCGTATGTCCACCCAAGGCGTTCAGATGATTGAGGAGTTTCGTGCGAAAATGCCAACACTCCAATTGTACTCTGATCTCCCAGGGTGGTATTGGTCTACCACAATTCTGCAGTCAGCTCCGAAAGCGCTCTCCAATACATCGTTCTTTTCGAATGGGTTCAGAGACAAGTTTTGGAGACATGGCTCCTTTATGCCATCTCTGCCATACCATACCCCATCCAACAAGAGATATATTATATGGCTATATAGAAATCCAAGAAATCAGCATCCAAATCGTACATATCTATGCGTCTTCAACTCTTTGCAAGGCAAATATTTACCCTATCATCCTGCGAGCAAATCGTGTGGGAAAACATCTGGTAATTTATAGTTTGCATTTGCAAGCGCAGGGAGGCGTGGCAGCGAGCGGCCCAAGGGGACTGCTTGCAATTTTCCCAAAATGGAAATCTGCTGGCGAAACAATTTCTGCCGCTCTCAAAGCTGTGCGGAAAGCTTAGTGAAACTACAGAATTGTGTTGTGTATGCATTTGTATGCTATTGAGATTGGATTAAGGATACTCCGTGGGTGGTAGGGGCGAGGTAGTAGTTATTGGAAAGTAGTGCAGTATTTTGCAAGAGTGAGGCCATCTAAAGATGGACACTTGTTTAATTTGTTCCTTGGCATTTACCAAACACACAATCCTGCACTAAGTTGATGTACGAACGTATTATGAATTAATCAGAGCTCCAAATGTTGGTTTTGGGTTGCATGCGTAAATAATGTTTCTTCAGAAAATACAAGTCCCATTAATTTGCAGATACATCTGGACATATCTAATGTGCCTTAAGATTGGACGTATATTCTTGTTTCTATATTAAATCGTAATGCGAATGCAGTATGCAATATAAATTTGGTTGCATTGTAGAATGCGTTAAGTAGAAATTTGAATCTGAGACAATTTACTTTACCACGATGTTTGCAGAAATCGTCAAATGAAATTGTTTGTACATCGAATGCATTTTCTTATCAAACATGAATTATATTTATCCATTTTCAAGTGTTGTAAATATTTTGACTAGAATTCGTTTGGTTTTACTCGAGAAATGTGTTGTTGTTGGTAAGTTTGTCACAAAAACGTGTGCGGTTTGCATTATGTACGAATGCAGTGTTGCAGACATTCCACATTTCAAAGAGCAACATAGATTGCAATCAATTACTAATAGCAACCAAAGGTATGGGGATTCGGATACACATTTTATAACAATCAAAGGGTGTGTTGCACCTTTGGGATCCGCACAGCGTTGGTCAAGCAACGAAAAAAAGTGAGTGACAATCCAGCAACCAGCCTGTATCCTTCAATAGAATAGGTTCATGGGAGGAGTAGATCGCCTAGATCAAAGCATTGGATGCTACCGTATAAGCATAAAGAAAAAAAATGGTACTGCCAGCTATTGATGTGGCCTCTGAATGCATCAACGAATATTGCTTTCCAGCTCTACAGACTTTCTCCTGCAGGACAAGCTAAGGGACATTTGGATTATTTAGAATTCATCCGAGCAGTAGTCACTTCGTACATTGGTAGATACTCAGTCTCAAGATCCACTGGTCGCCCCATGAAAGCTACGAAACGGCGCAGAGTTCCACAAGAAGTCAGATTAGACGGCAAAGGGCACCTGATCATTTCGCATTCTACACAGATCCGATGTGCAGAGTGTCATAAAAATACAACTAAACAGTTACAGTTCGCTTAGGCGAACTGTTGGATACCCTATTCTTATTCCTATCCCTCATGAGTGGGCGTGACAATAGTCTAAGTATGGTTGTTATTATTATTTTGTTATATAACATTTAAAGGATTTTATCAAAAAAAAACGAAGCTTTTGTAAAAAAACGCTCCCTAGCTCAAACTTTGGTTTTTCAATAAAATTATTTTATTTAATTGTGGGCGTGTCAGTAAGCGGATTTAAAAAAAATTAACACTTGAGCATAAAGGGCCCCTAGAGAGTATACGTTATAAATTTCAGCTCCCTAGCTCAAACTTTGAATTTGCAAAAAAAGTTTTTTTTTGTAAATTGTGGGCGTGTCAGTAGGCGGATTTTGAAAATAATTACACATGAGCATAAAGGGCCCCCTAGAGAGTATATATTATAAATTTCAGCTCCCTAGCTCAAATTTTGGTTTTTCAATCAAATTGTTTTATTTAATTGTGGGCGTGTCAGTGGGCGAATTTTTAAATTTTTATCTCCCGAGCAGTTTTAGGAGTCATAGATCATATATAAAGAATGTCAGCTTCCTAGCTCAAAATTCGATTTTTTCCAAAATTTTGTTTTTTTGAATTTGTGGGCGTCTGTGGGCGGATTTCAAAAATTCGTAAACTTGATTATTTCGGGACCCTAGAGAGTATATGGTTACAATTTCAGCTCTCTAGGCCCAGTTTAAAGGCCTAATTTTTGCCGACGGACGGACGGACCGACATGGCTAGACCGACATTACTATCGATGCTGATCATAAATATAGTTACTTTTAGGGGTCTATGGGCAATATTAAGGTATGTTACAAACTATGCGTCAAAATTAATATACCCTTAGAATAGGGTACAAAAAGTGCCGCAAATGCAATGTTGGGTGCCATGCTAACTGTTTTGAAGCTTTCCATTCATAACTATTCGTTGTAATATTAAAATTCTTTAAATAAAATAATATTTCTTCAAATAAATAAAAGTATATATTCAAATAATTTTGGTACCCTATTGTGCTTGCCCCATTTTTGGGGCGGTCCTTATTTTCGACATTCTTAATATTTTTCCTTCAGTTTCTTGCTGAAACCCTTCCAGTTAGTCCTCCAGAGTGCGAAAATACAAAAAACAAGTTTAATAACGCAGAAAAATAAACTTGAGCACATACGGGTTAAAAAAAAACAGTGCATTTAGACGTCAGTCCAGTGTTCAGTTGAGCTTTCATTTTTTTTGTGAGCAGGCGAAAGACAGAAGAAATACATTGCGTAATGGACGATGAAAGCCGATAAATTTTAATGAAATCGACCATATTATCACTTCGTTTCGACATATTGAAAAACAAACAGGAAATCTAAAATGTTGATTCACCGCCAACTGCAATTGAAATGACGATTGAACTGACAAAAACGTATTTACACATCAGTTTAACTGATAACTGAACTGACAACTTATGGGAATTCCATCAGTTTCAGTTTCAGTTTCAGTTAAACGCTTAAATTTTTGCATTTAGACATCAGTTTAACTGACAGCTTAACTGATAGCTCAACTGAAACTGAAATGATCGTCTAAATGGGCTTTTAATATTATTCGCAGACCCCTAAAAAATACTGTATCTGTGATCAGCATCGAAATTTATGCCGATCTAACCATATCCGTCAGTCCGCCCTAAATTTCAAACTAAAAGCTGAAATTTGGAAAATTTTAAAAAATAACGCTTTATCGGCAAAATCAATGAAAAAAAAAGTTCTGCTGCTCGCCAAGTATGTTGATAAAGTTGTTCTTAGTAATACCACCATACTAAGTTTTCGCGACGACCGCTTTTTGGGAGCTGATTTTTACAAAAATATATTTTGCGAAAAATCCCTTAAAAAACAGTTATGTTTAACAATATTTATAGACAATATCCTTTTAAACAATTCCGCCAAGGTTTTTTGGCACGCCATTTTTTGGGGGTGTGTCTGTCCGACACTTGGCCCTTAGAAATATCCAAATAAAGGCAAACAACTTGGTGTTGGCGAATTGGTAAAAAAGACTTTGTCTACATAGTTAATGAAGAAAAAGAACTTCATTTACATGAACATCTTAGATAAAATGTTTGCCTCATGACTACTTTTAGAAAGCATGTATAGGAAGGACACAAGTTTTAATGTAATCATAGGGTTTTTCTCCACGGTTGGTATCTAAATTGTTTAGCTAGATAAAGTTTTGTTGTATTGAATTGAAATCACGGACTTGATCCTGATTTGAGCTCTCGACCTTCCAATCAGTAACTGATTCATTTGCCACCAATTTTTTGGAGCCTTTTTAAATTTTTGTTTTCGGTCATTTTGCTTTGAGAGTCATGGGTGGAGGTACCAATTAAGGCAAGACAAAGCGTTTGTCCTTGTCAGAATAGGCAAGCTTGTATAGCATCTTTCGGAGAATGAACATTTTTAATTCTTAATATTCAAAAATGAAACTTATCTTATCTGCAAATTTCAATTTTTAATTTAATTAAATATATTCGCATTTGTATTGTTTTAGTAAAAAGAATAAAAATTATTGTTTTAAATTTTTATTTTATATACATATATCGCACAAGCACAAGCAAGTCAATGAAGGAATAATTTGTTTTTATAATCGTTTCAGTGCATTATCGTTGCTTGAAAGAATTCAATTCTATACAAAATTATATTTTCCGTTCTCTTATAAATGAAAGAGATAGAGAAAAAAAGTATTTAGATTGTTCATGGAGAGAACTTAAAATTTTAGAGATAAAAAATTGTATCCGTTTGAGAATATTATTTTTAACTTTTGTCCATACTTAATCTAACATCAGACGATTTGTGTATACACAAACATTTGTTTATATTACTGTCATACAAATACACAAACGGTCTGATACACAAATATTTAAGGCATATGCAAATCGCATGTGTGTACGAATTTGTGTAGAATTTGTGTATGCAATACCCAAATGGAATTTTGTATATATACAAATCATCTGATGTAAGCTTTACTTTATGTAGTATTATTATATAGAAAGATTTAGCAATCGTTCTAACTGAAACTGATTATGAGGTCCTAAATGTGTGTTCCGAACTTCTTCCGTCAGTCCGTCTGTCACCGAGACTCCAGCCACAATGCGTGGACGGATTTTCTTCAAACTTCGTAGTTGGGGTTTCTATATATAGTATAATTTTTAGAACGCTTCCGATGGTTAGGTTAGGTAGAGGTGGTTGTCTGCTATAGCCAACACACTTAGAAAAATGTAAGGTCCATTGTGATGCTACGTGTATTAAGGGAGTTTCTCCCTCTAAACCATTTGGAGCTTCTAATGAAGCGCGATAGACTTCTAACATCTGTGTTAGTCAAGTCACTGAGATCATTAAACAAGAAGGCTCCTAGATGGAGATTTCTTTTATGGGAGAGTGCAGGACATCTACAACGATGGTGAAGTTTAGTTTCCTCATCCTCCTCGTCCAGCAGCTTCTGCAGAAATCGTTTGGACGCCAAGCATTGATGCGTGCTTGCCTATTGGACAGTGTTGTGTAATGACACCTATAGCAGGGCCAATGTGCAGTCGGTTTAGTGAGATCAAACAGATAGACCCTGGCAGGTCCAGCTTTGGCCAGATATTGCTAGACCTCTATTACTACTTATCGCCAAAGGTCTGTTCTATTGATTACGAATAGCTTAAACAAAAGTTTAAATATAGCGATAGATATACCAATAGAACCTTTATCAGGTAAACAGGTAATACGGTTCTGTTTTCCGAGAGGACATCTGCCCTAGAGTTCCCTAGAATGCATCTATGCCCCGGCACCCAGCAGAGGTGAATGTTGAACTGCTCTGCCATCTCCTGAAGTGGTGCACGGCAGTCTAGGGCTACAATGGAGTTTGAAAAGACTGAGTTCAGGGACTTAATCGCGGCTTGACTGTCCACGAAGAAACGGATGTCCTTAGTTGTTATCACATTTCTCTTCAGCCACGATAAGATTTCTTTTATCGCCATAATTTGAGCATGGAACACGCTACAATGATTAGGAGACGGAAAGAGAGACTAATATTTAGTCTTTCTGAGAAAACACCTCCACCTATCCCATTACTATTTTTTGACCCATCGTTTAAGAAATGGATCGATTTATCCTACGTAAATGCATCATCCTAGAATATCTAGAATGATAGAATGATCTACTGGGGATATTGACTTGGAAGTTCTTTAGGAACTGTAATTGGGGTATGGTGTAGTCTATATTCCTTGGTAGAGACCCAAATGAGTCCAAAATGATAGAGTATCCAATATTCTATTATGAGGTAGCTTTAAAGCGGACATCGGAACAGGTAGCTGTTTGCCTGATAAATGCATCAGATGAAGTAGAATATCTATTGCACCGGATGGAGTTGTTGCTCTGCTAATGCACATACAAGCTGTCCGTTGGACTTTGCCCAATGCCAAGCTTATCACGATTTATCGCTTTGTCCAATGCGGTGCACAAGACAACTACCCCGTATGTAAGACTTGGTCTAACGACCGATACATATAGCAAGTGAGTGGTGCGGGGTTGTAAGCCACAGCCAATGGCGTTTTTGCAAGAGAAGAGTGATGCTGTAGCTTTTTGACACTT
Source organism: Portevinia maculata (assembly GCA_949715645.1). Lineage (NCBI taxonomy): Eukaryota > Metazoa > Arthropoda > Insecta > Diptera > Syrphidae > Portevinia > Portevinia maculata. The sequence continues at coordinate 63,821,228 of OX454525.1, read as the reverse complement.
CCTTGTATGCTAGGTTACCACCGTACCGATAATACAACTGGTTTTTACACCACCGATTTTCTCAAAAATGGATCCAACGGGTTTGATCGTTTTTAAAATAAAAAAAAAATTTACGAAAAGAGTCGAATAACGGTTCTTTGCAAAGATTTTAATATTTATTTGTTTGAGGATAAAATAATTCCTATTTTAGCCGGAAACTCAAAGTAATTGAACAAAATTTGTTATGGCATTATTCGGAGCAAGTGTTCTTAAAAGAACATAACATGGTTAAAAAATCTCAAAAAATTAATTTCGAATAGAATTCTAACAAGCAAAGTTAGTGTATTTTATACATGTGAATTCAATACATTTTGGCCTTCAATTCAGTTTATTGGGCCTTATTTGGGTCACCTTCCTTACTAAATTTTTTGAAATAAATCTTAATACGTTTTTAGTTTTTCATGAAATTTCGTAATTTTATTTGCTTCAAATATACACATTAAGATCGAAAGTCGTTAGGATAAATACAAATTAGTTCATAAGATAACAATCATAAAATCAATTACCGTTATATCTGATTCGACAGGAAATTAGGTCCGGTTGAATAGCCATATTTAGGTCAGTTTAAGAAAAATATCTATGCCGTAACGTAACAAATTTATAAATGCGACCATCAGGTTTATTTGTCAAATGATCAAGCAAAAAGCATGGGATTGTTAATCAAATCAGATGGTTCAATCACACGCGACCGGGAAGAAACGCTGAAAACTTTGCTTCAGGCTCACTTCCCAGGGTCTCACACGATGGTCATTACAGATGACCATATAGCGGAGGTCTCAATTCCAAGAAACCTCAGCAGAATTAATAGTTTATCCGGACCACTTTTTACTCCGGTTAATGTTAAATGGGCAACTAAATCATTTAAATTATTCAAGGCATCAGGAACAGACGGTATTTTTCCAGCCCTCATTCAAAATGGAATAGAATTTTTATTACCATCCATGATTGCCTTATTTAGGTTCAGCTTCAACTGGGGGTATATACCAGTTACCTGGATGGAGGTAAACGTAGTATTCATACCTAAACCGGGAAACAAGCCGAGCGAATTACCTAAATCATATCGTCCGATTAGCTTGGCATCGTTTTTTCTGAAAACAATGGAAAGGATTATTGACATGCACATTAGAGAATGCATATCAAAAAGCATGCATCTGCATCTGGTGATTTTGAGAACACTGGATATGAATCCATATAAAATGCTTTGTACCATAGAAACATAGACAAACCAACTATTAAATGGATCAAAGCGATGCTGGAAAGTCGCAAAATAACTGCCACGTCACGAACGACCTCAGTATCAGTAACAGCCGTAAGGGGCTGCCCTCAAGGGGGAGTACTTTCACCCCTTTTGTGGTCATTGGTTATCGATGACCTGCTACACAAGTTGAGCAATTTGGGCTACACTACAATTGGGTACGCCGATGATATTGTCATCATAGTCAGGGGCAAAGACTCAATTGGAGTCACATCAAAAATGAAAAATGCTCTAAAGACAGCCATAGACTGGTGCATCAAGGAAAATTTTTCCATAAATCCCAGTAAAGCCGTTATCGTTCCTTTCACTAAAAGGAGGAAATTAGACCTAGGCCTAATCACAATAAACGACACGGTCATAGAGTATAACGACGAAGTCAAGTATCTTGGAGTAATCCTAGACAAGAGACTTAACTGGAACTCTCACATAAATAACAAAATCACTAAAGCTAATACAGCTTGAACTGGCAGAACCTGGGGAATCTCTCCAAAGATCGTCCACTGGATCTACACAGTGATGATAAGACCCATTATAACATACGCCTCCATAGTATGGTGGACAAAATCCACACAAAAGGTCGCAATAGAGAAGCTCAAAAAGGTACAACGGCTTGCGTGCCTTGGTATCTCCGGAGCCATGCGAACCTGTCCAACAGCTGCTATAGAGGCAATAACAGGAATTACACCTCTCCACATATACATTCAAAAAGTGGCGATCCGCAGTGCAATAAATCTAATACAGTTAAACGAGATAACTCCTAATGATCATCCAGAACTAAAGACCCTTCCCGATGAACTGTCAGAACTTAACATGAACTGCGCGGTCACAGACCGCATTCAAAAAGCACTATGCTTCAACAAACGGTTCTCCACGGAGATCCCCAAGAGAGAAACATGGGTTAGTAATAACCCACCAAACAGGCACAACGGCACAAAGTGGTATATGGATGGTTCTAAAATGGAAACGGGGGTAGGAGCGGGAATATACGGATCACACAAACGCTTTACGATACCCATGGGAAAAAGTCCCAGCGTATTTCAAGCAGAGCTCCACGCCATTCAAGAATGCACCAGCCACATTATTTTATCTGGCATAAAAGGTGCAACCATCCATATTTTCACGGATAGTTAAGCAGCTATAAACGCCCTTAGCTCGTATACCATTGACTCCAAATCAGTCATGTACTGCTTCAGTACCCTACAAACACTCGGAATAAGAAACAAGACCAAATTATGGTGGGTTCCGGGTCATGTCGGGGTAGAAGGTAACGAAAAGGCCCACGAACTGGCCAGAAAAAGTTCAGAAACACCTTTCATAGGTCCCGAACCTTTCTGCTGCACTCCTAGATCAGCAGCAACGGCAGCAATTAAAAGCTGGGAACATAGAAAATGTATCTATCTTTGGGAAAGCATCCCTGGTCTAAGACAGGCCAAACGAGCCATTCGGCCACTCAATCAAAATGCCAGCAAATGTCTAAACCTAAGCAGGCATGATATCAAAAACCTAGTAGGTTACCTTACTGGTCACCATGGTTTAAGATATCATCTACAAAAAATGATAATAGACTCTCCTGAGTGCCGACTCTGTCTTGAAGAGGACGAGTCAGCTGAACACATTTTATGTGAATGTCTAGCCTTTAATGGAATTAGAAAGAAGATCTTTTTCAGGGAGCAAATGAGCCCCGAGTATATAAAGAATTCTTCTACTGGTAAAATTGTCCGCTTTACACGGAAAGTGGAAATTCTACTAGCTTAAACTTTTATGGCCCCTACGGTACAAAAGATCTTTTAGGTCGAAGTACCCCCCCTTATAAAACGCCTTGGCGAGCCAGAATTTATAATTAATGGTTTTTTATGTGATACCACACAATTTTTCCTGGTTTTAATTTTTGTTTTCCGTCAATTCCTTTATTTGTTTTGAATGAATAGCCTTACATTCCTTACCACGTAAAGTGGACGGCTGGAGTTACAGCGCTGTTTCACGGTCAGCCACAACCGATCATCAGACTCCTTCTGTGGTGCTTGTCTGTCTTTATACCCTATTCTAGGGGTATATTAATTTTGACGCATAGTTTGTAACATACCTTAATATTGCCCGTAGACCCCTAAAAGTTACTATATTTATGATCAGCATCGATAGTAATGTCGATCTAGCCATGTCCGTCCGTCCGTCCGTCGGCAAAAATTAGGCCTTTAAACTAGGGTCCCGAAATAATCAAGTTTACGAATTTTTGAAATCCGCCCACAAACTCAAAAAAACAAAATTTTGGAAAAAATCGAATTTTGAGCTAGGAAGCTGAAATTTTTTATATATGATCTATGACTCCTAAAACTGCTCGGGATATAAAATTTTCAAAATCCGCCCACTGCCACGCCCACAAAAAAATAAAACAATTTTATTGAAAAACCAAAATTTGAGCTAGGGAGCTGAAATTTTTAATATATACTCTCTAGGGGCCCTTTAAGCTCATGTATAAATATTTTCAAAATCCGCACACTGACACGCCCACAAATAAATGAAGCATTTTTTTTGAAAATCCAAAGTTTGAGCTAGGGAGCTGAAATTTATAATATATACTCTCTAGGGGCCCTTTATGCTCATGTGTTAATTTTTTTTTAAATCCGCCTACTGACACGCCCACAATTTAATAAAACAATTTTATTGAAACACCCAAGTTTGAGCTAGGGAGCGTTTTTTTTGATAAAATCCTTTAAATGTTATATAACAAAATATGTAGAGCGTTCTTAACAATTTAACCATACTTAGACTTTTGTCACGCCCACTTATGAGGGATAGGAATAAGAATAGGGTATCCAACAGTTCGCCCAAGCGGACTGTAGCCCGTCCCTATGTTTATACCCTATTCTAGGGGTATATTAATTTTGACGCATAGTTTGTAACATACCTTAATATTGCCCGTAGACCCCTAAAAGTTACTATATTTATGATCAGCATCGATAGTAATGTCGATCTAGCCATGTCCGTCCGTCCGTCCGTCCGTCCGTCCGTCGGCAAAAATTAGGCCTTTAAACTGGACCTAGAGAGCTGAAATTTTAACCATATACTCTCTAGGGTCCCGAAATAATCAAGTTTACGAATTTTTGAAATCCGCCCACAGACACGCCCACAAACTCAAAAAAACAAAATTTTGGAAAAAATCGAATTTTGAGCTAGGAAGCTGAAATTTTTTATATATGATCTATGACTCCTAAAACTGCTCGGGATATAAAATTTTCAAAATCCGCCCACTGCCACGCCCACAAAAAAATAAAACAATTTTATTGAAAAACCAAAATTTGAGCTAGGGAGCTGAAATTTTTAATATATACTCTCTAGGGGCCCTTTAAGCTCATGTATAAATATTTTCAAAATCCGCCCACTGACACGCCCACAAATAAATAAAACAATTTTTTTGAAAATCCAAAGTTTGAGCTAGGGATCTGAAATTTATAATATATACTCTCTAGGGGCCCTTTAAGCTCATGTATAAATATTTTCAAAATCCGCCCACTGATACGCCCACAAATAAATAAAACAATTTTTTTGAAAATCCAAAGTTTGAGCTAGGGAGCTGAAATTTATAATAAATACTCTCTAGGGGCCCTTTATGCTCATGTGTTAATTTTTTTTTAAATCCGCCTACTGACACGCCCACAATTAAATAAAACAATTTTATTGAAACACCCAAGTTTGAGCTAGGGAGCGTTTTTTTTGATAAAATCCTTCAAATGTTATATAACAAAATATGTAGAGCGTTCTTAACAATTTAACCATACTTAGACTTTTGTCACGCCCACTTATGAGGGATAGGAATAAGAATAGGGTATCCAACAGTTCGCCCAAGCGGACTGTAGCCCGTCCCTATGTTTTTTTCCTTCATTTATCCCGAAATTCCATTTTCTTCCACTGGGATTCGAAGCTAGACCAGCGTCTTCTCAGGCAAGCACTCTTGCACTGTGCCATTGAAGCCACGAGTTTATCCAGTTTTTATTTGCAATTTCTTGGACAAACTTTTGCTCCTGTAAGTATACTATGTTATTCATTCAGATTGTTTCTTTCTGTGTTTTCTCTAATTCTATTCCATTTCGACAAGCATAGTTGGACTGAAATGGGTGATAGAGAGGGTGAAAGACTTTTGACATTGTTTTTTGTCGAGAATTTTATGATTAGGTTCGAATCCCAGTGGAAGAAAATGGAATTTCGGGATAAATGAAGGGAAAAAAGACAGACCAGCACATAAAAAACCATTAATCATAAAATTCTCGACAAAAAACAATGTCAAAAGTCTTTCACCCTCTCTATCACCCATTTCAGTCCAACTATGCTTGTCGAAATGGAATAGAATTAGAGAAAACACAGAAAGAAACAACCTGAGTGAATAACATAGTATACTTACAGGAGCAAAAGTTTGTCCAAGAAATTGCAAATAAAAACTGGATAAACTCGTGGCTTCAATGGCACAGTGCAAGAGTGCTTGCCTGAGAAGACGCTGGTCTAGGTTCGAATCCCAGTGGAAGAAAATGGAATTTCGGGATAAATGAAGGAAAAAAAGACAGACCAGCACCACAGAAGGAGTCTGATGATCGGTTATGGCTGACCGTGAAACAGCGTCCAGCCGTCCACTTTACGTGGTAAGGAATGTAAGGCTATTCATTCAAAACAAATAAAAGAATTTATAAAAACAAAAAATCTGGTTTATTTTGCCTTCAAAAGATTTGCATTATGGTCGAAGTTAAAGATATCCTTTCCGAGGAAATGCGCGCCGGAAGGTACGCCAAACAGTTCGACTTACACTTAACACTTTCGATTACACGTTTATAGCACAGAGCAACTGCACTGATAAAATGCCAACTAAAAACTAAACTAATAATAATTGTTTCTCATCAGGAAACCGCTGGTCCCACGATGGGAAATGCTGACACATCCAAATAGCTCGCTGCACACATATCCGTTGGCGTCGGCATGTGCGCAACCTGATCCTAATGCAAGTGTTGACTCTGCGAATCTTCGTTATCTCGCTACTGAATAGATGGCTGTTTGAATCTTGTTAACTTGAAGCATATTATATCTTTTATAAACATATTTACCTACATATAATAATTATCATTATGCATGTTGTGCAAACTCATACCTCATGCCCTTACAAAATGCGACCATACTTGTGTAACCAGTTTCCGGTCATTGCTGAAATGTATAAAATTAAATTTCAAGATGTTTTTTAACTTACCCATTCACATAATGCAATTACGACAAAACAAATAGAACTATCTACATACATTGATACAATTTTCTCTGCCTGGATTTTACGAGTATGTATAGTAAATGGCTAATGAAAATCTTGATTCGAAACCAATTCTATTAAAATCGAAAAAATTATCGTATGGCAAAGTTATGCACTTTATTTTGGTTTGTCAACGATATCTTTCGATCCCTGGTTTGTTGTAGTATTAAAAATATAGTTTTTAATATACATATGCCACTCCATTATACCTGAAACACATATCCACAGTAACAGCAATTTTACATTTGAGAATAACGCAATAGAACAGCAACACCGTTTCCAACATAAAGAAAAATCTGGCGAAGATGTTTTCAGCATTCTTAACATTCAGATGCCTACCTATATTTTAAGCGGATTTTCTCTCTTGCTTGTGTTTACAGTAATTTATCCCTCTAATTTGCAAAATGATAAGTTTTTATTGTATGCTATTGCTATACTTATGTGTTTCACAGACCAGTAGCTGTCTATTTGCTAATGCATTTCTGCTATTACTCTTAGATGGAACGAATTAGTGCCATCAATAGGTGCATAATATGTACCACATCCTTAGTCGACGATGTGGCTACGGTTTATTTTGTAATTGTGCGTCACCTGGCTGCCATGAAAATAAAAAATATTTCGCACATTAAACAACGTTGTTTTCCAATGTACCTCAATATTCATAACGTTTCCATCCAAGGCTGCTTGTTGTCCACTCTCTTATGAATGGTTTTTGATACTCGTATGACGACGACGGATCTCACTTTGGATACATTTATCTTACTCTTCTAATTCGAACTTTTTAAGTCAATTAGTTGAGCGCAATGAACTTACACAGAGCCACATTTTCGCGGTAATCGACTCGTATGTTCAACAAGGTATACCGCCACGCAATGTAAAACCTCGCTACGACCTTGCAAATGGCGAGAGTAGTTTAAAACTATCATCGAGCAATTAAAAGATATTTTCGAAGCCCTACGGGTAGCTTCCCTGTCGCTTTTGATGTATAAAAACGTCATTCTTGAAAATGAAAAATTTCGGAAAACAAATGGCCTCCACCTCTAAAAAGAAGAGCAGAGGTTATTTTCTCGGACTAGATACAACCAAATCAAAAATTATTTTCAAGTATGCTAAGGCTAACCACTGCATCGAATCCCAATGACCCACACTAACGGCCGCAATCATTTGCAAAACAATAGTTATTCCCAAGCCAATAAACTAGGAGATTTGTTGTCGGAAATCGTACGTGTGCGCAATGTAAAATCAAATTTTACTTAGCTCAAAATCCCTTGGAATATAGTTGACCGAAGGAGACAACAAAATCCTTTGTTCAGGGCTATAAAAATTGACTGCAATTGTTGACAATGTTGAAAATGAACATTATTCGCCTCCAGTAGCGACAGCAGATTGCTCAAAGGACCAAATTATTTGATTCTTTACAACAACAACAAAAAACGTGAAGCCATATCGGCCGACTTATCAAACCCACGTTTAACCCCCGTTAGGTGGGTGTGTGTGTAGTTTCTGCATTTATTGCTTTTGGGTTGATTGGTAATTTTCAATATTCCTGAGATGAGCCCCGACGACGACTCCTGCGGATGCACTCGACTGCGATGCATTGTGAATATGTACACACAAGCCTGTCACATTTAATGTATTTTGCTCCATTTTTCCTTTTTGATCGGGCAAACGACAATGCAGTCGCAAACGTGCGGCAAGAATTCAATCAGCAAATCCTCTGCAATTCAATGACAACATCACACTGATGATGGCGGCAGCGCCGCCATTGATGGTGGTGGCAATTGCTACAACAACAATCCCAATACGGCTGCAGCATCAGTAACATCGTAGGGTGGTAGTACATAATAGATTTCCGTGTATTTGTTGCCGCTACCACACGTTTCGTCGTATACCAAGTATGTGCATCTATTGCATTCGAAATGAATTCTGCAATTTCTAGATTTTATCTCTCTTTTTTTCGCTCTAATATCCTGTACAGAATGTAGTTCAGGGACATCTTCGTCGTGTAGTTTCTCCCCGATTCTGGTATAGGCGATGGGAGGTAGTTATGCGGAAAAATAGTTTTAAAATCACTCGACTGGAATTAATCGGAAAATTATTGCCATTTATATTTATATTTGATCGCTTCACCCTTTGCCTATGGAGAAATGGCATTGACAGTCTGTGTCCGGGCTTAGAGAAAAACGTTTCTATTTGCCAACGGAATGCGGTACTGTATAAGGGTACCTTCATAGCTATAAAGCGGGAAGAAAAAACCGAGAACCTTACTCCCAACGTAGGTAGGATATCTTTGTGGAGGACTTTTTTTTGGAAATTCTGTTGCACATATTTTACGATTACGTTTACGATACCGAATAAATGTACTGGAAGCACATATAAAAGGCTTTTGTTGCGCATGGTGATAAATGAATTCATTTGAGATCGTAGATTGTCGCCACTTGAACAAGTTAGGGGTCTGGTTCTAGCTCAAGGTAATACACTAACAGCTAGGGGATTTGTTTTTAAGCAAACTTAGATTGTAAAATGTATATACATCAATAAGGTAACATCTTACCTTAACACCAACTGTCTATTTGTGATTTAAATTTCCTTACTCTTGACACGAGTCCTTGTAATTATGATATTGTAGTAGCCCCATTATTTGTTTATATCATCGAAATGTGTCAATAAAATTAAAAAAAATGTCAGTAATCTTCTCCACTTGAATAAGCAGAGGAAGTTAATCATTCATTATATAATTATTATTCAAATTTGAGGAGGCAAAAAGCATTCGCTCTTCTAAAACCCACCAAAATCAACTGATTCTAATTACCATAATGGCAGATGGCGAGCCATTGCCCATGGACGGAAAATTCCTGAACGCGAACATGGCATCAATTTGCTAAATATCTCAAACATCCTCTGCCTTTCCAAGCTCATATATCATTTATAAAAATCGCTCAGAGTTTTCTTCCCGGGATTTTGGGTAACAAGGCGCTCGCTACTTCGATAAGTACTCGTATAATTAATGAAATTTACAAATTGATTTTATGACAAGGGGTGGACAATTTAAGGCCATTGCGGTTGTTATTCTGTTACAGAGGGGAATACCTACAGAGTAAACTACTTGCACTTGTACTGGAGGCGCTGACTGACGAAAGTCCTCTCTGGAGGAATACTCGCAAAAGGGCCAATTGATTTTATGTAGCCGGGTTATATGATGTGCAGTGGGCATAAATATGGACTTCAAATTATTATGTCATTGAATGGTGACGAAACAAATGGGCGCATTTGACATTTTTTTAAATATTCGCATGACTTCGTTTTATTGGAAAGTGACTGAATTTCGTTGAGAATATTTTTTTAACGTGACTGCATGAAAAGTTACGAGGGTGAACAGAATAATTATTACTGAAAGCATAAATTCGCGGTAATTAGTTTCGACTATTAGTCCAGAATGTCCAGTCAAAATAGACATTTGACCTATTTCGCATAGAGCTGAAAATTGGTAGAGACGTTAAATACATCATTATAAATAAAATGTCAAAAGTCCCCATCGATCCTACTTCTGACAAACATCCAAGAGTATCAATTGTCATGAGAAGCTTCTCAAATTCGCCGTTCGGATTCGGCGTAAAATTGTATATTAATTGGTCCCTTCCACTTCGCGAAGAAAGTGGTTAGAGGAAGCTAGGTTTTGGGCCATCTATGGGCCGTTATTGCCTAATATTTATTTTTTTCTAATATAATACCATTTAGAAGAAAACAACCTATTCCACTTTGATCATTAGCAATATTACCATTATTTCAATCAATAGGATAAAATCTGATCAAACTTTCTTTATTACAATAGATCGTGGAGCATACCTACTGGGGAAACCACGTTCAAAAAATGCGCCAAGTACATTACCTCATAGGTGGTGCGGAAATGTGTGCATATTATGTAAAAGGGTGGTGACGGTGTAGAGGTTACTGTGTTGGTTTGTGGCCCGTGCGGTGCAGGTCAATCCCCATGGGGAACAACAACATACGCCACCCATTCACAGGCCTCTACACCAAAAGGAGGATTTCTGCCTGGTAGTACAATGGACCGTTGACTGGACTATATTCCAATAAACGTTTCTACGGAATAATTAGGTACAAAGGATTATAAAACAAACAACTACAGTATTAAAATTTTGTCGAATGGGAACATAAATCATACAGATATAGATAGAAGTGGAACGTTGTCCACTTTGTTGGCAGATGACTTTAAGGGCAAGTCACATTCATCCGCATTCTCAACTTTACAATCTTCAACATTTTAATCAGCGACGTAAAAATAATTGACAGAACATATTTTCAAAAAGGCGGCATGTTGTATGACTACACAATGACTACTCTGTTATTATGAAGCTTTTGTCGCTACACATTAAAGCAATCGAGGTGAAAACTGTTTAAATTCATTTGCAAGCTCTTTAAACGTATCCCAGTTTAATATATCCGCCGGCCAGTGAAGAAGAGTTTGTGAGTTGTGTGTTTAATTAAAATTTCTGACCAGTACCATAGGAAAAAGGAGTCTGATGATCGGTTGTGGCGAACCGTGAAACAGCGCTGTAACTCCAGCCGTCCACTTCACGTGGTAGCAATTGTAAGAAATATGGTTGTTCGTCCATAACAACGCAAAGGAAATTGATGTAAACAAAACCAAAAACAGGAAAATAGTGAGATACCACATACAAAACCAAGTTAAACTGAAAAATAAACAATGAGCCAACAATTTTTTTATTTCATTTAATTATTTATTAGATATTTTGTCTTACAAGTTTAATCTTATTTTAGACTACTTCTAATATTAATACAGAAATTCATATTTTATATATTTAATGACAGATTACAGAGCATTCATAATAGCAGTTTTACAAAGCGTTCTACTCATATTGAAATTAATTGAATTTTTATATAAATTATAATTGACACAAGCTTTAGTAATGGGATCATTCAGACCATAATTTGTTCTGTGCTGAGAAACATAAAAAAATACAGTTCTCTAGGCCAAAGAATGTGGAAAGGAGTGTAAATATTAAACATTGATAATAAAAGCGAACAATCAGTATAAGCTGTAATTATATCATGTGCAAAAAGTACTGAGTAATATGTTCTTCTTTTAGCAAGGGTTTTCAAACTCATAAGCGCGCATCTTGTTTCATACGGAGGAGTATCATTATTCCAGTATATTTTTCTGAGAGCAAATTTTGTGAATGGGTTTTGAATTTTTTCAATCCGAACTTCAGCATTGCGGTAGTAGGGACTCCAAAGAACGCAATCATATTCCAATATAGAACGAATCAATGAATTATAAAGGGAATTAAGTGTGTAGGGATCATTAAAGTCTTTAGAATTCCGGCACAGAAAACCCAGCATACAATTAGCCTTGCTTATGATGTAATCAATATCTAACGCAAAATGTAATTCAGGATCAAAGATAACACCTAGATCGTTTTGATCAGTTACTCTTATAATTAATTTTCCTTGTATACTAGAAATCAAAGATTATCGAAGATTTTATTCTATTGAAAGTCATAACAGAGCATTTTTTAATATTAAAATATATCCCATTCAAAGTACTCGTACACCAGTAATTAACTTGGTTAAGATCTGTTTGCAATTGAATCGCATCAGAAAGCGAGTTTACAGATTTAAAAATTTTCAAATCATCAGCATATAAAAGGGAATTAGATTCAGATATGAAAGATGGAAAGTCGTTTATAAAATGAAGAAAGAGGAGCGGACCAATATGGCTTCCCTGGGGGACACCTGAGAAGTTTAACATTTCATTAGACAGAGCGGATCCTATCTTCACATACTGTTTTCGATTTCGCTGATAACTCGATCCAAATATAAACGTATTGTTTATAAATAAATTTCTTTAAAAATTCATATTCTTTTCGCAAACGTAAGAAATCATTACGCGTTTATAGAGCATAAAAAATTATTTATTGCATTATAATCTGCTTTAGCAAAATCTTACCTGTCACTTTTCAAACCCACAAACAATGACTTTAAAATTGACAAGTTAAATGAAAATTCATGCATCATGGAAATACTATTATTCAGTAATTGAAAATCAGCTAGGCTTACAGAAGCTTCGATCTCTTCGTTTATAAAAATTAAATCCAACACATTACCAATAGCGTTGCAAAATTCATTCAATTGGCGGAAATTCGTAGCAAGCATTGTATCAATTACTTGAATTTCCTTTTCTTTTGAGACATTAAATGGAAGAACACATTTGTCATCTTCAGAATAAACCCAAGCAAAATCAGTTAAATTAAAATCACCTTATGCAATTGCATATGCCGTGTGTTTCTTTATTTTTTTCCGGATAAGGAATAGAAAAGACAGAATATTCGATTTTTTTATCTGGAATATCCAGAATGGAATGAATAAAGAAACAAAAATGGAGCGAATAGAATGACAGCCATTTGTCTATTGACCAGCGCTGCCACTTAGTTCAAGAACAAGTACAACATTTACTACTTACAATTAATATATTTTTTCCATTACTGAACTCACACATGAGGTAATACTCCACTACAGCACTAATATTAAAACATATATAATAAAACAAATATGAGAAACATTGCGAAAATATTATTTAAGTTCAGAAAAACAATAATAATAACGATATCTTAGTAATACAAATTACATTAAACTTTTTCTATGCGGAAATCTTGCACCCTTATTATCGTTGTCAAAAATCAATTATTGATAAGCGACAAAATTTATTAATCGATCGATATTTTGGTATCTACTATGAATGTCAATTAACAAATATTTCATCCATTGTGAACACTGACAAGCAAAATGCGATAGAGAGAAAAAATTGAAGCATACAATTTCAGTAATTTGCAGAAATTGTATGAAAAATTATTGCGATTGTTAACAAAGTGTATATTTAGGTGAAATCAACGGGAAATTTTCTCCTTTATTGAGGAAAAACCTGAGAAAGTATGTCATAGCAAAAAAATATATAAAAACAGTGAACATGTTGACCAAAATGACTTGTGCAGCTCCTGATGCAGCAATTTAAAGGCATTTTTATTTTTTTTTGCACAATTTTGTTATTAATTAATTGTTTTTGTTCGTTTGTACATAGTAGTATTAAGAATATGTATATAGCAAATTTGTTCAACCTAATTTGTTTCCAAAAAAAAATACATTTTTGCCAAAAGTTCATTTTTATTTCTCGTACACAATTCTACAATATTTTTTATGTTTTCTGTTCAAAAATAGTGTTTAGATACTACTTCTTAATTTTATAGCGCAAATAATTTGACTATTCAATTAATAATTTGATTATTGAATTAATCAGCTGAGTACATCTATTTGAAAAACGTATTAAAATTTAATTTTATTTTGTTGTTAGTTGTTTTGTTTAAGCTCATGCTTTTGTGACTGCTTTTTGTTCATAAGATTTATGGAAGTTAAGTTCCAGTGATTGTATTTATTCAATACATATTATTTTATTTTCCAAAAAAGCTATTCTACTCACATTTCGTTTTGAAAATGTTGTTTTACAAACAAAAACAGCGAATTAATTCTCTAAATTTATTTGTCAGTGACGAATTTGTGATTGACTGAACATTTTAAAGCTATCAATATTTTCGACAACCAAAACAATATATAGCGGAAAACGACTTGTCCCTATTTAAGTCTCCACAGCTGCGTTTCTTAACGAAGTACCCAATACAGTAATATACATCTTTCGCTCAGATAAAGCATAATACGTATATTATTTATTACTAAGATATTGCTATTATTTTTATGAATAACATTATATTCTCGTGTTGTTATTATGTTAAATATGTTGAATCGAATTAAAAAAGTAAAACATTAAATATGTTGTCCTTTCGAGTAAGGATTTAGTACAAGTTCAAAAAACATGCACCTTTTTATGTTGCATAAGTGGCAACACTGCTCATGAAATCGTTGATCAAGTGCATCTGCCAAACGAGGGAATATTCCTTTTATTCCACCTTTCTCTAGGAATAAAAAGAATGCATTCCATTTTTCCAGAATGAATAAAGAAACACCGAAATGGATTATCGGGAATATTCCATTGAATAAAGAAACGTAAATGGCTCACTCGGAATATTCCGAATATTCCCAATGAATAAAGAAACACACGGATGATGAGCTATCTAAGCAATTATATTAATTATATTTTTAATATGAGCTTTGTAAATTCTATTATACACAATTATTCAAACTTGTTTTAAAAAAACGTTGATCCTGAAACATTGGTAAAGTTAGGTCATTGACCAGAAAAATTTGAAAAGATGCTGGTGGAATATGTGCTATTTAAATTTTTCGGACATACCAGAATATATATTAAAACGGTATGATTTGTTTCCGCCAGCTAATGAGCCGAGATTAAGGGCAAAAGATTAAAAATGAATCTCCAAGCCAAAATAGTAATCTGACGTTTGGCTCTCTGGCTCTCATTATACCCTATTCTAAGGGTATATTAATTTTGACGCATAGTTTGTAACATACCTTAATATTGCCCGTAGACCCCTAAAAGTTACTATATTTATGATCAGCATCAATAGTAATGCCGATCTAGCCATGTCCGTCCGTCCGTCTGTAGCCAAAAATTAGGCCTTTAAACTGGACCTAGAGAGCTGAAATTTTAACCATATACTCTCTAGGGTCCCGAAATAATCAAGTTTACGAATTTTTGAAATCCGCCCACAGACACGCCCACAAAATCAAAAAAACCAAATTTTGGAAAAAATCGAATTTTGAGCTAGAAAGCTGAAATTTTTCATATATGATCTATGACTCCTAAAACTGCTCGGGATAAAAAATTTTCAAAATCCGCCCACTGACACGCCCACAAATAAATAAAATAATTTTTTTATACCCTATTCTAAGGGTATATTAATTTTTGAAAATCCAAAGTTTCAGCTAGGGAGCTGAAATTTATAGTATATACTCTCTATGGGCCCTTTATGCTCATGTGTAAATATTTTCAAAATTCGCCCACTGACACGCCCACAATTAATTTTTTTTTTTTTGAGAGTTCAAAGTTTGAGCTAGGGAGCTGAAATTTATAATATATACTCTCTAGGGGCCCTTTATTCTCATGTGTTAATTTTTTTTAAATCCGCCTACTGACACGCCCACAATTAAATAAAACAATTTTATTGAAACACCCAAGTTTGAGCTAGGGAGCTTTTTTTTTTTTTGATAAAATCCTTTAAATGTTATATAACAAAATATGTAGAGCGTTCTTAACAATTCAACCATACTTAGACTTTTGTCACGCCCACTTATGAGGGATAGGAATAAGAATAGGGTATCCAACAGTTCGCCCAAGCGGACTGTAGCCCGTCCCTATGTTTTTTTTCTCCATTTGAGACACTGAATGACATTTCAATAGAGAACAAATAAATATTTTATGTGGTACAGGGAAATAAGACCATCGGAATTAACCCTGCATTGGAATTAAAATCTTTCTGAATGATAAATAAGTCCACTGTACGAAGGTGGACTTGATTCCCACTTAAGTTGGGAATTAACCCTTTTCGCTCTTATATCTCCAATGCATAATACAGGTCCAAAATATATGATTGAAAATTATAGGTCCATCATCCTTTCTCTTTTTACTAATTTTTGTACTTATTCCATCGAACAATCGTGTGCAGGCTTATGTTCGTTATACAGATTTTGTAAATGCCTTCTGTAGAAATTTAAATTTTTTTTCATTCTAATATCCTGAAATGGTTACCGTCATATGTTTTAAACAGGAAAATGGTTATTAAACTTGCTAATTATTTGTCTGATATCATCATTGCTACCTCGGGAAATTCCTCAATTGTTCAAAATTATATCATGTTTGCTTTTCGCAGATAATTTCGAAATGTGTCTTAGAATTTCCGACTTATCTGACTGCCCTAATTTTTATACCCTATTCTAAGGGTATATTAATTTTAACGCATAGTTTGTAACATACCTTAATATTGCCCGTAGACCCCTAAAAGTTACTATATTTATGATCAGCATCGATAGTAATGTCGATCTAGCCATGTCCGTCCGTCCGTCCGTCCGTCCGTCTGTAGCCAAAAATTAGGCCTTTAAACTGGACGTAGAGAGCTGAAATTTTAACCATATACTCTCTAGGGTCCCGAAATAATCAAGTTTACGAATTTTTGAAATCCGCCCACAGACACGCCCACAAACTCAAAATAACCAAATTTTGGAAAAAATCGAATTTTGAGCTAGAAAGCTGAAATTTTTTATATATGATCTATGACTACTAAAACTGCTCGGGATAAAAAATTTTCAAAATCCGTCCACTGACACGCCCACAAATAAATAAAATATTTTTTTTTACCCTATTCTAAGGGTATATTAATTTTTGAAAATCCAAAGTTTCAGCTAGGGAGCTGAAATTTATAGTATATACTCTCTATGGGCCCTTTATGCTCATGTGTAAATATTTTCAAAATCCGCCCACAATTAATTTTTTTTTTTTTTAAATTCAAAGTTTGAGCTAGGGAGCTAAAATTTATAATATATACTCTCTAGTAGCCCTTTATTCTCATGTGTTATTTTTTTTTAAATCCGCCTGCTGACACGCCCACAATTAAATAAAACAATTTTATTGAAACACCCAAGTTTGAGCTAGGGAGCGTTTTGTTTTTGATAAAATCCTTTAAATGTTATATAACAAAATATGTAGAGCGTTCCTAACAATTCAACCATACTTAGACTTTTGTCACGCCCACTTATGAGGGATAGGAATAAGAATACGGTATCCAACAGTTCGCCCAAGCGGACTGTAGCCCGTCCCTATGTTTTTAAATGAAATTAACTTATTTGTATTCTGGTGTATTAATAATGACTAGGGGTCGCCCCATGGTCGAAATTCGACCAATTTATTCTATAAGTTGAAAAAAAAACCAAAGTCGACTGTTATACATATTAATCGGAGAATGAAATTTTTCGACATTGCATTCTCTGATTTCACATTATATAAAATGTTCCCGGCATTTTTAAGTAACTTCAAGCATTTTCAAGTAACTTCAAGCATGTCCAAGTAATTTCAAGTATGTTCAAGCATTTTCAAGTAACTTCAAGTATTTTCAAGCATTTTTAAGTAACTTCAAGTAACTTCAAGCATTTTCAAGTAACTTCAAGCATTTTCAAGTAACTTCAAGCATTTTCAAGTAACTTCAAGCATTTTCAAGTAACTTCATGATATATAATTTTTCCGTTCCGATTGGCAGACTATTGCCTCACACAGCAATGTTGTTGTTGTTGTAATTTCATCCAATTCGCTTCATTTTACCTGTTGTAATTCATAATGTATGTTATATATGTGGATAATTTTTGTATTGTGCACTTCTATATATTGCCCCCTACACAAATATATATAGTGTTGGCATATCTATGTGACGTATAATAGTAAAAATGGGTGGAAACACGTTATAGGCAACTCCGTATTAATATATAGTTCAATAACTTCAAGCATTTTCAAGTAACTTGAAGCATGTCCAAGTACTTTCAAGTATGTTCAAGCATTATCAAGTAACTTCAAGTTTTCAATCATTTTCAAGTAACTTCAAGTATTTTCAAGCATTTTTAAGTAACTTCAAGTAACTTCAAGCATTTTCAAGTAACTTCAAGCATTTTCAAGTAACTTCATGATATAAAGATTTTCCGTTCCGATTGACAGATTATTGCCAATCGGCAATATTGTGTTGTTGTTGTAATTTCATCCAATTCGCTTCATTTTACCTGCAGTAATTCATAATGTGTGTTATATATGTGGATAATTTTTGTATTGTGCACTTCTATGTATTGCCCCCTACCCAAATATATATAGTGTTGGTCTATCTATGTGACGCATAATAGCAAAAATGGGTGGAAACACGTTATAGGCAACTCCGTATTAATATATAGACTAGGGGTCGCCCCATGATCGAAATTCGACCAATTTATTCTATAAGTTGAATATAAAATTTTTCCGCATTTTTAAGTAACTTCAAGCATTTTCAAGTAACTTCAAGCATGTCCAAGTAATTCCAAGTATGTTCAAGCATTATCAAGTAACTTCAAGTTTTCAAGCGTTTTCAAGTAACTTCAAGCATTTTGAAGTAACTTAAAGTAACTTCAAGGCATTTTCAGGTAACTTCAAGTAACTTCAAGCATTATCAAGTAACTTCAAGTATTTTCAAGCATTTTAAAATAACTTCAAGCATTTTCAAGTACCTTCAAGCATTTTCAATTAACTTCAAGCATATCCAAGTAACTTCAAGTATGTTCAAGCATTATCAAATGCATAACATGCACAGCAATGTTGTTGTTGGTAACTTCAAGTAACTTCAAGTATTTTCAAGCATTTCCAAGTAAGTTCAAGCGTTTTCAAATAACTTCAGCATTTTCAAGTAACTTCAAGCATTTTCAAGTAACTTCAAGCATGTCCAAGTAACTTCAAGTATTTTCAAGCATTTGCAAGTAACTTCAAGCATTTTCAAGTACCTTCAAGTATGTTCAAGCATTATCAAATGCATAACATGCACAGCAATGTTGTTGTTGGTAACTTCAAGTAACTTGAAGCATTTTCAATCATTTTCAAGTAACTTCAAGCATTTTCAAGTAACTTCATGATATAAAATTTGTCCATTCCAATTGGCAGATTATTGCCTCACACCGCAATGATGTTGTTGTAATTCATAATGTGTGTTATATATGTGGATAATTTTTGTATTGTGCACTTCTATGTATTGCCCCCTACCCAAATATATATAGTGTTGGCATATCTATGTAACGGATAATAGCAAAAAAGGGGGGAAACACGTTATAGGAAACTCCGCATTCATATATAGATTTGGAGCTTAGTATGGGTAAATGCAAGTTTTTTTTTGTTTTCCGATCAACCTGCACCACTCTTTATACTTATGCTGCTAGCGGTGTAACATTTAGTCGTGCTTTTGAGGTTAAACACCTCTGGGTACTTTTTGACACGCAGTTAACCCTTTCGTGCCCAGTATAGTATGTGTACTACATGAACTTTGTGTGTTTATAGTTTTCATAAAATTCACGCTAGGCTTTCAAATATTGACATAAGTTATTGCTAGAACCCTCCCTTCCAGTAAAAAAAACTTCAGCAGATGCCACTGAAAGCGATAGAGGGATTCATTTTAATTGTCTGTCACACAGCTTTGAAAGATTAGCGGTATCCAAGAAAAGTAGAAAATTGGTAAGTCTCTAAAATTGTGAAAAAAAACCTTAAAAATAGTGAAATTACTTTCACGGTCTCAGTAAATTATTATATATTTACAATATTTTGAAAAATATATAAAAATGTGTGACCGAGCTACTTGTTTTCGTAATAAATATTCATTTCATTTTAAAATGACACCAGACACCTATGGAAGTTTTTCATTTTTTGGCATGTCAGTTGTATACTACACCAAGCACCTGTGGAATAAATTATTTTAATTTTTTAAGGCAACATGTTCCACCATCGATCGAAACACTTGGATGATGCAGGAAATAACAAAATATCATATACATTGTTATCGTCCTTTTTTAATTTTGTTTTCGGTGTTGACTTATTTCAGTCATAATAAGTCTGAATTTCATAAAAAAAAATTTTTCCTGTAGCTACAATACAAAGCCGTCATGAAAGGGTTAAGTTTCAGTTTGCACATCGATCGCATGGTGTCTAAATCCTATTCACTATTGGCTTTCATAAAAAGAAACTCGGATGATTTTCGTGACCGACAAATGGGTCGCTCTTTTGCTCTTTAGCACGCTCTAGATTAGAATACTGCTGCGTAATCTAGGACCCTTGCTTTGAAGTTCATTCATCACGAATTGAACGCGTCCAGAAATCTTTTGCCTACCTTGCACTCCGTAGAATTAACTTAGGTTCTGAGCTACCACCTTACAAAACTCGGTGAAACCGAAAGACTTTCCATTCTCGGTATGTGTTTCAATGACAACCTTCGTTGGAATGACCACATATTCGATGTCGCCAAGAACGCTGCGAAATGTCAAGGCTTCCTTAAGCGATGTAAGAAATATTTCACCCCATCTGATCTGACTACAATTTATAAGGCGTTTATTCCTCCGAAACTCGAGTACTACGCTCATATCGGGTCTGGTGCACCAATAACTTATTTGGAGCTACTTGACAGGATCCAAAAACGCGCGATAAAACTCATAGGCGACCGAGACATCGCGAGATCGATTGACTCTATTAGTCATCGTCGCAATGTCTCCTGTCTTTCGTTATTTCATCGGTATTTCCACCGTAAGTGCTCTACCGAAATAGCCAGTTGCATTCCACCCCTTGAACATTTCATCAGCAATACTCGCCATGCAATTCGGACGTACAGTGAAGAATAAAGGGTCTTTCCTCAGCCGTACAACACGAATGTGGAATACTCTTCCGCGCTCAAGTACCATTCATGGATAATGGCAGTGTTTGTGGGTTTCGCTTTAATGACAGTAGACAGGATTGTGTTTTGGAAGCATTGAATTCCACTCTATTGGTTTTACCCCACTGAGTTATGCTGTTCAGATCGGAATTTAATGAGCTTAACATACGTTGCCGTTTCAGTTCCACACCCGAAGAAGTGGGGCGTGACCCAAGAAACGAGAATGAAAAGCTGAGGATACTGTCATCAGCAAAGGAATGGATTGGATTAGACGTAACAGACAGGAGATCGTTTATAAAAATGAGAAAGAGAGTCGGGGACAGGACATAGCCTTGGGGAACATATATAATCTGTTTTGTTTGTACCTGGTAGATAAATATAAATAAATATAAATATAAACATATTATAAATATAGAATTAAATCAAAATCGGAAGAATACAAGTAAGAATCAACTCTTAAAAAACGTAACGTATTTTAATAATATTCCCAACAATACACCTACCGCAACCTTGCACTTACTCTAAATAAAACAAAATATCTGTGGTAATTTCAGGTAGCCGGATTTAACTTTACATTATTTCTATTATTTCTTACGTTGGGTTGGAAATGGTGTTAACTCCTTTATGGTGCTAATTCTCATGGAATTCTCCCTTCTACTCGTATTTGAAAATCATATCTGGTAAGTAATGCCCCTCATTTTTTTTTGTCACTAAATAAGCGGATTTTTAAAGTTTGTCATGACCATACCAGCGTAGCGGGTATGTCGGCGATTTCTGCCAGGATGTTGGCCTTCAGGTCTTAAAGAGTCCTTGGACGGTTGATTGCGGGATTTCAAAAAACCCCACAGTGCCTCAATGTTCGCAGGTGATTTGATGTGCTGAGGGACTGCAGTACTTCGTCTTCTCACACTCGCGGTTCGTCTAAACGTAGTCACCTATGTAACAGTTGATCTCCGGGACAGCGCTTAACGAGGCGCGCTGGGTTGCCATTGCAACCGTTCGCACGCACGCTACTCAGTGTTCTAACCCGGGATGTCGACTGATCTGGAAAGAAAACAAAATTTTAGAACCACATCTGTCGCATGAGATCACCGCCACTAGGACACACAATTTCAAAAAAAAATAGTTATGTTGCACTCTGGAATTTTATTTTATTTATTAATTTTCGGCAATGAATACGAATAAACTGCTTTACTTTATAATTAACAGCTAGAATATGCGAGAATGAGTTGATTTGTTATGCACTTACTTAACACAAACTAAACTTAACTGTTCCAAAAAAAACAAGCGACATCAAATGCAAATGTTGGTACACTCTCAAAAAGAGCTTCTTATTTTTTTTTAATGTTTGACATCTTGTACTGTAGAGAGTCGTACGTGTGTTGACAAACTAAACATTACATGCAAACGCGTTTTTTTCCCGGATTTCTTTTTAATCTTGTGTTAAGTACAATAAAATTTGTATGACAAATCTCGAGGTTTAGGAGAAAAATTACGTCAGTTTATTTCGGTAATCTCGGTTTAGTGCTCGTAGCATTAGCGTACCAGCTGGCGTTTAGGCGGCAGGTACAATTTCTAGAAATAGTTTTAAAATATCCCTAAATCTGTTTTTTTTCAGATTATATTTAAATCAAGCTATGAAAAGCATTGAAAAAAATATTTCCAACTCAACATTTTTATAAATAAAACTAAGCTGATTTATAATTGTTTTGAAATTTATAGAAAATCGCCCATCTTCCCTAGGCCGGGGAAATAGACGGCCTCCCCTTCTTCCCATTTTAAATACTGCTTGTAATTGGTCCCTCTACACTACAAGAATTCGCTACTTTTTTGCGACGCTGATGTTAAACTTCTCTTGCCTTTTGATATATTGGAAAGAGAAAACGATAGACATGAATTGAATACTCAGTAAGCAACATTTTTAACAACCATATTTTGTTTTTATTTGTGCTATTATACCCTATTCTAAAGGTATATTGATTTTAACTTATAGCTTTTAACATAATTGAATATTGCCCGTACACGCCTAAAAGTTATTATATTCGTGTTGAGCATCGATTGTATTATCGATCTAGTCATGTTCGTCCTTCCGCCCGTCAGTCGGCAAAAATTAGGCCTACAACTCCAGCTAGAAAGCTGAAATTTTAAATGTTGACTCTCTAGGAGCCCGATATAATCACGTGCAAGAACTTTTCAAATTCGCCCACAAAACTAATTTGAAATGCATTATCTCTACGGGCCCGAAATGCTTGCGTGCTTAGAATTTTAATTTTAAAACGACAGAAAGCATTGGAAATGAAAGTCTTATTCCTTGAGCAAAGTATGTAGATTAAGTCGTTTTCAAAAATTCCTTAATGCAAAATTTAACAAAACCTAAACTTATTAAAAATTTACTCAAACTTAGATTTTTGCGAAGCCCACTTTATTTGGGATAGGAATAGGTATAGGGTATCCATCAGTTTGCCCAAGAGGACTGTTTTTTTTATTAATTGAAATATTTATACTTTTGATATTAATTATCAATTTAGAATGGACAAGTTTTTTTTTATATAAAATAATTATGTAGATATGTAAAAATCACCATTATTTGTGTTTTTTTTTTTTTTTTTTAAAGAAGACAGGTGGTTCATATATGCCTTATTACTTTATACCCAAAAACGAGAGACTCTTTAAATCTATTCCTACAAATGTAGTCCAAAATCTATGCACCTTCTATTCCTTTTTGCACTTTCTTCCTTATTAGCAATCACAATTGAACTAGAAAGGCCTGTTTAACTTTTTTTCATCAAATAATGCAAATAACCTTCATACTGATATCAGGAGTAAATATTACTTCTCCATGTTTATCTACCAATGATTACTTTCGCTCGGTCGCAATTTAATCAAATACCGTTGAGTTTTGATAACATTTCTCCTATCATTCCTCCTTCAAAAAGGCGATTTTATTTACCCGATTAACATATTCAGCATATTCCAAATACTTCCTTAATCAAAAGCGACCTTAATATCCTCCATACAAAATTACCCCAATAATTTACCCCGTGACATTCATTCCGCCCGAAAAAGGTAACGCAAAAGAAAACTGTGAGTTTCACAATGCCAGCCCCCACCGCACTAAAGACAAAAAAAGGGCCAGCTAACACAACCTAACTCATAACTCGGCTATCCGAAAGCCGAAATAGTTTTCCCTCAAAATGTCTTTTCGCAGAGATAAATCAAAAGCTTCTCGTATGTCCTCATGCGGCTCCTTTTAAACTCACACCGCCCAACAAAAAAGTCATACTATTATGAATTCTATTTAAATGGTAATCAGTTACCCTTTTTGCTGAGGGTGAAGATTGATCTTTTTTTATTACGGCTTTCAGAGATTTTTCTTTTCTATCACATTTTTGTCAGCACAAAAAAAAACAGAGAATAGTGGTTCCACAGCAGCACTGTACATTTTACGGAAGAGCTATCACATTATTCTGAAAATGTAAATTTGTTAGAATTTTCTATTCATTTTTTTATCGAATCATATAATTTTCTAATATTCAAAGGAGTAGAGAAAACGGAGAAAAAAAAATTGAGTGCTAATTTTGATAAGCCGGCCAATGGGGTAAAAACGGGTAAAAACTTTACATAAGTTTCGGGAATTTTGTTCAATATTAGATTACAAAAACAAAACAAAAAACTATGAAACTTAAAGGTATGTATATGCAAAAGGTATCAAGTGTAAAGTTTTTTTCTTACTTCTTTTCAACTTATTTATCGTGCTGAGCAAGAATATTATTTACGGCCGCACATAAAGTGTCATTATCCGCAATAGCATTATTTAATTTTCCCCCTTTTGGGAGTTGTACTTTTCAACAAATTTCAATTTAAAGAAATTTATTTCATCGTTAAGCCACATAATGCACTGTATGTATACAGTCAAGAGTAAACATTATTTAACGTAATTATGTACATATAAGCGAGATGGATGCAATTAAATGGCAATGGTATGAGTAGCGTTACATATTGCGAAAACTGAATCGCTGAGCCATTAAATTGCAAACAGTTTTTTGCATATTATTTCGGATTTTTATTATAATTTTCTACGTAATATTTAACAGAGATTAAATACCAAAAGTCCTTTATTATAATAATTATTATTATAGCGGCAGACACATTGTTAACGTGTATTATTATGAAAATCGTGTGTCCTTGTGGCGTTTGTGAATGTATAAATTTGTGGTTATGATGAGCTGGGTATGTGCATGCTGCAGTGCTGTAGAAAGATACGTGGATATGAAGAAGGACATGCAAATCACAAAAGGATTACGTCGAAGTTATGAAACCGCAATGTCGGGCTACATGCGGGTGTAAATATTCTGCCTACAAATTACGAAATCTTTTAGCAGTGGCCCCGACAAGAAAAAGTTAAATAGTTAAATAAGTAATTTTGAAATTTTAATAACTACTAGTAGGTATAGCCCCTGTCAACAAGAGTGACCTAGTTTTTGAGCAATCAAAATCAATACATATCAGTCGGATAGTCGGATACGTAAGTGAACTTGCAAAGTCAAAAGTAGAGAAATTATATATACATGTCCCTGCACTACTCCCGCTTGGCAAGACATGTAATCCTTTAAGTTATAGTACAACTCTAGTACCCACTAACTTGTATTTGGAACATTAATATACCATGTATATGATATTTGAAAACCAGCGAAGACATCTGAACTGAATTCCCAAAAATGCTTTTGTATAGAGCTCGCAAAATTTGGAATTTGCTCCCGAGGGGAGAGTACGATAACTAAGGAGGCGATAAATAATGGATTCTTATTAAAGGGTAAGATACAAGCATTTTTTATTATTAGATGGGGGGGGGGGGGTTATATCCCTTTAAGTTAGGTTATGTTATAGTGGCAGTCGGCAGAAGCTGACACACTTAGACCAATAAAAGGCCCATTGTGATACCACGCGGATCTATCTTCTTCCTACTCGTTGAACCAGTTGAAGCTTTTGATGAAGCTTGAAAGACTTTTAATGTCGATGTTTATTGGATCGTTGAGATCATTGTAAAAGAAAGATCCTAAATGGAGTTTTCGTCTTTGATAGAGAGCACGGCATGTGCAGAGAAGGTTTAGAATAGTCTCCTTCTCCTCCTCGTCCAAGCAGTAGTCATTTGTAAAGACGCCAAGCCTTGTTGCATGCTTGCATATGAGACAGTGTCCGGTGATTACACCAATTGTAGTAGAATGTGCAGTCTGTACAGAGATATCATGCACTTAGAGCGTTTCAGATCCTGCTTTGGCCAAATCTGTTTCGTCACTATACAAGTGTTGCCACTTGTCCACCTAAGGTTAGTTTTGTCAATGACATATTGAGTTTTTTTAAAGCTCAAAACGCGTGAATATAGTAGAGTATCACACGTAGATCCCATCAATAGTAATGTTAATGGGGGGGGGGGGGCATGCTTGGCGCTACACAACCTTGCAAATAAACAACCTCGCACTAACTCTTAATTCAAAAGTGAGCCCAACCAGGGGGGTGCAGGGGGTCAGCGCGTCCCCCCATTAATATTATGGGATAAAGATGTTACACTCTACTAAATTCACAAAATTTAAGTCTAAAAAAAAAGAAATAATAATAATTACATCAATTTACCAATAATATCTATCAAAATTGGGGTTTTGAAAGGCTTACAACTCCTAAGCGGGTGGAGATAGATCCACTCGTTCATAGTCAATAATGTTTGCATTTAATGTTTACATTTAACCGCTCTACAAAGGCGTTTTAATTATTTGTTGTTTTCTACTCGTTTGTAGAATCTCCTTACATTTTCTGTACCTGAACGTTAAGTACACCATATTTTAAATTGTAAATATAACTTCAAGTATCTACTGTATAATTGCAGATTTCCACAATCCTTTCCACTATATATTTCTGCTGTGGCTCGTTGAGCACTCCTCTGGAACTGTGTTTGTCTGAAATGTTGACCTCCGATGAGTATAGCAATAAAATAGTTTTTGCTAGAAAATGTTGGCAAAATTAATTCAATGGTTCACTGTTTGTAAATTATGTACTAATTTCAGACAGTTATAACTTTCAAACCAAATGTTAGATTGCAAGCCATCAGAATCATTTTTATTAAATAGTCCGTGCAATTTGATCGTGATCGATTTTACTTAACGTTACCAACTTTTAGAAATTCGTTTTCGATATTTTGGTTCTGTGCGCCAAGTTTGAGCACACACCCGACACAGTCGACCATCTGAGACCGCTTTTCGCAGTTTTGTTGACAATTTTCTCACGGCAAATGGCTTGTAAAACTATTCAAATAATTGCAGAATGTATTCTCTGGATTGAACACCAATAAATGGCTATTTAACCCTTTAACGCATGACAACTTGGATTTGATTGGAAAAATATTTTTGTTCATGCTGTTAGACAGTTTAAAAAAAATCGCCAAAAAATGTTAACGTCCTTATTAAGACAGTTATGGGATTTTCTTTGAATATGTCATATATGACACATCATGCGATTACCGATGTAGAATTTGTTATGAATTGAGCAATTATTTTGATATTTTTTAAAATTTACATTGTGTTAAATAACCAACTAATCAAACGGTTTTTGTGTGATAACAGAAGTGCAGTTAGGCAACGAAGCTTTTCATGAACTCACATTGGCCTATTTTCCGTCAATTTACATTTAATGTTTGAAGGAACAACAACAACTTGTGATTGCTACCACGTAAGGTGGGGGCTGGAGTTATAAAAACAATCAATCACCATTTCAGGCAGAGCTTTACCTGTGGCTTCGATGGCGGAGTGTAAAGTGTGAAAAGGGGGGAAAAGAGTTTTTTAATAAACGATGGAAGCTTTGAATCCATGGAAAGTTGGCAGCCTAACTGCACGTGTGTCATCACAAAAGGACAACTTGAAATGTTATTAATTCATGATCCGTGTCAAATTGTTAACTCTCTCCCTTTCTCACCCAGTCTAACGAATTGTAAGCCAATGAATCCTATATTTTGAAATAGTTGCCTGTTCTTTTAAATAGATAAACAATAAAACCTTATTTAGAGCTGAACTTGTGACTTCCATGGCGGGGTGCATAGTGTGCTAGTCTGGGAAGACGCTGGTCTAGCTTCAAGCCCCATTAAGGGACAGGTTTATTTCGACAATAATAAATGAAATAGGCTTGCATGAAAAAAAGGAGTCTGATGACCGGTTGTGGGTTGTGGCAAGCCGCGAAGCGTCGGTAACTCCAGCCAACGCCTCACGTGGTAGCAATCACAACAAGTGCAAACAAGGATAATTTAGAATAATTTCTGGGTGGAACCAAAATAAGGACTAATTTTATGACCTTATTGGGAATAGCATCATAAAAATTGAACTTATCTGCCCTATCCCAATTTTGTTTTTACAACATAATCATAATAAAGCCTTTTTTTATTATTGCATCTGGTATTTCTCATATTATGGAAGGATTTAACAAAATTCGGTAAATTAAATCCAGAAACAACCTGTTCGTAAGCACGTGGAATGGAGTGTATGTTTGTTTTTGTAATAATTTGTTTGAAAAGATTTTTTTAATAAATTTATATTGAAGGTGTTTTTTCTGCAACTCAGTAGTAAATCACTCTTTGAGATCAGATAAAACCATATATACTTACTCCAAACTCATTGAAAAAAGATAGTTTTCAATGACTTAATGTTTCAGGAATCTATTGGCAAAATAACAATTCACTTCAATTCAACTCAACTTTATTGAGACATTTAAAAAATCAGTAGGGGAAGGTTGTGTACCTTGGTCCGATTGTACCTTGGTCCGAGTGCCAATTTTCAGAAAAATACAAAGCACGCAAAAACCTTTCCTTCTGTGATATGTTGATCTTCTGTTCAATTGTCTTCTCAGTTTCTTTTTGAAGGCACAGCTGCACGAGTCGGCAGAAAAAATAATAAACATTGTTTTCAATGAAAAAAGTATTTTTTTTATCTCTTTTCTGAAGTTATGTAGTGCTTAGTTTTCTGTCTCTTTTCCGCTACTTTAATCGATTTCGGTAAGTGTATTAATAATCTTTTGGTAGGAACACATTGTCGTTCGTATGTGGTTTGAATACTACGTTAAAATTTGTTTGGCTAAAGTGGTGTAAGTGTACCTTGGACATATCATAGCGCGTGTACCTTGGACCATAGGTTTGTCCTTTAATGAAAATTTTTAAATAATATTGAAGTGATAAATTTGTTTTTCTTTTATGTTGTTCTCTTAAAGTAAGTTTTTAAATAATATTGAAGTCCTTTGTTAAATTTTTTTTAGTAAAAGAGTTTTTTTTATTTAATACTATTATTTGAAATAATTTTTTTTTAATCAAGTACAAAAGCTTTAAGATAATGGTTTGTTGTTTGCTGTTTTTTTTGAAATAAATAAAGAATGGTACCATGTTTGCTTTTTATTGAAATAAATTAAAGTTTTCACCTTTAAACTATAGGAAAACTTTCAATAATATTTTCGGTCCAAGGTAGGTACAATACTCCGTGGAAAAAAGGTACAATCACGTCTTGTACCTTGGACCGTTTGAGGTTAGCATATAAAATCAAAGTTTTCTAAGGAATAGTTAGCAATATCCTCTTGGTAGTTTCGCCATATCATAGAACAGACTTCAGGTAGTAAGAAAAAAAAAGAAAAACTAATGAAAAAAAGACACATAAAATATTGGCAAAAAACTGAAATCCGGACCGAGATACACTACCTTCCCCTACATTTATTTTGTTACCTTAACGATCTATATATTTGCCGACTTTCGTAAGGGTCTGGCTGAACTTCAATCGAATTAAATTTATTACTAGATTTAAACTTATGATTGGTGGGCATAAATATTTACAAATCTGTTTTATTTTGGCGTGTACACTCGCTCCCGGCGTACATTTTAACTTTGCTTCTATTGAGCACTTAATATTTTTTTTTTAAATATGTCTAAAAACTAAGACATATACTAAATGGAAAAAATAATTCAAAGGACAGTTTCAGTATAAAACATATTTATATTATGGAAAAGTAAAGGTGCATTAGCTGAAGTCATTTAATAATGGCTTCCTACCCATCAAATTAGTACATAAATATAGCTTTATCTCCTTACTGATTTATATATTACTATATGAACACAAACAGATAAAACTAAATTTGACGACGGTCTACGTATGTACTTAAGTCAAAATAATTTTATCCTCTATGATTACCATGTAGCGCCTTGTTATAAAAAGGCACAAGAAGATTTCTATTTGTATTTGGTCTTATCTGAGGAGCAGATTCACTGTGCAGAAGGTTAGCCGGCGAAAGTTAGTAGTTATCGCTTATACTGAGACTGATAAAGAGCCAAGTCTTCCAGCCTTTAGGGGTGTCACTTTAGTGGCTTTATACAAGCTCTTATTGGAGAACCAGTTTTTATTCGGTGTCCCAAACTTTCCACTATAAAAACTAAGAATCTTTCTTTCAAATATCTCCAGCTCT
Source organism: Portevinia maculata (assembly GCA_949715645.1). Taxonomy (NCBI): domain Eukaryota; kingdom Metazoa; phylum Arthropoda; class Insecta; order Diptera; family Syrphidae; genus Portevinia; species Portevinia maculata. Next base: position 63,790,756 of record OX454525.1, on the reverse strand, counting down.
CTTGCTACAGATTGAGAAATGCTAAGCCAAATACCAAACCCATAGGTTAAAATAGGTCTAATGAGTGTTTTATCCAAACGAACTTTTGTGTTTTCTGACATATGTTTGGAGTACATCAAAGGTTTCAACTTCGATGTCACTATTTTGGCATTCACTAAGGCCTTCCTAGCATGTTTGTTGAAAACAAATCGATTTTGGAGGTTTATACGTTACAGTTTTGGTTTAACTATTAAAGGAAGGTTATATCCATTGACAGCGAGATAATGACCCCTCCGCTTGAATTTCTAAGGAAAGTAAGGCTACATTTCCCAATGTTGATTTTTAAGCCCCAGCTTTTAAAATAATTTTCCATGGTAGGAATTTTTTCTTTTATCTTGTGAAGTGCAATATTTGGCTTTTTGTCGCTTGCTAAGAGTACAGTAAGCCGCAAGGTTTCCGCACCACAAAATCTACAAAAGGGAAAACATGGAGAAATATATTGAAAAGTGTTGGGCCCAATATCGATCCTTGGGTCACACCTCAAAGGACTGCTATTTGATCAGAAAATTCTGATCATATGTGTCAGAAGTAAATCTGTCCTCAAAAAAACTTTATATACATAATTAGGTAGGTAGGTAGGTAGGTTGGTAAAATAACTTAATGCCAAATAAATTAGTGACAGTAATTGCTGTTAAGGTCATATCTTAGATTAATATTTCATTGTTAGTTAATATCATGTGTTTTTTTAAGAAGATCCTTTTTTGGTCGACCACGATTTTTTGTGCAACATTTTCAAATTCGCCTGCGATAACCACGGTACAAAATCGAAAATTGTTCCCAACTTAACATAATTGTTCCCGGTTAACAGATAAAAGGATAAATGAGTTATTATTGAGTTGTGGAAAAAACACCCAAATTATTTAAAAGTATCATTATGGGAAAGTTGTTAGAATTTTGAAAGGATGCCGAGAAAAAAATTGCAAAAATAAATAATTTTTCATTGAAAAAACCAGTCCAAAGAGGTGCTATTTTCTATCTATTTATCCATTAAAAGAATGGATAGAAAAATAAAATAAAATATAAATATTAGCAATTCCGTTTTTGCATTTATGCCAGGGCGGGGGTGATAGCCCTTGTTATGGGCTGTTTAACGGTCCGTAGCTTAATTATCCTCGAGCAGTATTTCGAGTACTTTTCATCCAACGCCCTATTGTAATTATTTTTTTAAATATTTTTTGGTGGCATTACAATAGGTTGTTGTTGCCTTGCGGGCAAACAGGGTCTTTAATTGAAAAAGAGTATTTATAGAGGGTCTGAGTCGGGCGGGATGGTATGGTAATACTTGTTATGACCTTTCTAACGGTTTATAACATTACTGTCATCTAGCGGTATTTCAAGTACTTCTCATCCAACGACCTATTGGAATTATTTTGTTTGTGTTCTTCATTTTGTTTCGTCGGCCCGCCGTATTGCTGCAGAAAAAAACACGCACTTCAACAGACAACTAAAATGCGAATTTCATATGCGTTAAATGTTTATAACAAGTGAATGGCACCTTACACTCAATTTCGAAAATGTATGCGTCCGTAGATCGTCACCCGCTGGCAGAACTCCATGTCAGAGGGGGAGCGAGCAATAAACCTTATAACCAAGTTACCCCAGATGTAATAGCTCGGGTGCCCCTTAAATTATCGCCAAAATGTAGAGGCGACCATTTCTGCTGGCGCAATTGTCACTATAGCTCCACCAGCATTAGTGTTGTAATCCAAATTACACTGGTGATGGTTTTGCCGCCATTACCACCATGGAGTGTGGTGTAATTAATGCCATTCGGAAGCACGATGCCAGAACTGAAAATATATTAAAATTTGTTGCACAATTCGGAGTTTTGTACTTTATGCTCGTGGTCCTTAGACAAACGGTGGTTGTGGTGGTCATTGCCGTTCTGAAACTCTCTATTCCGATATTTTATGCCTGTGCTCTAGTTGAAATTGCAAGCCATGACCATTTTTCAAACGCACTATTTTTCCACTCTGACCGAAATGATTATTTGGCAAAAGTTTATTGGCTGCAAGGACGAATGCTACAACAACTGGTGAACTGTTGTTATTTTGGTCAAAATGACTGGCTACATTGCTGGCTGCTGGATTGTTTTTTTAACAAAAGAAATTCATGTTTACCACTTGATGTTTTCGCTCCGTTTTGTTGGATTTTCCGCCTAGAAAAGTTGTTTCGAATAGCTTGGGGGTTGGCTCTGATACTCACGGTACCTACCTACCTTTTTTGTTATTGGTAAACAATTTAAAATCAGTTGGGAGTAAACTTTTTATGTGTTTCTAAATAACATTGAAAATGCTTCTCTCTTCGATTTTTTTTAATTAAAACTGAAAGGCAATTGTAAAAACATGTGGACTAGTTAGCGCTACTCCAGTTATATAATAAGATCAATGTGGTTAGTGAAACAGCATGTGGGTAACATTCCATAAGCATGTTATTTATTTTGTAACTATAACCCAACAATGTTTGTTTTTTCGTTCACTATGAAACAAAACTCTCAAAATATTATTCTCTTATTATCAATGGTCATGAAGCTCAATAAACAAGTGGGGTAAGTGCGATTTCCGTCCACCGGAGTCACATGGTGGGTGTCAGAAGATTGCCTACTCAGTTTTCTCGGTAACGGGTGAAGCGATGTCAAAGAAATTTTTAATTACATAATGCTAATACTACTATCTTGAACCAATTTGCGTACTAAGATTTTCAAAATATTTGTTTATAAAGTTTTCATTCATACTACTAAAAAATAAATAAAATAGTTTTGTGTTACATGTTATAAATGGAAAACAGTTATGCTTGCAAAAAGTGCGTCTAAAAATACCATAAAGCATTATTCATGCTATATAAAATCATGAGTACATATATTGCCTCGGACTTACTATTTATTAGCGAGTAGAGAAAGGGATACACCTGGCATGGTAGGTTAGGTTGGGGTGGCTTTCAGCCTAAGGCCAAACCCACTTAGACCAATGTTAGGTCCATTGTGATACTACACGGATCTAGGGGTTTCTTTCACGTCATTTGAATAAACGCCAAACATCGATGCATGCCTGAGATAGGTGCCATTACAGACAGTGCCCTGTAATGGCACCTATAGGGGAGCTAATATGCAGTCGGTTTAGTGAGATTAGACTCTTAAAGCGTCGCAGGTCCACCTTTGACCAGATATGCTTAGTCGCTAGACATGTATGTACTTGTAAACCTAAATTTTGTTCTCTTGATTGCGGATAGCTTGAATTAAAGGTTGCAAGTAGCGATTGGTATACCCAGAAAAACCTTGTCAGGTAAAAGATGTAGTGTCTGTGTCATTTTTTGTCGCTCCAGCGTTTTAAGGAACCATGATAGACTAATAGGTCTGAGGTCTTTTGGACTGACATGTGGGTATTTCCCGGCTTTGAGTATGAAGACCTACACCTGACATAGAGAAAATAGAAATAGAATTTGAAAAAAGAAATTAACAAAATTCAAGTGTTTGAGAATATTATGTAATTCAAGTTTTTGAGAATTTGAGAAAATAAAACTTAAAAAATTAGCACCATTGCGTACTGTGTCAGAGAATATAATATATATATAAATGTACACATCCTTCAATTTATTGAAGCGATCATGATTTCGAACAGAGCCTTCAAAATGGACTTCAAACAATTTATCCTGTTGCTGAAATTAAAGGCGGTTGGTTCCATTATCTAAGAGCACTTAGGAGAAACCGTCAAGAAACAACAATTTTAATTTTGAATGGCTAATGGAAATCCACAACGTTTTTCTAAATATTGTTTGTTTGACTTATGTCTCATCTTCGACTAAAAAATTTTGGAACTTATGTCCCGATGGGGTTCAATTCGCTTAAAAGGCTTTAAACAGGATGAGGCACGACAAACATGTAAATTTCGATTTATGACGTAATAATAAATAAAGTTTGTTGTTTTAAAAAAACCGACAACCGCTTTTTTCAAAAACCGATTATTTGCAACAGTCTAAACCGGAGTGAAAAAAAAACACCGAAAACCGGTTATTTTGCAAAAACCGCCATCCCTAGTGTTTGGATCTATTTTGTGTTTCATTCATAAGTTAACGCTTCAACTGTTTCAAACGAAATTTTGTTCATCTCTCCGACTTTCCAGGAGCTTAACCATAACATTATTAAATAACTTGTGGTAAGTACAACCACAGGGGCCATACCTTCCTCCGTAGTACACTAGTCAAGTCCCTGCAAGGTGTAAGTGCTACCGACATAAAATCAACTTCCGGCGAAAAGAGGAATGAATTAAATTGCAAAGGACTGAGAAATACATTTCCTTTAATGTTTTCTTTATTTCTCTACTGGAAAGCTTGATCGCCTCGAATTCTGGTCACAAAGTGATTCAATAGCAAAGGCAAAATGAAGATGCCAAGTGAATATATGAATAATGATAATTTTCGAAATTTCCCTGAATGTGGCGCATATCATTGCTACTTCAGTGCATTTGTATGCAGCGGAAGGACACTTTGTCCGGAGAGAAGTCACAGCCAAATATATTTCTATATTCAGCTTCTATGTGTGTGTGCTTATAGTGATTGCCGCCCGTGACCGACCATTGGAGGTGGATTTGTTAGCATCGAACGTAAACAACTCATTTATATGCGGCTAAGCTGTTAGTTGGCAGAGTGGACACTTTGCCAGATGTGTAAACAAAAGGAGTAAGATCCAAGCAAATGCATTTATTTATGAGAAATATCTATATTATCACCTTTATGGGACTTTGGAAAAGTTTGATAAATGAGAAGCGAGAGGTTAGGGTCCAGAAGGAATTGAAGTTGCAAGTACCGACTTAAGATATGAAGCACCTATTAAAGGGGTTTTTGAATTAAACACTTTCGCAAAGAGTGGAGAGGATGTATGACGGATGTAAATAAATTCTGCCATAGTGTCTCGCGATCGCGATATTAAACTTCGGTGGGTGCTTATCAACGCATCTGAAAGAATCTGAAAAAAATTACAACAAATTCAGTTTAGCCTTTTTTACGAAAGACTGAAGAAAAAAAAAATTATTTAAGATTTTTTTGAGAAATATTTATCCAACCTTATTTGTTCTGGTGGCAATCCATACTTGGAAATATTAGATACATATGTTCTTGAGTTTTTATTAAAAAGCACCTGTTTTTTTTTATAAACAAAATAAAAAAATAAATGGAACATAGGGAGGGGCTACAGCCCGCTTTTGCGAGCTGTTTGATACCCTATTCTTATTCCTATCCCTCATAATTGGGCGTGACAAAAGTCTTAGTATGGTTGAATTGTTAAGAACGCTCTACATATGTATTTTGTTATATAACTTTATAAGGATTTAATCGAAAAAAACGAAGATTTTGTAAAAAAACGCTCCCTAGCTCAAACTTTGGTTTTCCAATAAAATTGTTTTATTTAATTGTTGGCGTGTCAGTAAGAGGATTTAAAAAATATTTAAACATAAGTATAAAGGGCACCTAGAGAGTCTACAGGGTGTCCCTTAATTCATTGGCAATATTTTTGGGCATGATTTATGGGTATATTCTAAGGAAAAAATTGTTCTACAGTAAGGGCCTATCTACAACTTTTATATCATTTATTGAGGATTTAAGAAAAGGCTTACTTAGGTGTACCCTGACCCATGTTCACGATAATTGCGATGTTAGTACTTATGATAGAAATTTCGTTTAGGCCTCTATTTTTAGAAGAAATATTAGCCGTTGTAATTGCATTTAAATAAATTTTATATCTAAACTCAGTTTTAAGATATCCAATTTGCAACTTGTTCCATTTTTCCTGCCCATGCTAATTTTTTGACTTTCGGTTCAATTTTCTCCAGAAAATGCGTAATAAACATAACGTTTTAATATTTTTTTTAATGAAGGTAACAATAATAAAAACAAAACCTTACGACAAGTTTGTAGAAAAACCCATAGATTTTATGATACTTGGGAAAACATGTGTGCTTGAGTTTTTAAATTGTGCTGTGAGCTAATTCCGGAGCAAGCCATTTACTCTGTTCGCCATTGGGCGAAATGGACCCCTTTATGTCATCTCCACGGCTCCAACCCAGCCCTAATTATTATTTATTATAATTACTAGCTGATAACTCATCAAAAACGACGGTAAATTACAGCTACAACTGTTTCGTTTGAGAAATGGCATTGTTGGCAGTGATTTTTACCGGTTGTTTTATAAAAAAGATGGAAAGCATCGAAAACCGAAGATTGGAACATAAACCCTAACTCAATCCACCACTACCACTAACCCCAGTTCACCATGATGCCATCGCTAGGCTTTTTATCATGGAAGGTATTCAGACGTAGTTGCCTCTTTGACTGCATATTTATATGTATCCCAGAGTTTTTTTCCGGTAATGTGCAAGATGCATGCATTTAGGTATATGACATTGTGTGCTGTGTCACATAAGCAATATTTAATTTCTTTTCATTATTAGGTAACGACATTGTATTTTTTTGTATTTCATAATATAAGTTATGCTTATTAGTTTTAAAATATTTGTAATAATAACCTCTAATCCACTGAAATAAAATGCATGCATATTTTATATTTCAATCCTATTCGTCCCTCCATTCCTTATTATTAATATCATATTCATATTGTGCTGGGATGTTAGTCGTGTGAACCTCATGAAGTCTGTTAGCAATTTGGCAAAAGAGTATTGGTCCGGCAATGCTTCATAAATAAAGGTCAGGATCCATGTAATCAAACGAAAAAAACAATAACATCTTATCAAACTACAGAGCTATCAAAATTCTCTGAAATCTTGTATGACTTGGTGATTCTAGTTAGAAACCATCATATTTCTATTTCTTATTTGACTTCTCAAGTTACTGAAGAAATTCTTTGCCAGCTAATAGACTAGGTTTCTAGGGGAAGGTGTTGTACCTCGGTCTGAGTGAAGCTTCACAACAAAATACGAAGCATACAAGAAACTGTTCGTCTATGAAATGTTCCCCTTTCGTTTATTTCTTTTCTCAATAGATCACTTCGCGAGGCTATCTCTTTCTGAAATGCCATATCTCTTTCTTAAATGTGAAAAAAAATTAAATGAAATAATTTCAGTAATTTGCACAAATCGTCGGGAAAAATCATTGTGATTGTTTACAAAGTGCATATTTAAGTGAAAATAAAAGCTATTGAAGAGTTAAAACTAGCAAACTATAGAGAAAACATCTGAGAAAGTATATTAAAGCAAAAACATAGAAAAAAAACAGTGAAGATGTTGACCAAAAACGCTTGTGCTGCTCTTGATACAGCCAGTTAGAAACATTTACCTTTTTTTGTACAATTTTGTTATTAATTAATTGTTGTTGTTCGTATATATTAATTGGTATAAAATATATGTATAGAAAATTTATCAACTTAATTTATTTTCAAACAAAAATATTTGTTTGCCACCACAACACGATTCTCACGGTTTCACTTTTATTTATTGTACGCAAAGCTTCTATATTTTTAGTATTCAAAAATAGTGTCCCTAATTCTGGATCTTTTTTTGTTAAAATTCGTTTTACTTTAAACTTCTTACGAAACTAGTCTCCCGTCATACAAAGTCGCCAATGTTTTCCTTCATTTTTTTTTCTTTTTCATTTGCCAGTGACTTTGTTGCGAAGTACTCTATTTGTTTGGGAATATCAAGCTGTACGTGTACAAAAGAAAATTGAGATCTGATCTGGACTACGCAAAGTAATCGTTTTTCAAGTGTAAAGTGGATTACGGTTTTTTATTTCTTACCGTTTCTGTGGTCAAATGAGGGTTAAAGTTTTTATGTTCTTTTGGTGGAAACACATTGGGCGCATTCAATTTGCAAGGCCAATTGGCATATGTGTGTGTCTTAAATACAACTACAAAAATTAAATTTGTTTGCATAAGTGCTGTTGCCTTGGACCTATCGTAGTGCGTCTACCTTTGATCGGGCCAAACTACATTCTATTAATTTAGTTTTAAAGCAAATTTTTTAATGTGTTCCAGAAAACATGCCAAAAAGCACAATTGTTTATCTCGAGCCAAATACGAGTATGTTCAAAAAACGTTGCAGACATTTTTTGTAATTTTTGTTACTGTGGTGAAATAAAATTAAAAATGTTATTTACTCTTTGTTGAAATAAAAAACGTATTCATCTTTTGATTACGGAACAACCTTTAATGGAATTTTGGGTCAAATGTTTAACCAGGTCTTGTACGTTGAACCGTTTGAGGCTGCCAACGAAAATTTACTTTTTCTAAAGAATGGTAGGGCAAATTCTTTGATATTTTCACAATATTATAAACAAAACTTGCTGTTGTTACTCAAAAAATAAATTTAATTAAATAAAAAAACATTTAACTGAATTTATACAAAAAAAAACTGAAATCCGCACGATGGTACAATACCTTCCCCTATACATTTTGTGGTTAATAAGTCCAATTCTATTCTTCGCCTTGTAAAAAGGTGTTTCAAAGAATTTAAGAACCCTGTTAATGTATATTTGCTGTGTCCGCCATCATCTTGAGTATGCTTCAAGCGCTTGGACACTATTCGACAACATTCATTCAAATCTAATCGAAGACATCCATTTAATCTCCGTCCCTACAGTCAACTTATCATGCTTCTTCAAATAATAACTTAATGCTTAAGCCTTGCATCTTAGTAAGATGTTGGCGCAATAATGCTTTAGTGTCTTAAATTACTTCATATTCCTTGTGCTTGTGTTTCTAGTGTAGAGGTTCATAATATGTATTTTATTTTCGTTTCCTTTATAAATTGATACCAGTACTAATTATCATCAAATCTCTGCTCGTGACAGCTGATTGAGTAAGCACATTACGACACAGATCGGATAGCAAAAACTCTGACGAAACACAGTCTTACATCAAAGTGCAATTTAAGGATAAAAAAAAACATAGATAGCGGTGGGCGTTCAGGTGACATTATGTAGTTGTCAAATGGCCCTGTGGGACAGAACATAAATTCATTGCAGGCACTTCTTTTATCCTTTCACTTAGCTGTCCTTTGACAGTGAGTGTCCTTTAAGTAGTTCACACATTGGGTGCGATACAATCACAGCAGTAAACTTTGCGATGTTCCCGACGCATTCAAGTGTTGCCAAAATATAATCGAAATAACAACGCCCTACCGCCCTACTGTGACCATTTAAGAACAAACTTCCATTACAAAGCTAGTAACTTATATTTGCTTGGCATATCCTGTCACATAACTCTACATTGGATTTGATTTATTAGGACAGGCAATGTCTTGACCAGATGTCATCCTCAGTTTTAATGTCATGGTTCTACTAGGGTGGGTGGGTATGAGCGTCGCGTTGGTGGGTAGTTACCTAATGTATCTTGTTCCATAGTTTTGCTTTTTTGGCGCAAGCCCTGGACAATCTAAAATGAAGAAATGTCGACCAGCACACTATAAAGAGAATGACATAAGCCTGATGGAAAGTCATATTGTCGGTCACATTTTCTCCAGCAGTTTACTTTAGCTTTAGCTTCCGTCACTAGAGGAGACTGGAATGAAGAACTGAATATCCTTGCTAGCTGCCGCGCAATGACAGGCCAACGACACGCTTTAGTAAACGATTTACTGTTGTTGCCATTTTGTTATTCGGTGCGTTGCAGTACCTTCTGCTGCTGCTTCTGCTTCTTCTTCAATAGTGGATTTATTATTTATTAAACGGCCTCGCTCGCTATCTCATTATGATAGATATAATGGCTGTGAAAAGAAATCTTTATCCTTAAGCGCGCCATCACAAACAGATGCAGAGTTACATTACGGTACTTTTACGTAAGAGAAAGAGGCCATCTTTTATATTGTTAGTTTTCTTTCGGGGAAATGCAGTAACGAAATTTACGGTCGGAAATAATAAATGAGATTTAAAAAGTTGTTCTTTGCGTAGGTACATGGATGGCTTTGTAAAAAAAATTAATTTGTTTTTGGTGGTGGTGGTGATGTTGAATTCCGCTATTTATGTCTTCATGTATGAACATGTTTTTTGAATGTATGTATTTCTTTCTGAGAGCAGGAAATGAAAACCGATTTTAATTGCATTTTTCTTAGCTTTTCTGTGTGGAACTCAGCGAGGACGGCTCTGCAGTGTTTAAGTTTGCGGAAGTAGACCTTGTGATGTATACAGCGTTGATAGCGCTCCAAAATCTTCTGCTATTCCAAAAATATTGAAAAACTTGGAAACGGTTCAAGTAATACGTAGTTATATCAAAAGTGTTTTGTAGATCGATTAAGGAGTAATTTAGGTACTAACACAATGCCACAATATTTGAGCTGTGGCGTTGGCAAAACGTTCTTTATTTTATTACTGTTGGCTTCGGATGGTTCGAGATCAGAAATTGCACTGGCGGTTAGCTCTTCTCGGATGGCAGTCATATTATTGGAAGGTGGTCGTAAGCCTCATTCTTCGTTGAAGCAGTGTTGAATCTCCAATTGACTGACGAGCCGATATCTAACATTTTAAAGAATTCCGCAATGGAGAAAGTGTTGCAAAGTTGTAAGGTTGTTATATTATCTGAAACGAATGCAAATGAGCATTGTAGGCACTCGACCGGAATATGAAAGATCTGCGCAGAAACACGTGACGTTTTGGAGGATTGATTTCGTTCCCGCCGAGTTTCTGCCATTTCACAACGACGAAAGAGCAACTTATTACCAATGTCTTCCCAAACATTATCCAGAACTAAGTGAACCACTATTGATTGAGTGCACGTGTGATTTTGGTGGCGACAAAAGAATATTTGAACTTTGTTATTCAAAATGCAATTGCTGGACAATTACGTTCATTCAAATCAGTTTATTATGTGACTAATCCAGACCAATTATCCAATGGAGTTCTTGAATTCATTGGATTTGCTAGGATTAACACCACATAATTTACGATTGAAGGTCGGGTCTGCTAGCATCATGCTTCAGAACATCAATCAACCGAAAGTATGCAATGTAAGAAGATTGGTCGTGAACCAACTCACGAATTATGTCATTCAAGCAACGATACTCAGTGGCAAATTCAAGCGCGAGGAAGTATTCGTTCCAATAATTAAACTGATTCCAAGCAATTTACCTTTCGAATTTAAACGCATTCTATTTCCGGTTCGTCTATAGTCTGGATGAAAACCAACGACCATACCACGTCGAGTTAATCGGTTCTCGTCAGATCACCGTAATTAAACGACGTTGGGCGCGGTTAGTACGTAAATGGGGGACCGCTTGAGAACAACCGCGTGTCGTTGGCCAGTCCCATCTACAGAGTTGAGGTAGATAAAAAATACGTGGTATCACAATGGACCTAAATTGGTCTAAGTGTGTTGGCTTCTGCCGACAGCCACATAAACCTAACCTAACCTAACCATAGTCTGGATGAAACAATGCTCTTATTTTCAAACTTGCCAAGTTAAACTATCCTATCCAAATTATTAATCTTATTAAAAGCTTTCTTGCAAGCAAAATTTGCAGTTCATTTGGGAAACACAAAACCCTCATTGCAAGAAGTACTCTTAAGTCCAATTTTATTCAACATTTTTCTGTCCGATTTTCCTGTTCTCAATCCAAACGTTTGTTTAGCAATGTTTGCTGATGATACTGCATCGTTTGCTTCCGGTATTTTATTTCAAACTATTTTCACTGAGTTGCAAGCATAAATGAGAAATTAAATTAATGAAGCGACATTGTTTACGCGTCTCAAGAAATCGTGTTACCTACCAAACACAAAACATCAAATCTGTACAAGAAAATTCGAATTTTTGCTAGTACCTCGGCGTACTTTAAGATAAATTCATTCAGTGTATAATAAGTTCAAGTAGTATTCCTATTAAAGTGATAGCCACGCAAGAACCGCAATCTGCCAGTTGCCCTTGCATTATGTGCATAAAATTGGAGGATTTGAGCGATGCGTTCCTTTTATAATATTTTTATGTTTCGGATAGGTAGAAGTATCATTACTGTACCGACGACTGCCGGAGAACGTTGAAGTTTCTTAATTTAAGTTTGAAATTAATTCACACTTCTGCTATTTGGGAGTAACCGTAACATTATGGATACGAATTTCAATTTACGGAAGTTTTTCGAAAGTTTTTTTTCCGCAATATAAGTGCTGGGACTTTGGTAAAGAAATATTATTATTTGCCATAAGAAAGAGAGAATTTGCATTTTCATATTAATTTACCTCTTGGATGTTGGTTTATATTTTATTTTGTTTATTTTGTTGAAGCAAAAACTTGGCATTTTCTCTAAATAAATTTTCAATTATTGTCAAATAAGTTGGTATATTGGTTTGAGCAAAGTTTCGAAAGGGTGTGCATTTTCTTTTGAAGTTGAAGTTGTGATAAATTAATTTAATCTTAATTTTGTGTCCAAAACAGTGTTATGCCTGATATAGAATCACGCGTTGGAGCTTCACATTGACAAACGCATCGAATTGAACGCACAGAAAATCACTGAAACTTATCACAAAGTTGCGTTGCGTTCTAACTTCTGAGACTCGTAAAAGCAGGACGTAATGTTTCATAAAGTTGATGTAAGGCGCCTTGTGTCAAGGCGATTATAAAGAAAAGTATGGAGTGTCAAGCTATTACTTGGACTAGGATTCGTGTCTGCGGTAGTATTTGAATTTTTGATTGAGTCAAAGGCTACGTAACGCAAACAACGCGCACGCCAAAGCTTGATTGTGGTTTTTTCATTAAGGTTGGCCAATTTTATTCGAAAAATGGGCCAAAAGAATATTTTTACTAATTTTCTTAAACAACTAAACACGACTGTACTGTCTAATTTCATAAACAATGATCTTAATTTTAGTTTACCTTTTTTTCCGGCTTAATGGTCTTTTTTGTTCTGATGCAATTAAAACACTTTAATCCATCCTTGCACCCTACTTTTCGTCGGTTTTTTGCCAACTTCCTCAGGGGTTTTTGTTTTCTTTTATTTAAACATTATTTTACATATTTAATTTAATATGATATTGTAACAGCACAAAACACAATTTCAATAAATAAGTAAAAATAAATAACATAAACGACATCACTATTGAAAATATCACAGCTTAATTTTACCTTAACATATCACGATACCTACAAACTTATGCATATCCAATACAATAACTTTTGGGTTACTGCAATATAGGGTAAAATACCCAGTGACCGACACCCTTAAGGCATATATAAAGTTTAAAAATTCATAATTTTTTTTCACTGCATCCATTCTAGTGAATTTTATTTTAAATTTATTTCTGCTTTATATCCTTTAATAAAACTAAAAAATATATATCGTGACAATGAGGAAAAATAAGATAATCAGTAAATTGTGAAACATTAACCGTTTCTTAGTACCTAATAGACACACTTTTTTTAGTGACTGACACTTAAATTTTAGTGATTTTAGAGATTTGATTCAAGATATGCAAACAACTGTTAAAGTTAATGAAACATTTAAATTTTTTTTATTTAAAATTTACATGATTTTATTAAATAGTGAGCACACAAATAAAATTTGGTATTCATTCATAGAAACACTTAAACATGCGATGTACTTCAAACATACAAAAAACAAAGCACTTAACTTAGAAATTTTTTTAATATTTAAAAACAAAAACAAACAAAAATTAATAAAAAGTTCCTTTCATGAGGGTATAAAACTGAGCCTTTATAAGCTTTTATAATGCACACGGCAGGTATATTTTATGTAGCTTGATATATTATATAAAGCTTGATATAGCTCATCAACTTATTTCTAATTGTAACAATGAAGCGAGAAAAAAATTAATGAATAATAATAATACCTAAACTAATTATTATTATTATGCAAAAGCAAAAGCAAAGTTAAATTAAAAAACTAAGAAATACAAGTAACATTAATATTCTTTTAGCAACAGTAATTGACTATATGTAAACTAGGTGTTAATTAAGAAACGGTGAACAAAACAAACGAAATAAATAATAAAATAAATAAATAACCCCAGTCTTTTGGCACGGAATTCCCGACATCCAGAGTAATTCTTATAAGGATGTATAATCATCGGGGGGGTTACCATTCCAGAAGCCGAAAACGTAAACATAACGGTAAGGTTCTCCTTAGCAGTTCTCTTATCTGTTTCATATACATTTTGCGCTCCTTTGGGAGCCAAAACCTTACCTGTTTTTGGGCAGAGAAGGAAGTTAGTCTCAATACCATTAAAAATTCGACTTGGATCTTCTAAAATGTCTTCGTTGCCAGTTTTTGAGAGGTAATCCGAAATTTGGTTAAACCAGCCCCGAATATCTTTCTCCGAAACAGTAGCAGATGCAAGGATTACTACTTTTATCATGAATCTCCTGTAACATTGTAACGGAAGTTGACCCTACCTTACGAAAGCGATGAACTGCAGTCCCATCGACCTCTAGGAGTACAGGATTTCCTACAGAAATCGATGGGTCGTAAGGTAGGTTGTCCTGACAGCAAAGTGTGAGCAGGTATGCTTGCACACGCGCGACACTAGCTCGACGGTGGCGTGGGTTCTTACACTCACTGCCGGACGACCGCACATTTTTCATGCCTTTTGTTAATTTGACTGTCAATCGGAACCACGAAACTATGAACCGTTTCTTAAGATGTTAATAAAGGTCCGAAACCAAAATAAAGAATTGAAATCGAGGAAACCGGAAGGTGTGGTTGGTTTCCTAAGCGTTGCCCTCCCACAGACTACTATCCTGGAAATAGAATAGAGCCCATCCTTGGCTAACACACCGCTATACTATTTGTGATAGCCCCTAATGTTCACTTATGAACGATAAACTAAACTTCGTTCACATATTCTCCGACATTCTTACACATAGACACTCGCTTTCCCTTCTAGCACAACACGAACTCAGTCCCTAAACATGCTTAAAAGCGTTCAGCTCAAAATCCAATTAAATAAAAAGAATTGAGGTAATTCATAACGTGATTACAAAATGGCACTCTTTTATTGCAAATGATGAAGATACTCGTAATATAAAAACTTAAGAACTAAACTGAATGAACTGTATACTTAAATAACCATTGTTGGTGTATTAGGAATTTAAATCTGAATTCAAAAATTATTATAGGCATTGAAACCCATTTCTATTAATATATTATAAATAAACCTCAAATAGGCACAGTATCTGTAAATTTTAATATTTCCTTTTTCTCGGCAAACAAAATTCAATTAAAAACTTTTGCCTACAAATAGGCACTACGCTAATTGCTCTTATCAGCACGACTCAAACTTTCTCCGCCACACACTCAGTAAACCAAAAAGATAAGTGTCTCAGGTCTCAAATCAGAGACATAAAAAAATATGTAATCACAAAAAATGTTTACAGTGACTCGACTAGATTTAGAAGTTGTTCAATTGATCAATTAAATTGTAAATTATAACTTTGACTCACCGCATTAGGGATTAAGATGATGATTTTGTTGATGTCCCAAGATGGTGTGCACAGCATTTGGTCGATCGTGTTCTAGCTATATAAATATTATGCTAACAAAGAAAATACAAGAAATTTAACGCAATTGAACTCCCTTTACACTATGAAATGTTATACTTAGCTTTTAAATTTGTTTTTGTAATGTTTAGAGTTGTGTGGATATTTTTAAGTTTTTTTTAAAAAAATTGATTGACAGATTTATGCCGGTGCAGATGCGTGCTGAGCGCGACGAATTAATCGAATCTGATCCATTAATCGGTCGAGTGAATTGTCACTAGTTTTGATGATTTGTCCTTTTTTTTTTTGGGTTATTTTTTTTTTTGTTTTGCTTAAGCGGGTATTACAGCTAAACTGGGTTTTGTTGTTGCTGGTGCTTCGCTTTTTTAATCGGCCTGGGTTGGTTTGCACGATCTGGGTGGCTTTGATCGCGTGGATGGATTGATCGTAGATCTCGTGGGTGATTTGATGACGGGGATCTGCAACCAGCGCTCTGCTCGATCGATTGGCGGTTGATGAATCGGAACAGCGACACAAAATTAAGACTCAAACAGGCGACTTAAGACTGGGATCCATGCAATAACCAAGCCGATAAAAGCCAATAAAAAGCTTATATTAAATCCAATAATGACGGCTTGGGGATGGATAGCAACATTTAATATATGTTTCCGAAATATACAATTCTTTGTACCTACCGATGGCGGTCTTTGCCGACACGTGGGGTGGATGGTGGGGTATTCGTTCTTCGCTTTGTTTTTTTTTTTTTTTGTGCACTTAGAAGTGGCAAACGCGCGTATAAAAAAATGGCTTTCTGGGAATGAGCAACACTCGAGTTCTCCAGTTAATATTTAACACCTTTTTCAATAATATTTTAAAGGATGCACCGATCCGAACTATTGAAGTATCACTATTGTGATTAAGTTTTATTTTTGCTCTTTTTTCTTGTACGCGTCACGTTGCTTTTGTGGTAGACAATACCACCATCGCCGATAGTCAAAAATAAAAGAACAATGGATTCTTGCAGAGGATTTTAGGAAGGCCGTCGGGCACTAATTTCCGCCTGTGAAGTTGGCAGTAGTTGCTTTATTTTTGCCCATTTTCTAAACAATGACAGTGGTTTTTGTTGTGGGTAGCATTCAACACACAAAAATATGATTTAAATTAATTTTTTTTTTCCTGTTTAAATTTGTATTCGAGATTATTTAGGTAGTCCCCTACAAACCTTTCCAGTGTCGCGAGTGCAAGCGAGTGAGAATGGAATGTCAAAGGACTCTTTCAGGCGAACTGCCCATTAAACGTGGCTGGACTGATTTGATCAACCTAATTTTATCAACGCTACTGGCGGATGTCCTTGGCATGAAAAATGCCTATCCTGCCCCCTTCCATATCTGTCAGTTCGTAGAGGTTGTTGCCAACTATTCTTTTGACTTTTGCCTGGGTGAATTTCGGGCACAATTTGGCATTTCTTCGTTTTGTGGCGTCGCTCAATACGAAATTGCGCTTAAACACAACCTGTCCCACTAAGTATTTTGAATTACTACTTCTTGTATTGTACGATCGTTCGTAGTTTGTATGTGCTTGCTCCAGAGATCGTTTAAGATGGTTGTGTATGAGATTCATTTTTAAGGGCTTCGGCAACACATTAAACTCTGTATTATTTAATCCATTAAGCTTCTTAAGCAGATGGTAGTCCTTCCCATGCTCAATTTTTGATTGGCCAAACAGAGCTTCATTCGGCGATATTCCTATTGCCGAATGGATGGTCGAGCGAAGTGCGCTGGCTATTGAATGCACATGCCTATCCCAGTTAGCTTGATTTGGCTCTTTTGCGATATAAGATCGTATAGCGGCTAGTAAGGATCGGTTGACCCGCTCACTAGCATTTGGTTGTGGCGAGTACGCAGCGGTTCTTACATGTTTGATACCATAAGCAGTGAGAAGCTTCTGGAAATCTTTACAGGTGAATTGTTTCCCATTATCCGAAAGTAAAGATTCTGGTACTCCAAACACCAAAAAAATCTGTTCTTCTAGGAACTTAATCGCTGTCATACTCGTAGCATTTCTAACCGGATGAACGATCACAAATTTTGTTAACTGGTCGAGGCATACGATCATATACGCGTTGCCATTTTTCGACCTGGGATACGGACCAAGGTAGTCAACAAAAATGTGCTGAAAAGGCCTATCTACTACAAACGCCTTTCCCATAGGTGGTCTTAGGGTAAAGTTGGGTGCTTTTGAAGATTTGCATATGTTACAGTCTGCGATGAACGTTTTGACTTCCGCCGCCATATTAGGCCAGTAAAAACGTTCACGAAGGCGGTAAAGAGTCTTCGCCACTCCACCATGCGATGCTTTAGGTGGATCATGAGCCAGATGAATCAGGTGCTTTCTTAGTGACGAGGGAATCCATAATCTCCAAACGAGGTCATCTGATATCGCATTTCCGGTGACATGTTTGACCTTTTTATATACAAAATTTTCCGATATTTGGAGATCAGGTAGTTGGTCCTTATTTTCCTCGATTGTTTTTATAAGTTTTACATATTCTTCCTCCCTGAAACTCGGATCAGCAAGATCGACATGTAGAACATCGAGAGGGTTCGCAACACACGCTGTGGCAGATACAATTTCATCCACGCAATATACGCGAGAGAGCGCATCTGGTACCACATTTTGCGATCCCTTTCGGTGCTCTATCACGAACGAAAAACGCTGGAGCTTTAAACTCCATCGAGCTAAACGACCACTAAGATCTTTCTGGCTCATGAGCCATTTCAAGCTCGCATGGTCTGTCACTATCTTAAATTCCTGCATTTCCACATAAGACCTAAACTTTTCAACGCCTAGAACCGCCGCCAGACACTCTAATTCTGTAACGCTATAATTGCGTTGTGCAGAATTGAGCTTGTGTGAGTAGTAATAGATTGGTCTTTCCAGCCCATTTTCGTCTTGTTGACACAATACGCATCCTATTCCAGATGTGGATGCATCGCATAATATAGTAAAGGGTTTGCTAAAATCAGGGTTCACCAAGATGGGAGCTGCAGTTAGGGCGTGCTTGAGTTTTTCAAACGCTGCGATTGCTTCTGGACCGAATACAAACGATTTGCCTTTCTTTAAAGTGTCTGTGATGGGACTTGCACAGGAAGAGTAATCCTTAACGAACCTCCTATACCATCCTGACAAGCCTAGAAAACGCCTAACTTGTTTATGTGACTTTGGTATAGGGAAATCGTTGATCGCGGAGACTTTATCGGGGTCCGTCTTAAGGCATCCTCCCCCGACTATGTAGCCTAGATATTTTAACTCCTTAAAGCAAAATTTTGACTTTCCTAGGTTAATAGTAAGTCCAGCCGATTTCACATGTTCAGCTGTGGTTTTCAGTAGGAGTAGGTGTTCTTCAAACGTTCTTGAAATGATTAATAAATCATCCAAGTACACAAAAATATTTTGCTTCAACGCATGTGGCACCACTTTGTCCATCAGCCGACACATTCGCTGAGCAGCGTTGCAAAGTCCAAAAGGCATTACCTTAAACTGGTAAAGAGGTCTGCCCGGTACAGTAAAGGCCGTCTTTTCCCGTGAAGATTTCTCCAGCGGAATTTGCCAAAAGGCGTCCTTCAGATCCACACTAGAAATATAGTGCGTTTCTGAAAGACGACTCAATAGCCCTTCAATATGAGGGAGTGGATAGGCGTCCTTTTTCGTAACTTGGTTCACTTTTCGCGAATCGAGGCATAGGCGGTTTTTTCCCGGTTTCCGCACCAAGACCACTGGTGAGTTCCAAGCACTACTACTTTCTTCGATGACACCCATCTCAAGCATCCTATCCAGCTCCTCATATATCAGTTTTTGCACCGCTGGAGAAACAGGATAGTGTCGTTGTTTAATTGCGCTGGCATTCCCGGTATCAATATGGTGTTCCTCAAGTTTTGTTCGTCCCAGACCAGATTTAGCGTATGATGGGAACAAATTTATTACTTCTTCTAGTTCTTTAGATTGTTTTAATGAAAGTTTGTGAGCGTTTTTATCATTTGGATTTCGGATAAATCCGGGTGAAATTTCTGCAATCAGTTGTGGCGCTACCTCGAAAAGCTTCCAGAAATTGACACCTAAATAGAGTTGCTGCTCCAAAGAAGGAACTAAGAGGAACGAAATTTCTTTCGTGGTACCCTTGTAAGTTATGTTCGTGCTAATTTCACCAACAATCGGTTGTGGCTGGCCACTGGCAGTTTTAACGCTCGACGAAAATGATCTGAATGGAAGTTTTAACTCATCTAACAATGCTAAGCATCCTGCCCCTAAGCAACTTATGCTTGCACCACTATCTAACAGACCTAGCATTTGTCGTCCGAAGATTGGTACACGGGCATAGGGTCTGGGATCCTCTGTACTACAGAGACTTGTGGCACTGATAGCTGCATGTAATTTCCGTTTTTGTTTAAAACGCTCCCGGAGCTTGAAAATGCGCTTAGATGGTGTAGTCTTGAAGATTCGAGCACGAACTTCATGGTAGTTTTTTAATCGTTCGTGCAACGATGGCTTTGTTTGGAAACATTGTAAACTTGTTTTGATTTTATTTCTTTTTAATATTGATAATTTGGAATATTTGGATTGTAAGTCAGGTAAAAATTGGAAGTCAGGGTGTTTGTTACTATCAGTTAAATTGGGTGAATCTTGTATATTTTTGACATATTTTTCAGCAATTAGCTCGTTTCCGGGCTTTCTACTTGAGGGCAAATCTCCCGGGTCTTCTGATTGCCCCGTTTCCGGTTTCCCGAACATCGGAGACAATGAGGAGTGGTTGTGTTTTCTAGACCGCATCTATAACAAAAGAGATTGCGCTGGGGACTAGTGCATTCTATAAACGAGTGACCCTGTTGCTTGCAATTCCAACAGATGTAAGTGCTTGAATCTCGTTTTGGGTACGGAGCGGTTAGAGCATCCACTTCAAGTAAATCCCCGCTATCTGGTATAATATCCAATTCATTTATCTGGCGTCTTGCATTTTGTTGCATGAATGGCCTCGTACGTAAGCCTTCGCTTTGGTTGACGTACTTTTCTATAGTTCTGCACACGTGCACCATCTCAGGCAAGCTATTGGTTTTAAAGGTTATCAGTAATTCACCAATGCGGCGCTTAACGTTTTGCTTTAGCAAGTCGATAAGCTCTCTAGGAGATTTTGGGCAGTAAAGACGAGTATTCAATTGCTGAATAGCATAGTAAAAGTCGTCGAAATTTTCGTTGGTTCCTTGCCTTCTGTCAAACATACGACGGGAGAGTTCGGAATCGGTCTCCAGCGTTCGATATTGTTCAAATAGTGCTATCTGTAGAGAACACCAGTTTGCATTTGGATTCAATTTAAGGTGCATCCAATACCAACTTTCTACACCGCCTGAAACAAATAGATGAAAGTGCCTAAAAATGTCATCCCATGTAGCACTATAGCACTCTTTAAGTCTATTTAGTCGAAAAATGAAGTCATCAACTGTCATGTGCTGGTTGTCAAACTTCAAACCCCATTTCTGGAATTCCAAAGTTTTTTGACTAGTACACGATGGAACGACAGGTTCACTTGACTCTTCTGACTCGAGATTAAGCTCATTCAGCTGGCGAATGAAATTTTGAGCGTTCTCGCTGTACTGATTGGGTCCAAGTTGTTCATGCAAATTGTTTTGTCTAGCTTGACTTTCAGGATTGGCAGTTGCATTTCTTTGCGGAATGTTCTGCTGATTTTGACGTCGTCTAACATCATAATCACTATTATTATTATTATTATTTTGGGGAGGAGTGACCGCGTTAAGTGTCTCACGCACAGTCTGTGCTACTTCCTGCCGAATAATATGTCTCTCTCTCTCAAAGTCTTGAAGCCTTCTTCGAAGATCTGCTGATCGACCAAGTCCTATTGACGCATTTACGACTTCTTGAATGTATTGCGTTAAGCTTTCACTTCGAAGAGAAGAGTTATTCGGATGATTATTTGTGCAATTGTGCCTTTCCCCTTGAGAAATTTCAGGTGGGTTGTTGGAGCTATGAGCTGGTCTTTCAGCTGTATTGGTCGCTGATAACAACTCAGGTGTCTGCAGAAGTGAAATTTCATTTGCATATCCCTCAGATCTATTATGATCAGGTTGCCTATTCGAACTTTGAGGCTGAGTTTCAGGTACATCTGAAATGTATACGTTGTTCAGTGATTCCCGCAAAGAGATTCCACTAGTGTTTGCATCTTGCCTTATATTACGATTAGCTCGTAGGTAATGCGTATTTATTTTTTTGGGAGGCATTATAAGCAAAATATAATTAAGAGTAAAATATATATCATATGAAGTTTAAAAATAATTTAGTATAGTACAAACTATTAAATGTACTGATAAGTGAAAGGAAAATTTAATATAATTTGCGATTAATTCTTTATAATTATATACGTGCTTGGGTATGCGATATGTCTTTGGTAAGTTCATCGGAGATAAAATTTAAAGATTTCAAAACTTTATAAAAGTGGCTAATTTTTCGTACTAAGTTCTTTCAAATGTAATAAATAATGGTATAGTTTATTCAGAGTAAAAACAGTTCAACGCCGGCTGGAAAACTTTGAACTTTCAACATTATAATTTCCAGGTCGTTGGATAACTTAACATCTTTTACTATAGATCTGAAAACATTTTGAAAGCGTTAAATACATGGATAATTAAAGAAAACGATTCATCAAACCCTACGGTAAAAGTTTTTTGAGCAGCAGCAATTTAGTCATTCATACATATAGCATTGGTAGTTGAAACAGAGCTCGGGCGCAGCAAAGAGCGGTGATTTCCAGAATCGAAAACTCTCGGTCGTCAAAAAAACTGCTTCAACTACTAGATTCGCAACAGAATTACTAAACTTATCATTGACGCAATTAACAGGACTATGTTCTTAAAAGAAAACGCAGAATCTGGTCGTCATATGAATTGAAAAGAATTGGCGTTGAAATATTGCATAGAAAGCGATGCTTCAGTCAAAGATCTAGTTTTTCGCGTACTTGTCTTTCCAGGTCATCACTTTACTGTACAATATAAATTTTAAAATGTATAGTAATCTTTACTATATTTTATGACACCTGTTGAATAATTTAGTTGTGAGATGATGATATCTATGAGGTAATTCTAGTAGTCTCGGGCCCTACCAGTTGGGCGCCACCTGTGTAACGGAAGTTGACCCTACCTTACGAAAGCGATGAACTGCAGTCCCATCGACCTCTAGGAGTACAGGATTTCCTACAGAAATCGATGGGTCGTAAGGTAGGTTGTCCTGACAGCAAAGTGTGAGCAGGCATGCTTGCTCCTAGAGGTCGATGGGACTGCAGTTCATCGCTTTCGTAAGGTAGGGTCAACTTCCGTTACAACATGTTTCTCCAGAAGCAGTATTTTTACAGGGGGTTTTCTAGGTTAGGCATTATAATTTAAAGCCTGAAATAAAGACGAGCAGTGAAATTTTTTTAAAATAACGGTAGCAATCAAGGTACAGCCACAGTTTGAGATCAATTGTAGAGACAAAATAATAAAAAGACTCTTATGGTGTTCGTAACTAACAACCCCAACGGTGTCCAATTAGGTCAGTAATGGACACCTGTGTCGGTAACTGAACTCATAGGACATTCCTTTTCAGTTATGGACACCCATCGATAGATAAATTATTAGTTAATTTATTGTATTAAGCGAATAACAAAAAGCCCGACTGCTCAAGACTTGAAAACAACATTCACTTTTCTCTTTTATAAATATGCCAATGTAATTTTAAAAAATATATACACTCTGCTTCAACTGAATAAGCACAAACATTTTCTAAGCTACGTTGTCCATTTTTTTCAAAAGCTTGTGCCGTAATATATCATTTGATGATGCAAACTGTTTGCGTATGATGTTGACAAAATAAATCGGAAAAATACTTCAAAAAGTACCGCTATTTTTTTCCTGGTTCCCTTGCAAAGCATTCAATATGGAAAAATGCAGTTTTATTATCAACTGAATAGACACAAATATTGAAATTGGAAATAAAAGTCATTGGGATTAAATGAAACACGTTTTTCTCAAAATAGTTTTTTATTGGTTAATTTTAGTAGTGGGTACTGCCGCCTTTACTCGTAATAGTTTCGTAAATTCGATCTGGCATGGAATCGTACAGCCTCTTTATTCAGTCCAGCGAAATTTCCTTCCAGGCCAATTTAATGGCTGCAATAAGGGATTCCCTGTCCTCAAACTGACGGCCAGACTCATAAACTTTTTGTATTAACCACCCACAAACGTTTTCTATTAGGTTCAGGTCCGGTGAGTACTGCGGCCATTGAAACAATTCCACATTCCGCTCCTCTATCCAACTTTTTACTTTGCGCGCCGTGTGGATGGGGGCGTTGTCCTGCTGAAAAGTTCAGTTTATGGGTCCAAAAATGCCTGAAAATTTAGAGAAATTTCTTTTCAAATTTCCTTTGTAACTTAATGCAGTCATTTTTGAGGTTTGAAACTCAAGCTCAACAGTGCCATAGTAGCTAACGGTGCAGGGAAATAACTTCACGGGCAATAACTTCACCTGGGCAATAACTTCACCTCGAGTGGGCAATAATTTCACTTTTTTTTTGAACTTAATGCCCACTGATGGTGAGCAATAACTACACTTTTTAGTGGGAAATAAATTCTCTTAACATTTTATGATAATTCAAGAAACGTACCTCGCTGCCCCACCATCCTCGCTGCCTCACCATCAGTGGGCAATAACTTAACAAAAAAAAAGTGAAGGTATTGCCCACTCGAGGTGAAGTTATTGCCCATGTGAAGTTATTTCCCTGCACCGTAGCTAACTGCTCCCCATACTATAACACCACCTTCTCGACTATGATGCCGCGCTAAAAATCGTTCTTCTTTCCTCAGATCGTGGAAGTAATAATTAAGCCCATCAGCGCCATCAAAATTAAACCTCTTCTCATACGAAAAAACTATGTGACGCCATTCATTTTCCAACTCATATGTAGTCTAGGAAATTCTAAGTGCATACACTTCCGTTTCTCATTAAGTGGTGGTTTCTTTTGAATTTTTAACCGTTTTAGATGTTTGGCACTATTGCTAACCCTTCGCACTGTTGAAACGCTTGCATTAACACCGGCTTTTTGCTTAATTTTTGCCCCAGAGTCGCAGGAATTGGAAGCACATCTTAAAATTGCTCTTCGATCAACTGCTGTTGTAGCCATTTTTTGACCTCCTTTCATGTTTTTCCGTACGAATCTTTGCTTCTTAACCCTAGAAAGATAATCATATTTTTTATGACGTAAAAGATAATCATACGTCTCAGAGACGTATGGAACTTTGGTAGTGTATTTAATGAAACCCATGAACTTTTTAAAAAAATATTAACGTTTTATTTATTTATGTAGTTCATATTAAGTAAAATAAATCAATGATTTAGTATAAATAAATATTAATTTAAGCAATAAAAACGAAAAAGTTAAGCCCCATTACAAATCAACAAAAAAACAACTTATATTTTAAAAGAACTTTAAAATTGACATTAAGTCATAATTGTTTGCCAAATTTTTATTTTTCGGTTTAAAATAAGTCTACTAATAAGTCTTAGTAATTTTAAATTATATACGATTAAATTAAATGTAAAAATGGCGCAGGTCACTTACGCCCCCAGAAGTCTGGCATAGCTATAACTTGTTACCGCAGGTACTTACCATCGCGCCACGACCGTTACGGACTAGCTCCGACCACCGGCTGAGTTAGTTTAAGCAACCAACCCAATGCGGTTTATAGTTAAAAGGATATAACATTTTTTCCGCGCGCCATACGTCTCGCAGACGTAGATTATCTTTCTAGGGTTAAATAAGAATAGACCACACTAAAATTTCGTGAAATGTTGTCAACTATAGAACGCCCGGTTAGTCCTTGTTCTTTGTTCTTGTTCCTTGTTCTTTTGATTTGAGCTCTTTCAACACTATTTAGAGATTTTTCTTTAAAATACAAATAATCAAATAAAATTCACTTAAAGCAGATCAACTGTTGATCTAATGTGTCAATCTCCAAAGAATACTCATAAGCAGTGAAAATAATGACCTTGTATCTATTCAGTGGACGCAAAATAAAACTGCATTTTTCCATATTGAATGCTTTGCAAGGGAACCAGGAAAAAAATAGCGGT
Organism: Portevinia maculata; assembly: GCA_949715645.1. Classification (NCBI taxonomy): domain Eukaryota; kingdom Metazoa; phylum Arthropoda; class Insecta; order Diptera; family Syrphidae; genus Portevinia; species Portevinia maculata. The sequence goes on along the minus strand of OX454525.1, from coordinate 63,765,129 downwards.
ACTTTTTGAAATATTCTTTCCGATTTATTTTGTCAACATCATACGCAAACAGTTTGCATCATCAAATGATATATTACGGCACAAGGTTTTGAAAAAATGGACAACGTAGCTTAGAAAATGTTTCTCCTTATTCTGTTGAAGCGAAGTGTATATACCCACGTGTTTCTTAAGGAAATCAGAAGATTTGAAGACTCTCCTGCATAGGCGCACTTACCTCCTTGATTAAAACGAAACGAATGACTTCTAAATGTCAAACAACGTCTTTTCATATGACATTTGCATGCCTAAATACGTCAAAAATAGTTTTATTAGCATTCAGCCACTGAAAACATTACGAAACTTCAAAAACTGTGAAAGGTGACCATAACCGGGAAGGTGTCGGCCACTAGGCTATTTACCCTATTCCTGAGAATATTTCAGGAAATGTGAAGTACATTTATCTTCGGTGTACCTGAAGTCTTTGTGCTGGATCCAGTTTTGTTTAATACGGATATGTCAGAAACTACCTGTTGGGGGAGAATCACCATCGTCATCTTCAACATCTTCATCATCAATTCATCCCTATCATCATCAACATCTTCATCATCACCATCATCATCTTCCACATCACCATCGTCATCATTATCGTATATTATCATAGGATAAATATCGCAATTGTAAAATCAACTGTCGTTCGCTTTGATAATTTGCACTGTTAATTACTCGGAATATTAACGCATAATTTTTGCTTTGGGCTCAAATTCTTTTAACACTTGTAAAAAGACAGAATCACACAATACACATCGTTCTTAGTAACACAAAAAACAGTTTGTTTAAAAATTAGATAAAAATATTACACATTTGGGTTGCATACACATTCAACATGAATTAAACATATTGACAAAATTGACATAAACTTTATTCAATCATTCACACAACATTTAAACAGATACATTTAAGCACACATGCTGTCCAGATATTCGTACACAGCGACTACGGGTTACATCACATCTAGGCAATTTAAACATCCAGGTGAGGCTCCATGGGTTGAAATGACTGGAGATCACCGGTGTGCTAATAGTTCGATCAAACAATAATCAATAATGGAAGCATGCACGTGTCGAAATCGCAGGTCACTCCTGGATCACGCAAATGCAATAACAATTGCATATGATTGGCCTCGGTGGAGAAGTGATCCGAAACCGAGAGGCCTGCCGATATTCATTGAGATAAAATCGGCGAACCCCACATGCCGACCAGGAGGATTATGATCCCCTAAATCCTGATCGTAACCTCTCCGAAAAGGAAGAAGAAGAACGATATGTCAGAAACGCCACCTCTTAGTGAAATCGGACGACGCCTGACGTCCTATTGTCATAAAACTTTTTAACTCACAATATATTTAATATCTTGCGAAATCCACTGAATTTACTGCACATCTTTTTGACGGTCTTCCTTTCATTCCCTAACCTCTAAGCTTGAGCCTTGGTGGCTTTGCGCTCTATGAGGCTAAGCGAATGTATTTAACATTTTTAACTTTTCGAATCCACATTTTTGTACAGCTCATAGAGTTTGCGGTTGTATATTTTCCTTCACTTTTAATTGTAGAAGCAGATGGATCAACACCGTGGGTTTCTCCAATAGTGATTGTGCCGAAACCAAAAAACATAGATGTAATCGGATTGATTGAAGGTTTGATCATCTCAATAGCGCTTGGTGGCTTTGTCGATCCATAGCATTTTAAAACTATTGCTATATGTATCGCTAATGTGCATACCAATGCACTAATTATACGAAAATGTTTTCCTCAACGAGTTTAGTATTGAAATCCAGCTGTGAAATCTTACTCCGGACAGGCTAACTAGGCTCTCTGTGGTACCCTATCCGCCTTGATACGATCTTCAGCCTAGCGGGTATGTGCGTGTGCATACATTAGGCTTTGAAACAAAGCTTTTGCGGCTTAAATTTCAAAAAAAATGTTTCCAAAGCCGATTTTTCTCGACGAATCCGTACCTTATAATAAATGTAAATGGTGTAATAAATGTCGCAATGTTTTTAATCTCATCGTAACTGACCGTGTCTCCTGGCCTTATTGTCCGTTAGGTTTTGGAGTAGCACTGACTGTCGATGACACCATTAATTCAATCCAGTGAATTCATCTGCCGTTCAACCTCCTTTTGAGGGACTTATGTTGGACTTCTGAGATTTATCGGTCTGTCTTTCCGACGGAGTATTATAATGCTTCTAATTTCTTCTAGTTCAAAAGTTTCGCACAGTTAACGAAATCACTATTGATGCTTTGCGTAGCCATAGTAACGAAACTAGGAATGTTGACCCCGAGCAGTGCTAGCACTTTTCCAACAAAACCCAGCCTTTATTGTTTTTTTTTTTATAATTCGCTTACGCTAAAGGGGCTTTGTTTTTTCTGTATATGAACAGTACCCTTATAGAGTTAAACACAGCGTGATACCACTCCAAAACTAAGTTTTGGAGAATTCACTCAAAAACGGATCAGTAGAGATGCCATAGATAGATCCCTTTAGTCCATCTAAGAACAGTTGACACAGCTTCCATATGAAAAACTTCTTTCTTAACAGCTTTGTGTAAACTGATTTCGGACGGAATATAATAAACAATTTGCAAATAATTCCAAATTTCCACCAACGCCAATGGCCCTGAGTGGACAGTTTCGAAAGGTGTATGAATTAATATGCTTTAATAACTACGATTGCATCTAGATTTTGAGGAGATTTCATTATGGAACCAACAAAAGCGCTGCTTATTTCTTCACAGTAGCGAAGCAGTTTTTTGTTATAACACAAACAAATGTAAAAACTTATTAAAACTAACACAAAACGTCTACTGTGTTAAAATAGGTAAAATAGTATACCATTCAACCCTGCAGACAGCGCTGAAATTTGATAAATTTTTGTGTAAATTATTGTTATTATTATTATAAAAACATAGGGACGGGCTACAGTCCGGTTGGGCGATCTGTTGGGTACCCTATTCTTATTCCTATCCCTCATAAGAGGGCGTGACAAAAGTCTAAGTATGGTTGAATTGTTAAGAACGCTCTACATATTTTGTTATACAACATTTAAAGGATTTTATCGAAAAAAAACGCTCCCTAGCTCAAACTTGGGTGTTTCAATAAAATTGTTTTATTTAATTGTGGGCGTGTCAGTAAGCGGATTTAAAAAAAATTAACACATGGGCATAAAGGGCCCCTAGAGAGTATATATTATAAATTTCAACTCCCTAGCTCAAACTTTGAATTTTCAAAAAAAGTTTTTTCTTTTAAATTGTGGGCGTGTCAGTGGGCGGATTTTGAAAATATTTACACATGAGCTGAAAGGGCCCCTAGACAATATATATTATAAATTTCAGCTCCCTAGCTCAAATTTTGATTTTTCAAAAAAATTGTTTTATTTATTTGTGGGCGTGTCAGTAGGCGGATTTTGAAAATTTTATATCCCGAACAGTTTTACGAGTCATAGATCATATATAAAAAAATTTCAGCTTTCTAGCTCAAAATTCGTTTTTTTCCAAAATTTAGTTTTTTTGAGTTTGTCCGCGTGTCTGTGGGCGGATTTCAAAAATTCGTAAACTTGATTATTTCGGGACCCTAGAGAGTATAAGGTTAAAATTTCAGCTCTCTAGGCCCAGTTTAAATGCCTAATTTTTGCCGACAGACGGACGGACGGACATGGCATGACGACATTACTATCGATGCTGATTATGATCATAAATAAAGTAACTTTTAGGGGTATATGGGCAATATTAAGGTATGTTATGCGTCAAAATTAATATACCCTTAGAATAGGGTATAAACATAGGGAAAGGCTACAGTCAGCTTGGGCAAACTATTGAATTATTAAGTGGTCGTGAAAAAAATCTAAGCGTGGGAGAACTGTTAAGATGGATCTTCATATTTTGTTCAATAAACGATTTTTTTTTTTGTAAATGGGGTTGTCAGTGGGCAGATTTTAAAAATATTTACATATGAGCATTAGGAGTCACTAGAGAGTATATATTCCAAATTTCAGATTCTGGCTCAAACTTTGACTTTTTGGTAAAATCGTTTTTTAATTGTGTTTTTGGTCGAAAGACGGACGAACGGACGTACATGACTAGATCGACATTATAATCGATGCAGATGATGAACAAAGGAACTCGAAGGGATCTACGGGCAATATTAAATGTTACAAACTGTGAGTCAAAATTAGTATACTCGTAGAATAGGGTATAACGAAGTACAGAGTTCTTACAATTGAATTGATGAGAAACAATCGTTTAATCATATTTTGAGAATTTTGTTTATTTGAGTAGGTATATTCTAAATGAAATTTAATATGAATCATCTTTTTTTTCGTTTCTAAAGAAAATATTTTGGTTTATTTATCCCGGACGTGGTCTAATAATGTGGCTTTTGAAGTATAGATGAAATAAATGTACATATTTACCAATTTATATAAAAACAAATTTAAATTTGTATAACCGCATTATTCAATTCAATTCAATTTATTTAAGGACAATGTACGCACGATTAAAATCGTATGTAGTACAGTAGAGATATAATATTTATACATATAAAAAGAAAACATCGCAGTATTAAGTCGAAATGGCAAATATTTTTCGATTATCTTAGAATCCAAGACAATGGAAAGTAGCCGAAGTCATTCCAAACAGGGGAAAAGTACAAATGATAAGAAATCATATAGACCTATTTCGCTACTGCCGATAATATCCAATGTCTTCGAGAAACTTCTGTTAAAACGATTCAAACCAGTAATTGAAGAAACACGCTTGATACCAGATCATTAATTCGGCTTCCGGGTCAAAAACTCCACAATCGATCAGGTGTATTGAATGGCGAATGAAATTTAAAAAGCTCTAGAATGGAAAAAGATTTGCTCTAGCGCTTTTCTTGACGTATCGCAAGCCTTTGACAAGGTATGGCACGAAAGCCTAAGGTATAAGCTAAGGACAATCCTACCTAAAAAATTATACGAAATACTGTTATCCTACCTTGGAGACAGACTTTTTCATGTTGTACTTGAGACTGAATTCTCGGAATTCAAAGAAATTCACGCCGGTGTCCCGCAAGGAAGCGTTCTCGGCCCAATCTTATTCCTGCTCTACACAAGAGGTATACCACAATATGAAGGGACCATCGTAGTAACGTTCGCAGAAGATACGGCTATCCTCGCAATGGATGAGTCAGATAAATCATCAACGGGAAAACTCCAATGAGCTCTCAACAATATATGCGAGTGGACAAAGACCTGGCGAATCGCCCTTAACGAGAAAAAGTCAACGCATGTCAATTTCACGTACAAAAAGTTTATAAGGAATACCGATATTCACAGAGATCTAGGAATTGCTACCGCGAGTAATGAAGTAACAAACTTTGCTCGCAAACTTCGTACTCGTATTCATGGTCATTGCAATAATGAAATAATCCGTACTCTAAACATGACAAACCTTGAGCGCCGACTACAAAGAACAAGACCGTTCGACCTAGCGCCATAAGGAAAACCCGCATATAATGAATAATGAGGATGAAGTGCGTTCGCTGGAAGCTACCTACAAAAGGCGATTAACACTACAGAAGCGTAAACTACTTGTAAGGGTAACTCAGTCGTAGTGAAAAAAATGAGAGGAACGAATTTCATACTACTATGAGCGCGCGGCCGGTCCTCATAGTGCCTCTCTGAGGGGTGAGGTTTAGCCCGTAGGCATACTAGATAATATATGAATCGGGCATAACCAATGGTGCGGGTCATTGGTATCTTAAGAAGATTCCTCACCTCCAGGCGCAATCGGAAAAAAAATAGAGGGACGGGCTACATTCCGCTTGGGCGAACTGTTGGATACCCTATTCTTATTCCTATCCCTCATAAGTGGGCGTGACAAAAGTCTAAGTATGGTTGAATTGTTAAGAACGCTCTACATATTTTGTTATATAACATTTAAAGGATTTTATCGAAAAAAAACGCTCCCTAGCTCAAACTTGGGTGTTTCAATAAAATTGTTGTATTTAATTGTGGGCGTGTCAGTAGGCGGATTTAAAAAAAATTAACACATGAGCATAAAAGGCCCCTAGAGAGTATATATTATAAATTTCCGCTCCCTAGCTCAAACTTTGAATTTTGAAAAAAGTTTTTTTTTTTTAATTGTGGGCGTGTCAGTGGGCGGATTTTGAAAATATTTACACATAAGCATAAAGGGCCCTCTAGAGAGTAAATAATATAAATTTCAGCTCCCTAGCTCAAACTTTGGATTTTCAAAAAAAGTTTTTTTTTGAATTGTGGGCGTGTCAGTAGGCGGATTTTGAAAATATTTACACATGAGCTTAAAGGGCCCCTAGAGAGTATATATTATAAATTTCAGCTCCCTAACTCAAATTTTGGTTTTTCAATAAAATTGTTTTATTTATTTGTGGGCGTGTCAGTGGGCGGATTTTGAAAATTTTATATCCCGAGCAGTTTTAGGAGTCATAGATCATAGATAAAAAAAATTCAGCTTTCTAGCTCAAAATTCGATTTTTCCAAAATTTTGTTTTTTTTTTTTGAGTTTGTGGAAGTGTCTGTGGGCGGATTTCGAAAATTCAATTATTTCGGGTCCCTAAGAGAGTATATGGTTAAAATTTTAGCTCTCTAGGCCCAGTTTAAAGGCCTAATTTTTGCCGACGAACGGACGGACATGGCTAGATCGACATTACTATCGATGCTGAATATAAATATAGTAACTTTTAGGGGTCAACGGGCAATATTAAGGTATGTTACAAACTATGCGTCAAAATTAATATACCCTTAGAATAGGGTATACAAATTCTTAGGATTAAGGGGATCATAACCCACTATACTGGCAGTTAGCCAGTTCGACCTCATTAAATATCGGCAGCCCACCCTGTTTGTTTCGGATCATGCCATCACACGCTGATCACATATAGCTACTGAAAATGTGCATACCAGGACCAAATTACAAATAAAAATCGCTTCATATCTATCAGAATGCATAACGGATAAAACTCCTGACAGATTGTGCTCCTTTCTAACACTTGATTGCAACTAATTCAATTAATTTCGAAAATCCCTTTTCATCATAAAGGGACTGATACTTGTATCCCAATTTGAATACATATAGATTCATGTATACCTAACTACTACGATCGACGATGAACGACCTATGAAAGAAATCGAATTCCAAAAGTCAATAAAATGAATTCATCCACTCGAAAATCTTCTCATCATAAAAACCATTTTATCCTTTTAATATCGGAACCTTTAGTAAGCATCTTTGTCCCCTGCTCCAAAAATTTATTTGCCAATCACTTTGTCTTTGAGCTCTCGTCTCTGACTAGAAACTGTATGAGAGTCCTTCGTCTATCTCTCCTACTTACAGCAGTTTTTCATTTTCAGCCCTACAAATATAGGGGCAAGGTTTTCACTGCACTGCGATTGTCTTTGGGTGTATGGTATATGGATGTCTTCAGATTTGTCATTATTATCGAAATCAATTGAATTTCTTCCTCATGCTGCGCCCGGCTACAGTGAAGGGAACTTGACTAAGAAGATGATAGCGACATTTCGTCCTTAGAATCTGGAATCTATTCTCTCTTTTTTCCTGTTATGTTACATATACATGAATATATGAATATATATTTACTAAAGCATATAGCACACAAAAGAGGCATGGGCAGGACACCCTGGGCTTGAAAACACTCTCAATATGTATCAAGTGCAGATTTCTATCCTTGAACACTTTATGTGCTCCACTTTTAGTTCTACTCCTGTCCTTGTTGAAAATCAATTTCTTTGATTGTCTGAACGATGCTAGAAATGTTGGAAAGTTTTTTTTTGTATAAGTTGTTCTTTTTAAAATAATAATAAAAAAAATATTGCAGCTGGAGTGTGTGTTTGGGTGGTGGTTTACCGTCTAGGTCTGAGGACGCATTTAATATTTCGTTTTATCGGATTTCGAAAAGAAACGAATCAGTGTAAATGAATTGTTGAATTCCTGTTGCAAGGGTATATTTTATTGCAAGTAGTTAAGAAAATCGAGGTGAAATATTTCTTAACGTCTTTGGTTTGGTTTATTCCTGACTCGTGGATCGAAATAAATCAAAAAAATGCTGTTTTAGTGGTTGTGCGAGTAGATTTCCTGATTCCTAATTGTTTTGGTACATTAATTGATCGTTGAATGGAACGAAATCGATTGAATTTTTCAAATTGCCAATAACGGGTGGTCTAACGAAGAATGTTTATCTTCAAATGTTCTCTAATAGGTATCAATCATTTAAATACGGGCATTTCTTTGTAATGGGAATAGAATTAGAACCAAAAATTGCTATCATATTGAATATTTTGTGACACAGCTGAGAGGAGAATATAATGACTTGAAGCTTTATTTTTCTGTTCTGGTTTGGTTGAACAGTTTTCCACTTACTTGTGCTGTTATGTCCTGTTTTAATCTGATGTTCGTTCACTAACCATAGCTTTTATGAAAAATCAAGTTATCAAATTGAAAACTTTAATTTGTTAATCGACCATGTCCGAGAGGGGTGGCAACGGTGAAGAGGTAAGTGTGTTGGCTTGAAACCCGTACGGTGCAGGTTCAATCCCCATGGAGAACAAAAACATACGCCACCCATTAAGGGAGAGACACGAATGACACCCTGTTTTCTCCAACCTCTACACCAAGAAGATGATTTCTGCCTGGTAAAACAATCGACCGTTATCAAAGTCTAAGTGCTCTGGGATTTGCATTTCCTTTTAAAAAAATGCCCATGAAGCAAAAATCCGCAGAATAAAAATCAATAGAAATGTTGTGTATGATTGCTCATATCTTCATCTTCCTTAATGGTGATGAGGCTATGATCAGGATTAAAGGGATCATAAGCCTCCCACTTAATTGCATCCCTACCGGTTTTTGCAGTTTTATTATTGTAAAATTTTCTGAGGATTAAACTTGAATACAAAACTTCAACATACTGCTCCCTAAGTTATTTGACGCAACCCGTGGAGTAAAAAAAAATACTCCCCCTGCACAAACCAATCTTTCCTATGATTCTACTTCCTCCTAGTTCTAGAACATAATAGTAGGCAATGCAATCCGTCCACAATAGCATTTTATTAGTAGGTGTAGACTACACTATAAAGGTACTTCTATATTAATTACAGAAAAAGAAACCCCTTCAGCGCACGCTAATTATATAAATAAACCTATCTCGATTTTCATTTGAAAATTTAAATTGTCATATTGAAAATTGTAATGTTCAATGTGATTATTACAGTTGTCAAATTGATAAATGTTTCACCATGCCAAACAGACATCGTACCTCGATTGGATTTTGGTAAGTCGCGTATCATAGATTATCCGCACTTTAATTCGATCCACTGATAAAAACAAATAACATGATTGCCCTCGAAAACATAATTATTGCCAAACCAATCATGCTGAGCCAAATCCGACAAAAATAATGAAGCACCGCCAACGAAACCGAGTAGAGGACGACCACCTAAGGAAGCTACTGCCTTCCAAACAAAGACGAACAAAGGTGAATGAATCCAAAGGCAAGGAGAATGATGAAAATAACGGTGCAGGGAAAATGTTCCCCGGGAACTAAGTCCACTGAGGGAATTAGTTCCCACATAGTGGGAAATAAAACCACTTTCGCGAAGTGGACTTAGTTCCCATGTAAAGTGGGAACTAAGTCCACTTTCTTATGGGAACTTAGTACACATTCAAAAATAAGAATAGGGAACTAACATCCAACATTTAGAATTAGACAAAAAACTGTAAAGTGCAGTTAGTTATCACACTCTTTAAGCAAAATCTTAAGCTTATCATGGTGACATAAGGCCAAATTTTCAAAACCGTACCTCGCACCTACTTGAAATCAAACAGTGACCCCAAGCAGGAGGGTTGCAGGGGGGCAGCATGCCCCCCGATAGGCATTACACTGTTTATGGATTCTACTTGCGATTTCGTAACTAATTCCATAAAGAGTCCAATGCATGTGGACCCCCCTGCTTGGGGTCACTGTTCGATTTGGAGTAGGTGCAAGGCCAAATTGTTGAAAACAGCATCAAGCGAAAGTGTCATAAAGCCAAATTGGCCTTATGACGCTTTTTCAAGGTGTCATAATACCAAATGCTAGAATTGGGCCTTATGCCACTTTCACAATACGACATAAGGCCAAATTTTGAGATTTGGCCTTATGACGCTTGAGCCTATGTCACGGTACCTATATTACTCTGTCTCAGTTAAAAGTTAATTTCTCTTTTGTTAATAAAAGTTGCAAAGTACCTACTTTACTCTTTAATTATACCCTATTCTAAGGGTATATTAATTTTGACGCATAGTTTGTAACATACCTTAATATTGCCCGTAGACCCCTAAAAGTTACTATATTTATGATCAGCATCGATAGTAATGTCGATCTAGCCATGTCCGTCCGTCCGTCCGTCCGTCCGTCCGTCCGTCTGTAGCCAAAAATTAGGCCTTTAAACTGGACCTAGAGAGCTGAAATTTTAACCATATACTCTCTAGGGTCCCGAAATAATCAAGTTTACGAATTTTTGAAATCCGCCCACAGACACGCCCACAAACTCAAAAAAACCAAATTTTGGAAAAAATCGAATTTTGAGCTAGAAAGCTGAAATTTTATATTATTATTATATATGATCTATGACTCCTAAAATTGCTCGGGATAAAAAATTTTCAAAATCCGCCCACTGACACGCCCACAAATAAATAAAATAATTTTTTTATACCCTATTCTAAGGGTATATTAATTTTTGAAAATCCAAAGTTTCAGCTAGGGAGCTGAAATTTATAGTATATACTCTCTATGGGCCCTTTATGCTCATGTGTAAATATTTTCAAAATCCGCCCACTGACACGCCCACAATTATTTTTTATTTTTTTTGAAAATTCAAAGTTTGAGCTAGGGAGCTGAAATTTATAATATATACTCTCTAGGGGCCCTTTATTCTCATGTGTTAATTTTTTTTAAATCCGCCTACTGACACGCCCACAATTAAATAAAACAATTTTATTGAAACACCCAAGTTTGAGCTAGGGAGCGTTTTTTTTTTGATAAAATCCTTTAAATGTTATATAACAAAATATGTAGAGCGTTCTTAACAATTCAACCATACTTAGACTTTTGTCACGCCCACTTATGAGGGATAGGAATAAGAATAGGGTATCCAACAGTTCGCCCAAGCGGACTGTAGCCCGTCCCTATGTTTTTATTGTGTTCTTAGTCGACAGTGAGAATTTACTTCACATTAAAAAGAACTAAAACCACTCAGAGTTTTCGGAATTTATTTCCCACTTTACATGGGAACTAAGTCCACTTTGCGAAAGTGGTTTTATTTCCGGTTTTTTTCCTTATTTCCCTGCACCGAAAATAACAATATAGAATTGTCTGGTTATTTTCCGATGAATAAGTTTTCTACTCCATATGAATATGTTAAATTAAAATATTTAACTATGTAGTAGAATCAAAAATTAAAGTTTGAATTTTTTTCAATGTCATAGTAAATTTTAAAAGAGTAAGGAAAATACACTTAAGAAATTTTAAAAGAGTAAAGAAAATGCTCTTTAGAAAAGTCGTTTGTTAGTTAACTCTTGAAAATAAAATTATAGCAATAAAATATATTTTAGTAAAAGTTAACAATCATATAAATAAACATAGGGACGGGCTACAGTCCGCTTGGGCGAACTGTTGGATACCCTATTCTTATTCCTATCCCTCATAAGTGGGCGTGACAAAAGTCTAAGTATGGTTGAATTGTTAAGAACGCTCTACATATTTTGTTATATAACATTTAAAGGATTTTATAAAAAAAAAACGCTCCCTAGCTCAAACTTGGGTGTTTCAATAAAATTGTTTTATTTAATTGTGGGCGTGTCAGTAGGCGGATTTAAAAAAAATTAACACAGAGAGAATAAAGGGCCCCTAGAGAGTATATATTATAAATTTCAGCTCCCTAGCTCAAACTTTGAATTTTCAAAAAAAAAAAAAATAATTGTGGGCGTGTCAGTGGGCGGATTTTGAAAATATTTACACATGAGCATAAAGGGTGGCGCAAAAGTAATCCTCCTATCAGAAAATGCTATAAATTTTGGCGATTGGCCCCTAATGTCAGTTCTGTTTTGACAATTGTGTAGTAAACATATGCGAAATACACGTTAATAAACAATGTTACGCTACACTGCTCCAGAACGCGGAATATTGGTGACTATTTATTTTATTTTTTTTTTAAATTACAGCCAAAAAACATCGGAAGGTTATTTTTGCGCCACCTTGTATTATAAATTTAGCTCCCTAGCTCAAACTTTGGATTTTCAAAAATTAATATACCCTTAGAACAGGGTATAAAAAAATTATTTTATTTATTTGTGGGCGTGTCAGTGGGCGGATTTTGAAAATTTTTAATCCCGAGCAGTTTTAGGAGTCATAGATCATATGTAAAAAATTTCAGCTCTTAGCTCAAAATTCGATTTTTTCCAAAATTTTGATTTTTTTGAGTTTGTGGGCTTGTCTGTGGGCGAATTTTAAAAATTCGTAAACTTGATTATTTCGGGACCCTAAGAGAGTATGTGGTTAAAGTTTCAGCTCTCTAGGTCCAGTTTAAAGGCCTAATTTTTGCCGACAGACGGACGGGCGGACGGACATGGCTAGATCGACATTACTATCGATGCTGATGATAAATATAGTAACTTTTAGGGGTCTACGGGCAATATTAAGGTATGTTACAAACTATGCGTCAAAATTAATATAGGTACCCTTAGAATAGGGTATAAAAATGGCTCAAGAAACAATATGTATGTTACAACGTTAAACGAACATTTTTGACGCTTCAACCTGAAGCACACCAATGACAGTTTAATTAAAGTTTTAAAAGACTAAAAAATTTCAACCTCAAGTTACACGCTAGTAAGTGTCGCATTAGAAAAGACCCTGCAAATTGAAAATTATCCCGTACACAAATCTGTAATAACTACTGAAGATTTATTCAAAATGTTGCTGAAAATTCCAAAAGTTTGAGTGCACTCCTTAAAAACAACCAATTTTTTATTTGGTGAAACGAATGTGAGATAGCATTTAAAGAATTGAAACATAAATTAATCAGCCCACCAATTGTACAGTACCCAAATTTGAATTGTTCTTGCCGCCGACTCATCATACTTCACGTTAGGTGCATAATATTCACAAGTCGAATAAGGTCATGATTTGCCAATATCTTATGCAAGCAATTAATAAAAATCATCTATTACTTAGTTTTATGTTGGTAGACAAATAATGTTTTTTTTTTAACTAACTTGAAGTTTTTCCAAAATTGGAAGGATGGCCAATTTAATTTTGTGTTTATATATAAAATCATTGGTGCATATGTGTGAGGCACCGCCAAGCCACACGAACGATGTTCTTCATACATAGATTGCGTGAATAGGGACCGGTTGAACCTATGTTCACGAAGGTGGTCCCGAGTAGTGGTGCCACAGTCTAACCTTAATTCAATTACGTTGATAAAGAATATTGAGAAAAAAGAACAAACCGTAAACTACTTGCTCAAGAATGAAAGCAAGATCGAAACAACGTTCTCCTGGCGAAGGTCGCTCTTATACAATCCGAGATAATATGCAAGAATTCGAACTCTCGATTATATGGTGTTTGCTAGTCGCAATTAATCCAAATAGAATAGATATCATCCTTCTTAACATTCTAAAACAAAGTCTTATCTCCAAAAAAAGAACTTCGATTACAAATAAGCCCTATAAGATCTCATCATCTTAATAATTAAGTTTTTGTTGCTCGCAGTCAATCCAAATAGAAACGATATGCACATAGCGATATCATCCTTTTTAACATCCTAAAACAAAGTCGTTTCTCCAAGAAAAAACTATACGATCTCATTGGTTGCATCATAATAATAAGGTTTCCCGTATGCAAAAATAAAACTAAGAAATTAACCTCACCATACAGTACCACGTTAGCCTTTTATACATTGTTAAGCCAACAATAACCAGCAATAGCAAGTCAGCAAACAAGAAATCTAAATAAATGCGAATAAAGATAATGAAATTACCCCAAGGAGCTGGTCCCCGAGCGCACAAAGCGATGTCAAAAGAACATATCGGCTTGTAGCTTTCAGCATCTCCTTATGTGTATTCAACTTTTTGCTTGTTAACCTAAAATCCTTAATGCTGGCATTTTATTCTGAATACATTTACGTTCATCAGGATAGAAATATCCAAGGACCTGTATGTTGTCCGGACAGCAGTTCTCTGTTCATTGAGTTCATCTAATGCCTCACCCTGTCCACAATACACCACCACAGCATGGAATATTTTCCCAAAACAACTTAGAAATGGGAATGACTTCAACTTTAGCTATAGCATCTATCTTTGTGCGACTGCAAGATAGCGCAAGGACAAGAAGAAAAGTAAAAAATGGAGCGAAAGGTTAATTTGAAATTTGTTCGACATATCTCAATACCATCTTAACACTGTCTTCTCGTTCAATTCGTATCCGAATGAACTGATGTTCTCCGCTGGTTGCTTCAATCTGTTTAGTCATGTTTGGTGTTTCTTTTAACATATTGTCTGATCGGTTTTTTCCAGTGGCTCCATTCGGTGGAATTTTATATTTTTTTTTTATTTTTTTAAAGGAGGACGCTGCGTTTTTAAACTATCTCGAATACTTAAGTATTTTTGTTTTATGTCAAGGTGCGTGATTTTCTACACTATAGCACTTAGACTTCTTTCTGAGAAGGACAAGTCGGCGCTTCAATAATGAGGAGCTTAGATTTTCAGCACTCACCACATCAGCACCAAATACCTGCCGCCTAATTAAATTATATAAGTTCTTATATTACTTCTAAATTTAGACTATACCGACTGAATTATGCAAGGAAATTCTCTAGGATAGACTGCAACTTCAATATACTCAATAGGATGCTTTTGAGTTCTGATCCACTCCTATGTTGCCTCAAAAAATCATCTTCAAAAACTAAAAAAGTGTTTTCAAAGGAAACTTTAGAAATGTTTGTTCCAGAAGACAGAAATGCCGCTGATGATAGTTTCTCATCTCTCTTTGATGAAGATATCGAAGAAAATTATGACGTTGCAGATTCTTTTGATGAAGGGTCATCAGGAGAACACACCGACTAATCATTAATTTTTTATTTTTTCAATTAATTTACTTAAAACCGAATGAAATGTTACTGAAAATTGTTTTAATAGCAATAAAAATCAATTCCACACAAAAGAAATTGTTTTACTTAAAAAAATAATTTTGTCCAGGTTTTCGATTCGCATACTCCTATGTGCGTCGGGAAGTATTCGCTTAGTCTGTCTGCACCCTGGATGGTCATGTCATCTGCGATAGTGTTCAGGTGAAACCTAACTGTCAATAGAAAGCCAGACCGAGGACGCAGGTATACACAACGCCGGTTCCTGAGAAGTTGTCGTCTGGCAAGTTCATCAGAGATCTCATTTCCTGTGATCCCGTTTTGACCCGGGACCCAGACAAGAAATTAATTAATTCAGCTTTTCAACCGAATGCGGAAAGATCTTGCATTCACGGACTGTTTTGGAGGTGGTTTAAGGGTTGAGCAAGGCCGTAAAGGCAGCTCCGCCCCTCTACCTGTTCCTCACAACATAGTTCATAGCCATTAGGATAGTATATAGTATAAGTCTCCATTTGGAATACTGGCACATGTTCGCCCAACGAGAAGTAAAGTCTTATCTTGTCGCTCTCCAAGAACCAGCACCAGATCCTTGAATGTTGAGAGATTCAACGACAGGCTGAAAGTCTGGCCAGAGCCAGTCCTAAGCACGAGGAAAGGCGACTTCGTAAGTGTGCAGCAGCCGAAGTTCCGAGGTCATTGCATCGGATGGCATATCCATAAGACATTAGTCGAAAAATAACCGTCGCGCAAGGTCACTACAACTTCAGTGCAAGTTGTACCAAAAGCAATCACTTCTTAAAGAGATAGCTTTGATTGTGCAACCCATGCTAAAAACATCAGGGGGAGGTTAGATAATGCTTCTACGACTGACTGCCGTCAACCCGTATGGTATTGCACCTAGTCCGTCGACTATTCATTTTTGAATAATTTAAAAAATTGAAAAGAAAAATTCGCCATTGGTCGGATTTCTATTTTTATACCCTATAACATACCTTAATATTGCCCGTAGA
Source organism: Portevinia maculata (assembly GCA_949715645.1). NCBI lineage: Eukaryota > Metazoa > Arthropoda > Insecta > Diptera > Syrphidae > Portevinia > Portevinia maculata. The sequence goes on along the minus strand of OX454525.1, from coordinate 63,748,925 downwards.
CCCCTAAAAGTTACTATATTTATGATTAGCATGGATAGTAATGTCGGTCGGTCGGTCCGTCCGTCCGTCCGTCTGCCGGCAAAAATTAGGCCTTTAAACTGGACCTAGAGAGCTGAAATTTTAACCATATACTCTCTAGGGTCCCGAAATAATCAAGTTTAAGAATTTTTGAAATCCGCCCACAGAAACGGCCACAAACTCAAAAAAACCAATTTTTCGAAAAAATCGAATTTTGAGCTTGAAAGCTGAAATTTTTTAAATATGATCTATGCGTCCTAAAACTGCTCGGGAGATAAAATTTTCAAAATCCGCCCACGCCCACAATTAAATAAAACAATTTTATTGAAAATCCAAAGTTTGAGCTAGGGAGCTGAAATTTATAATATATACTCTCTAGGGGGCCTTTATGCTCATGTGTTCATTTTTTTTAAATCCGCTTACTGACACGCCCACAATTAAATAAAACAAATTTTATTCAAAAACCAAAGTTTGAGCTAGGGAGCGTTTTTTTTGATAAAATCCTTTAAATGTTATATAACAAAATATGTAGAGCGTTCTTAACAATTCAAATATACTTAGACTTTTGTCACGCCCACTTATGAGGGATTGGAATAAGAATAGTGTATCCAACAGTTCGCCTACGGACTGTAGCCCGTCCCTATGTTTTTTTTAAGTTACCTAATTTGTTCCACTCGTCACTTTTTTTCTTTATATGCGCTGTATTTGTATTCCACTTTCCTCTTTTTTATAATTAACTTTTCTGTAATTGATACAGTAGTGTTTATACACAGCGCAGGCATTTTTAAATTCAATATCTACCTACAAATGCAATGACATTGTGGACGTATTTTATTGCCTACTATTTAGGTGATAGATAGATAGATACATTTATTTCGTTTGAATTATTTACATTATATTTGTTACCGCACATTTTACAGAGATTTGATACTTTTGTCTTTCTTCTGGAACATTATTTAAATTTTTGTGAATCAAATTTTTCAGAGAAATATACATTTGAAGGAAAATACGAACAAAAACCTTGAATATAATTGAGAAAAAAAAAATTCTTGTGTATAGCTATACATACAATAAATAAATAAATATACACAGATAAATAAATAAATAAACAAGTAATTAAATAAGTAATAATAAATAATAAAGTAATATGGGAGCAATGAATAAAAAAATAAATAAAGACTAGGTTAGGTTAGGTTAGGTTTATGTGGCTGTCGGCAGAAGTCGACACACTTAGACCAATTTAGGTCCATTGTGATACCACGTATATTATCTACCTCAACTCTGTAGATGGGACTGGCCAACGACACGCGGTTGTTCTCAAACGGTCCCCCATCTACGTACTAACCGCGCCCAACGTCGTTTAATTACGGTGATCTGACGAGAACCGATTACTTTTAAATTCATTTTTATTAATTATTAGCTTATATCAACTTACATACTAGACAAAAATGATTAAATCTAACTTAAAATTAACAGGATACTTATTCTAGATTATTGATCCTTATGCGGACGCCCTAAACTTAACTATATCTTATAATTATTGCCTTTCGGCCTAAAAACTATTTTACGAACTAATCTTACATATGTGTTCCTCGAGAAAATTAAATAAAACTCGGCATCATTATTTAAATTTTATATTTTTATATAAAACAAATTACCAACTACCTATTCTACTTACTTAAACTACCTAACATATTCTAACTATAATTAGGATTCTGAACACTCGTTGCCTTGCGCAACAAGTAGTCAAAATCCTAATTGCTTTCCGGGTGCCTGGCAGTCGTCAACGTGCACACGCGCCGCCGTGAGCCGACTGAAGCCTTACAGCGTCAGTCAACTCCCGGAAGCACCACCACACGTTGGCGAGCCCGGCCTCTCCCAAAAACGCCCTAGCTAACTTATTCTAACTTATAAGCTAAGAGGATGTTACCTAGAGTAACGCACCGTCCTGGGAGGGCATGTTGACCCCTCCCCCCTCAACAAGCCACCAAAATTCGGCGAATTGCTTTTCCGTGTCGAATTGATCCCTCTCCGATATTGCGGTACTAAAACGGAGGAGCTCATGAGCATTGGCGATGTCCTCGCCGCGGATGAGCCGCTTATCTCTCGCGCTGCGGTAGCGGTGGTATAATACCGGGATACCATCCCTCGTCTGTACCAACCCTTTTGCGTCAATATGGATAAATGCCTCTGGCGGGATAAAGCCAGACCGGAGCGTACTCTCTATGTACATTTCATTGGGGTAGTAAGCCCCAAATATCAGACTATTGTCGCTGGCCATCGCCCTTGCAACGTGCCTTCGAGTCACCTTAATGAGGAAATTGTCAATCCTATTCAACTGAGCCCCATCATATAGGGCCTTGTTGGGATAGTATTTTATATAATTGGATTCAGGCGTTCGGAACAATCGGAGACAGGTCCTAAGACATTGTCTCTCCAAAACCCGAATCTTTTCCATATAACTAGGCGATATATTAAACCACAATGGACAACCATAAGCGATGATCGGTCTTATAAGGGCCACGTAGCAAATGACCTTCACTCTAGAGTCAAGTTGACTGCTATGAAACAGTCTCCTTGTCAGAGCATAAGCCTTCTTGGCCCCAGCAAGACAAGCAGCTATATGTCTATCGAAATATAGATACTGGTCAAGCCAGATACCTAGATATCTAACTACGCTTCTCACCGCCAATGGCTGCCCATTTTGTCCAACAATGGCCAATTTCTTCCAGTTTTTTCTGGTATCCCTAGAGGCCCCAGCCAATGGAGTTCTGAACAAGATTGTTTCCGTCTTCTGAAAGTTGATTTTTAACTTCCAGTCAGCGCAATATCGCTTAATTTGATCGAAGTCACGCTGCAAAAGAATGTTAATGACCTCGATTTTAGGACTTGACCTGTATGCCCCCAAATCGTCGGCATACGCCATAGCATGTCTGAGTGAACCCACCAGATCACTCGTGTAAATGTTAAACAGGATCGGAGAATTGACCGATTAATTTCAAAGACTCTGCTCGAAGTCACGTTGCCACATTTAACAACGAACTTCTTTCCCATAAGCATATTATAAATTACATATAGCAAAGGTTTGTGCATCCCCCGCCTGGTCAACTTGTAGAAAAGTCCCTCTAACCATACGGTGTCGAAAGCCTTCTCAAAATCAACCAGACAAGCACCCGTGCATTGGTTCTTGCATTTATTCCACTGAATGTCGGAAACCAGTTTCGACGCGGCATGAATAGTGTCATGCCTCGCCCTGAAACCAAACTGGTTGTCCGGGATTATGTTATTGTCCTCGACCCACTTTAACAGGGCTCTATTGACAACCTTTTCAAAGACCTTGCTAATATTCGGAAGCAAGCTAATTGACCGGAGATTGGCAGGGTTCGTCCTATCTTTACCTTTTTTCGGGATAGGGTGTACCACAGCTACCTTCCAATGCGCCGGATAATGTGCATTATTCAGCGCATTGTTAAACAGCGTGGTGAAAATATCTACAGCCTCCAGAGGCAGGTGTCTCAATACGACGTTTGGGACACCATCCATCCCCGCCGACTTTTTATTCTTTAGTTACTCGAAGATGCACAGAAGATCATCCTTCGACACGAACAAGTGCGATGCATCTAGGCCATTGGCGACAACTGCATTAGCATGGTTTTCATCAGTGAACACGGTGAATCCGTTATTCTCAGATCGCCAATTCTCAAGTTCGGTGCGCAGATAGAAGTGGCTCACCAGAGCCCTATTCTCAATGTCGTGGTTACGGCGAACAGGATTGTTCACCGTATACACGGCCTCGAAACAAGCGCCCAGCAAATCCACTTTCTCCTGTGGGTCCTCGACCACGAAAAAATCGTCGTTTGAAGCAACACTTTCTGGACTTATTCCAGCAGTCAGTACTGTCTGTCTGTTCTCTGCTGTCTGGGAGATTCGAACACAAGGAATATCATTGTGATCTTTCCTCCTGAACAACTTATTTATCTGTGGGAACATATTCGGACTACAGGTTTTAATAGCCCGAATTTTATTGCCCCAATACAGACTTACAGATTTTCTGTAATTTTCTTTAATCAGCTGTTTCAGGATTCGGATCTCTGACTTCAGCATCCTAACCTCCGGGTCGTTGGGGTCAGCAAATTGTCTGTACAGCCGTTTAAGCCTCGAGAGCAGTCTACTTTTCTGTCGGTATAGTGCGTCGATTGTAGGGTTTCTGTACTTTTCTGTCTGGTCGTCGTCGGAACGTCCTACCCGAGGAATAGTTCGTTCCATAGTTCGTTTGATGGCGTCGTCCATTTGCAATAAATGCCGATCAATGTCATCATTTGTCATGTTACTGTTTGTCGGTGGGTCGATCCCACTCGAACGTATAGCTCGCTTTAAAAATCTGGAGAAGCGCGACCATTGTGCCCTCCGATAATCGAATGAACACACTGCTTCGTACTCCTCCAGCAGCGTTTGCTCGTTCGGGATCCGTATTGCGGCGGCGAGTCCGTAGTGGTCACTATCGTACTCAAACGCACGCAAACAGTTCCGCGTGTTTTGATCTATGTTTGTCAGTTGAAGTCTTGCGTCCGTTAAGGCCAAGTCCAGGAAAGCACCGCTTCTTGGGAAAGAAGGGATATCCGTCGCGTAAAACTCGAGGTTGTACTCAATCATATTGAGGCGCCACCAGTCGTGAAACTGATTGCCCCTGGGATTTGCATTAACATTTCCCCACGCCGCATGTTTGGCATTAATATCTCCGGCCAAGAAGTAATAATTTTCTTCCGAGTTCAGCTGCAGACTACGAAAAAGTGTCTCGAGCTCTGTCATAAATTGGTTGGGTGGAGGTGCTGCAGGTGCGTAAAGCGACACCACATACATTCTCCTCCGGCTATGGAGAGGAATGCATATGATGCATGCTTCCAACAACTGGAACCTACGCACGTCCCCGCTATATATAACCCTATGGCGCAGGCCTTTTCGAATTAAGATTCCAACCCCACCTCCTTGAGTGGAGTGAGGCCGGTCTCTTCTTATCACATGATAGTCTCTGTACCCCAATTTGTGCTTCTGATTTAGCTTAGTTTCGCTAACCAAAAGCACATCCGGGTTTTCGGTTTTCAACAAATTGGCAAGTGACGTTCTTTTCTCGATCCCGACTAGTGAATTAACATTCACAGCAAGGATCTTTAAGTTTCCCTCATCCAGCGCAGCCAATAGATTTATGGCACACCAGACCCCACAAACAGCTCCGAATAGATAAAGTCAATTTGGGCCGCTTGTTCATTTAACTGTTTCTGGAACTTATCGATCTTTCCGTGCAGAGACAGAAGGATCGATTTTAAGTCCAGATCCACCTCTGGTGCCTTTTGGGCTACCTTTGGTTGGTTTAATGTCATTTGGGCTTGACCCGGTCCAGCTGCCATTTGGGCAAAGGACACATTAGGTGCCACAAAATTTGAGAACGAGCGACTCTTTTGACGCCTATCGTCTTCCGACTGCTGTTTGCGGGCCTGGACTCGCTTTTTCAGCTCCTGGTACTTTGGGCAACCCCTGAAGTTGGCGGGATGCCCAGAGTTCCTGCAGAGCACACAGGAGAGTATACTCCGGTCTTCGACTCTCTCCTTACCTAGAGAGCATTCACCATGTTTGTGGTCCTTGTCGCACTTGACGCATCTAAACTGCATGTTGCAGTTAGCTGCGGCGTGCCCGAACCTTTGGCAGCGCATACATTGAAGTATGCGATCTGACCGTTTTATTTTTTCCCATCTCACAGCATGGTAGTACAGGAAGCGGATATTTCGCAGCCTTTCAACTTTGCTGTCGGGAGTAAGCTGTACCAGGAAGAATGGTAAGTGACGGTTACCACCACCTGCCACAGCTGAGGAAAACGGCTTGACCCCCACGAACTTCAGGTCGTCGCTTTCAAAGGTCTTAAGCTCTCTTTCTAGCTCCTCCGTTTTAATTGAGGGATCAATTCCCTTCAACACCACGGTTTTTAACTTTTGCTCCCTTGGGGTGTATGTGAAGTACTCGGCCTCTACATCTCCCAAGGCGGTACGCACTCTCTGGTACTCCTCTATATTTTCACACATAACTATATGCTTATTGGCCGAAAGCCGCTTTACATGAAAGTTCTTTGTAATTAATCTACATAACCTAATACTATCGCTTATATCGAAATTACTTACAGTTATGGGGGGAATTCTTTCTTTCCTTGTATGTTTCTGCTGCGTCTGCCGCTGCTGTTGTTGTTGTTGTTGCTGATGTTGTTGTTGTTTTTGTTGTTGTTGTTGTTTTTGTTGTTGTTGTTGTTGTTGTTGTTGTTGTTGTTGTTGTTGTTGTTGTTGTTGTTGTTGTTGTTGTTGTTGTTGTTGTTGTTGTTGTTGTTGTTGTTGTTGTTGTTGTTGTTGTTGTTGTTGTTGTTGTTGTCGCTGTTGCTGCTTATCTTGCAGTTGCTGCTGCACCTGCTGCTTGAGCACTTTTTGTTGTTCTTGTTGCTGCAGTTTTTTCTGCCGCAGCTTCTCGCGCTTCTCCAAAAGCTCTTTAATTAGCTTATCGAGCTGCGCCTCCTCATCCTCTTCCTCTTCCTCATCCATTTGGACGGCGTCCTCAGTATCGACCGGTAGATCGCTAAAGGAGTTTCCTTCGCCAACGTACCGGCCCGCTTCAACGTCAGGTTCATATGAGCTGAAGCTTTCTGCGTCGTAGTCATAACAAACTGGTGTCGCCAAACTTAAACCCTCTAACTTTGCCGGCCTCTTGGCCGACAGATTCGGCTTCGGGTTTATTTTTTTTCTCCTTTTCTCCACTCTTTGGAACTCTGCCGCAAATGTTATGGGACTTTCTGTGGCTGCTACTATTGTAGCTGCTTTTTCGACTATATCCGCCGAATTGGCCGCTTCTTCGGGCGTCAATGCTTTTTTATTCGCTGCTGTTGTTGCTTTTAATGATGTTGTTTTTGTTGTTGCTGCATGTTGCTGCATTGCTCTTAATGGCAAGACACCCGTTGCCATCTTTACCGGCACCGCTGTCTTTGCCATAGTTGCTACTGCTGCTACGGCAGTTGTTGTTGTTGTTGCTGTTTTAGCTGCTATTTTTGCCGGAACACGTGCTTTCACCACGCGAAGAACCGGCACACCCACACCCGCACGCGGGACCACCGATTTTCCGGGGTCCATCGCCTGACCACTTGCGGCACTTTTTTTTTTTTTTTACTATTTGTTCACTGTCTTTATCAGTACAATTTACTTTTATGAATTAAAAAAATTAAAACTTGATTGTTCTGGCTGGAACCTATTTGGTTTTCACTTTGCTTATATTGCGTGCGTCACTATCTAGCCGACCTGTCTCTTACAGAGTTGCGGAACGACTGACGAGAACCGATTAACTCGACGTGGTATGGTCGTTGGTTAAATAAAGACTAGAAAAACAATATAAATAAATAATGAATAGATAATTAATAAATAATAACTTAGTATTCAATAATAATAGGAAAAAAAATATTAAATAATAAATAAATAAATAAATATGTAAAAAAAAGGATATTACTTAATACTCTTACAAATAAATGACTAGATTGTATGACCTTACGATAGAGTGAAGAGGAATAAATAGTTACAAACAAAGTTATTTATTTACTTTGGGTAATAGGAAAAAAAATGTATGTACCAGTAAGTTAATAGACAATAAGTAAATAATTTAACATGTAAATAACACCTAACATAACATATATAACAAGCGACAAAGTGCTCAACTTAAAGTATTCAAATTATTTACGAGGATATTGTCAGCAAAGCAGCATTTAGTTTTGAACGCTATATTTAGTTTATCGATTCTATTAGCAATCAATTCAACATTCGCTCTTTCATGAATATCAAGGGTTGAGTGGTGCCAAGGTAAGTTTAGCATCATTTTCAACAATTTGTTTTGGGACACTTGCAATTTTTTTATATGACATCTTGCAGAGTCGCCCCACACCTGACACCCGTATAGCAAGATTGCTTGGAAGATTACTTTGTGCAAGATAATTTTATTGTCAGTGTATAGTAGGGATTGCCTACTTATAAATGGGTACAATATTTTTATTGCTATCCCTAGTTTTTTTTATTGTCTTGTTTATGTGATCCTTAATGTGAGTTTAGAGTCCAAATAAATCCCAAGATATTTTACAGAGGGCTCCCAATCTATATAACTTCCATTCTGGAACTGCAACGGGCTGCTGGGGAGAAAACAAGACTTTCGTTTTCGCGAGAAAAAGATAGCTTGCGTTTTCCCTTCATTAAGTTTTATTTTCCATCTGTGATAAAATTTGATCAACACTACCATTGCATTTTGAATATTCCTCTCAATATTGAGAGCGAATTAATGCAATGAAAATATTGCGGTGTCATCTGCAAATACAGCCAGATTACAGTTGTTTATTGTTGGCAAGTCAGATATGTAGATATTATATAAGACTGGGCCCAAAACTGAGCCTAGTGGAACACCGGCATGGACAAATTTTAAATCTGAAACACCACTGTTGACATGGACGTTAAATCTACGACTCGACAAAAAACTTTGGACAACTTTACAGATATACGGTGGGAAGTTAAGGTTAATCATTTTGTATATAAGACCCTCATGCCAAACAAAGTTAAATGCCTTTTCAATATCAAGTAAAACCATGCCGGTGGATTTTCCTTGTGTGCGATTTAATTTAACGGAATTGCATATTCTAAGTACCTGGTGGGAAGTACTATGATGCCGCCTAAACCCAAACTGCACGTTAGGATAGATATTGTGAATATCTATGAACTTAAGGATTTGCTCTTTTAATACTTTTTCAAATATTTTGCTTAAGTTACTTAGCAGGCTGATTGGCCTATAACTTTCCGGTCTTACTGCTGGCTTACCCGGTTTTAATATTGGCACTACTTTGGCCATTTTCCAAGCATCCGGAAAGTATTGTACCTTTAGACATGCGTTTATTATGAATGCAATAAATGTAATACCTGCTCTAGGTAACTGCTTTAGATAAACGTTTCTAATCAAGTCCAGGCCACCAGTTTTCTAATTTGCAGGTTCTTTATTATAAATTCTACATCTTCCCCGGTAATATAAGTGATTGAGGATGAATGACTATCACTGTCCGCCATAAATGCCTGGATTCTATTATTTACCAAAGCGCTTGTGTCAGTATCACCTAGATGTTGTGACACTGTGTGATTGCTTAAGAAGTTTCCGGCAAGTGCATTAGCTTGTCGGTATCGGTATAGTATGTGTCTGAAGAGTTTGTAAGAAACGGCAACTGTCTGTTTTTATTTTTTACTAATTTGACTATATTCCAGAATGGTTTTCCGTTTTTGTTAAGTCTATTAATTTTGTTGTTCCATTCTTTATTGCGGTGTTCTGAACTGAGTATGCTTATCTGTTTGTTAAGACCTTGCGATACCTTTGCCAATTTCGTCTGCAAACTTTTCTCAGTTTGATCAAAAGCAAAGTTTGTAAAGGCAGTTTTAAAAACCAACTGGTTTTTGGTACCTTCGGTATACTTGCATCGACCGAACTTAAGATGTGTTCTGAGAAATCACTTACTAGGGGGTCGACGTCGTCTTTATTTAGGATCCCGTCGATCTTCATGGGAATGCTTTGCAGTTTTGACTTAATTTCTGAACGAAAGCGTGTCCAGTTAGCATTTTTTAAGTCTAAAATGTACTGAATTTTTGTTCCACCTGACCGTAAAAGACGGCAATATACCGGATTGTGGTCAGAGCTAAGGGGATATTCATAACAAATAAATCTAGGACGGAAGGACTACCACGAGAACTAGCTGGGACGTAAGTTGGACTTGAAGGAAACAGTGCAGTTATTGGCAACATAACAAGGAGATCTGAAAGTAGATTTCCCCATGAATTTGCTCTTACACAACCCCAATTTCTATGCCGGGAATTAAGATCTCCTCCAATAAGAAAATTTCCATTTATTGAAAAGAGTCTTCTTAAATCATTCCTGAAAGCAGTTTTGCTGCGAATCCCTCTCGCATTCCAAGTGGCAATCTTAACATATCTATCTACCATATAACTTATCATTACTATATATGAGAAAAAACATTGTGCTGGTTTGTTTGTGGATATCACAAAGGCCTTTGATATGGTTAACCACAGCATTCTTCTTAACAAGCTTCATTCCGTTGGTTTCCGTGGTACTGTACATGAATGGTTTGCATCCTACTTAAAATACCGAACACAAAAAGTAAAAGTGGGGGACCAACTCAGTAACACCAAGACGCTAAACATAGGTGTACCACAAGGATCAGTCCTTGGTCCGATTTTATTCCTTGTTTACATAAACTCCCTGTTTAACCTACCACTCGCAGGTAAAGTAACAGCTTTTGCAGATGATCTCGGTATCTCATATGCTTCATTTAGCCCTCTAAGCATATTGACTGAAATAAACCTCGATGTTCACTTATTGAGAGTATGGTTCGCCAAACACAAGTTAAATGTAAGTAACAAAACCAAACTGATGTATTTCAGCTTAAGAATACAAGAATTTCCAGATTTTGAAATCTACTTTCACGATGGGAATTGCCTTCGTTATAAAATGGTTAATTGCACATGTACTGGGGACGATTCCTTAGTGACTTTCAATGAGGGTAATGTTTGTAATAAGAATTGTTTTAAGATAGAAAGAGTTGATAATTTTAAATACTTGGGTGTTTTAATTGATCAAAATATGAGCTGGTCCAAACATATTTCAACAATGAAGCAATATCTGCGCTCTTCTATCCGTAGCTTCTATCATCTCAAAAAATATTGTGATAGCAGAACTTTAAGCACAGCCTATTTCGGCATTTTCCATTCAAGACTTCAATATGGTATAAGTTGCTGGGGAGGCGCCTACCTAACTAAAATTTATTATTTATTATTATTTTAAAGTCTCTAAGTTATTTTATATGAGAGGTGGCTATATGCAGAGTCCTATATCTGACGTCCGTACTCTGCGTAGCAATCTTGACAATTATGTTCCTGTTCCCACTTTTCGTACCACGCATTTTAGAAACTTCTACTCCATCGTGTCTTACAAGTTGTTTAATACGTTTCCTATGGCTCTTCGGTGTACCAGGTCTTTGTCAATGTTCTTAAAAAAAGTTAAACTGTGGCTTCTGGATTTTGATCACAGTCAAATTGAAGTTCTGCTGCCTTATATTGCTTAGTATTAAAATAATTTCTTAAATTACTTACTTACTGCTTCTTTTTTTCCAAAATCATTGTATAGCTTTTTTCGCGTTTTGTAATATTGTATCAATAATCATTTGAATATTGCGTACCCCACATAATTCTGAATTTTTTATATGAAGTAGCATTTATCACTATTTGAATTTTAAAATACAAATGTCACTAACTATTCTTTATTAAACCTGAATTTGTGTTATGATAGTTTAAGAAAATTATATATCCTTTGTTATAAAGAATAATGTGGTATACGGATGGTTCTAAAATGGAAACGGGAGTAGGAGCGGGAATATACGGACCACACAAACGCTTTACGATACCCATGGGAAAAAGTCCCAGCGTATTTCAAGCGGAGCTCCACGCCATTCAAGAATGCGCCAGCCACATTATCTTATCTGGCATAAAAGGTGCAACCATTCATATTTTCACGGACAGTCAAGCAGCTATAAACGCCCTTAGCTCGTATACCATTGACTCCAAATCAGTCATGTACTGCTTCAATACCCTACAAATACTCGGAGCAAGAAACAAGACCAAATTATGGTGGGTTCCGGGTCATGTCGGGGTAGAAGGTAACGAAAAGGCCGACGAACTGGCCAGAAAAGGTTCAGAAACACCTTTCATAGGTCCCGAACCTTTCTGCTGCACTCCTAGATCAGCAGCAACGGCAGCAATTAAAATCTGGGAACATAGAAAATGTATCTATCATTGGGATAACATCCCAGGTCTAAGACAGGCCAAACGAGCCATTCGGACCTTCAATCATAATGCCAGCAAATGTCTAAACCTAAGCAGGCATGATATCAAAAACCTAGTAGGTTACCTTACTGGTCACCACGGTTTAAGATATCATCTACACAAAATGAGAATAGCAGATTCTCCTGAGTGCCGACTCTGTCTTGAAGAGGACGAGTCAGCTGAACACATTTTATGTGAATGCCCAGCCCTTAATGGAATTAGAAAGAAGATCTTTCTCAGGGAACAATTGAGCCCAGAGGACATAAAGAATTCTTCTACTGGTAAAATTGTCCGCTTTACACGGAAAGTGGAAATTTTACTAGTTTAAAATTTTTCTGGCCCATACAGTACAAAAGATCTTTTAGGTCGAAGTACGCCCCCTTTTATAAATCGCCTTGGCGAGCCAGAATTTAAAAAAAAAAAAATAAAGAATAATGATGCGATAACTTGGAATTGTTCTATTCTAGATTTGCATGTAGATAAATTTGTTATCATTTCCATTGCTAGAGAATTAAGTTCCTCCATTGTGAAAAGTTGATGATTGCAACAGTTACTTGGAGTGTTTCCAGAAGTGTTGCTGGTAAGATTATTCGAAGAGCTGATCTCACTGTGGTTTTGCTTCTCCCACGCATTATGTACTTGCGCTTGAGAGCGAGAGCTAGTGCTAGCTTTAGCAGTGTTCTCTTGTTAACGGCGCTGAGTCTGCGGCAGCAAAGGAAAGTCAGATATAGAAGAGAATGAAATATGTTTTTGTATGTTTTGGTAAGTATAAGTACGAGCTGGATTTTCCGATTGCGATGCTCTGTCAAAAAGAGCTTTTGGTTGAGAGTAATGCTTTTGTTTCTGAGAGCTTTTGTTCATCTCAGAATATTTAATTCTGTTGACACACGTAGGATCTGTCGATTTATGAGAGCCGTTGCAAATAACACATTTATTTATTGCGATATTATCGCATGTTGCAGTCTTGTGTTGACCAGCGCAGATAGCACAATACGCTTTTACATTGCAGTTTCGCTCACCATGTCCGAACCTTTGGCAGTTATGACATTGAGTTAGATTACCCTTTAATTTTCTTCGTATACTCCAGTTCACCTGCGTATGCAAAATTGACCGATATTGCTTTTTTAAGTCGAAGAGTTTAATTGAACTGTTTTCTAAGGAAACTACATAGAAAACATCACTGTAATGTTCGTATGATTTAGTTATTTTTTTTAAGTTCATGCATTTCAAACCAATTTTAATGAATTCATTTTTCAATATACTTGCGTCCATATCGCCCATACTGTGGAGAACCACTTTGAAAGCTTTCTCACTGTGGAGATCATGTGAGAAGAACTGACAGTTTTCTGATTTCAGCTTGTCGATCACTGAATTATATGAAACAAAGGACTCACAAATAATTTTAATTCCGATAGATATTCGCTTTATGTAGTAATCAGAGATATTTAAGGATTTCATGAAGTTGTGAACATACTTGATTTTTGGAAGAGTTTGATTGGTGGTATATACACTTTTTTATCACTAACCACGACTGTTTCATCCATATCATGGTTGTTTTCACTATCTGGTAGACATTGTAATGGACTCCAGTAATTAAAACTAGAGTCCGTTTTCGGCGCACTGTTAGGATTACTTATTGTTCGACGATATTTCTTATCCGAGGACAGTTGATTGTCCTCGGAGTTAGGGGATCTATTGCGCTTAGATATGTTGGATTTTTTGTAAACACACTTGGGAGAAAGTCAATTTTAGAGGTCATGCGCTGTCAAAAGCTCCGAGTTGACTGACTATTAGGTGATAGAACTAGGAAAAAGTAGAATGACAGGAAAGATAGGTTTGTGCATTGGGTTTTTCTAAACGGGTGGCGACTAAATAACTTAGGGAGAATAATGTTGAAGTTTTGTATACATATGCAAGCATTCACTGCACTTATATTGATTTTTATTCATAGAATTTGTTTGCTTCATGAACATGGTCGGGGTTTGAACACGAAACCTTCCGATCAGCAAGTGAATACACTTCCACTGCACTGTTGCCACTTCATTGGTGTTTATCTATACTGGAATATATGGTACGCTTTTATACGTGAAATTGATATGGGCTGACCTTAGGTTATTTAGGTTTAAGTTATATTGCTTCCGCAATTGCTTTTGTAATTTGTGAATCAGACTTTATCGAAAACTTGTGATAAATCATAGCACAGCACACATTTTTCTCTTCAAATGCTCAATCATATCTGTGATTCTAAACACCTGATCAATTGTAGAGTGGTTATTTCTAAATCCAATTGGTGAATTGCTACTATCGATTTTTCATCAATTATTTTTGGCAGATGTTGCGCAAGTATTTTTTCGACTAACTTGGACAACATTGGTAGTATCGATATTTAGCGATATGCCTGGTTTTGTTATCTTTATTACCTCCATGATCTTAAACATGCTTGACACATATCTTTACTTGAATGCAGCATTTATCCGTGGCTGGGTACCTGGCGTGCTGCGCTGCATGTTTTTTTTTGTAACAAACAAAATTCCAAGGCAATCTTGGTGGGCCGATTTTTTCAAATAGCAACACAAAAGAAACTGCGATACAACCAGTTTTCATTCACCTTCACACCAATTGCTATAATTGAAATAACTGATTCGTGATGAGAAAAACAACTTTCAGATGTTCGACTGGCGAAAAAAGATGCAACCGCAATGAAAACACGATGAGTAATAAAAAAACAAATGGCAGATCTTTTGATAATTTTATCTCGTAACGCCATCTAAATCTATATTATCCCAATCACTCTCCATTCAAAATTCCTGGCAAAACACTATGTCGAATTCCTCAAATTTTTCCATTTTTGAGGAAAATTTTTCATTTTTTCTTCCCGTAACCTTATTTAGACTGTAACGAAGATTTTACAAAAAAAAAAAAACCAAACCATTCTAGCCGTTCTCAAGTGATGCGGTTACCAACGGACATCTTATAATTTTTATTATATAGACTAGCTTTACCCACCCGGCCTTGCCCGTGCCCAAGCGCGTTGTTACCCGGAATGCGCTGCGCCTAACAAAAAGATATACTTGTCTTTTTTTGACGAAAACCAAAATCGCAAGTAAAACTTGGTGGACCGATTTTGACCAAACATCACAGAAACACATTCAAGTCAATACAGCACGTTTTTCTGCGCTTTGCTTAGCTTGCTGAGGGTAGGTGCTAGTTGCTTGGCAGGCGCATATGTCACCTGACTTTTTACAAATTAAACAACAACACGAAAGAAAGACACTTCGATTTTTATTTTCTTTCAATCAATTTGGTATACGCATGGTTTAATAGATGCAACAATTCTAATTGAATGTCAACAACGAAATTGACCAACATATACAAAATTGGGAATACAGCGCCTCCTTAATTCGGATGATTTTTGTATTACAGGTGCCACGCCCCGTTGTCCAACTACGCCCACATTTTTGTATGTGCATCAACTATACACAAATGAAACCAATGAGTACAATGGCTCTGGTGGCGGTACCAATGGCACTAATTTCACTTTGCCATTTGTGCAACACAATCCATTTGCTTCATTTTTGTATTTCAATGCCTTACAATGTGGGCAAACTGAGTTCATATAGCCAATAGCAACGCATTGGTAGGAACTGTATCAATTGAAACATCGTTACTAAAAGCCGCTCGTGAAACACTGATGAAAGCAGCTTGAAAACGACG
The DNA here is from genome assembly GCA_949715645.1 of Portevinia maculata. Lineage (NCBI taxonomy): Eukaryota > Metazoa > Arthropoda > Insecta > Diptera > Syrphidae > Portevinia > Portevinia maculata. The sequence continues at coordinate 63,733,257 of OX454525.1, read as the reverse complement.
CGTTTTACGTGATTAAAATTTCCTAATAATTTCAATTTTCTTTCGCTCTTTACTTTGTGCAGTCCGATTAGATTGAAAATTAGCTTGCTTTGTAGCGTTTCGAGTTCTTTGACGCAAATTGCTGCACCCGCGTCTTATAGGCGGCATGGGTTAACACACTGAACAAATAAACATACAATTAATAAGAAAATGTCCCATATAGAGGAAATAATTATGACACGTACATAAGTAATATTATTTTCTTTGATGACACGCAAACCCTTTTTTTCTTCGAACTTTATTTTGGGCAGGCATAAATATTAATATCCATACTGCCTATTTTATCTTCAAATTATTATTTTTTTTACAATATGCAATGGAAAGCTTACTTTGAAAAAAAATCTCTTTTTTTATCAGTTTAAATGATATGTTCTTTTTACATTTTGTTAACTTCTAACACCCTTGTCAATCGCAAATAAACCTAACTAACACTCCAGACACCATAAACATTTGGCATTTCATTTTAACCTAATAAGATTTGGTTATGCTACAAGACATTGATCGCTTAATGGTAATAATGTTTTATACAATAATTTTTATATACAATATTTGCTACAAAGCATATAACGCACTTAATTCCAGGAATTAATATAATCAAGAAAAACAACTTTCGGATGTTCGATTCGAGAAAAAAGACGCAGCCGCAGAGAAAATTCGATGATTAATAAACAAACAAATGTTAGAGCTCTCGACAATTTTATCTCGCAACGCCATTTGAATCATTGCTACATAATTCCTATCATTCTTCATAATAAATTCCCATTAAATATCGTTTTTCCCCAAATTTGTATCCGTAAAAACATATTCGGACTATTGCAAATATTTTACAAAAAAAAATAGCCAACTTTGTCCACCCGTTCTCAAGTGATGCGGTTACATGCAACAGTTCTACTCAACCATCAACAACGAAATTGACCAACAAATACAAAAGTGGGAATACAGCGCGAGCTATCCGAATTCAACATAATTTTTAAACATTTCCATTATCACAGCTAACGTACATTCATTCTGATATGAACGAATATCAGTAAATGTAAATTAAGCCTTTTAAAAATATCTCGACTTCATCGCCACTTAGCGGGCTCAAAATTTATCTACAAACTTATTTTTGTTTTAGAAATTTATCTGTTGAATTTGAGCCAAATCGTACTATAAATACGAAAAAATATGAAATATCATGGCTGCAACGCCACCTTTCCTGATTAAACTTAAGAGGAACTGCAGACTAAAATAACTTATTGTCCAAGTGTGGTATCAATCTGTCCAGCGGTTTTCAAGTTTTAGACGCTCGTACTCGGAAAGAACACTTTTATACGTTAAGATTATTAAAAAGTTTAAAATAATATTTCTTTTTGTTGACAATATAATTTGTTTTATTGCTAACTTGGAAGCAATTATCTCTTTTATCACTTAAAGTGTTCTTTTTCAGATTCTGTTGATTTCTAACGCCACTATCAATCGGAAATAAATCTAACATTGTGAAGATCAATCCAGACGCCATAATGAACACACTCACAAAATTTTATCAAAATCCGTCGAGCGGTTCGTGAGTTTTTAAAGGACACACACAAATAGCTAGTCATTTTTATATAATACACTCTACAGCAAATAAACCGGGCCACCCGCTACGTTTAAGCTCTGATTTGATTTTCTTTAAAAGTATATCACATACAACTAAAAAAGTGGTGCCTACAGAAAGTGCTTTTCATTTCAATTAAAATGATTTTAAATTTATTCTTAAGTACCGTTAACTCCCATTGTAATCAAGCAAGAAACACAATGGTAACGATTTACTTTGTTTTGTCTAGATTTCGCGATTACCGTTCTTTTTTCTACAATGAGGTTAGTCAGTGTCTGTTATAATTTTTTTAGATTTAGTCCAGTGTTTGCACAGCCGCGTGTATTTTTGCGTTTTTTTACGTTGTTAATAATGGATACGACACCTCAGGAAGCAGCTCAAGCTGTAGCACTACTTCAAGCAGGCATTGCGAAACGTTAGGGCGCTCGAAGACTTCAAATTAGCAGATCTTCGGTGCAACGGTTCGGGCAGACCTAGGGCTACATCAGCAGCAGATGATCGGTTTATTAAACTTCCTGTTCTGCGTAATCGCCGCCTAAATGCAGTTCGAGTCCAACACGAACACCAAGTGTTCATAAGTTCAGATACCGTCAGAAGGAGACTTTTTGAACAGAACCTGACTCCAAAGAAAGCTGTAACACGCCCAGCATTAACCGTTCCCCACCGCCGAGCACGCCTTGAATTTGCTCGAGAGCATAGGGATTGGACGTTGGAGCAGTGTACTCTTTATTGATGAGACCAGGGTGAGTCTACATGTAAGTGATCGACGTCAGAGAGTATATCGTCGCGTTGGTGAACAATATTCTTAATGTTGCATCGAGGAAACAGTTGATTATGAATGATGAACTCAAACGTCGTGTTTGAGCCCGGATACCTGCTCCAACAAGGCTTCCAGAGCTGCGAAACGCACTTGAAGAGGAGTGGAATACTATTCCTCCAGATATCATCGTCAGGCTCGTGAGGTCGATGAATTCAAGGATGCTGGCAGTTATCACAGCAAGAGGAGGCAATGGGTCGTATGAATAAAACGTAGCAATTGCTTTGATTGGATACAATTTCCGACAACTGAAGAAGAAATAAAACGACATCAAGCGATTTGGCAAACAAAATTCATGTTTCCAGCTTCAATTGGAGCTATAGATTGCACTCATATTGGAATAAAAAACATACTTTGTTATATAACAGTTAAAGGATTTTATCGAAAAAAAACTTTGGTTTTTAATTAAATTGTTTTATTTAATTGTGGGCGTGTCAGTAGGCGGATTTAAAAAAGAAATTAACACATCAGCATAAAGGGCCCCTAGAGATTATATATTATAAATTTCAGCTCCCTAACACAAACTTTGGATTTGCAAAAAAAAACTGATTTTAAATTGTTGGCGTCTCAGCGGGGGAATTTTGAAAATATTCACACATGAGCTTAAAGGGCCCCTAGAGAGTATATATTATAAATTTCAGCTCCCTAGCTCAAATTTTGGTTTTTTAATAAAATTGTTCTATTTTATTTTGAAAATTTTATATCCCGAGCAGTTTTAGGAGTCATGTATCATATATAAAAAATTTCAGCTCTCTAGCTCAAAATTAAATTTTTTCCAAAATTTTGTTTTTTTGAGTTTGTGGGTGTGTCTGTGGGCGGATTTTAAAAATTTGTAAAGTTGATTATTTCGGAACCCTAGAGAGTATATGGTTAAAATTTCAGCTCTCTAGGCTCAGTTTAAAGTCCTAATTTTTGGCAACAGACGGACGGACGGAAGGACGGACATGGCTAGATCGATATTACTATCGATGCTGATCATAAATATAGTAACTTTTAGGGGTCTACGGGCAATATTAAGGTATGTTACAAACTATGCGTCAAAATTAATATATCCTTATAATAGGGTATAAAAACATCTATACTTCATTTAACGTACAAGCAACGTGCGACGGAAATGAAAAATTCACGAGCGTTAATAATTGTAAGTGGATCCACTTAATGATTGTAAGTTATTTGAAATACAAAATAAAAAAAAATAAAAAAATAAACCACACCACAGTTGTCACTTGCAAATTTTGACAGAAACTGCAAGGGAAGGACACATGTAGTGAAGTAAATGCTTTGTTCGAATTTTCGAACTTACTTTAGCAAAGTTAGTTTTTATTCATACCGATTTAAAGCATTTGCTAAGTGTTTTTAATTTGCTACCACCTTTTACTAAAAGCAAATACTAGTTTTTATTCATACGACCCAATACCAGATATTGACCAACATTTTTTTTTAAATTTTTTCTTTGTTATTGGATTACATTTCTTTTTTCATTTTATGATTACATTAATTAATACAACTGGAAAACGGCTCTTTTTGTATAACCTTAAATAAACACTGAATTAATTGAATAATCCAAATGAGTTTCCATTCATTTATATAACACACTTTCTGTTGGTACTACTTTTTTAGTTGTATGTAGCACGTGGCCCGGTTTTTTTGCTGTCGGGTGTAGATTATGGCCAAGTGTAAGGAGTTTTAAGGAATTTAATGATTGAAGATCTGACCCTTCTTCTAAATTTATTTTTGAATATATATTTTTTGATATAAAGAAGTCGACAATATAGCTATGGGGTTTTATTCCTTTCTATGTTTCCCCGTTGAGTGATATTTGGTGCAATCTTCTTTAAAAGTTTCATTTAGATCTCTGCAACAAGTTTTTGTTAATCTAGATCAGGAATATTTATTTTTGGCATTCAAATATATACATATACTGATGCATTAGATATTTTCCCACTGCTCGTTTTTATACTTATGGAAATCCCTTGGATGACACGTGATTGGAATTTTGCTTCTATACGGTGTTCAGCGCATTCTTTATTAACACTGCAGCCCCACCTTTTGCACAATAATGAGAATGTGGGGAGAGGTATAAATTATATTCTTGCAGTTTAAAGTCAGTAGTCAATTTAAAGTGTGTCTGTGAAATAAGACATAATATTTATTTGGTTTATGTCGAAAGTCACTTGCATCTCCTCCTTTCGATTCTCGATACCATTATCATTCCATTGAAGAACCTTTTTTTATTCATCATCTTCCTTTTCTGTACAGCTCTTTTGTTGCCGTTCTGTCACTCTTGCAATGATATTCCATCTAACATCTTTAGTGCATTTTTCATTGGAGCCAATACTGTTAAGGATTTGTTTCATAAGGATTTTCATTGCAGTGCTGAGCTCTTCCTTGTGTTTTACGGCTTTCTCTGGTGGTATTTGAGTTGGTTTTGATGCTGCCTTAGCATCGGTAATTTAGGTCCCCTATCACAGGATCACTTGATCTTTAAGTTTTTCTTTCCGTGGGCTCTTTTGTTAGTCCTTTTTGACTTTTTTGCTGCCTTATTTGTGATTTTTTGTGGTTTCTTTTGTTTAGTGTCTTTTGCAAGTTTAATTTTGTTGCAACTAAACATCGTCTATAGCTAGCAGCTTGGACATTTAGGATGCTCATCTTTTTTCTTCATAAGTTCTTTGGTATGGTGACTTCCTGCACACTTTGAACATCTTGGGTTTGATCTGCAGTATTAATGCCTATGTCCATACTTTGCCAATTTTTGCATCTTCGTCATGTTCAAAATTGAGTATACAATTTTTAAGCGGAACTTTGCTTTTTAATTTAAGCTTATTTACAACGTCCAATATTTTAAAGCCTCTGCCTTTTAACACTTTTCGTTGAACATAAATAATGCTGTTTTTTTCACTTAAACCTTTGTTGGTCTGGTTTGCTTATTTTCACAAGGATACCACTACACTTTTCTCTGGTTTAGTATTTTATTGAGTTTCTGAATCCCTCTTCGTTAATCGCATACATTTTGATGTCAGTATTGTTTATTACTGCTGTACTAGCTTTAATTTATTTTCCTCCAATAATTTGACTAAGTTTTTATACTAAACAGCAATGCAATAATTGGTGGAGGCTTAGTTGGATTTTGTATTCTGTTTGAATATGCATGCAGCTTTCTTTTTGGGATGAGACTTTTGCCGATGTTCTCATTTTGCGTTTTTATTTTTATTCCTCATATGACGATATCCTTCGTCTCTTTTTTAATTTCTTCTTCATCTGTTGAGAACTCGACAGTGTGTACATTAATTTGTTTGGTTGTTGATTTTGTCTTCTTATTCATATTCTTAAGTTTTGTCTAATTGAGTTGCTTGAACCCATCCTTTCTTCACAGGCTTTTTAATATTTAGACTTCAATATTGCACTTCTGGATTTTGGTGACTAGGGTCCGCGTGGTCCTTACGCTCGCTACCTCTCTCCGGAAAAGTACCCTTGTGGGCTTTACGGCTATAAGCCCATGTCTTGCGGAAACTGCCTCCGGACTGCAGAAAACCGATAGCGCACTGGCAGTCATGGCTCTAATAATTACGATAATGGTTTGATTTTTGCAAACGACCTAAAAACCGGCACATTAAAAAAAAACGGTTATATCTCAAAAATCGGTAAAATTATTTTACGGAAATTTGACATTGAAGCTTAAACTGCAAATTTGCATACGCAGATTCAAAAAAGATTAAAACATTATCAATTCATATAAGAATTTCTTGATTTTTCCAAAAATTCACTGTCCTCTAAAATATCTAAAATTTGAGTTTCAGTTTTAAGTATGGGGAACCCCCAAAATTTATTGTTTTTTTTTTCTATTTTTGTGCGAAAATTTTAATTCGGTTCACAGAATACATCTACTTACCAAGTTTCAACAGTATAGCTCTTATAGTTTCGGAAAAAAGTGGCTGTGACATTCCCGGACAGACAGACAGACAGACAGACATGACGAATCTATAATCTATAATATAAAAATGGCGATCTCCTACTTTGCATATATCCAAACTCGCACCTATATGAAATCCAAAAGTGAGCCGAAGACGAGGGTTGCACCACATATTACTGTTTATGGCATCTAGTTGTGATACTCTACTTTACTCACACATTTTAGGTCTAAAGAAACCAATCATTGCATCAATCCACCAATTTTATCCTTGAAAATTGAGATTTTCAAAAGTTTATAACTCTTAATATATGAGAGCGCCTTTTTAAAGAAAAAGAAAATATTTTGTATTTTAATTGCTGCCCGAAAAGTAAAATCTTTCCGGCCGGTTTTTTTAAATAAATTTTTGGCAAATAATATCAACTACTATAAAGTTTGGTATGATGTACTTCTTCTACTCCGTGGGTGTTCACATTTTATTCATGAGGAAACTGAGCACGTGCATTCTCATCGAGTTCCTTGCTCGGTTTTTTATAAAGAGCCTGCTTTGAGCACATGCTCTAATTTATTCATTTCACCCAATGGCTAAGATTCCACGAATTGGTCTGCATCGGCATCATATGGACAATGAGAACGACACTCCCGTTACCGCAGGGTTGCGCTCTGTAGTTCTCGGACTATCCAATTCAATCAGACTTCCTGGCTTCCCTACACCATCGTTTTAATAACCGAGGACCGATCAGTGAAATCAGCTCCTTGTCAGGTTGCAATGATGGCAATACGGTATTGTATTATACATGCCGTATGTCCTGTATTTTCAAAGAAAATCCTGCCGAAAAATTACTATTGTGTTTTTTATGAAAATCTTTGTAATTATCCTGTAATCATACTGTTTTATTCCAATTGATTTCAGACTTTTCATTTCACTAAAAAGTAAACGGTTAAATCATCATCTTCACTGTAAATATGTGAAAGCGTATTAATTTGGAACGCTTCACAAACATCAAATCGCACGACCGAGGCGGCCAAGCGACTGGACCATTTCGTGAGATAACACGGTTTCCAAACTTGGTTTCCAATAAATTGATTGTGGCATTCGCAGTGTGGCTTGTGGCGCCCGTCCTGTTGGAACCACATGTCCTCCAAGTCCATATCATCCAATTGGGGCCACAACGACGTCACAGAGATGCCCAACGCTTGAGAACGACGTGTGAGAGACACATTTTGGGCTTTCTTCAATTGAAGCCTCAGCAGCAGCAATATTCTCGACACTACGGGCACTTCTTTATCTCACTGGCACGGGAACATTTTGTACTGTGCTTGTGGATTCAAATTTGTCCACTAGACGCTCAATTGTTGATCTGCTAGGATGATTATGACGACCATAAATTGGACGTAGCGCTCTTAACGTTGAGGAAACTGACTCCGAATTTCGGTAGTAAATTTTAATAATTTCGACTCGTTGTTGGCTCGTATATCTTTCCATCATGAAATGACAAACCTTTCTGAAGAGAAATGTCAAAAGATCGGCAAGAAATTCGGCGTCGTTTGCTGTCCCTGTCGCTCTACTTTTGTAGCGTCCCTGTTGAAAAACCCTTTATTTATGTACATTACTTTATATTTTTTTCGATATTCATTTTGCAAAAAGTGCCATATCCGTTGAAAAGCAAATGCGTTTTCAACGCCAACTTGAAAGAGAATTGTCCATTTCTGGAAATCACTAAAAGTAATTCAAGCCTATAGCGAACAAATTTGTCCGGAAACTCTTACCATCTATATTGCTGACTACGAAACAATTCCCTCAGAATTTATTCAAGATAGCCTTTAAAGTAAATGTTTTAAAAAAAAAAAAATGCAAAGCAGATTTTTCAATCGCATTAAAATACGTCGACAAGCCTTGTCTAAAGCTTCGTCCACCAAAAAAATTTAAACTGTATCACTCCAAAGTTTAATGGCGCAACAGCTGGTTCAATCGCAATTGAAAGTTGGAAATTTAAGGGCTTCTAAGATCAATTTGAACATGTCGTCCATTGACTTTTATCATTGGATAAAAACGAACAATGTTCTTTGATTTATCTTGTTTTTCTTTGCATCATTGTTTTCGTTACCTCATGAAGATATTATTAGGGTTCCGTAGCCAAATGGCAAAAAACGGAACCCTTATGGATTCGTCATGTCTGTCTGTCTGTCTGGCTGTCTGTCTGTCTGTCCGGGAATGTCACAGCCACTTTTTCCCGAAACTATAAGAGCTATACTGTTGAAACTTGGTAAGTGGATGTATTCTGTGAACTGCATTAAGATTTTCACACAAAAATCGAAAAAAAACAATAAATTTTGGGGGTTCCCAATACTTAGAACTGAAACTCAAAAAAAAAATTTTCATCAAACCCATACGTGTGGCGTATCTATGGATAGGTCTTCAAAAATGATATTGAGGTTTCTAATATCATTTTTTTATCGGAATAGTTTGCGCGAGAGACACTTCCAAAGTGGTAAAATTTTGTTGGATACCCTATTCTTATTCCTATCCCTCATAAGTGGGCGTGACAAAAGTCTAAGTATGGGTGAATTGTTAAGAACGCTCTACATATTTTGTTATATAACATTTAAAGGATTTTATCGAAAAAAACGCTCCCTAGCTCAAACTTGGGTGTTTCAATAAAATTGTTTTATTTAATTATGGACGTGTCGATTTAAAAAAATTAACACGTGAGCATAAAGGGCCCCCTAGAGAGTATATATTATAAATTTCAGCTCCCTAGCTCAAACTTTGGATTTTCAAAAAAATAGTTTTATTTATTTGTGGGCGTGTCAGTAGGCGGATTTTGAAAATTTTATATCCCGAACTGTTTTAGGAGTCATAGATCATATAAAAAAAATTTCAGCTTTCTAGTTCAAAATTCGATTTTTTCCAAAATTTTGTTTTTTTCAGTTTGTGGGTATGTTACAAACTATGCGTCAAAATTAATATACCCTTAGAATAGGGTATAAAAAACATTTAATTTCGTAAACATAAACCTTACGCGTAAACCGTGAACCATTATTTTCTAATAATAAATCTGTAATAGGTGCCTAAGTAAATAATAATTATAATTCGCGCGGAACCCTTCATGGGCGAGTCCGACTCGCACTTGGCCGCTTTTTTTTATTGGCAGCCAAGCAGCAAGGAAGACGGTCTCTGCCTCAGTGGTAAAATCGAAGCTTGTCAATATCGCGAAGAGCTATGGGTTCTTGGCGCGCATCACAATATAAAATTTTGCTGGGTTCCCGGTCACAAAGGTGTGCCGGCTAATGATGATCTGCCAAGAAAGGGTTCATACCTCTAACCAGGCCGATACTAGAGTAAGAATTTCCCCCAGAAACATTAAACAGATGATCGGAAACAAAATATTGGTAGCGACAAATGAGATATAGAACACACTCGAATCCTGTGCCATAACCAGGAAAATGTGGTAGCTCTATAACAAACGAAAAGCGGAGAGAGAATACAACAAATGGACAAAGAGCGTTGTTCTTTCTCTTCGTTGTTCTCCTCCCGACAAAAGATGTTGGTGCTAAGAGCACTGTAGCATATTAGAAATATATTTCTTGCAAGACTCTTTTTCGAGCACCTAGAAGAACTTTACGGCTAGACCGTTTATGATTTTCTTAAGTTTATTAATGCCTCAGGAGGAGGGCTTATTAGTCCGTTTGTTCGGGTTCGAAGTGTTTAATTTAAAACCCATAAGGTCATTACAATGTATCTACATTGTTCTTTGTGTAGGGCATGAAGATTTTTCCTGCCTCGTCAACCCATTAACCTAACCTAACATACATAATCATCTGGTAAATTCCGTCTATTCATTAAAACTAGAACCACTTTAAACATCTTGGCGCAAAATTAAAGTCAAGTTAACTCCGCAGGTCTAGTGTGGAAACACTTGCGTGTAGCATAGTATGACGCTTATTTTAGTTTCGAGACTATTATTTTGCGCCCTTGTCTTTTCTTTGCCGCCAGGTCCCACAGTATTGGCTATTACTTGTCATAGCGCAACCCTTGCACGTGTGTAACCCTCTCCTCCAATAGAAATAGAATGATACGGTGAAATCAATTCATTTCCCCAGAGTTGATGGGTGCATGTTTGATAGCAACGTTTAGATTACCAACAACATAAAATAAGTGCCATAGTTCTCCACATATAAAGACGAAAATCAAGGACTATTCTTTATATTGAAGTAGCGGGTATGAGTACAGTGCTCGATACATATCAGTTTTATCTTGTACGTCGTAGTTGTCTTGCCTTGATATGGGTTTCGCTCGGCGAAGATAGGAGTCCTGGGTAATCAGTCTTATTTGATTTGGAACACAAGTAAAGGGAGTTGTATTGCCAGTTCCCTTGCGTTGTCGCCGCTCTCCACTATCCCTATTGGCAACAGTTTGAAGACCAATATATGGGAGGTGTGCAATATTGACGAGCTTAACTTTGAAAATATATTCTGAAGCACCCATAATAAGTGAACTTAAGGTTGCGATAGCAGTTTCGTCACGACTTCACCATACTATCGATATATAGCATCTGATGCTGATACCTCTACTACTCTGGTGATGATGATGATGATGATGATGATGATGATGACGATGGTGATGATGCAATTTTTTGTTTGCTTCACAAACACAAACGTACAGCGAGAGAGAGAAGAAAATGTATCTGTTGAATTGAAAATGCACCCAACGTTCGTTACAAAATTTTCTATTTTATAGTTTCACTTGATCAGAGGACAATTTCGGTTGAATCCAAGCATCAAAAGGAATGGAGCTGGAAATAAATTATGTAAATTGTTCGCATTGAAAAGTATTGGCTGGAAACGAAGTCTCTTCTTATTTCGAACGAAGGCAAAGGTAAATTGAATGTTCTATTTTTGAAGATGTACGAGGGCTGATGAGCTTAAGGGTTGGTACTACCATTGCCTGTGGAGGTGGTCTTCCTAAACTTTTACTGAAACCTTAACCATCAGATAAGTATTGTCGTCGTTAAGAGTGAATTTACAATTAGAAAAGTAAACGCTTATGCGAAATAAGGCCTCTGTGGTTTGATATGCATAATGTTTATGACTATCGTGCACTTGGTGGTACTTGAAGCTTATGGATATAAAATGTTTATGTGAAATAAGGGTGTCTTTGCAGAAATGACATAAAAGGTGGATTTTAGAAAGATAAAGATAGCTGTTTAAAATTGTTAAGCCTTTTATTCATTTTAAGGCTGAGTGCAAATTGCCATAGTCTTTACGACAGGCAGGTTAATAAAAGCTTATCTTGGTTGAAATGTTTAGAGAAATTTGCTAGCAAGAAATCTGCAAAAAACTGACTGGTTATCAAACAACAAATCGTTAAATGTAACTCAGAGACAGAACGTCATGATTCATAGCAATCAACTTTATTATTTTCTTCATTTGTAAGGCCATATTGAGTAAAGCTGCTATTTTATTTTTATTTTTTTATCGACAGATATGAGTGAATGGAGTGGTTCATTACTTTCGTACATTGCTATTAATATCCTATTACAGATGATCAGAAGTCATACTGGTTGTTGACCACCAGTGTGACTTCCGTCAGATAAAATGCAAACACTAATTGAACATACTTTGTGTGGTATCATAAATAAATAAATAATATTATATAACACGTTTTAACATTGAATAATAGAAACCGTAGATTCTATCGCTACATTCGCCAATTCAAAATTTGAGATTAAAAATCAATTCTACCTTTTTTTTCTTCATTAAGTCTCTATCATCGATGTTATCTAGAATGATTCATTTCGAATAAATGTAAAATAAAAGCATGGTGGCCCCATTGCACCTAGTCACATTTAAATTCTGAACAACTACTTTTGTATTTCGGTAAATTTATTTCCAACGACTCTAAAGGGTTGCGAGAATTTTATTTTCATGCACGCATATCATTTCAACTGCAAACTCCAGTACCTTCATGAATATTTGGCACAAAAACTCAGCACCACACATTCCATGCATGCAATGTCAGAAAAATTCAAAAATAATTAAAGTGCGCGACTCGGTTGTGCGAAAATTGGTAGCACTGATATACCTTCAATAGACGAATTGTTGATTTCTAAAAGCGTTTCATGAATACTAAGATTGTTTCAATATTTAATTAAGCCTTGATAAATTTATATATTAAAATATATACAGGGTGGGTTCAGAAATATTTAGTGGATTTTGTAAATTCATAACTTTGTACGAAGGACACTTTTTCAAAAATTAGTTGTCTTCTTCGAAATAATATAGCAAACACTCCCGGCTTAGCATTAAGGCTATTTTCTTCACAATTTCAAGTTGAAACATAACGGCTATTTATTCACTATTTCTTCACTACGAATTGCAAAAAAAAATATCTTATACGTGACGCTTGGAGCAAAAATCCTTTCAACTTTTGTTATTTTCGGAAGTTGAGAAAACGGAAAGTTTACGGCGAACGGCAGATCGTCAACTTCCCGAAATCGAAAGTTTACTACTCAACTCGTCTGAAGAAAACAGCGTTGGCAATTGGAATAAAGTTGAGTTCTCTCCTCGGTCCTAAATGTTTTCATACTCCCGTTCATATTCCTTTACCCCAAAGTCGAATAGTTGCCCGTCTATGGGCAATATGGACCGGCTAGTCTTAAATTTTGTGTTTGAATTTATCCTTACTTCCATACTAATATTATAAATGCGAAAGCAACTCTGTCTCTCTGTCTGTCTGTCTCGCTTTAATGCCAAAACTCCTGAACCGATTTAAATAAAATTTGGTACACAGATAGTCTAGAGCCTGAATGGACATAGGCTACTTTTAACCGCGGGAAAATGCTTCATCCGCTGTCCAGAAGCGGAGATCTAAGCTGATATCTGAGAAAAGTTGTAACTCTCGAATGCTTTCTAGCTCTTAGCTTTGGAATGACTCATCCAAATGAAATAGGATTTTTTTAAAATAAAGATCAATTATATACAAAGATTTTAAGATATAAATCATCTTTGTAGGTTATCCTGAAGTTGAACAATTAGCATTAAACAATACATTTTATACAATTCAAAAAAAGTAAAATGTTCGATTGAAGCTAGATCGTTGGACTTTCCCAGCGTTGAGTGGAGGAAAATTTGTGTGTGTGTGCGGGTGGCAATGGTGCAGTAGTAGTGTATTCGCTTACGGAATGGAAGGTCGTGAGTTCGAATCCCGGCCAAGTCCATTACTTTATACCGAATACATGAAATCGTTATCTCCCTAAGTAACTTAGACACCACCCGTGGAAAAAACCCTACAACTGCACCCAAACACTTCTTTCCTATCTCTCTATTCTTTCTAATACCAAGTAGCTTACACTGTGTTCCTAGCATTATAAGGGTACTGTAACAACAGAAAAAAAAATCATTTTAGCGTAAGCAAATTATAAAAAAAAAAAAAAAAAAAAAACTGTTTCTCTCTCTGTACCTTTTGTGCGTGTGCTTTTTCTTTCTTTTTTTAAGCACCTTTTGTAGTTTGTGTTGTTTTTTTTTTGTGGCGAATGGGATTGAGAAAGATAGGGTATGAAATGTAATTGAGATTGAGAGGGAGTCACACTGAGAGTATATCCATATAATGAGAAGGGACACTCTCGACGTTTTCTTTATCAGTTCTTATCAGCAAGTATTTTGTTTTAAATTTGAGAAGTGGCAGACTGGCGAAGCAAGGCGAGCATGGTCAGCTAGTAATATATATATAGGTTATTTCATACTAATAAAAAGTCTACCTTTTATTCAATCCCTCTTTAGAGCATAACAATGTCAATGTAAATTTTAAAAAATAATTCTCAAACTTCAATATTACTTATGTATGAATAATCGCCCAAATTCCAAAAATGAATAATCGTCAAAAAAAAGCTGAAATTATTTTGGCCGAATATTAATTTCCATTGGAGTGATTGTGTATTTTCATATGTTGGGCGACTGTTCATAGTGAAAACTGGCCTAAAATGTCAAGAAATCCAAAATAGCCCAGAACGTCCAAATGAACAATCGGCAAAACGATGTTGAGCGGTTCCTTGCAACGCAGGTCTAAAAAATACTAGATGTGAAATCACAAGTAGATTGAATAAACAGACCAATATGTATGGAGGCATGCTACGCTCCTGAAACCCCTTATTGGGCTCACTGTTGGAATTGGAAAAGGTGCGAGGTTGGATATATGCAAAGTTTTCTGAAATTAGTTAGAATATTTGCAGTGGGATTTCGTTGTATTTTTGGGCGAATGTTTGATAGCTTTTGGCTGATTTTACATTTTTGTGGGCTTCTTATATTATGCATAAACGCCGAACCAATTTTGGGCGAATGTCCATTTTGGAATTTGGCGATGTTTTGAGGGATTATTCATACGCATCGCATGTGAAAGTCGGTCAATATTTTTTTTTTGCCAAAACTCTAATATTTATAAAACCAAATTTCTTTCTTTATTGAAAATCTACTTCACTTACTTAAAAGCAAATCTATGATCAGGATTAAAGTGTATATTAAAATAACCTAGAAGCGATTTCTTCCCTTAGCCGCCTTTTACATCAACCGCTGTGTTTTGGGGCCGCTGTTATAGTATTCTTATCCTGTCCCTGTAGGGAAACCGAGTATTAAGACAACATACGACTAATATTTGTAGACTTTCTGATAATCGGTATTACTAGAACTGAGTACTACACCCGCTATTTCTCATTCAATTTTGGCTCTACGCTCCTCTAACGTCGCCGGCTAGTTGGCATAGACCATTGATTTAATGTTGCCCCATAAAAAAAGTCTAGAGGCGTTAAATCACACGATCTCGGCGGCCAAGAGACGGGTCCAATTCTCGAGATAACACTTACACCGAACTGAGACTTTAATAACTCGATTGTTGCACCCTCTGTGTGGCTTGTGGCACCGTATTTTTGGAACCACATGTAACTGATGTCCAATTCATGCAATTGCATGCAAAGAAAGAAAGTTTCAACATGTTTCTGTAGCGAATACCATTTACCGTAATGTGACGATAATTTTCATCGATAAAAAAAAATGGGACGAGAATTACGTCCGAAAATTGTCGTTATCGCTCTTAAAGTTACGACCACCGAGTCGGAATTTCGGTAGTAAATTTAAATTATTTGTAAATGTTGTTTCTTCGTGTACCTCACCATGATGAAAATGTTGATTTTACTAAATGTTTTGACATTGATAGTTCGATAATCGGTTTAAGGGTGCGTTCACCTAACTAACTGTGTCAGGCGTAAGGGTAAATTGAAGATTGGAATTAAGGAAACAAAAATCGCCTACAAACAATATGATATCTGACACAGTATAAAATTAGGACCACAATTTTGACAAAATATGTATGACTTGACAGTGTTTTTGAAACACTAATTGGAATTCGAACATTTTTCAAATTGAATGATGTCAGAAAACATATTTAAACGCCGAGAATACGTGGTTGAAATTTCATAAGATCGGTTGAGCCTGAACTACATCGAAATAAAAGTTCCGAAAAGTAGACAACAGTGAAAATTATGTTTTGTTACCTTCCATCGCATATCGCACTCTGTATTTTATTCTCAGAAATTAAAATATGTTTTAAGACATATATTCAAAAAAGCTACTCTCGTTTTAATTATTCCCTTAAAAGTTATTTATTTTTCACTTTTCAAATTAATTTACTTTTTTAACTATTACTTCAATGTGAGCGACTTTGTGAAGATGATTGTAGTTTAATAAATTTGTATAATGTTCCAAGCTCGTAGATGGCGCCTGTGTGGTTAGTCGGATTTTTGTGAGCATCCACGTTGTGCAAATTTTTCACTTTATTGCACTTTTGGTTTTATGTTTTCCAGTATATGGAACAAATGTATCATATTCTATTTTATAATATATAAATATGCCCAAATTGAATAGTGGTACGTTGTATGATCCCACAACAGATTTTAAATCTTGCATTCACCACAACAACCCAGGCTACTCATTCCGTAACTTTTATGGCGAAAATCGTCCAATCGTGAACTAGATCATCATCGATTTGCTTCTATCGTCAATCGTGTATGAATCTAAGAAATCTGTAATGAATCTAATTACAATTAAACACAGACTCAACTATAGGTACGGTTAGGTTTTTGGGTCAATGGTACAGAGCAAACCTGTAACAGCGCATTTAGGTCCATGTGAACCCATAGTGATACCCTTCGTTGGGAGTGTTGGCCACGATGTTCTGGCCTTGGTCCTTCGTCCTTGGTTGCCTTTCCCTACTACAGGTAGTCCACCCATTTGGTTGTCCTTATAAATATATATAAAGATTCGAAAGTGAGACATCAGCTAGTTCTTGTTGGAAGAAATATCTTACAAGTGTTCTGTTCCTCATGTGACATAGGCTAGGGCAGTGACAGAGAAAGTATCCTCATGGGTTTCCTCATCACCTCTACAGATGTCGTCATCCTTGAGATTTAGTTTCATTGTGTGGTTCCTTAGCAAGTTGTGACCGGCAAGAGTTCCAATTAACTTAGACAGCCCTGTTCTGTTGTAGCGTACAAGTTGGTAAGGTTCTTATCCTATTTTGGCCACAGTTTGCGTGATATGTCACAAGTGGGTAGTGATTTCCACCTGTTTTTGACTTTCATTCGGATCTTGTATTCCAGTCTTTCCCTGAGATAACAGAAAGGCGGTTTAACGGACTCAAGTGCTGTCCTTGGTCCATCGCAGACCTTTTCCTACGCCGTTCATCAGCTCGCTCGTTACCGGATATGTCCCTGTATCCAGGTACCCAGCAAAGACTCGTCTTATGCTGCGAGCCAAGAGCTTTGAGCTCACGACAGCCGCCTGGCTATCAACAAATATTGTAATATCACTACATGGTATCGCTATCATTGGCACCATGCTTGAAATTCTGCTTGAAATACACTACAGTGATCAGGTAATCTAATCGATGTTTTTATGTTTAATTCCTCTGAGAATATTCCTGCACCCGTTCCACAGTCTATCTTTGACCCACCTGTAAAAATTGATATCCGTTTCCTTTTCGTGGGTTCATTTACATTCCATGGCTCCCTGCACGGAAATGAAAAAAGAAAATGGTATTTCATAGTCTAGGCAAGGAAACATGTAGTCGCAGTTGAGACTGTTCCCTAGGTACATGTTCAGATTCAGTGCATGTCCTTAATGACTCAGGTTCCAGATATTCTCAAGTCACTTTTTGCAGCTGCTCCCTGCATGTATAGATCCAGTGGTTGCAGATTAAGAATGGCTTCCAAGCCAGCGGTCGTTGTTGTTCTCATTGCACTATTTGGCGCTATATATACCAGCCTTGTATTTTTGTCATCACCTTCAGATTGTTTTTTTTTTTTATAATTTACGCGCACTAAAGGGATTTTTTGGTACCCTTATCATGTATTGGCTACACAGCACAGGCGTTAGGGAAATTAGGATTAGAAGAAAAGGAGAGTTGCCGATGCACGTTGGTTTTGAATGTTTGTAGGTTATAATGTAAAGGAAAAATTGAGCGTGGAAGAGTATTCCACATTCGTGTTGTACGGCTGGGGAAAGACTCTTTGTACTTCACTGTACGTCCGAATACAGGCTTGAGGGTGAACTAATGAGCATTCCTTGCATGGCGGGTATTGCGGTTGAAATGTTCAAGGGGTGGAATGCAACTGGCTATTTCGTTAGAGCACTTACGGTGGAAATAGCGATAACATAAAGAAAGACAGGAGACATTGCGACGATGACTAAGTGAGTCAATCGATCTCGCGATGTCTCGGTCGCCAATGAGTTTTATTGCGCGTTTTTTGATCCTGTCAAGTAGCTCCAAATAAGTTATTGGTGCATCAGACCAGATATGAGCGTTGTACTCGAGTTTCGGGCGAATAAACACCTTATAAATTGTAGCCAGATCAGAAGGGGTGAATTATTTCTTGCATCTTGTCTAGGAAGCCTAGACATTTCGCAGCGCTCTTGGCGACATCGAATATGTGGTCATTCCAACGAAGGTTGTCATTGACATACATACCGAGAATGGAAAGCCTTTCGGTTTCAGCGATGCAAGTGCCATTCATGAATAATGGCAGTGTGTGTGGGTTTTGCTTTAATGGCAGGAGACAGCATTGTGTTTTGGAAACATTAAATTCCACTCTATTGGTTGTACCCCACTGAGTTATGCTGTTAAGATCGGAATTTAATGAGCTTAACATACGTTGCCGTTCCAGTTCCACACCCGAAGAAGTGGGGAGTGACCCAAGAAACGAGTATGAAAAGCTGAGGGTACTGTCATTAGCAAAGGAATGGATTAGATTAAAAGTAACAGACAGGAGATCATTTATAAAAATGAGAAAGAGAGTCGGAGACATGACGGAGCCTTGGGGAACACCAGCATTTATTTGGTGAGTTGCAGACTTGAAGCCGTCCAAGACAACTTGAATTGAACGGTCCGAAAGTTAATTTCTAATCCATTGAAGAAGGTTATCATCGATTCCAAATGCACGCATTTTCGACAAGAGAGCTTAATGCCAAACTCTGTCAAATGCCTTTGAAATATCAAGCGCAACGATCTTACTTTCACCACCTTGGTTAAGAGATTGGTTCCACTTTTCGGTTAGATATGTCATCAAATCACCGGTGGACCTATTGCCCCGAAAACCACACTGCCGGTCATTGAGAAGTTTTCGAGATTCAATATATTTCATTAGCTGACGGTTGATCAGCGTTTCCATGACCTTAGAAAGAAGGGACGTAAGTGCAATTGGTCGGTAGGAGGAGGGAGAAGAAGACTCGCCTTTTTTGGTACAAGATGGACAAATGCTGTTTTCCATCTTTCCGGAAAGAGCCCTGAAGAATAGGACAGATAGAAAAGCTTACGCAGTGGTTTTGCCAGCGTAAAAGAACACCTCTTCAGAACGATGGGGGAAATACCATCTGGACCAGCGGATTTGTGTATGTCAAGATCTCGAAGTACTCTAGCCACTGTACGAGTGCGAAAGTGGATTGGTCCCATGGAGTATTCTACGCGCTCGAGTACAGGGGGAGACGAAGCACAATCTGGGAGCGTTGAGCTGACTGCAAAGTGAGGAGCAAGCAGATTGGCCTTATCTGTAGAGCTGACAGCTGGAATGCCGTTGTAAATGAGTGTCGGGATAGATGACGAGGCCGAATTCTTGATGTTTTTGACAAACGACCAAAAGTTTTTACTACCCGTGGGACTTTGTAGTATTTTTTGCCTCAGCTTTTGGTCGTGGGAGAATTTTACACAATTAATGTGGGCCTTACAGTCATTTCTGGTTCGTTTGAATTTTTTCCGGTTTTCCTCAGATGGGTTGGCCTTATAAGACCGAAAGCTTACCTCTTTTAACCTGATAGCCTCTTTGCAGCTCGAGTCACACCACGCGTTTACCTTGGGTTTGATACTTTTTATCCGGTTAGGAATAAAGCATTTCATACCCAATAAAATCATGTTTGTAATCATATCAGCAGCAGCATCCACGTCGCTGTCGAGGAAGCACAGCGACCAGTTAAAACTCTTAAAGAAACCGTTTAGTTTTTCCCAATTAGCTTTCTCGTATTGCCATACGGTTCTTTTATGAGTTTGCTCTTTAACTATGTGGCCGGAGTACGAAAAATTAGCTTATATGACACAATGGTCTGACGAACCTAGAGGCGGTAATACGTTTATTTCGTATTTTTCATGGTGAGAGGTGAGAAACAAGTCCAATGTGTTGGCGGTTTGACTGCTTATGTCCGGTATTCGTGTTGGCTCATTTACAAGCTGAGTGAGATTGTTAACCTCAGCAAAAATCTCATCATACCTTCCTTCGGGTGTTGTCTGTCCAGAATGTCGAAGCCAATGTGAATTATGTATATTGAAATCACCCGCAATGACGATTTCAGTACGAGGATGAGGGGTTACAATTCTTGTGATGGAGTCAGACAACGCATCCAATTCATTATAAGTTGAATGTCTGTCCAAATTGGAGCTTCTGTAAATAAAACAGTAGTGGATTAATTGCCTATGGACATGAAATTTGAGCCAAATGAAATTAAATTCCGGATTGGAACATTGGCCATATTGAGGCTGAAGTTGGTAGGCTACGTCACTACGTATATAGACGGCGAGACCGCGATGCGGAAAGAATAATGGCACTAAGTTGTACCCAGGCAGACTAAACTCTGTTAAATCAGAGCCAACGCTAACCTGAGTTTCGTTAAGTGCCAAAACAGCTGGTTTGTTGTGGAAAGCGTGGGCGTATAACGAAAAAAAATGTTTCCTAAACCCACGAATGTTACTAACATCCACCACAAAATTCCTGCACATTATAAAATACAAACATAAACGAAAACACAAACTCCGACGCTACCTAAGCAAGGTTACATTGACTAGCTGCCGTTAGTGAGTATTGGTCGCGCGATTGCCGTATACATCCACAGAATTATTTCGGTGTTTGGTGTCCATTTTTTGCCGAAGATACGGGTGCGTGCTTAGAGAACACTGTCATCGACATTTGGCTTCCAACTCAGGAGTATATTTCCTAGATATTTCGCAGTCTCTGCCACCTTTGGGGGTATTCCCCGTACTCAACTATAGACGGCGCTGTTACCACTCTCTTGCGAAACAGCTGATATGAAACTTCTTAAATGTGTATAAAGACGTATATTCACGAAAGCACGTCTCGATTTTATTATTCCCTTAATCTAATTTCTACTTTTCGAAATTTTCCTTTTTAAAATATATCCACAATTGCGAAAGAGAGGCAAGCGTATAAACTTCTGATTCACACAACTGCAACCTCACTAGCATTTGATAGGCCACAGAGACGAAGTGATCTAATGGACTAAAGTCCAGATTACAACCTCGTCGTTAATGGAAAAGAATACTGTAAAACTGTAAAACATAATGATAGTTGAGGATTGGAAGTTCATTATTTTAACACCTCCTATGTGTTGCAGTGTGTTCGCCATCAGGTGTCGCAGAAGAATTTATTATAGAGATAGACAGGTCACAACGTCCTCTATTTCTTAATTATGTTCGGCACCAGATACGCAGAAGAACTTTACCAATCCCGAATAGCGAATGAGTGTGAATGGTTGTGGAGTTGTCCATTTTTTTAATGTCCGAACCTTTTCAATGTCTGAGCGAAATCTCAATAAAATGGTGTTCCTTATTTTTATTCTAACTAGAAACAGATCTAAATTCAATTATTGTGCACTTAAGAAATAATATAATTGTTTGTTAAAAATATAAATCTACGTCAAGCGAAATCGCATTAGCTATCGCGCTTCTTGATGACGATAATCGAGTTACTTGATACTTGTTACGTGGCTTTATTTTTCATATAAAAATTAATTTAATCCAGAGCCAAGGACCACGCAAATTTAAAATTTTTATATCTTGCATAGCTCTTTGGTTACGAAATTAAAATATGTATAAGCAATGCAATAGTTAGTACTCTTGTTTTCTTTACTTATTTGGAAGCATTACGGTAATTTTGTTGAGGTCAACCTTGTTTTGTTATTGAACACAAATATTTTCACGAAAACAATACCTTTTTTTTAAACACAAAATGTTAAAAAAGATGAATCGACCCAAAATATTCAAAATACAGACATTTAAAATCTATAATCCTTTTCAGCTAAACAGACAGTTTTTTGTTTTTTTTTTTTGTTCGATAAATTCATTACATAATTATTGGAACTATGCTAAACAGAAAAGTGTTCTAGGTAAGGAACACTTCCACCGCATTTAATGGTGGGTTCAAAACTTATAGCTTTCATTGTATTAGTTTACAGCTTTAGTACAGCAGTAAAACTGTCTGCGACACACACTCCGAAGTAGATATACAAATCCACCAAACACCACCCCACCCCTTAGTGTTATTGAAAAACTTCGGGGAACCAAATGCGAGGACAGCCACTCGTACGTGTCTGCTACTGCACCCGAAACAAACATTTCCGAACATCAATTTATTCGAATTTTTATTGAATAAATCGTTCGCCTGTCACTGCGTCTATTTTTCATTGGCAATTTGTTTGAAATTCGTTCGCAGATGACGGTACTGTGTGCAGGTACAGGTGGTGCTAACTTCGTTATTCCCTGGAATCGACCCCGACATCGAAATGGATCCACCTCCATTCGTTAAATCATCTACAGACCGAGCAAGTTCGATGAGAAACGGGCCCACTAAAGTGCCACCGTGTAGAAGAACATCAATTTAAGGTGTAGTTTTCAGAATAATCAACACTTTTGCGTCTAACTTTGCTCTAATTGTTGTGAACTTCTTAAGAGCCAAATGTAGTTACAAAGATGAAAAAAAATACCAACATTTCATTACTTCTAGACTCACCGAAAGGACAACCCAACATGATTTATGCTTTTAATTTGTTCTAATCCAATTAATCATTGCATGAGTGCACTCCTCGACGCTGGCCAGCATTAAATAAACTGAAGAATCCCACCGGAGTGGAAGGTCAACAAAATTCAGCAGAGAAAGCTGGGCTAGGAATACTTTGCGAAAAGCTAGCGAAGAGTTGAGAACTTTTCACCAAATATTTGCAATTTTCTTTTTGCACTTTCCTTTCCCCTTTTTTTGTAAATAGGAGCAAGATTTTGAATGCATTAGATATGCGTTTACAGGACTTTAACCCAAATTTCTAGCTTTCACCTTTTCTACCCGATGAGAGGATAAATAGGATCAGGTATACTCGAAGGCAGACACGAACTGAGTCAGCATTTGCTTACGTTAATTTTTGTTTGAGATTGTGGAAAAGTTTCCGTTTCCGGTTTAAAGAAGTTTTATCTACCCGTTTGCGTTTGAGTGTTGTATTAAGGCCTTGAAGCATAAATTACACGCTGAAATCACGCAGCGAGCTCAGGAGATTTGGGTGTTTAAATTTAAGCAAACATAATTTTATGCAGTTGAAATTGGGTTGTGTGTACATTTATTTTCCACACTACTTTGGTGCAGGTTTAATGTTCTTAATGAGTGAGTTTGTTTTTATGTATTTCCAATTAAGGAATTTGAGAATACTATAGTGCTACAGCCACAGTGAATAAGAAATAGACGAAGGTCGTGAGTCCACCATACAAATTTCACATTGCAAAATGTTCAAGTTTCTCACAGGTACAGTCAATTCCGCTTATCTGAACTAAGCTTTACTAAAAAATGGGTTGACTGAAACACAAAATTCATCAAGGAGCTTTTTTACAATTTCCATCAAAGTATTCCTCTTTCCTGAAACCCGCCCAACTGAATAATCCGGTTAACTGAAAGTGTTATTACTACAGAAATAATTATATTAGGTATATGTACTCAAACAGCTTCGCAGAACTGAAATCAAATGACAGACTACGCCTATCAATTTAGGTCTGTTTCCTTTCTTTTACAAGTAGTATCAGGCTTCTCAAAGTTACTGTTACAACTGCTTAAAGTTCGATTCAATTTAATTTATTTTTAATCGGACTGAGTACAAATGTCGGCGTTAACGTATTAACGGAAGAAACCGTCCCATAAGAACTGTCGCCAACTTTGCCATACGAAAACACATTGGTTGCCGTTAATAACTATGAATCAAAATTATTAGACCCTTAGAATAGGGTACACCGGTCAGAAGGGCATCCATTTACCTTACCTAGAATAGGGTAGAAACCGACGGAGCGTGTATTAATAAAACGAAAAAAGTGGTAAATTAATCAAAGCATTTCTCCATAACTTTGAAACGTAAAGATATAGCACAAAGTGGATTGCACCAAACGAAAGAGCTTCCCCAAGAGATGAGGACTGGAACCAAATTTGGATAAAAATGGTCTACTGAAAGAGAAACAAGATAGAACTCAATTGTTATAGCAGTTTTGTGGAGTCGAATTAATGCATGGATAACCTACTAAAGGACACTCTACTGTTGACCACGTCGATGCTTTCTTATTTGTATAATGTACGCGTACTAAAGAGATTTTTTAGGACCCTTATGTAAAAGATACACAGCGCGGGTGTTAAGGAAGTAAAGATTAGAAGAAAGAGCGCGACGCACATTGGTTTTAAATATTTGTACGTACATTGTAATGGAAGGAAAACTAGTGCAAAGAAAAGCTTTCTACTTTTGTTTTGTACAGGAACGGAAAGAGAACGAATAGTGAAATATTTCTTGCATCGCTTAAGGAAGCCTAGGCATTGTGCAGCGTTCTTGGCAACATCAGTTGTCACTAACGCACAAACCGAGAATGAAAAGCCGTTCGGTTTTAGCAATGCAACGGCACAGTGTTGAATTTTGCTTTAATGACAGAAATCAGCAGTACGTTTTAGAAGCATTAAATTCAATTCTATTGGTTGTACCCCTAAGTTATGCTGTCAAGATCGGAATTTAATGAGCTGCCCATCAGCGACGGAATGGATTGCATAAGAAGTAACAGGCAAGAGACCATTTATAAAAAAAACGGCCAAATGCGAGTCGGACTCGCCCACGAAGGGTTCCGCGCGGATTATAATTATTATTTTCTTATGCACCTATTACAGATTTAATATTAGAAAATAATGGTTCACGGTTTACGCATAAGCTTTATGTTTATGAAATTAAATGTTTTTTTTTATATTTGAGTTGATTGAATGAAAGGTAAATTGCGGTTTACGATTTATGACGTAATAAAAAAACTACTTATGTACTAGATCTCGTTCAAAACAATTTTCGGTGGAAGTTTGCATGGTAATGTACATCACATATTTTTTTTAGTTTTATAATTCCCTTATTTTAGAAGTTAGAGGGGGTGGGACACATATTTTAACACTGTGGAAGTGTCTCTCGCTCAAATAATTCAGTTTAGAAAAAAAATATATGAGAAACCTCAATATCATTTTTGAAGACCTATCCATAGATACCCCACGTATGGGTTTGATGAAAATTTTTTCTTTGAGTTTCAGTTCTAATTTTATTTTTGTGTGAAAATCTTATTGCAGTTGACAGAATACATCTTCTTACCAAGTTTCAACAGTATAGCTCTTATTGTTTCGGAGACATGTGGCTGTGACATTCCCGGACAGACAGACAGACATACAGACAGACAGACAGACAGACATGACGAATCTATAAGGGTTCCGTTTTTTGCCATTTGGCTACGGAACCCTAAAAATGAGAAAGAGAGTCGGAGACAAAACAGAGCCTTGGGGAAAACCAGCATTTATTTGGTCTTGCGAACTTGAAACCGTCCAAAACAATTGAATTGAACAAAAGGTAATTTCTAATTCATGGAAAAAGTATCATCGATTCCAGATTCACGCATTTTCGACAAGAAAGCTAGATGCCAAACTACAGTACCGAGCAAAAAAAAGCAACCGAAGAAGTGCGGTTCTTCTATATCAAATATTTTTTTTATTTTTACACTGTAAAGTGCTGATATTTTGCACAAACAACTTGAGTAGCTACTGTTTTTTTAAAAAAGAGTGTTTTTCATTGAACTGTTGTTTGAACAAAAAATATGCAAATGTTTAAAAAAAATTTAATTAAAATATTTATTCACTTATTTTCATATATGTACTAGCTGTACCCGCCCGGCTTTGCCCGTGCCCGAGAATTATATTGGCCAATATGTTCGAGTAGACTTCCTTATTATTGTCTATATATTTTCTCGTATGTTGCTGCGCCTAAGAAAAGAAGACCGATTTTGGCCCAACTTCACAGAATCACTCTCAGGCCAATACCGAAGATTGCCTGATTTGAGCTCAACCCGTGAATGTGACTGCACGTTTTTCTCCCCATGGCTTAGGCCGCTCACACACCTTTGTTGTCCCGCTTAGGGTAGGTGCTTGTTGTCTGGCAGCCGCCTATGTTAGCTTACTTTGCGAATCAAACAAAAAAGCGAAACAAAAAAACTTCGATAGAATCACTTTTCATTTACTTTCACACCGATTGTTATCAATGTGGGAAAAGCAACTTTCCGATGTCCGATTCACAAAAAAAAATTCAATAAGAGTTATTTGAATACAACTTTGAACAAACGATATCTCAAGAATGATAGAGCGCACAAACACCACAATAGGCTTGAAACGTTCGTGTGGTCTCCCTCTTTCATATGCGCGTCCGGATAACAAAATAGGTGACGTCTTTACGATGGTTTTTTTATATGTGCGGTCTCTGTATCTGCATCGGAACTTACACGCATACGCACATATGCATGTGTACTCACTCAAATGCCCATAATTCACACAACGATGCAGAAACAGACATCGCACATAGAAAACATTGTTATGGGGTCCTGGTCCCTGGGCGATATCCATTGTACCTAAAACAAAAACAAAATTACCACCTTATTAAAGGACCACTAAGTCCACAACAAAATCACTTACCTGTGATATAAACTCAAGGTCTATGCACCCTTGCATTGGACTTCGTTGCACCATCCTAAAACAAATAAAAAGATATGAAAAGGAAATAATAACAAACAACAACAAATGAAAATTGCAATGACAACATGCAGTTACAAACACTGACTGATCGCTACAAAATCGAACGACAAAAGAATTTACCGAACCAAGAAAACAATGGATTTCTATTGTTTTGGTTTGGTAAATGCGGTACATGCGGCTGTTAAATATTGTCAATCAGTGCCGAAAAACATGATGCACCTACCTGTGGAGTGAGTTGATATCGGCAATAAGAAATTGCATGCATTTTCGATGCCTTTCCACCTCACGTGAAGGGCTGAATCAAGTAGATTTTCTTCCACCGTCGAAGCATCTCCATCTCCATCGTTAGAACAGCCATAAATAATTGGAAAACAAAAACAAAATAGTTTCAATTAGTTATTATTATGATAAATAATAGACAATAAATAAAGCAATTACACTTACCTGACGACCAAGTAGAATAATCCACATTACGAGAATCAAAACAAATCTTTAATGACATTTAATCAAAAGAAGACTGCACTCACCTGCACGCACTAGTCATTTCACTTGCTTGGCTGCTCGCACCTCGCAGGTTATCGATTACACGATAAGTGGGATGTTGCAATATAGGTATGATAAGGTAGTGTTAAGTTTAAGTAGTTACATATTTTTTAAAATATATACGAACTGTGATAGGATTTTAAATCAATTAGGATTAGTGCAATATTAGGATTAGGAAAGAGCAATATAGATTAAGGTAACGTATAATGTATTTTAGTGTAAGTATCTGTTTGTGTTATGCTTATGTAAAGTAAGAAGTGGTCAACATGTTGTAGTAGATGTGGTTGATAAGAAATCTACACGAGCAGCTGATAGAGACAGATCGATGTCACTATGTATGTAGCTTATACATAAGGCTTTCAATTTTGTTGGGAAAGGACGGTTGAGGGTCATTGCCCTATGTTTAGCCGGTGCGTAACAGACGGAATTTGAAAAATAAACGGAAGAATATTTCTGAGAACCGAGTCAGTTTATCGCGATACATCCGCTTCTTTAAAATTGGTTCAGCAAAAGAAAAAAAAGAGTCTACTGAATTAATTTCTAGTGTAAAATACACACAAAAATTGGTGAGAAAAAAAAAGTTAAAGTAAATGACAAAGCCAACATGTACTAAGCGCCTAACATAATCCTAGATACCTACGAACGGATCTATCAAAAAAAGACGAAAGGCACCAAAGTGAGATTAACAATAAAAAAAGAACATAGCAGAGGTAGGTAACTCTATAAAGTGATGGTTATGAGCCTGCTAAAACTTCCTTGATCCCACCAGGTATTGGGTTGGGGCGTTAAGTCAGAAGACGACCCTCACCTCTGTGGTTTTCTTTGTCCGGGGATCGGTAAATCCGACACTGTCGCCCAAAGCTACCACTTAAACATCCGTTTAGCTGTGCTTGAGTGCTATCGGCCCAAGACTGATTTAAAGCGCTACAACGGACACGACCAAAAAGGACGGGACAAAGAGCCCAGCAACTTCGACCTTCAAAAAGGTCATCGCGGTTAGAAGGCGCTCCGCTTGCAAGTATTGTGCTCCTGTAGGGTTATATCGCCCGCAATAGTGAATAGTGCTAGAGAAAGAACATTGCAAAAAAAAAAAAACAATATAGTGAATTAGTGTGAATAGAAGATTGAGATAATAGTTTAATTAGTTTATTGAATTAGAGTAAAATAATTTGTAAAGATATAGTGTTCGAAAAGTGAAAACGCGGGAAAGAGGCGGTAGAGCCCAAGTAATATTTAATTTTGCAGAGATCATCGCTCCAAGTGCTGCCGGCAGGACGACGAGGGACGACACACGTAAGTCTTTTTATTACATTTTATCTCTTTTGGTTTTTTTTTTATTTGTGGGCAGGAATTCTGCCAAAGTAAATTCATTTAGTGTAAAGGTAGGATTTTCGCTGGCCAGAACACCGATATCTATTGGTTTAATTTTAATTTTAACGTAGTTTTAGTTTTATAAATGAATTATAATGTATTTAAAATGTGAATTGCATTTCTTGGTTTCAGTGGAGTAGAAAGCAAGTGTGATTTGGTGTGTGGAGATTTGGGAAGGCCGTCCTTCCGCCTGTGCAATGACGTAGACGGTACGTAGACGACCAACGAACATGAGGACGCGACGTGCCGACGTACGAACTCTCCTCTACCAGGACATTTGACGTACGAGTGACTGGATTCTAGTCAAGGGGCTATCTCTCGTTGTTTTCGGCCATAGAAATAGCCAAAGGAGTGTCGTCCGACACATAGGGTGGGTAGGCCGAGCCAGAACCAACATCATCTGGCATGTCTCAGGAACGAGACGAACCTTACCAGGGAGCGACATCAGGAAGCAGTGGAAGCAAAGGAGGCTAGAATTAGGTTAGATATAAGTTAGATTAGGGATATAGAATAAGGTATGGCTTACGTTTTAGATTAGAATAGGATTAGTTAGCATAGTTAGGGTAGTTAAGATGCATCTGACTTCCTGTACTCTCTCCTTGGTAGGGCAATGGTAATTTAGATTTTCTTTTCATCTATCCTATCTTTCTCTTCTCTTCTCTTTCCTTTTTTTTTCGTCCGTCCGTCCGATTAGTTCTCTGCCTATCTTCTTCTTCTTTTATTTCTGGCACGATAATTTTTGTTTGTGAGCAGGTGGTATAGTGTGAGGGGTAACAAGAACTACCCCCGTCCGACTAGCGATAGCCGTGCAACCGCGAGCGTGTCACTGTCCTCCTCCACTACTCCGAAGACGCCCCTGTGGCCAAGCCTCGACTCATAACAACATCCTTTGTACAGACGTCACCTTTCATGGAAAAAAAATCATTGGAATCGGTTAACGCGTTTGGCCAAACACCGGCAACAAACTCAAATATGGATTGATTTTTATATATATAGATTATGAAATTTTATTTATTACTAAATTGTTTAAGTTTTAAGAAACTAACCTAATATTTAGTCGCAAAGCCTCTGTTGGCAATAACGGCGCGTAATCGTGAAGGCATTTTGTCCACTAGGAAAATTAATAGGCCCGGTGATATCTTTTCCCATTCTGACTTAATTCGTTCCATCAGCTCGGTGCACTTAGATGGTTTTTGTCTTTCTTATTTCCCGATCTACAAGATCCCAACAATTTTCTACGGGGTTGAGGTCGAGGGATTAAGGCGGGCACTCCAAAACTTCTACATTTTCTCTTTCCAAGAAGCTTGAGACCAATCGGCTGGTGTGCTTTG
Organism: Portevinia maculata; assembly: GCA_949715645.1. Lineage (NCBI taxonomy): Eukaryota > Metazoa > Arthropoda > Insecta > Diptera > Syrphidae > Portevinia > Portevinia maculata. The sequence continues at coordinate 63,703,283 of OX454525.1, read as the reverse complement.
GGTCGTTTTCGTGTTGAATTAAGCTTCCTTCTTTAATATTGGATCTGAAATGAGGAACCATGGAGCTTTCCAATATTTCTTGATACATTTGCGCATTCATACGACCGCTTATTTTACACAGTTGGCCAACCCCCTGACGCGAAAATGAACCTAGGATCGGGTAACATTACGAATTGAATTGAATGAACATGTAAACTGGCTACCCCACACCATAACTGACCCTCCTCCATGTTTTATATTTGGAACTTGATATCTAGGACTGTATCTTTGTCTCGGAGGCCTTCGGACATAACGGATCCAATCTGACAAAAACAAATTAAATTTACTCTCATCACTCCATAAGTTCGGTTGTCGAATGATGATGACGTTTCGCAAAATCCACCCTCTTCTTCTTGTTCACAACACTGATAAACGGTTTGTTTGCTGGGCGTCTGGAAAAAAGTTTGAACTCCCGTAATCGTCGTTGTTAACATAGTATGTAACATTTTGTACAGTCTTTAAGGGATCGACCTTTACTTGCAAGGCCATTTGTCGATCATGTCTAGCAGTAGTTTTGCGAGGACGTCCGCTACCTAATTTGCGTTTAATAATCCCTCTTTGCCGATATCGAGCTACAATTCGCGAAATTGTTGATGTTGCAACTTCGAAATCGGCAGCAATATCCTTCATGAGTCTGCCGTTGTTATGAGACCGAATTATTGCTTCCTTGGATTCATCCGATAATTGAGTACTTCCCTAATAGTAGTAGGGAAGGACTCTTTATTTAAAGCTGTTTTACCAAAACTAAATCTTTTTGTTTACTTGCCTTAGCAACATTATTCTCCGTTTGCATTTTTATTGGTCCCACAAAATTGCTTAATTTTTCACTTTTTGCAAAATAGTCGACATAAGCTGAAGAACATTTGCAAACTGTTGCCCAAAATCATGCGTACATACAATGAGAATATACAGCCCAAGAAGAAAAACCGATTGGTTACCGTTACAAGAAATAAAACAATATTATTGCTGTTGATACAAACGTTTGCATTTTTTTTTGCTCGGTAGAGTATGTCAAATGCCGTTGAAACATCAAGCGCAACGATTTTACTTTTACCACCCTGAGTCATGTATACTGAACCATACCGTACAGCCTGCATGGAAACAACGAGAGTATACATTTTCTTTCTCACAAGTTCCGTTGACCTTGGGAAAATCTCCAAAGATGATCAAAATCATAACACATATGAGTACATGACCGGCTATTAACGGGTTGCTATTTACTAGACACTGTACAGGTCTTTCATCGCTCTTGCTGTGATTACTGTTATCTATTCTATTGTTAAGATTATATTAAGTAGACATTGTATAATTGATTTTCATTCTGATCTTAGCGTTCATACAATAAAGAACCATAAAATAGAAAGCGACGTTTTTATTTCATTTGTGTACATAGCTCAGTGTTCGGCTACTGATGGGATTTCAGTAAATCCATCACTGGCGCAGTCGGAAAAAAAAATATAAAGTAAATATATTACATACATAAATGCCGCGAACTAAGTTAAAATATATTTGAAATATGAAAAATAGTTTCAGTGAACAATGTTACCTTAATATTTAACTATTTAAAGACAAGAACAACAAACAAATATATATAAAAAAAAACAGTTATATAAAAGTGAAAATTAAAAACAGAACTCTATCTTGTGGGCTTGCAGTGTGAGCAGTCGAAGAAAAACCGTTTGGAAAAAATAAAATAAAGAAAAAGCAGTTGCCGAGAACAACAGGTATGGCCAATGTAGATCTTATCGCATTAGTGGCTGAAGTCACTGATTTCACCGGGCTACCGGAACATTTAGATTTATTTATTAAGCATATTGATTATATATATGTATTTGCAAATAATATAAATGAACATTTGAAACCAATTTTGGATTTTCGCATAAGGCAAAAAATATTAGGTGATGCAAATTTAATGTTAATTAATAATAATAATCCGTCGCAATGGCCGGAGATAAAAGCTGTATTAAAAGCAAATTGTAACATAAAGGAAACCATTGAAAATATAATTAATGAAATAAAAATGATAAAATTTAACAACTCTGTCGAAAAGCTGTATAACCAAGTACAACATCTTTTGACAAAATTAAACATAAAAACAAATCTTAGTGAAGATATTCCAGCTTGGTACAATAGTAGGCTCAATGAAGAAACGGCATTAAAATTATTTGTTGGCAAGCTACCTAGTGAGCCTAAGATTATTTTAAACGCAAGAAACCCATCTACTTTTTTGGAAGCAAAATCAATTTTAGTTGATACTGATAACTTTTATCGTACATTTACAAATACAAGTTATAGTTTAAGAGAATTTGACCCTAGCAATTTTCCAAATCACGGACACGTAAAAACTTATACATGACAACAAAATTCAAGGAGCGCTAGGTATGATAATCCAAGACAGTTTCAAATTAATTCAGAGCGTTTTCAACCAAATAACTCGAATAATTTTCAAAATTTAAATACAAGATCAGGCAATTTTCCAAATTCTAATACACGCGATTCAGGACATTTTCAGCAAAATAGTCCAAGTAATTTTCAAAATGTACGTACAAGAACAGGCTATTTTCCAAATTCGAATGCACAAAATTCAGGACATTTTCAACACAATAACTTAGGTAATTTTCAAAATGTAAATACTAGATCAGGCAACTTTCGAAATTTGAACCCGCGTAATTCAGGACAAATCCAGCAAAATAACTCACGAAATTTTAGACAGCATAATACAGGATTAAGAAATAGTTATGATGAAATAATGGAAGTGGAACACATACAGGATGGAAATTCACCATCCAGTGCAGAAATGCAAAATGCAAATACATATCAGTCACTAAATTTTCAATCGACCAGTCCCGAGCTCTTCCCTGCATAATACGAGTAGTGAAAACAAGTTCAATTCCTATTAAACTGTTGATAGATTCTGGATCAGGTACTTCGCTCATTCAAAAAGGATTGTTTCATAGTTCTTTCAAAACAGAACTTAGTAAACCATTGTTACTCAAATCAATTAACTCAGACATAGTTGTTGGCTCCAAAATAACAGTCCCACTTTTTAAGGAATTTAGTAGATAAGTAACAAACATTGAAATGCTTGAAGTAGAAATGAACGGCGACTTTGATGGTATAATTGGCTGTAACATTTTAAAACCGTTGCAAGCAAAAATTGACCTTGATAGTTTACAATTAATAACCAAAGAAACCTCTTTACCTTTAATATTTTCAAGTTCTCAATTCCAATTAACTGAAGCAGAAATACATAGCTTAAGTAATCATACAGAAGATATTTCTTTTCGAAAACCAAATATAGACTCAATTTTAAATAGATTGAAGTTAGACCAATTGAATAAGGAAGAAATAAAATCATTAATCGCTACAATTCATACGTTTGAGAAAGTGTTTTATTTTGAGGGCGATAAACTAACATCAGTGGTAAAATACACACACAAAATACCGACCAAAATGATATCCCAATATTTTCAAAAACATATAGATATCCTGAGGCACACAAAAATGAGGTTGATATACAAATTTCAGAAATGCTCAGTTCAGGAATTATCGTTAATTCCACTAGTTCGTACAATGCTCCTATATGGATTGTACCGAAGAAGGCTGATAATTCCGGTCAGGAAAAATGGCGCATTGTAGTGGACTATCGGAAACTTAACGATGCAACCATGGAAGATAAGTTTCCAATCCCTAATATAGAGGATATTTTTTCAAAATTGGGAAATGCGCAATATTTTTCATCACTGGACTTAGCAAAAGGATTCCATCAAATCCCTATTAATAAGGAAGATATGCATAAAACAGCTTTTTCAACTACAAATGGACACTACGAGTTCAAACGTATGCCATTTGGGTTGAAAAATGCGCCGGCATCTTTCCAAAGAATGATGAATGAAGTCCTGGTTGGTTATCTAAATAAAATTTGCGTAGTATACCTAGACGACATACTTATCTTTTCCACGTCGCTGCAAGAGCGTATCGATTCACTTAATAAAATTTTAAAAAGACTTGCTGACTACAACCTAAAACTGCAAATTGACAAATGCAATTTTATGAAACGAGAAACTGAGTATTTAGGACATATTATATCAGATGAAGGTATTAGGCCCAATCCAAATAAAATAAAAATTATCAAGGAAATCAAATTAAATCGTTTTTAGGCATTACAGGGTTTTACAGAAAGTTTATCAAGGACTATTCTAGAGTAAGCCTCCCAATGACAAAGTGTCTCAAAAAGGGTAATAAAATTAACATCAAAGACAGACAATACATTGAGTCCTTTAATTAACTTAAAGAACTTATATGTACTTGTCCAGTCCTAGCATACGCTGACTTTGGAAAGCCCTTCATTTTAACTACCGACGCTAGCAATGCAGCATTGGGGGCAGTATTGTCACAAAATCATCACCCAATAGCTTATGCATCCAGAACTTTAAACAGCCATGAAATAAATTATAGTACGGTAGAAAAAGAACTGTTTCTGACTTTTTAAGTCGCCTAGAAATTAATTGTGTGGTTGAAAACGACATTAAATCGGGCGCAGCTACAAGACCCAGCGGCGAAGAAAATTGAAACGATCATATTTATATAACCGAAACACCATTAAACATTTATAAAAATCAATTAGTATTAGAAAATGGTATAAATAATTCATACACAACCAAGTTTTTGTTCAAGAAAAAGAGAAGATCACTTATTAGCCTTAAAGAGTATGATGAGGCATATGTTTTAAAACTCCTTAATGAACTATTACCTATTAAGGGGACTATAGGAATCTTTTGCAAAGACGATAACATATTCAAAGAGTTTCAAAAAACCATAATAAAATATTTTTCAAATTTACCAACTATGAAAATGCTAAGGTGCACAAAGTTACTAGATCTAATAGAAAATACCCATTTAGACAGACATCATAGGGGGATTGAGGAAACGTATTTAGTTCTAAAAGAGTTATGTTACTTTCCAAATCTGAGATTAGAGATATATAAGTAAGTAAGTAAGTAAGAAATTCATTTATTTAATATTTCCTTATTACATAAGTTACAAGATAGAATGAATTTTAAAGCTATGGCTTAGCCGTCAGCTTGGTTAGCAAAATGCTTATACATGTACCTACATTTGTAACTTTAACAATATAGTTATTTTTTTAATAAACTTAATCAATCATAATACTCTGTTATTAATAGCGACCTATATTTGTAGATGGATTTAATATAATAAAATAACTTTTTCCAATCACACTCGTTCAGAATTTGTATTGTCTCCTGCATGGTAAGGAATTTTTTTCCGAAGTAAGCTAGTCTCTGTGGTTTGTAGATTGGACAAACACTAATAATGTGAAAGCAGTCTTCTTTCGCTTTTAAGTTGCAAATATTACAAAACTGGTTGAAGCTTCCATTATATGGGCTGCCATTTAAACCAATCAACTCACACCTTGTTTTGAAAATAAGAGATATTTCACTATAGTTGAGTGAGTCATTGAAATAGTTCTTATCCTTTAGATTGAAGTTCAGGTGAGAATACAATACTCTGCTATCTGATTCACGAGCTTTCTCTATAAATCGCACACGAATAGCATCTTCATTTTTATTTATTATTCGATAAAGTTGGTTCTTTAAGTTGTCCAGGTTGTTTAGATCGAATGAAATAGTTTCTCCACACGCGTTTCCAATTCTTAACCATCTTAACGCCCACCAGTCCTTGTTTCTTAATTCATAAGATAGCATTTTTTTGGTTATTCGGGAGTCTGGATACGAACCTATTTTAGTGATGTAATCCGCTTGCGATTTGAGAGTGCTTGTAAAAAGCATTGGAAGACCCGTTTCCAAATAGATTGTGTAGTTCGGCGATTTCATTGGTAAGTTGAATAATTTTTTCAAGAAGTTCCTGTGGAATTTCTCGATTACTTCGTACTCGTCTGATCCCCAAACTTGAGATGCGTAACAAAGAGTTGATTTAACAACTGAATCAAATATTCTGTATTTCGTTGAGAGGAGAATCCGCTTGTTTGCAAAAACATTTTTCCATGATAGATTCACTAAGCTTTGGGAAGACTTGGCTTTATCCGTTAGATGTTTACCAAATTCTAGGGTTGGGTTCAGTTTCACTCCTAAATATTTGAGTTCCTTCACAATCTCTAATCGGCTTCCATTATAAAACCATCTATTTCCACTTTGCACTCGTGGTGAACGGGAAAAGACCATAATTTTAGATTTTTCGGTGTTGATGGTTAGTCCCCATTTTTTGCAGTAACTGGCTAGTCGATTTATCATCAATTGGAGATTTTCAGGAGATTCAGAGAGTAGAACAAGATCATCGGCATATAACAAGACATTGACCACGGTATTAGCAATTCGTACTCCACCAGGCAAATCTTTTTCTATGTCGTTTATAAATAGAGAAAACAATAAGGCACTAAGAGGACATCCTTGCTTTACACCAGTCTGTGTTTTAAACCATTCTGAGAAATCCTTTCCATCCCAGACTGCTGCACTTGTTTCGGCATACATTTTTTTAATGGTCTTAAGAAATTTTGTAGAGATACCCAACTGAGACAGTTTATAGAAGAGTGCGCTTCGGCTAACAAGATCAAAAGCTGCCTTGAAATCTACAAAAAAGCTATACATTTTCTTGTTTCTGGCTTGAAAGGCTCTTATAATCGCAGATAATGTGAATATTTGGTCAACGGTTGAAAAGTTTTTTCTGAATCCAGCTTGACGCTCTGTCAGAATATTTTTTTCATCAACCCATTTTTCTAATCGTCCTACAAGTATGCCACACAATATCTTGGCTGACACATTCATGAATGAGATTCCCCTGTAGTTTTCTACGTTTTCCAGCGAACCCTTTTTGTGGATGGGGAATATTACAGACTTCTTAAACGATGAAGGGATGTCTGCACTCGAGAACACACTGTTGAAGAGAACTTTCAAATAGTTGATTAAGGTTGGACTAGCATTTTTGTAGAATTCGTACGGAATCCCATCTTCGCCTGGCGCCTTTCCATTTTTGGATTTCATGATAACAGCATTAATTTCGTCAGTTGTTACCTCACCATCTAGGGAATCGTCGAAAATGAGGGGGTCCGCATACGAGAAAGAAAGGTTTGAGTTATCCAGTAGAAGATGTTTAAAATATATGGATAGATCATCAGCAGATACTCCTGTACCTATTTGATAAACTGTACCATTAATCTCCCTTGCTATTCTCCAGAAGTCCTTTGAAGACTTGGTTTTACTAAGTAAGAGAGCTTGCTGATTATCGAAGTCAGTTTTCTTAGCTAGGCATAGATTTTTGTAGTGGGTATTCACTTGGTTATACCACTTTTTAACATCAGGGTCATTACAAGTTCTCCAGACACGCAAAAGGGCAAATGATTTCTTCCTAGCATTTATGCATTCTCTATCAAACCATTTTTGTTTAAATGGTGACCTTATATTTGAAATGTTGTTTGATGCAGCACTTCTTATATAACAAGTTATTTGGTTTGCGAGTGTTTCTGTTTCTTCAGGTATCGAATTATTTGCTGAGAGCAAGCTGTCTAATAACCTGTGGTAGGTATTTGTTGTTTCGGAGAGATATATAAAGAGATATATATAGAGATATATAAATATATTAATAATTGCATAGCATGTAACATGTGTAAATACGACAGACATCCAATAAAGCCAAAATTAATGATTACTGAGACACCTGATAAACCCAATGAAATAGTCCATATCAATATATGGTTTTTAAATAAGAATAATATGTTCCTAACATGCATTGACAAATTGACTAAACACGTGTCCATTCACCCTTTAATAGATAGGAATTCAATAACAATAGTAGATGTACTAAAACAAAGGTTCGCAATATTAGGAAAGCCAGTTAAAATAGTGGCTAATAATGAATTCAATCAATTAAACAATTCATAAATCAAGAAAATATATTCTATCACTTCACATCTCCCAATACCCATATACCGGTAATTCTGTTATAGAGCGTTTTCATTTAACACTTAATGAACACATACGATTGTTAAAGCTCCTCAATAAGGATAATATAGATACTGACGACAGGATGTTGGTTTTCAAAGTTGTTGAACTTTATAACGATACTATTCATTCCACCACAAAATATAAACCCAATTACTTCTTACATGCTACATTTAACAAATTAGAATGGGAAAACCTTAAGCATAGAATCCACAAAAATAAAGAAAAACATATAAATAAAGTAAATGAAACACGAGCAGAACCTTCTAAGTACAGAGAGAGAGAACTTGTTAAAAACTTAGGTTTCCATAATATTAAACATTTGCCAAGATATATAATTAAAGACGTAAAGGGAAAAGGCAAAACTTATTTTACGGATAAAGCGGGATTAAAACGTGATAGGCAAATAATCAAAAGAAAGTATAGGTACCAAAATCCAATAAAAGAAATTGAATTTGATAGAAAATATACAGGTAGGGAATACTCTAAAAAAAAAAAAAAGAAGTACCAAGCAATGAAATAATCAAAACAAGAGTAACTTTTCTATAACGTAAAAAAAAAAATATATTAACAAAACAAAAAGATTGATAATTGAATGAATGTATTTGGTTATATTCTAAACTTTTTCTATTAAGTATTTTCGCTTAAGCGAACAAATGACATATACCTACTCGTATATTATATACATGTTATAAAAATAAAAATAAATAAAAAACAAATTTAAATGACGTAGTATTTAATTATTATAGTGTTATTACTTCTCCATTTTGAATAAACACAAAATATTAGGTGATTTAAAACATGATCATAAGAAATTGAATTAAATAAAATACTGTTGTTATATAATATTAGATTAATCAAAAAGCTTAGATTTAGTTGTACAATAATGAAATTCTTAATAATTTGTTCCATTATAATTTACTCATATTATGTAAAGAAAAAGGGTGGCGACGGTGTAGAGGTTAGTGTGTTGGCTTGTTACCCGTGCGGTGCAGGTTCAATCCCCATGGGGAACAACAACATACCCCACCCAATCACATGCCTCTACACCAAAAGGAGGATTTCTGCCTGGTAGTACAATGGAACGTTACCGAGTCTGAGTGCTCTGGGATTTGGATTTCCTTTTTTAATAAAAAAAAAAAAAAAAAAAAAAAAAAAAAAAAAAAAAAATGTAAAGAAAAGAGGATAAAAATAATAATAAGAAAGATAATAAACAAATGTAAAAAGCAGCCCGTAGAACCTGATGTACAGCAACATAGTTCACTTCCAGCTGCAACACAATTTATATATCAACATTCACGATTTATCAACCGTACAGCCTGCATGGAAACAACGAGAGTATACATTTTCTTTCTCACACGTTCTGTTGACCTTTGGAAAATCTCCAAAGATGATCAAAATCATAACACATATGAGTACATGGCCGGCTATTAACGGGTTGCTATTTACTAGACACTGTACAGGTCTTTCATCGCTCTTGCTGTGATTACTGTTATCTATTCTATTGTTAAGCTTATATTAACTAGACATTGTATAATTGATTTTCATTCTGATCTTAGCGTTCATACAATAAAGAACCATAAAATAGAAAGCGACGTTTTTATTTCATTTGTGTACATAGCTCAGTGTTCGGCTACTGACGGGATTTCATTAAATCCATAACTCCTGGTGAAGAGATTTTTGCCACTTCTCGGTTAGAAAAGTCATAAAATCACCAGTGGACCTGTTGCTGCGAAAACCATACTGCCGGTCATAAGGAAGTTTCGGGATAGTGTTGATCGAAAGGAGGAGCGAGAAGAAGATTCCCCCAGGCTGGACAAATGCTGTTTTCCATCTTCTCTGAAAGTGCCCGGAAGAATGGGACATTAAAGAACACCTTCAGAATAAAAGGGAAACTACCATCTGGAACAGCGGATTTGTGTATGTCTAAATCTCCTGCCACTATGCATACGACTGGTCCCATGGAGTATTCTACACGCTTGAAAGCACAATTTTGAAGCGTTGAGCTATCTGCAAAGTGAGCAGCATGCAGATTGTCAATATATAGAGCTGAGAGCTGGAATGTCATTGTAAATAAGCTTCGGGATAGATGACGAAACCGAATTCTTGATGTTTTTAAAAAACGTCCAAAAGTGGTTGATTCCCGTGGGACTTGGTAGTGTTTGTTGCCTCAACCTTTGTTCGTTGAAGAATTCGGAACGACGGAACGTTTGAAGTTTTCTCAGTGTTCCTCAGATGGGTCGGCCTTATATGACCCTGGGTTTGATACTTTTTATAATATAAGGGATAAAAAATTGTTTTTCTCCTGAGCCATTTCTCTTCAGTAGAATTCCTTGTGGGCCTCAAGGCAGCTTTCGATTCTCTCGATTCTACAAGCTGAATAAGATGGATATGTTATAAAAGTTTTTAAGATTATATCAAAACATTTATGTCGATACCGACGCAGCTGCATAAAATGGAAAGATGCTATCAGAATAGTTTTATTCGCCGTCAAAAGTTAGACAAGGATGTGCTCTGAGTTCAAGTTTATTAACACTTTTCATCGAAGTTAGGTGGATAGTGGATATACTGCCGGTAGGTGTAAAGTACGTGGGCATGCTGATCAAAGCGCTTCTGATTGCGGACGGAATAGTTTTGTAAGCATACTCATTCCTGCAACTGATAATAAATCGTCTGTTTAATAACTGCCAATAATAAGTTCCAAAAATTGCAGCTCTTCAATCAATTCAAAGTCAGAGTGGATGGTATAAGGATGGGAAGGAACTGGCTAGTGCTAGAGGATGTGGATTGGAGTTACATCTCGAAGACATAACTAATTGGAGGTGTTCGCTTCACCATCTGATCGAAAGTGTGAGAAGTGTGAGGAGGATATAAGAGGCTGACTTTTTTACAGAGGCGGCAAGCCGTATCTATAGAGCAATTTACAGTAAGCGACACCACAATCCGAATGAACAATATAATTTTCAGACGACCATACTTATATGTGTGCTCTGCGTGTATAACAAATCTATTTTCCCGCGATGTATAGGGTACGAATCGAAGGGAAACACAAAAGAGAACGTCAAAAAGTATGACCCCCTCACTATCCCAATGCTATGAAGAAGTTTCAGTTGAACACCATTTTACGCACGTATGAACCATGATAAACAGAGATACATGCCTAATTAAAGTTGTTATCTAGCTACGTAATAAATACAAGCATATGAACGCATTTTTAGTTACGTAATTAGGTTCTTTCAAAGGCAACGCCGCGCAAAATCACGCTAAAAGACGGTGTTTACGAATAGAAACTTTCATCCCCAACAGATAGTGACGTCTTCTGTAGCATAATTTACGAGCTCTTCCTCTCGCTACCACCGCCTTACAATTATCCACTGTTATACACATAGCACACCACTTATCTCCATATTACACTTGCATTTGCTTTCATCGCCGCCGTCTTTGGCGGGGCGATGAATATACGTTAAGTAAACTTAACAACGCATAAGAGTAATGACTTCCCGTGTAAACTCTAGACCCCTATGCACACTTTGCATAATTAGCATGTTTGCAAGGAGTTACAGTCAACGATATCGCATCATCGTTGCTATGCAATTGTAAAACGTTAACTGTTATTACACCTCCGCCCCACCATCTTCCCTTTTTAACCGCTTTAATGTAAATCACAAGAATGCAATGGCCCTATTCCGCAGCGCTATGATGTATCCTACCACAGCTATTTATTTCATATAAAATGCTCACACATTCCCATTTATGAGGGTAAAAGTGCCTATAAAAAGTTTAATATTACACTCATCGAAGTCTGTTTAAGCCTAAAAAATACTCTTCTAAATCATCTGGTTTCTTAAAATGGGGCTCAAATTGCGATTTTCACCAATATTACCGCTAAAATGTAAATATTTCACGTTTTATTACATTACCATCTGACCAAATACATATGGATGTAGATGGCTGACGAAGTCTTTAATATTTTACCGACCCCGGCATGAGGGGTATCCATAAACTTTGAATGATTGGTGGTAATACCAAATAATTCATAAATTCTCTTCCCAACGGATTAGGGTGAGATACATGGACGACCACTACATACGAGTACCAAACATTATATTATTCAGTTGGTAATTCTTTAGCGATTTTTGGTGTAAATAAATCAAATAACACATAGATAACAAGGACTTGAGAATTGAACAAAATACATACATAGATGGCCGCTACATAAACATATGCAGGACTCACACGATGTATGCGAAGTTGTATATACAAGGTGGCGCAAAAGTCATCATCCTATCGGAAGAAGCTATAATTTTTGCAATTAGCGGTAAATGTAAATTCTACTTTGACATTTGTGAAGTTAACTATACAGAAAAAACTTAAGACACCAATTAACATAATCCAAAAGCAGAACCAAAGTTTTTCATTCATAAAAAAAATTACAGCGAAAGAACATCGGGTGACAACTTTTGCGCCACCTGACAACTTTTGCGCCACCTTGTATTAGGATCTGTGGCACTTATAATCACGTACTGCATTGGCGTGGATCATTGGTTCTTAAAAATATATATTTTTGTTTTTTAATAATACATTCCATTTGGGTGCGGATGTTATTAAAGTAAACAATTATCATTTTATTATGGTTGTCAAATGACGAAATTTGGTTTTAGCTCTTACCCTCGGGTAGTATCTACACATTGTACAAATATTTTAGTGAACCCTTGACCCAGCTGCAACAATAGAAACTTTATCTGATGGACGTGATGCGGTTTATGAATTGAAAATCAATCTGCTAGAATTCAACAATGGAGATCGACTGCTTCGAGGATAATTAAAATCGCGCAAACATGAAGGTTGCCTTTATCACGGGGTTCGTAGAGTCTCTCCCTTGGACATGTCAGAGATAGGTTCGTTGACGGGAAGGCTTTCTCGGATCTTTGAACTTCTTATTCGATGAAGCATTTGTTACTCCTGCTGTCATGCGAAGCACCTTCCTCTCAGATGCCGTTTATTGGCTCTCATACTTTTTGTACGCTGTCCAATCTTGTGAACCGTATGAAAGCGCGGCGCCTTGCGAACAACAACGGTGTATACCCTTTCTTTCAGCTAAGGGGCATTTTTCGGTCACAGAAGATGGCTGAGTATTCCTACCATTTCATCCACACTACACGCTTACATGAAGTTTAATCTCGTCAGCACAGGTTTCTTTGCAATTAGATACACATGAATATTTACCAAAAATATGTTTATTTGTATATTTTTTTCTAGTCTTATTTTAATGTTAACTCATGGTTTGTAACATACATACTTTAATAATGCTCGGGGCAAAGTTCCTATATATGCGAGTAGCATCAAAAGTGATGTCGATCTAAACATGGCCACTCGTCCGTCTGTTGTCAATTTGTAGGCCGCTAAATTCGAGCTATTAAGCTGAAATTTGGAACATGTACTTTCTAAGGGCCCACAACAATCAAGTGATATATTAAAAAAAAAATCGAAGAAATCTTAATTCGATCAAGAAAGCTGAAATTTAGAGTATGGAGTTAGTGCTGCAAATATGGCCCACCCTTAATATTTTTTTAAATAAAACCATAAATTCAAGTCAATTTCATTTATTTTTATTTTAGACACTCTTACAATCATTTTTATACCCTACTAGCTGACCCGGCAAACGTTGTTTTGCCATATAAATTATTTCTAGTGAATATTTCCGTAGGGAAATGAAAAATAACTAACTTATTGTAAGTGTGCTGGGATGTGGTCTATGACTTAAAGAGGAATTGAGCGCTGTGGACGTTTTGTCCCATTCGGTGTGTATCAGCAATGAACTCAAGATTATTATTTCTTCTTCAAATCACGATTTGTCGCGTCGCTGTACGGTCACCAACCATGATTCCAGCAAAGTCGTCAACAACAGGTGCATGAAATCCATGCATGTGCTCTACAGCTGGTGTTTTATCAGGATTGATGACAATAGCGTGATTGTCAGTTTGTAATTTGTAAATATTTTTGTTTGGAAGCAAATAAGTTGAAACGTTTTCTAAACAAACATATTAGATATCTAAGTACAATTGAACTAATATCAACTGTTTGTATACCCTATTCTAAGGGTATATTAATTTTGACACGAAGTTTGAATCATACCATAATATTGCCCGTAGACCCGTAAAAGTTACTATATTTATGATCAGCATCGATAGTAATGTCGATCATGTCTGTTCGTCGGTCGGCAAAAATTGGGCCTTTAACCATATATACTCTCCAGGTCCCTGAAATAATCAAGTTTAAGAATTTTTGAAATCCGCCCACAGACACGCCCACAAACTCAAAAAAAAAACAAATTAATCGAAAAAATCTAATTTTTAGCTAGAAAGCTGAAATTTGTTATGATCTTTGAGTCATAAAACTGCTCGGGAGATCAAATTTCTAAAATCAGCCCACTGACACGCCCACAATTAAATACAACAATTTTATTAGAAAGTCAAAGTTTGAGCTAGGAAACTGAAATTTATGATATAGACTCTCTATTGGTGTCTGCTGGGAATAAGAATAGGATATCCAAAAGTTCGCCAAGCGGACTGTAGCCCGTCCCTATATTTATACCCTATTCTAAGGGTATATTAATTTTGACGCATAGTTTGTAACATACCTTAATATTGCCCGTAGACCCCTAAAAGTTACTATATTTATGATCAGCATCGATAGTAATGTCGATCTAGCCATGTCCGTCCGTCCGTCCGTCGGCAAAAATTAGGCCTTTAAACTGGACCTAGAGAGCTGAAATTTTAACCATATACTCTCTAGGGTCCCGAAATAATCAAGTTTACGAATTTTTGAAATCCGCCCACAAACTCAAAAAAACAAAATTTTGGAAAAAATCGAATTTTGAGCTAGAAAGCTGAAATTTTTTATATATGGTCTATGACTCCTAAAACTGTATAAAAATTAATATACCCTTAGAATAGGGTATAAAAACAGTTGATATTAGTTCAATTGTATTTAGATATCTAATATGTTTATTTAGAAAACTTTTCAACTTATTTGCTTCCAAACAAAAATATTTACAAATTACAAACTGACAATCACGCTATTGTCATCAATCCTGATAAAACACCAGCTGTAGAGCACATGCGTGGATTTCATGCACCTGTTGTTGTTGACTTTGCTAAAATCATGGTTGGCGACCGTACAGCGACGCGACAAATCGTGATTTGAAGAAGAAATAATAATCTTGAGTTCATTGCTGATACACACCGTTCTCCAATATCCGCTAATGTTCTGAATGGGACAAAACGTCCACAGCGCTCAATTCCTCTTTAAGTCATAGACCACATCCCAACACACTTACAATAAGTTAGTTATTTTTCATTTCCCTACGAAAATATTCACTAGAAATAATTTATATGGCAAAACAATGTTTACCGGGTCAGCTAGTGTTATATAACAAAATATGAAGAGCGTTCTTAACAATTCAACCATACTTAGACTTTTGTCACGCCCACTTACGAGGGATAGGAATAAGAATAGGGTATCCAACAGTTCGCCCAAGCGGACTGTAGCCCGTCCCTATGTTTATTTCAGTCTTTAGAAATTTTATTTAAGAAAAAACAAACATAACAAGAAGTTAAAAACAAAAACTTAAAGGAACTTCTTATTTTTTTTTATGTTGTTTTTGAATGAATAACCACCTTACATTCGTTACCACATGAAGTGGACGGCTGGAGTTACAGCGCTGTTTCACGGTTAGCCACAACCGATCATCAGACTCCTTCTGTAGTGCTGGTCTGTCTTTTTCCTTCATTTTATTAAGAAAATCCGTTTCTTCCACTGGGATTCGAACCTAGACCAGCGTCTTCTCAGGCAAGCACTCATGCACTGTGCCATTGAAGCCACGAGTTCATCCAGTTTATTATTTTGAATTTCTTGGACAGACTTGCTCCTGTAAGTATATTATGTTATTCATTCTGGTTTTTTCTTTCTATGTTTTCTCTAATTTTATTCCATTTCGACAAGCACACTTGGACTGGGTGATAGAGAGGGTGAAAGACTTTTTGACATTGTTTATGTCGAGAATTTTACGATTTAATGTATGTAATTCTTAATTTAGTTTTTAAAAAATTGCTGCTAATATGGCCCACCTTGTGTTAAATATTTTAAGCAATGTTTTTTCGATGAAGTTTAACTTTAACAACAGTAAAATTTATCATGTGGTCCTTCCGACAAGTCTTTCGTGGTTTTGGACTTTGCTTAGAAATTTTAGACTTCAAAATAAAAAATAAAAACAATAAAATTTCAATCTAGAAAACATGGGAAATATTACTACTACACCAACACAGGCCATATTAAACACACTCTGATTTTTTCACTCATTTTAATTTTCAACATACTTCATAAGCTTTTTTGTAATTATAATATCACACAATTTAAGAAAATATTTGATACTATTTAATTTTAGAAAAAAGTTACCAATTTAACACAAAATTTTATGTAAAATCACTTAAGAAAACTTACCATCTTAACAATTATTTTTTACAAAGTCCTTTGCCACGCCCAACGCTGGTGGGGCGGTTTTTTTTACCAAAAACAGTGTTTTTTCTATTAAATTCTTTAAAAACCGTAAAACAGTAATGTTTAACACAATATGTAGACAATGTTCTTCGGAACAATTCACCCATACTTAGAGTTCGCCCACGCGAACTGTAGCCTTTTCTTATGTTTCAAAGTATATCTCGTGGATCAACGAGCCCCAAAAAACAGCGCTGTTGTCTTTTTTGACTTTTCAGATATTTATTTTTAAGTCAGTTTTATTTTTCCTGCCTAGGAAATTTTTTTCATTTCAGCTCGCTTTTCTACAGAAAATGTGTTATAAACATAAAGTTTTTTTTATTTTTATTTCATAGTGTTCCATTCTGAAGTGAGTGGGAATTTATGTTGTTTGGCTTTTAAATAGGGGAATTAAAAGCGGAATTAAAAAGTCTTTCATTAAAATGTTTGTAAAATAAAAGGCCCTTGCCATATGGCTGACACTGCGACCTAAAAGATCTTTTGTGTCAAAGGTTCGCCTTAATTTAATAGATTGACTTCTCTAATGAAAGCCAATACGTCTTTTGTGACAGAGTTGCGAAGCTCCACCTGTGAATGCATCTCCCTATAAAAGATGCGTCGTTTCAACAAATAGAGAGCTAGACATTCACAGAGAATGTGCTCAGAGGTTTCCTCCTCCTCCATGCAGAACCTGCATTCTGACTCTGGACTTAGGTGCATTTTGTTGAGATGATATCTCAAGCTACAGTAGCCAGTGAGAAAGCCCACATTATAGGAGTATGGCCTTATTAATCGTTTGGATCATCTTAAACCAGGGACACTTTTCCAATGTTTTAGACGAAGCTGCTGTTCCCATTCTTTAATTAGCCCTAAAGCAACAGCCCAATTGACTCTACAATGAGGTTCTGGTCGAAAGAATACAGATTCGTCTGCAGATTCATTGTCCGCTATACCCTGGTGGCCAGGCACCCATCCGAGTTTGACCTTGTTGTATTTCGCCAGTTTTTGTAAGGCATTGCAGCAGTTCTTAACAGTCAAAGAGTGCATGGTGTTGGACGACAGTGCCTGTAGTGTATTATTTTTGGGGTTACGACCCCAGGTTTTGCCATAAAGGCGTCTACAGGCCCATATGGCTCTCGTAGCACGTTCGTTAGCGGACTTGACGTGCCAGTTCCATTTCTTCATTGGAGTAACTTATGGGGTCAGTTAGTTGAACTGATGAAATATAAAAACAACTCTTAAGCTTTCGTTCAAATGAACTTTATTTTCTGGGTAATTGAGGAGTAATGTGAATTTCACATTAATGCTTCCCTTCAAGCTGCTCATGGTTTATGTAGTAAACTAAGCTGTTTCTTTGGAGGTTAGTAGCCTGGCATATTTACAACAATTAGAAAAAAAAAATCATTGATACATTAAGGAAAATGTGGATTTTCACTTCCCTGTTATTATTTTTTTTAAGCATGCTCAACTCAAAAAAAAAGTTGGTAAAGCAATGAAAAACATAGAGACGGGCTACAGTCTGCTTGGGCGAACTGTTGGATACCCTATTCTTATTCCTATCCCTCATAAGTGGGCGTGACAAAAGTCTAAGTATGGTTGAATTGTTAAGAACGCTCTACATATTTTGTTACATAACAATTAAAGGATTTTATAAAAAAAAACGCTCAATAGCTCAAACTTGGGTGTTTCAATAAAATTGTTTTATTTAATTGTGGGCGTGCCAGTAGGCGGATTTAAAAAAAAATAACACATGAGAATAAAGGGCCCCTAGAGAGTACATATTATAAATTTCAGCTCCCTAGCTCAAACTTTGAATTTTCAAAAAAAAAAAAAAAAAATTGTGGGCGTGTCAGTGGGCGGATTTTGAAAATATTTACACATGAGCATAAAGGGCCCATAGAGAGTATATATTATAAATTTCAGCTCCCTAGCTCAAACTTTGGATTTTCAAAAATTAATATACCCTTAGAATAGGGTATAAAAAAATATTTTATTTATTTGTGGCAGTGTCAGTGGGCGGATTTTGAAATTTTTTTATCCCGAGCAGTTTTAGGAGTCATAGATCATATATAAAAAATTTCAGCTTTCTACCTCAAAATTCGATTTTTTCCAAAATTTTGTTTTTTTGAGTTTGTGGGCGTGTCTGTGGGCGGATTTCAAAAATTCGTAAACTTAATTATTTCGGGACCCTAGAGAGTATATGGTTAAAATTTCAGCTCTCTAGGTCCAGTTTAAAGGCCTAATTTTTGCCGACAGACGGACGGACGGACATGGCTAGATCGACATTACTATCGATGCTGATCATAAATATAGTAACTTTTAGGGGTCTACGGGCAATATTAAGGTATGTTACAAACTATGCGTCAAAAATAATATACCCCTAGAATAGGGTATAAAAAAAGAAAATGAGGTAGTAAAAATCATATTTTCCTTTATAACCTGTTGCAGCCTTAGACTGAATGATACCTAAACTTTAACAGGCTACTGCAAGAATAAAGATTGACAAAATGATAGATGCTGTCCTAAAAGACGCTGCGGATAGAATTACTATGTTGCAGCTCCGAACGGCACATTGTGGTTGTGGTGGTTCAAATTAATATGGCCATCAATAAGCACGCATTTCCCGCGGTGCAATGCAATAACATCATCGGAAATATATTTATTTCTTCATCGAAGTAGCTTTAAAAGCTGTGGCTTTTAATATCTTTTTCTGGTGGGATTTAGTTCCAAACAAAAATGAAAACAAACCCCATTATAATGTGAAGTTACCTTGGTCCTATAGATAATGAATACAAATATACGAGTATACTACTACGAAACAGTAGATAATTGTTGCCGCTTTGACATGTAATTGTCTAGAAATTGTACACTTTGCCGCGTAGCGGCGACCCGAGCACTGGCATGTAAGATCGCAGGCCGAGTTGAAGGGATGTCCGGAGTAGGGAACCCTTTTAACTCGTGAAGCTGGTCACCCAAATAAATGTAACACACGTAAGAATGTAGTTCTGCCGAAATATTTCATATGCGTATTGAAATCATATTGAATAACCCGCTTCCCTGGTTAATACAATTTCAAACTCTGCACATCTCTTCGACTCATACACCGGTGGGTCTGTGGCCTCACATGTGCTCAGGGCACCGCTAATCGGCGTTGTATTCAATTGAGAAGCTTTGATATTTGATGATCCTTATAGCCACTATAAAGAAGAAATAAGGCCTATTGAAGTTATTTCCTTTTTTTGGGAAATACCCCTCGTGGCCCTAATTCCGCTGAAGTTATGACACTGCACCATTTCGCATATATAAATTTCCATAAATGACTGTTTTCGGGACATTTACTTCAATAGTAGATTCACTGTTGCAGAAATTTGTCGTATCTTTAATATTCCCACCGAAGTACTAGATCTGAACTACAGGCAGCATAGGACTGGCATAAACCCTAGCTGCGCCCTTTCTAATCTCAACCAACGGGAAGATGTTTTGCACTTCTTGGTGGTGTGTCCGATATTCCAAGATATCCGAAGAATGTATTTAACCAGGAGATTTCTTACATCTAATGAGTGTCTGCGCACATTGAATGGAGTAGGCGATTCGAAATTGCTCATTACTTTCGTCTCACATGCCATGAACTATCGCCATATGTTCATTGATTAACACGAAATTATTCAAAAGTCGGAAGTCTAATCGAATTGCCGTTTCTATCTACGTTGTTCAAAGGCTATTCCTTTTTTTATACCATATTCTAAAGTTATATTAATTTTTACTCATCGTTTATTGCCTGCAGACCCCTTAAAGTTACTATATTTATGATCAGCATCGATAGTAATGTCGATATAGCCATGTCCGTCCGTCCGTTCGTTCGCCTGTCTTCAGAAATTAGGCCATTAAACTGGACCTAGTTATCCCACAAACTCAAAAAAAAAACAATTTATGGAAAAAATCGAATTTTTAGCTAGAAAGCTGAAATTTTTTATATAATGATCTTTGTTGTGTACGCGACCAGTATAAAGTATTATATCTAAGCGCATTAATATACATATTTCTTTTCAAATACATAGCAATCTTTGACTCCTAAAACTGGTCAGGATATAAAATTTCTAAAATCCGCCTACTGAGACGTCCACAATTAGATAGGTGCATAAAACAATTTTATTGAAAAGTCAAAGTTTGAGCTAGGAAACTGAAATTTATAATATAGACTCTCTAGAGGACCTTTATGCTCATGTGTAAATATTTTAAAAATCCGCCCACTAACACGCCCACAATTTTAAAAAAAAATCTTTTATTGAAAAACCAAAGTTTGAGTTAGGGAGCTGAAATTTATTATATAGGTGGCCTTTATACTTATGTTAAAATATTTTTTAAATCCGCCTACTGACACGCCCACAATTAAAAAAACCATTTTATTGAAAAACCAAACTTTGAGCTAGGGAGCAGAAATTAATAATATATACTCTCTAGGGGCCCTTTATGCTCATATGTAAATATTTCTAAAATCCGACCACTGGCCCACAATTTAAAAAAATACTTTTATTGAAAAACCAAAGTTTGAGTTAGGGAGCTGAAATTTATAATATAGACTCTCTAGGTGCCCTTTATACTTATGTTAAAATATTTTTTAAATTCGCCCACTGACACGCCCACAATTTAATAAAACAATTTTATTGAAAAATCAAAGTTTGAGCTAGGGAGCGTTTTTTTTTACAAAAACTTTTCTTTTTCGATTAAATCCTTTGAATGTTATATAACAAAATATGTAGAGCGTTCTTAACAATTAAACCATATTTAGACTTTTGTCACGTCCACTTATGAGGGATAGGAATAAGAATAGGGTATCCAACAGTTCGTCCAAGCGGATTGTAGCCCGTCCCTATATTTTTTTGCTTTTTATACCCTATTCTAAGGGTATATTAATTTTGACCCATAGTTTGTAACATACCTTAGTATTGCCCGTAGACCCCTAAAAGTTACTATATTTATGATCAGCATCGATAGTAATGTCGATCTAGCCATGTCCGTCCGTCAGTCCGTCCGTCCGTCCGTCCGTCGGCAAAATTTAGGCCTTTAAACTGGACCTAGAGAGCTGAAATTTTAACCATATACTCTCTAGGGTCCCGAAATAATCAAGTTTAAGAATTTTTGAAATCTGCCCACACGCCCACAAACTCAAAAAAACAAAATTTTGGAAAAAATTGAATTTTGAGCTAGAGAGCTGAATTTTTTTATATATGATCTATGGCCCATAAAACTGCTTGGGACATAAAATTTTCAAAATCCGCCCACTGCCACGCCCACAATTAAATAAAACAATTTTATTGAAAAACCAAAATTTGAGGTAGGGAGCTGAAATTTATAATATATACTCTCTAGGGGCTCTGTATGCTCATGTGTAAATATTTTCAAAATCCGCCTACTGACACGCCCACAATTATTTTTATTTTTATTTTTGAAAGTCCAAAGTTTGAGCTAGGGAGCTGAAATTTATAGTATATACTCTCTAGGTGCGCTTTATGCTCATGCTTAATTTTTTTTTAAATTCGCCTACTGACACGCCCACAACTAAATAAAACAATTTTATTGAAAAACCAAAGTTTGAGCTAGGGAGCGTTTTTATTTACAAAAGCTTAGTTTTTTCGATAAAATCCTTTAAATTTTTGTCACGCCCACTTATTAGGGATAGGAATATGAATAGGGTATCCAACAGTTCGCCCAAGCGGACTGTAGCCCGCCCCTATGTTTTTGTTTTTGTTTTATTTTAGCTTAACTAAAAGCCCTTAATATATAAAGTTGCATCCAACCTAAATGGACACTTTTAATTTTAATTTTTAATTAAATGTTAACATAAATAATTCCTTTTCACTAAATCATTCTAACTATTATTATTTGCTTTTAAACATATCTGAAAGTCCAAGTTATTTAAATAGTATAACTCTCTAAAATATGTATAAATCATTAATTGTCAAATCGGCAGACGGCGTTTTCTTTGCCATGCCTTGTAAAGTTTGATGTAGGTAAGCCATTGCATTTTTTAGAGAAATGTACCTAAATAAAAAAATATCTATGTAATATGATATAATCGAATGACTGTTTGCTGATCGAATTCGAAGGCGCAAAGTGTTTTTGGATTAAACGTCTCCATCCTTCCCTATGTACAATGATTTTCGTTATAACCAATAAATAGAAATTACATTTGCTCTGTTTAAATGATCTATTTTCTTCCGACAATCTTACAACTCGATACCTATAACGTAAAAAAGACAAGAAACAATGTGCCCTCGAAACATCCAAAGAAGATAGGGTGCTTAAAAAAATCATATTGAATATGACTCACAAAGGAAGGCGTTACGTACGAGTAGAATTGCAATCGGTGGGCTGGGCAATAACAACAATTTGTTAAAAACTGACGAAATATGTACATGATTTCTTCCTCCGCCGATTACGAAAGCCCTGTATAACTGCTCACGAGCACTAAAATTTGCTGTACACTGAAAATGTCAAATTTTCTAAAACAAAAGCGTTTTTGACTTCATTTCACTTAAGGGATTAATTCAAAATTTGTTTCTTCTTTAATTTAATCTTATTTTGCAACACAATACAATCCACTTCTCTGCTCCCATTCAATGAATCTTAATACATATTACTGTCTCGTGGCCACAGACAAACGAAACGAATTCACAGTTAACTTCTGACATTCGTTAGAATTTGGTTTAATATGGTCCTGGTACCTATTATTCATCATTAAAAAATTGACGCCGCGCTTCTCGTTATTATTGTATTTAAGTATATTATACTCACATGCGCATTCCATTCGGCCAACAATGATGAGTATGCAAGTTTTCCTCCGTAATCCGTCGTTTACCTGGAAAATAATTATCCGTCGAAGCATTAACCTCGAAGGCCCGATTGTATCGGAATAAGGCAGCGAGTAAGTTTTGCAAAAAGCTAATATCCATACTTACGCTGGCTGGAAAATGTGTTCCAACTTTTAAAAGTCGTTACTTACCGGCATCCTTCATATGGAGTTTTACAATGCTAACGACTGTCAACGTGGGAATATTATGCTTATGCATGCTAAGTCTCTGCTTACTGGAATCTAACTCGACCTATTTTGTAGCGAAATGTTAACCTTTCTAACTGAGGAAGAAAATTGAATATTTATTGTATTTTCGTGTCCAAATTTTACTTTTTACCAACACCATCGACCGCAAATAGATTGTCATCGTTAAAACGTGATTCTATGAATACGCAAAGCTTGCTGAATCATCATCCAATAATTATTCAGTACGGCACAGGTAGAACAAAATAGACCCACATCATACCTCCTGTAACCACAAACTGGAGTCTTTTCAATCCTGATTATGCATTCATTGTAACAAACAACACTCTTTGAGGGTTTTGTAGATGTACAAAAATAATGAACTACTTTCATATGCCTGACGCAACTGTTCGAGTCTCGATTGATTAATTTATAAAGCACATTCGAGTACCACACCATTGCATTGTTTGAACACCTGGCTACACATGAAGTCTTCACATCTATGGAGATTATTTGCACCAGATTCCAATGTATGCTGAAATATCTATGGTGAGATGGAACGTGAAATGGCAGATAGTGAGAATAAATTAACAAGATTGGGTGCAGAAGGGCTGCTTGTTAATATAACGGGGTAGACATTTAGCTTATGGATTATGGTACTCTTCTAACAGTATTCAGGGCAAGAAAGGGTGCGATTATTACGTTTAACTTGAGAACGAAGGCGAAAGTTAAAAACGTATCTCGTTCGTCAATTATAAGGTGCGGGATTTATTAGGAGTCCCGTCATACATCTCTTTCTTGACTCCTGGAGCACTATCCTTTTTGCTATTGGTTTTCGTCTTTGCATCATCCATGAGTACCTTACTCAGTTATCTTTAGATAATGTTTTATTTTTTTGATTTCTGGATTTATATTGTTGGTTCATCCATTGATGTTAATTTCTTCGACAACAAGCGCTCCAGCTACTACAGTACTACATCTATGCAGATGATATCGACATCATCCAATCAATTTTAAAACCAATTAACTAGGACAACGTGAAATACGTACAAGCTCTAGGAACGACCAAAAAAACAATCTATACATCACCTGAGACAGAACATTACTGCTAATATCAGCACCTTCGACATGCACATGTAGCTAAAGACCCTACGGTTTGATAAAACAAATGCGGTCAAACCCGCTATATGCAAATCCATTCCGAAAATGTTTGAAGAACTTGTTTGTAATAAACTTATATTTTCCTTTAAAAGTAAATATCCCCTTTTCAACACGATCTCAAGGCAGGCAAATCCACAACTTCCAACTTAGCAGTTTTCATAAATATTTGTAATTAAAAAACTCGAACAAACTGATGTAATTTACACAGATTTCTCCAAAGCATTTGATGAGATTGTGTTAACCATGGAAAGAAGAAACTGAATGGCATTGGTGGTTTTGTTCTTACCTTACTGTATGAACTCAATATCCGTATCTTAATGAAATTTTGACTGATCCAATTAACGTATCATCTGGAGTGCCAAGTTTCGTAGCGTGGGTTGAGGCCGCCGGGGCAGACCCAATTTATGGCGCTCCTATTGATTTTTTCACACACTAAAACAAAAAAAAAACATTTGGTTACGATTTCAACTAGTTATTCCTACACATATGTATGTCAATAAACCAGGTAAAATAAATTCTGTCAACTGTTGCTCGTACTACTTTCTAGCTAGTCCATATTGGTTACTTTCCGATTTTCCAATCTCTAAGCGGTTAAAAATTACTTACCTCAGGATATCATATAAACAACGGTAATTCCCATAAAACTATAATTATCTAAGTTAAAATTCTTCAGAAAAACCGGATTCGATTATTATTTGTAATTTATTTATTTTTTTCATTAGCTTTTGAATTTTTTTAATTTAAATAAATTAAATTATATTGCATTAAATTAATTTTCTAAATCAATTAAATTCAATAATTTTAGTTTAATGTTAAATAAAATTCATTAATAAATAAATAACTAATTTCATAACTAAAATTTGTTTAAAAAAATAACTTTTAAATGAAAGGATGAAAACATTTAATTTAATTTTTAGTTAACGGGTTATATAGGTAGGTAGGTACATTTTTTTTATTTACAAGAAAGTTTTCTATTTATTTACTTCTTTTTTAAAATGTTATTTTCCTACTTTTCATCAGGGCAACATCTCTTATTATTCTTTCAGTATCGATGGTCTCTGTGATTTCCTGCTCTATAGCTATGATACCCAGATTGGATAGCCTTAGAGTCCTCATTGTTGACCTTAAATAATTTTTAATAAGCTTCTATTTTGAAAAACCCCTTTATTGAAATTGTGAGAAAAAGAAGAAGCATTAATTGTTATGTTAGGCAGACTAACTTCCAGTCTAAACTGTAATGTATATTTTAATAGTTCGAGTGGGCTTTTATTGACGAGTTCATTTGTTCTGTCTGTAGAAGATATATTTGCTCTTAACCGTACGCGTTCGATCTCAAATTCATCCTTATCAATGTAATCCGCATGAGGTGCAATACCTGAATTGGTTTCATAGTTTTTATCTAAGAGTTTGTCTGGGGTAAGAAAGTCGAACTTTGTCGCCAAATTTTGTATCTGTTGAAATCGTTGCTGCACTGACCCTGTCTAAGGAAGAAAATAATTCTCGCCGCAGTTCATTTTCATTTAAAAGTAGCATATATATTTCCGTCACCAAAAATATGTTTTTTTTCCTGAGACGTTCCATTAAAATTCCAAATTTTTCACATACATTTTTAGCATACGTAGAAGCACCGTCTATCAATTCATCTCGTTTTTCTATAAGGAAGATCTGTAGCAATCTCACATTTTCATCTATATTATTAAGCCACTTTCCCATATCATCTAATCTTTTTAGCTGATGCCAATGCTTTATCGGTCTTATTGTCAATGTCAGAATCAGAGACTGAGCCGGAGTCGGAACCATAACTATTGACAACTATATTTGAACATGTTACAGATTGAGAAGTTGTAGGAATCTTGTAGGTACAGCAGCATTTGTATTTCCAATAGAAGGACAAGGTCGTGAAGCTGAAAGTGACATACCTATTTGAAGTATCAACTTCAGGTAACGGAATATCTTTGTTGAGTTCTCGTACTACTTTAGAATCTGAATTGTTAACAGTCAAAATATCTGTTGGAGAGTTTTATTGGAAATTAATGTACATTGGTTCCGGTTAATAATGAACCTTGGTGGCCAATTCACGACTGTTCTTCGTTAAATTATGAAGTTTAACAATCAACTACTCTTTCAAAAGATCGATTGAGTTAAGGTAAGATTAGATTGTATGCCGAGTTGGCATTCAAATGACCACAGCCAAATGACAAGATTATCTGTCAAATGACCAAAAGTTCCGCGCTGTCGCGAGTATATTAGACTACGTAACCACAATGGCCATTTTGGGCATTTATGCCCTGCTGGTCATTAAAGGCATTTGTTGTTATATTTTCGGAGTGAGTTGTGGTAACGCCGTACATGTTAAAGCGAAACTTAATTTTTCAACAAAATAAATAAAACAGATAATCGGAAACATTAAAGTAATACCTAGGTATTACACAACAAATACTAAACCATGCACATAAAAATAACAAGAAACCCACTAATTAACACTGAACAAAAGTACAAAAAAAATGTAATTATTAAAACAATTTACGACAAATGTTATCCAAAAATATTATTATTATCATGCAAAAATGTTATTATTGAAGTATTAAATAACTACACGCTTCGAAAAGATGACAATTTTCAGATGACAAAAATGACAGCAATGCCATAACCAAATTTTAATAAATTGCATAGGTCATTATACTGGCATTCGTGCTCATTGTCCGATTACACTGTATGCAATTTTGTCATTTTTATCTGTCAAAATCAGCATGGTCATTTGTAGTCATTTGGTCATTAGGTCATTTGAGATATGCCGATTACACTGCATGACCCTATTTTGACAGCGAGAACTGTCAAAAATGGTCATTAAATGAAAACGTGGCATATAGTCTAATCTTACCTTTAGTTGCTGTGTGGCATGTTGCACCATCCTGTTGAAACCACATATTCTGCACATCAATATTTTTCAATTGGCTACACAAAAAGTTTCTAATCATGGCTTGATATCGAGCTCTATCCACGGTAACTGCATTGCTATATTCATCTTCGAAGAAAAATGGACCAATTATGCCATCCGGTGTGATGTATACAGTAACTTTTTTGGTTTCTGCGAAAAAAGTGATTCAAATTGTTGGTAAAAGGTTGACAGTCTGCCGAGTTAGAAGAGGAGGTCACTTGGACGACATTCTTTTTTCATTATTAACCGGAACCAATGTACATTAATCTCCAATAAAATCAAATACAGATTTCACACAATTTATGTCTTTCATTCAAAATTTAAAATGATACGTCAAATTTGAACATCCTTCATTAAATACATCTAATACCCTAATAAAGGAAAAAACAAAATAACTTATTCGCACGAACTCCACTCCAGTCTCCAGCTATACACCGCTTACAGTTGCATACGCAACGCATACACACAACTGCTAGCGAGAACGAGAAACAGAGTATTTTCGAATGCTGAGGTCGTGTACTACGAGTATGTTATAATTTTTTGTGTGCTGTAAAGGGTTGTCATTTCTGATAAAATGTAGTTGCATACTTGCACTACGGAGCAGCGTTCATTGAATTTTGTTGTTAAGCAACACAAAGAATATCTGATTACTTACTGTAAAGCATTGTTAATGGTGGTAAGGTTACTAAATAAATTCTTTGGACTGAAAAAAGAATCCTTTTTGTAAATTTTTTGGACACGGGGTACCTGCCGCCCGTTGCCTGTGCCCCCCTTGCCATCCACTTGGCACCCACTCGCTACGCCACTGCGCGTGACCCCAGGGAGTCATTTGGGGGTATTGTTTTTCCATATATTTGTAAATGGTATTCCCAATAACATTAAAAATTCTCCATGTCTCATGTATGCGGATGACATTAACATTAACGTTTAGCGAAAAAACGACTGAAAAGGGTTGTATCTGGGTTCAGAGGATCTGAACAGGCTATTTGAGTGATGTGATAAAAATCAACTTTATTTAAATGTTTCTAGGTATCAGAAATATGTCCTTAATGTATTAAATAGTCTAAGGGTATATTAATTTTAAGTAAGTTACTATATTCGTGATCAGCAATGTCGATCTTTGTCGCCGTCGGAAAAACTAAGGCCCTAAAACTCGAGCTAAAAAGCTAAAAATTGAATCAAATATTGTAATGTGTTCAAAATTAGGTTGTGCATAAGCCTGTCTCGCCTACCAAGCTATGGGGATTATTGGCTATCCCAAAGCCGAAAAGTTGTTGGCTAAAGAGCCGATCTGATTATATGGCTAAAAAGCCGATCTGAAAATGTAATACGGCTAAGCAGCCAATCATACTCTTCATAAGTCAGGTGATAAATTGATCTTTATTCCAAAGAGCTTAGCCTATTTATACAAAAATATCTTACATGCTACTTACATTAAAATATGATAAAGGAAAACACAAAATAAAGGAAAATAAACTACTCAGCACAATTTTGCTGCAACACGTAAATGTGCAATTGGCCTTGACTCTATGGCGAGCATTAGCTGTGTATCGGGTGTCGAGTGAATTTGGTGGGAAATGTCTGTCTTATGAGAAATGCTGCAACACGTAAATGTGCAATTGTCATTGGCCTTGACTCTATGGCGAGCATTAGCTGTGTATCGGGTTTCGAGTGAATTTGGTGGGAAATGTCTGTCTTATGAGAGATGTGGAATGTGTGTCTATGTTTTTGGTGTTGTTGGGGAAATTCCTTTATGATGCTGAGGCTATTTGTTAGTGTAGTTATTATGTACACTACAATATTCGCTAGAGGAAAAAAGTAATCAGGCGTAAGAATTTTTAAAATGCGCCTACTGAGACGCCCACAGTCTCAAAAAAGCTAGAAGCTGCAATTTCGAAAAATGTACAATTAGCATTACAATATTATGAGAGTATAGATAGATAGATAGATAGATTCTTTATTTTTTCATCATAAAGTTTACAAATTGGTATACTTAAGAATAAGGACATGGCAATACTGCCGTCTGCCTGAGATGACATTTCATAATATGATTTAAAAATAAAAGAAATAATAAAAAGCAAAAATTTTAAAATATAAAGAAAAGGAAAAAAGAAAAAAAAAGAAAAAATGTTTAACAAAAGATATGAAGAAATATTACTATATAAAACAATGCTATCAATTTTAACGTGATTTGAAACACAAAATATTATACAATTTGGTTAATTTGATTAGCTGTTTATACAAAATTTTATCAATTTTAACATGATTTGAAACCCAAGATAATACACAATTTGGTTAGAAATAGCTGTTTATACAATATTATCAATTTTAACGTGATTTGAAACACAAAAGAGATATTATCAAATTTAGTATGATCAGCAACAAAACAATAAATAGTTAGGTATAAAATTTGGTCAAAACTGCAATAAGTGGGTAATCGACTAAGTTTAATATGTGAAACTGTTACGGTAAGAAAGAGCATGTTGGCAATATTTAAAGAGGCTGAGCCAGCCCATTGCTCCATTTAAAATTTCAAAAAGTTTGTCCAAAGATATAAAACTTTCCCGAAAATGCAACCGGCGAATTTCTTGTAGAATAGGACAAGCAGCAACGAAATGGTATATATCTTCATTCACTCTTCCGTTACATAGATCACATAGCTGGGGCAAGTCTGATCGATGAGGTATAAAGTTCAAATTTAAAATTTCAACTCTTGCTCTAAAAATAATACTTATAACCGAGGCTGAAAATTCATTACTAAAGTAAGAGACTTCCGAGGGCAGTTCATGGTTTAAATGACTATAAATAGCTCTTGAAGTAGATGAAGATGCTCTGGAAAGGTTATCCAGAAACATTTTGTGATCCACCTTAGCAATCACATCAGAAAACTGAGCCTGCGAATCGGTCACATTAGTTTCTGTTAAGTTTAAACTTGTTTCGTAAGATAAAGCTAGTTCGTTCCAGTTTTTAAACGGGGAAGCATTCACTCGAAGTAATTTACTTAAGATGATTTTGTGAAGACAAGTTTCACTTCTTTTCATCACTCTAGTAATGAAGTTCGCATTTGCCTTCAAATTTTGTATATATATAGGGACTATTCCTGACTCTACATATATGGCGTAGTTGGATGTTGAGTTAGGCAAACGAAATATCCTCTTAAAAAAGTTCCTTTGTACAGTTTCAAAAGCTTCGAAGTGTGTGTATCCGACGGGTTGGACGCCATATGCCATGCATGCATTTACTGTCGCGTTGAAAACTTTGTACTTGGACGTTAAATCAACATTTTGGTTCGAAAAAAACTTTGGCCACATTATATTAAGAGCCAATTTAGCTTCGTTGCTTTTTTCTTTGGAGTGCTTTAGATAGCTTAAATTGTAGGTCAAGAGGACACCCAAATATTTAAACTCTTGTAAAACCTCAATGTGTGTATTGTTTAGAGACCATTTTTCTTCCGCTCGCCTTCTTGATTGTCTCTTTTCAAATATAACAATCTTAGTTTTTTGGGTATTAATTTGCAAGCCCCAAGACTCGCAAAATGAACTTAGACGGTTTATTTGCAATTGAAGCGTGAAAGGATTATCAGCAAGCATGACTAGATCGTCCGCGTACAACAGGACTTTGATTATAATGTTAGCAAAATTAACTCCACCCGGAAGAAGCTCGCAGACATCATCTATGAACAGGGCAAATAATAATGGGCTGAGGATACAACCCTGAGGAACACCTGTAATTGTATCAAATCGATTTGAAAATGTGAAACCGTCCCATACCCTTGCATTTGTTGACGAAATAAGACTTGCATACACTTCGAGAAACTTTCTTGACAAACCAATGCAAGAAAGTTTGTATATTAAAGCTTGTCTATTGACTTTATCGAATGCAGCTTTAAAATCAACAAAGCAAGTGTATAGTTTCTTTTTTCTATCTATAAATTGTTGAGCAATGCTTGAAATGGCCATGGTTGAAAAACCTGGGCGGAAACCGGCTTGAAAGATGCTCAAAAGACTGTTATCCTCAATCCATTTTGAGAGCCTTTCATATAGGATTGCAGTGAAAGTTTTTCTTATTGAATTTAAAATTGAAATACCTCTATAATTTTCCGCAGCGTTAGCATCACCTTTTTTAAAAATGGCAAAAATTACAGATTCGTTGAAACTGTTAGGGACACATCCATCATTGTACACTTTGTTATAGAAAGACACGAGGTAGTTTTTAAAATCAATAGTGCTGTTTTTATAAAACTCGACTGGTATGCCGTCTAGGCCAGGAGCCTTGCTGTTTTTCAATCTTTGGAGCGTTACTTCCAATTCGGGCAATGAGAATTCTAAATCCAGCTCGTTGACTCTAGTATCAGGTAGCGCGTAATCAAAGGTATGAAGGTCTTCATCAGCTGAGAGTAGAGTTTTAAAATGAGCTGCTAACGTCTCAGCTTCTAAAGAGAACTTCATACCCTGATTGCGCCCACCAAGATTGCGCACTGTCTCCCAAAATATCTTTGAGTTTGTGCAGTTTTCCAATTTCTTAGCCACGTTTTTTAAATAGGTGATTTTCTTAACTGAGCACATTTTTTTAAAATCATTATTAACGCGAAGATAGATGTTTTTGAAAAATTGAGAATTGGTCGTTCTAAACAGTTTTAAGTAAACGAACGAAAGTTTACGGAGATTTCTGCAATCCTTATCAAACCATACATTTTTAGCTACAAAAGTGTGTGTACTCTTCAACGCAAAAGGGGCTGCGGTCTTTATAACCCGTTCTATACTTTCACATACCACTTCAGACGAGACTGCGGATTGTTGGGGCAGAGATAGTAAGTGCCGAGAAAGGAGGCTTCTATAGAGGGTTGCATTGTTCTCCGACCACTTCAGCTTATTAAAACTAGAAGGTGTAGCTTGCTGGTTTAACTCCTTTAGCTGAATTTTAATTACAATTGGAAAATGAGCCGAGTAGTTGACTAGTGCAACTTCAAAGTCATCGATAATGTTCAGCCAGTCCCCTGAAATCGCAGCAAAGTCAATCACGGATTGTCCCTGCCCGCTAACAAAAGTGAATTCGCCACATGCATCACTAATAGAAGACCCATTCAAAACAAATAGACCGAAAACTTCAAAAAATTCTGTTAAACTCCCCCCGTTGCGGTTATAAATTTTATCCTTAGAACATCTACTCTCGGCCAGTGCAACTCGTGCTCGTATAATATTGGCGGAAGAATTTTGATATTCACCAATCCTAGCATTTAAATCACCGACGATTAACACATGGTCAAGAGAAGTGTTATTCATAAATTCCACTAGTTCATCGAAGTCGCTAAGCCAATGATTGCAATTTAAATAAATAGGAATAATATAATAGTTTAGGTTGTTGCTAACCAAATGAAAAATAATTTTAGATTCAATAATTTTAAAATTAATAAGATTACCCCATAAAGATTTTTTAATCCCATATAGAATACCCCCACTGGCTCTTCCATGCAAATTAGATCTTATCGCGGGTGTAAACATTACTTTAAAGTCTTTGAAATATTTTAGAAATTCATTTTGATTCTTTTCTTCAACAAAAGTTTCTATAAGAATTATAACATCAAATTGGTGTAAATATTTAAAAAAATCGGAATGTAAAAGCTTACTTTTGAGACCAGTTATATTACACGAGCATATATTTAATTTTTGAAAAATAGTTGTGTTATGGCAGACGACAGAATTTACCTATTGTGTTTTATCCCTAACATGGTGTGAACTCTGATTTCCAAATGGCGCTCGCTGCGGTTGGAGGCCAAAAGCGGAAGAAGAGCTTGGAACCACGGCCAACCTCGCTCCCTCGCTGCAGTCAAAGTACTCGTAAGAGAGTATATATATATTCCAAATTTCAGCTTCCTAGTTCAAACTTTGATCGTTCTGTAAAACGTTATTTTTCCATTGTTCTCAATTTCTGCTTCCTAGCTTTGACTTTTCGATAAATCTATTTTTTTTTTAAATCTTAACCTAAAGAAAATATATTGAAAATTTCAGCTTTTTTGATAAATTTGTTTTTGTGAGGTTGTGGGCGTAACAGTAGGCGGATTTCAAAAATTCTTCCAATAAAAGAATATATGGTTCATATTTCAGCCTTCCAGCTCGAGTTTTAGGGCCTAATTTTTGTAAAAGGACGGACGAATATAGTAACTTTTAGGCGTCTACTGGCAATATTAAGGTATGTTACAAACTTGGAATAAGGTATAACGATTGTGACGGTCAAACAATGGCTTTACCCATACACCTAAGCATACCAAACTAACAAAGGCGAGTTATGCCGTAATTCGTACCCAACCTAGTCCAGAAGCGAGCGCCCTGTATATAAAACTGTTTCAACAAAAATGTTGGGTTTTTTGATTGGAATTATTGTTTTTTTCTTCTTATGAAATTGAATTGTGAATTGAATTGAAATAAAGTTTTATTGCTAATCATTAAGGAATAAATTCTATGAATGAAGGTAGTCCACCTTGAAATAGTAAATTCAAAAATAATATAAAATTTAAATTATTATTTGAAAAAAATAATAAAAAATATTTCATAAATATAAAATAATTTAAACAAAAAATAAAAAAAAAAATTAGAACAATTCTCCTAAACAAGGCAGCGCAAAACTTTTGGGTTTAGATCTAGCCTCTAGAGAAACCTAGGGTAATCCTGCTTCCGAATATAACTCACTCTCTTAATCAGAGAACTCCGTTAGCAACTACATTCCTCGGAAAGAACATTGCAAAAGAACCGTTTTACTTAATCGCAGATTCCTGAAATGTAAAGTTATCCAGGAGAGTCCCATAAATTCAAATTATTGATTAATATGCATGTAAGATATAAGATAGATACCTAGATATAATATTTATTTCTTATGGTTCCATAATACAGAAGAAGTTTTTATGATTTATAAGTTTTACAGTATTCATAATAACTAGGAACATTTAAGAAAAGTAAGTGACATTTTTTACTTTTATATACATAGATATTTAATAAAAATAGTGTTGAATGCCACATCATTGGCTTATACAACATAAAAAAAAAGTTTTGGGTGGGGTGACCCATTAAGAAAAACTAACAAAAGGAAATCAGGAGTTCGAAAGAAAACATTAATTGTTAACGAAAGATTCAGAGGCAAGATGCAAGATACAGATGAACAAGAGATACAAATAACAAAAGAGAAATTAAAATTTTACAAATGTTAAAAATATAATTTTAAAGTAAACTAAAGTTTGAATTATCGGAATCAAATTAAACCAGAATATCAGAAATAATAGATTCTAAGCCAATATAGTCAAATCGTAAGAGCCAAATTTTGATTTGCTTTATAAATGATCCAGGTATTGACAATGCCCTGATAGACTATCTTAAAACACAACTCTGTCCAAACATGTCCCATTTGCATACTGGCAGCCCTAACTATAAATCAGGTGTTTGCCAGTCGACGAGCTAGCTAAAATTTACAAATTTGTTGGATTTGTTTGTGTGGTGTGGGTAAAAACAAAAAAGTGGCTAATGACTTGGAAGAAAGAACCAACTCTGCAGATAGATAGGATGAAAAATTTGAATTTTTACCGTGGAAACTGATGGGCAATTTGACAATGTCGCTTACCCTTAGTTCCTTGGAACCCAAAAATGCTAATTTTTTCGAAATGTCCTTAGAAACCACGTAGTATTTCTAACGCGCGTACATAAGTACACAAACAATTTTTTTGTCTGATGACTTACCAGCGAAGCACCAAATCATCAACCAAGTACGGGTAGAAGAAAGCATGCCTGATGATTGGACTATCAGCTCCATATGCCCCATCTACAAGAAAGGCGATCATATGTCATACAAGAAAGGCCATCATATGTCTTGCAAGACAAGACGCGCCATCTTTTCTTTGAGTTAAGGCCGCATATGATAGCATTCATGGTCCGGAGCTTTACATGGCGCTAGCCAAATATACTGATATAGTTAAAGCTATTATGAGTATCAAATCGAAGTCTGTGGGTCTCGACGAAATACATCATTGTTTTGTTAAGATTATACTACCTCACATCCTTCCTCTGCTTACAAGCATTTTCAATACTATACTCATGACCTCCGGTTTCCCAAGCGACTGGAAGATTGCAAAAATAGTCCCCATTCTAAAAAAACCGGGAACTTCACAATTGTCCCCTGAATTCAGACCCATATCCATTTTGCCGTTTTTATCAAAAGTTATGGAGAGACTTATCCATCATCAGATGCCATCTTATTTACAGCGTAATGCCCTACTATGTAGATACCAATCTGGATTTAGGTTGCAACACAGTTGTACTTCTGCGCTGTTAAAAGTGTCAGATGACATAAGGTCATCTCTAGATAAAGATCATATCACTTTTCTGACTTTGTTGGATTTCTCTAAAGCTTTTGGCACTGTGAGTCACTCTCAACTTGTCTTTAAACTTAGAACTTCTTTCAATTTCTCAATGAGCGCTGCAAAATTGATTTCCTCTTACTTGTCAGGCAGGAGTCAAGCTGTCGTAGTAAATGATAGAATGTCAGATTTCATACCAACTTTTATGGGGGTACCACAGGGATCTATCTTGGGTCCTCTACTGTTTTCAGTTTTCATTAATGATCTGCCTGGTTGTTTAACTCACTCATCAGTTCATATGTATGCGGACGATGTTCAAATGTATTTAAGCTGTAAGTACGGACTTATTGAGGATGCAGTTGCTAAACTAAATGAAGATCTTGATAGTATTAACCTTTGGTCCGAAAGAAATTGCTTACAGCTAAATCCTAAGAAATCGAAATGCTTGGTTATATCCAAAAATGCCGTGGATACAGTTTGTTTACCAATTGTTAGTTTAGGCAATGATATAATTGAATTTACTAATAAAGCCAAGAATCTGGGGATTTGGTTTAACTCTCGATTAAGATGGGATGACCATGTTGGTACCGTTATAGGAAAGATATATGGGTGTTTAAGAAATTTGTCTATGTCACAACACTTTACGCCCCTAAGCACAAGATTGATGCTTGCTAAAGCCCTAATAGCTCCAATTATTAGTTTTGGTTGCGAAGTTTATTGTAACTCTTCGGCGGAAACCAAGAGAAAACTTGATATTGCATTTAACAACGTTACTCGTTACGCTTATGAACTGAGGCGCTATGATCACATATCGACATTCAAAAAGAAAATTCTTGGATGTACTTTGGATGTGTACTTAGAATATTGTACTTTAAAATATTTGCATAAAATCATTGTAATTAAACAACCTGCTTATCTGTATGAAAAACTCGTTTTTCTAATTCATCACGATCTCTGAGCTTAATTCCTCCGCGCACTACCTGTGTAACTACTGATAGGCACATTTTTATTCATGCTATTCGCTTATGGAATTTACTTCCTCTCGGTATTAGACTACTTTGTTTTGTGGGTGGTTTTGCTGATTCTCTCTTCACATATTTGGCTGGCAATAATAGGATAAATGGATCGTAGGGTTTAGGATAGGTTTATTTTCATAAATTTATAATATTCAATTGCACACTAAATGTAAACACCTTTTTTGTTTCCTTGTTTTTATAATCAATTTATTTAAAATAATTTCTTTTTGATCACATCTACACTTTATAGATACTTAATTGTAATCTTTTGTATATGGTTGTTTAATTAAATAAATAAATATCTAATATCTAATATGGGATCCCTGCAAAACTGATCCAATTGAAAACACGCGATGTAATGCGCAGTTTGGAAGCAGCTCTTCCAAATAATTCCAAACTTGCACTGGATTTCAGTGCACAGGGCAGGTGTCAATACGGGGGGCACTATTTTCAATAGATTCGTCCAACTACTGGGGTATGTGTACGATATCGGCATCGGCAGGTGGCAATGGTGCGATGGTAGTGTATTCGCAAAGTGTTTTCATGTCGTGTGTTCGAATCCCGACCAGAGCCATGCTTTGTAAAATTGAATACACACAACAAATCAAATCTCCCTTAAGCAATTAAGGCGCCACCTGTGGAGATAATAAACCCTATCGCACCAAAAAACTTCCTTCCTATCCTCCTATTCTTTCAGTAGTAAGCAGCACCCAAAAACAGGCAATGAATCTGGGTGCTGCTGACAGCAACGAAAATGCCTGCGCTGTGGCAACATTATAAGGGTACTGTATCAATTAAAGAAAAATAAAAAATCCCTTTAGCGCACGCTAATTAAAAAAAAAAAAAAAAAAAATCATCGGCGTTGTTAAGGCCAAAGACACGCTATCAACAGAGAAACAAACATCTGTCCATCGACTAGGACACAACGTCACTGTGAATAGCAATAACATCTACCTTGGAGTAAAAATCAACTCCTCCACAAATGCCACCTTAATTTAGATCGAAAGGAGAATTACCCTAGGAAACCGCTGATACTTCGGTTTAGCTAAGCAAATGGGTTCCAAGGGTTATGGTGCCAAGTGCTGGACGAATAGGGTAGCCAATATTGTGGGTTCTTTTGTGTGTGCCGGGAGGGCGAATGGAGGAGAATATACAACCGCGAGCTATATGAGCTAAAAAAGCTAAATCACATCGATTACATTGGCTACCCCACATTGAGAAAATGAAGGCAATGGAGGTTCGAGAAGGCAGGGAATGTCGAACCTCCGTTTTAAAGGTCTAACCATCGCGGATATCAGAGCGCTTGATATGGGCAATTGGAAGCAGCCTGCCCGGAAGCACGGAGGATGAAAGGCTGCAGAGTCTCAGGCAGAGACTCTTCACCTAACCTAACCTAACCTAAGTCAAATCAAAAGAGCAATGAATTTCGAGACCCACCATTTTTTCATCGACTTTAAAGCCGCATATGAACCGCATTGGCGCACATCTGTCCAGCGACTAAGATAAAACATCACTGTTGATAGCAATAACTTCGAGGTAGTAAGAGAGTTCACCTACCTACACATATGACACTTTAGTGGAGATCCGACGAAGAACTACCCTAGGAAATCGCTGCTACTTCGGTTTGGCGAAATGAATGGATTCAAAACTATAACTCGGAAGACTAAGTGTAAGCTCTACAAAACCCTTGCCAGTCCTGCTTAACGGCGCCGGGTGCTGGGCGTTAAGCAGGAAAGGCGAGGTAATTTTGGGTTCTTTCGATACAAAAATACTCCGTCGGATATGTGATCCTGTGTGCGATGAGGGCGAATGGCGGAGAAGATATAACCGCGAACTCTATGAGCTACTACCCAGATATGAAACATTGGCTCGGCCACATCGAGCGCATGAACAATAATGCTCACGCAAAGAGGATCTTCGACTCTTAGCCCCCCGGTTCGAGACGACAAGGAAGACCGAACCTCCGTTTAAAAGACCAAGCATCGCAGATGCCAGAGCGCTTGGTCTGGAGAACTGGAAGCAGCGTGCCGGGATCGCGGAGGATTGAAGGCTGCAGTGCCTCAGGCAAAGAATCTCCGCGGCTCCGCGGGAGCCCGTTAAGTAAGTAAGTTTAAGCTGATGGGGGTACGATAAGGCTTCATTACATACCATATCAGGCGGATCTACCCAGTTACTGCAGCTTATGCAATCTGAGAGTAGGAGAAGATGTTATCCATTTCATCGGAAAATGTCCAATTTTACGTGAAACTAGGCGATGTTTTCTAGGCAAGAATTTAAAATCGGAAGCAAAAGTAGAAACCCTTCTTAACTGCGAATGCGATGTTAACCACTTCTTCAGTTATTATCTAGCCGCAATAAAAAAAAGATTTATTTGTTTATTTAAAAAAAATGTATTACTCGAAAACAAGCTTCTATAAATAATAATATATAACTTTCAAATTAAGCGTCAATCGGGCAGACGGCAAAGCCAAGCTGAAACGATTTTGGAAAAAAAACAATTATTTAAAATGTATATTAAAATTAATCAATAAATCAATTTATCTTTTTATTTATAAGGAAATAATTTTAGAAAATATAAGATAATGTTTCAGTAGAAAGATACAGAGTTATATCATATCTGTGAAATGTAAACTGTGCGGCAGTAGCCTTTGTATATTAAAACGAAATAAATATATTATTTTACTCATTCAATACATATTTGCCGCCCTAATTCCCTTCCTGTTCGATACACTGTAAATACTAGCGTGGTACCACCAGACCTATTAGTAATAAACCACTCGTCACAAACAAGAATATATCTTTCTTCATTATCATCTCGCTCTGCATATCGACACCCGACACACAAAGTGACAGACTCAAAGTGAAACAAGAGAGCAAAACAAAAGAAGTCCATAGGGTGTGGTCAAACCACAGGATCAGCTTATTATTTGCTCATCAATTTGTATTGGACTTGATATCAACGGAAGGAAATCCTCCTAACAACAGTTGTTTAAGGACTGCAAGTCCAATGTAACTTATGGCTCCGCAATCCCTTCGAAGACACAGCTTGTGAAGGAAATAAATTGGAACGCATCTCTTATCCGGTTGCCTTTAACAATCCGACTCACATTGCTGAACCATTTTATATGCTAACATTGTTGCTGCCTGTCTTCTATTGGCCCGGTGCGGTAAGATATCTGCTTTACTTCCTGTATAGACATCCTTCTGCACACAAATTGAATGGAATCGGAGACTCATCAGCACTAGCACATAGGAAACAGGAAGTCTAATTCAATTCCCCACCTCACAAATGATGGGAGTCAGTGTGTCTTGACCTAACAATGACCACACCATCTAAGACATTTGTTCTGTGTTTTTTTTCTCTGTGCGGGCGATTGGCTTGGCTTGTCGTGGCACCGAGCGTTGCCCGATGGTCGGAATACGGTGTTATGTATTCACGTAAACCTTGGGTACGCAATTAATTTGATTTATTGTGTGCGTTAGTATTTGGCCAGATCGGCAAGTTGCTCGCATTATATTGGAATTTCTGGAATCAATTGAATTGCATTATGGCCTGAGACTTATTGTTATGTGGGGTTTGCCATTTGCATGCATAATTACTGCGGAGAATTACGAACCATTGGAGGTGTATATGTGTGGGCGAGGACGTGGTTTCCTTGTCCTTTCGTTTATGTTTCACCGCGTCGAAAGTGTTTATTAATTGGTGACACTAAGTACGAAGGCGTTGGGCATTTGTATTGTTTAATAGGATAATGCTTATCGAAAATTAAATTGCTACCTAAGGCAATAGGTCCAACAAAGGTGGTAGATAGACCTTCCCAATTATTGCAGATTTGTATAGTAATGGCTTTCGAATGGGGAAATAATATGGGCTGGTGCCGGGAAGTGATATATATTTTTTATGAAGAAAGCCTAACATAATATTTGACATCACTTTTTCCAGATTTTAAATATTCAGTTACCTATGTGTGTTTCAGATGAATTGGTTTTTTCTGATCGGGGTGATGTTACTATACAAAATCATTGTTAAATTGGAAAAGCGATGATCATACTTAAACACTATCATCAATTGCTATGAGAAAGATCAATAAAGCCCTTAAACATGAAGAACTGTGACTTAAAATATCTTTTGCATCACGTATC
Source organism: Portevinia maculata (assembly GCA_949715645.1). Taxonomy (NCBI): domain Eukaryota; kingdom Metazoa; phylum Arthropoda; class Insecta; order Diptera; family Syrphidae; genus Portevinia; species Portevinia maculata. The sequence goes on along the minus strand of OX454525.1, from coordinate 63,662,098 downwards.
ATGTATGACTTCAAATAGCATTAGGTCGTAATAAAGTTGTGGGATATCTTCAATCTATACATTCTATAGGTTTTCTAGGATAAACGAGTACAATATTTGCTTCTTATGAACGGTTCCACAGTGTTGACCTAAACCTTTCCTTGAGCTTAAGTATTTGGTGCGCCTGTGGGATTCGCCTGTTTGACTTCAAAAAGTACAGGCAGTCCTCCCGAATTCAGATCACTTCATCACTGCGAGCAATCAAATGCTGGTGTTATTGCATATATGTCATCCAGGAGTCTTAAGGTATGCCTCTCTGTCACGATTGCATAGGAACGTTGACTAATATTGACTTTTTAACAGGGTTCGTAGGGTCCTCCTTTGAACATGATATTGTCAACTGAGCCGTTCATGCTCCATTTTCTTTGCGATAAGTTCTTTGATATAAAGACATCGTCGGATCTTGGAATTTTGTATTCGGTCAAACTTTGTTACTCCTGTCGTCATGCGAAGCATCTTCATCTCAGCTGCCGTTTATTTTCTCCCATACTGTTTGTACGAAAGTCAAACATCTGAATGACGGTGGAAAATGCTTTGTAGAGCCTTCCTTTCAGCTAAGGGGCATTTTTCAGTCATAGACGATGGCCTTTTTAGGGTTCCGTAGCCAAATGGCAAAAAACGGAACCCTTATAGATTCGTCATGTCTGTCTGTCTGTCTGTGTGTCCGAAAACTTGGTAAGTAGATGTATTCTATGAACAGATTTTCATACAAAAATAGAAAAAAAAACGATAAACTTTGAAAGTATGGGGAATACTTAGAACTGAAACTCAAAAATATTTTTTTCATCAAACCCATACGTGTGGGATATCTATGGATAGGTCTTCAAAAATGATATTGAGGTTTCTAATATAATTTTTTCGAAACTGAATAGTTAGCGCGAGAGACACTTCCAAAGTGGTAAAATTGACCCCCCCCCCCCCCCCCCCCCCCCCCCTCTATAACTTCTAAAATAAGCTAATGATAAAACTAAAAAATATATATGATGTACATTACCATGCAAACTTCTACCGAAACTTGGTTTGAACGAGATCTAGTAAGCAGTTTTTTTTTAATAAGTCATAAATCGTAAACCGCAATTTACCTTTTATTCAATCAACTCAAATATACAAGGTGGCGCAAAAATAACCTTCCGATGTTTTTTGGTCACCGACCGATTATTGCTCAAATAAATAGTCACCAATATTCCGCGTTCTGGAGCAGTGTAGCGTAACATTGTTTATTAACGTGTATTTCGCATGTGTTTACTACACAAATGTCAAAACAGAACTGACATTAGGGGCCAATCGCAAAATTTATAGCATTTTCTGATAGGAGGATTACTTTTGCGCCACCTTGTATAAAAAAAAAAACATTTAATTCCATAAACATAAACCTTATGCGTAAACCGTTCAAAGTTACAACGAACTACAAGAACTTTTATATGATGTTACTTGCTGCTACGTTACCCTTCATGGGCGAGTCGAACTCGCATTTGCTCGCTTTTTTTTATACTCGTAATTTGCACGCGCGAAAAGGGGTTTTGTGTACACTTATAATGTCAATAGTTACACATTTGGATTGGAGAGAGAGAGAGAGGAGATGCCGATGCACATTGGTTTTAAATGTTTGTAAATTGTAATTCCAAGGAAATATAGAGCACGGTAGAGCATTCCACATTCGTGTGGAACGGCTAAGAAATGATTCTGCGTATTTCACTCCCGAATACAGGCTTAAGAGTGAACTGATGTGCATTCCTAGCATGGCGGGTATTGCGGTTGAAACGTGCCCAAGGGCGGAATACAACCGGCTATTTCGTTTGAGCACTTATGGTGGAAATACCGATAGAACAACGAAAGCCAGGAGGCATTGCGACGACGACTAAGAGAGTAAAGTGATTTCGCGATGTCTCGATCACCAATGAGTCTTATCGTCCGTTTTTAAATTCGGTCGAGTAGCTCCAAATTATGTAATCGATGCACCGGACCAGATATGAGCGTTGTACTCAAGCTTTGGGTGGAAACGCCTTATAAATTGTAGCCAGATCAAAAGAGGTGAAATATTAGACATTTCGTAGCGTCATTGGTCATTGAAACGGAGATTTTATTTAACGCACGCTATCAATGTCCGAAGTCAATGAGCTTAACATACGTTGTCGTTCCACGCCGGACGATGTGGGAGGTGAACCTGGAAACGCATATGAAGAGCTGAGCGTACTGTCAACGCCGAAGGAATGAATTGGATTAATAATAATAATAATAATATTTAGTTAGGGTATATTACACTGCGACCTATTGGTCTATTGTGTCCCCTTGCTTGTGCCTCGGAGAGGTACATGCCCTCTTTCAGAGCCGTCTGTAGATACTTCTTAGTGAAGCGTGTCGAGGCATTGCTCTGTTTTATCCTTAGCATGTCACACTCCTTAGAGCACAGCGTCCAGTCCAGTTTCTTTAATGAATCTGAGAATGAGCTGTGGGTCCATGGTTTGTATGTCGTTGTCTGTTATTTGGTGCCTGCCCAAATATTTCATCCTTTTGTGGGCCAGTGCCCCACAGGATTCCAGTATGTGGTCTGGAGTTTCGGCGGTTTCACTGCAGAATCTGCAGAGCCCGTCCTCCGATATGCCCATTTTCCTTAGGTGCTCCTTGAGTCTGCAGTGCCCCGTGAGGAGGATTCTTAGGTTGTTTTCGTTAAGGCCGATACAAGCTTTGAATCTCTTTTGGTTGTAATTTCCTATGAGTTTCTTTGCTTGCCTTAGACCTTGGAGGTTGAGAAAGGTTTTGGCCCTTGTTTCTTCCTCCAGTCTCCTGAACTCTTCGCTTATAGTATGTTCTCCTATCCCGCAGAACGGTTCAGGTCCTATGAAGGGTTCCTCTGCCCCTTTTCTTGCCAGAGAGTCCGCTGCCTCATTATGTTATGTTATTCTTGCCTAGTCTATTCAGTTCGTGTAGGCATTCCCACACGAGTTTTGACTTGATAACGTAGGCGTCAAGGGCCTTTATAGCTGCTTGGCTGTCAGACATTATTGCTATGTTGCAATTTCTGTAGTTTTTCTCGAGGTTGATTCGAACGCACCTGTCTATGGCACATATTTCTGCCTGGAAGATGCTGGTACATTTGCCCATGGATTCGTAGTGCTTAGTTCCTGGCCCAAACACTCCTGCACCAGTTCCCTCCTCGGTCCTCGGGCCGTCCGTGTACCACTTTGTTGTGTGCTTGCTCAGTCCATAAGTTATGGATTCATTGCTCCAGTTCTCCTTATTGCTGAGCTTTATCTGGAAATTCTTCTCGAAGTTGAATTTCCTGATGCTATCGCCCCTAGGTATGCCAAGAAGTGGGAGTTTTTTAAGTAAGTCACCGTGTTCTTTCGAACCGATGCATTTCCCTCTCCCAATTCCCTCCTTTGCCATCCTAAAGATTGTTTTGTCTGCCTCGTTCATCACCATGATGTGTAGAGGGGTCTATTCCAATAACACCTCCATGGCTACGGTTGGGCAGCTACGCATTGCTCCGGTAATGCACGGGCACGCCAGTCTTTGCACTTTGCCAAATGTTTCCCTTGTTGTGGCTAGACTGGTTCGTTTCGCCCATGCTACCGCTCCGTATGTGAGCATTGGTCTCCCGATTGCAGTGTACATCCATCGCAGGATATTTGGGCTGCATCCCCATGCCTTCCCCGCTAGGCTCCTACCTACTATCATGAGAGCACGGGTGGCCTTCTTGGATATCTCCTCTATATGTTTTCGCCAGAGGAGTTTACTATCTAGATGGAGTCGTAGATATTTCACTTCTTTGACTGTTATCAGTGTCGTGCCTGATAGGCTGATGTCCTTAAGTCTTTGAAGTTGTCTTTTCCTTGTGAATAGTACTATCGTTGTTTTCGCCGGATTGATGTTAAGTCCGACAGTATGGCACCATTCCTTGGTTACTTTAAGCCCCTTTTGTATGATGTCCCCAAGGGTTTCTTCGAACTTGCCCCTGCCAATAGTACAATGTCATCGGCGTACGCCTGACAGTTGATGCCATGGTTGGTTAATTTTTCCAGCAGTTCGTCTACAACTAGGCTCCACATTAAGGGTGATAGTACCCCTCCTTGTGGACATCCTCTCGTTGTGTTTACTCTGATGGTTCCAGATGCTGTTGCAGTCTCTGCTGATCTAGTGCTCAGCAGCTCACACATCCAGTTGGATACTGTACTGTTAACTCCTTTCCTATCCAGGGATCGTTTGATCGCATCATGTGAGGTGTTGTCAAATGCTCCCTCTATGTCTAGGAAAGCGCACAGTACTATTTCTTTTGCCTCCAGGGCACTTCGAATTATCTCCGTCAGCTGATATAGGGCGGTCTCTGTTGATCTGCCCGCTCTGTATGCATGCTGACGATGATGTAAGGGGGATGTGTTCAGAACATCCTCCCTTAAATAATTGTCTACAGCCTTTTCTGTCTTCTTCAGAAGAAATGACGTAAGGCTGATGGGTCTGTACGATTTTGGCTGTGTGGGGTCTTTTTTCCCCGCTTTTGGTATAAACACAACCCTTGCTCGTCTCCATTGCATTGGTATGTGGCCCAAGGCAATACTGCTCCTTGTTATCTTTAGCAGGTGTGGTATTAGTACCCTTTGCCCTTCTTGAAGAAGGGCGGGTATAATGCCGTCCACTCCGGCAGATTTGAAAGGCTGAAAGGAATTTATTGCCCATTTCAGCCGTCCCTCAGAACAGATGGTTGATGTTGTTTCCCAGTCTTCCCTCCGAGGTCTGATTGAAGTGGTATTGATTCCTGGCTCAGTACAAGGCGAGCTGCCAGGAAAGTGAGTTTCTAGTAGCAATAGTGCCCTTTGATCCTCATCTTCCGTGAACTCGCCATCTGGTTTCCTCAGAGACATCGGCACCCCTCCTGACTTCGCAAGAGCTTTGTGTAGCCTTGCCGCAGTAGGGGTGCTGGTGATTGTCTCACAGAATTTTCTGAAGCTATTTCTTTTAGCTTTTCTTATTTCCTTATTATATGTAGTAAGGGCCATTTGGTAGCTTTGCCATTCTCCGCTGCGCTTTGCTTTATTAAAAAGCTTCCGCACCTCGGATCTTAATTTTGACAAGTTATTGCTCCACCATGGCGTCTGTTTCCTGTCCCGTTCTCTACTTAGAGGACAGCTTTCTTCGAACGCAGTGATGATGGCGTTTGTTATGCCTTCCACTGCGCTCTCTAGCTCTAGGGGGTGTCCCGGGGCCTTCCTCAGACTAAGGCGCCCCAGATTGCTCTCTAGAGCAGTTCTATAAGTTTCCCAATTGGTTTTCCTTGGGTTTCTTACTGGATTTCTCGTGATACTTGTGCTGTCCAGGTCGAATACTATTATTCGATGGTCAGACAATGACGGCTCACTAGATACTCTCCAGTTACTACTTAATTTACTTACGCTTGGGCTACCAAGCGTGAGGGCGAGTACTTCCTCCCTGACCCTAGTTACAAAAGTGGGGGTATTTCCCACGTTTATAATATCAAGTGACGAACTCATAATTAATTCTAGTAGGTACTCACCCCTGATGTTGGTGTCGGTGCTCCCCCATATGATGTTGTGTTCATTTGCATCGCGCCCTATGAGGAGCGGCATGCGGAGCTTGTTGCAATGCTCCACAAGTCGCTGCATTTGGGATGATACAACCGGCTCATCCCCTGCACAATACGCCGATGCGATGACAATGGTGCGGTGACATCCTTCAACGTCCAGATGTACCTAAATTGGCACCAGATCTCGTGTCGCGTATTCTGAAAGTAGAATAAATTTATATTTATAGTTTATTACAATGCAAGCTTTCGGTTTCTCGGCCCGAGTGTCCCATATTACCTTCGCAGCCTTGCTCGCCAGTCCTCTGACTTGTCCTTTCAGGATCCATGGCTCCTGGATCAGTACTAGCCCTAGGCTTTGGCAGGTAAACATCCTAGATATAGTCGCCGAGGCGGCTATAGCATGGTGGATATCAAGTGCAACGATCTAACTTTCACCACCATGGGAAGAGATTGGTGGTTCCACTTTTCGGTAAGATAAGTCATCAAATCACCAGTGGACCTGTAGATCCGTTTAAATGACCTTGGAAACAAGGGACGTAAGTGCAATTGATCGTAGGAGCAAGGAGAAGAAGATTTGCCTTTTTTAGGACGGGCTGGACAAATGCTGCTTTCCATCTTCTCGTAGAGAGCCCTGAAGAATAGGAGAATATGATAGATAGAAAAGCTTACGCAATGCTTACCTGCGTTTCGCTTAGTGCCAGAACAGCTGTTTTGTTTTGCCATCTGTCCCGAGAGGTACGCTGATGAACGCGACAATGATAAATGCATCAGTCAATCTTTTCACTAAGACTCAACTTGACCTCCTGTCCTGTCAGTCGGCCGCTAAAGAGCACACGCGGCTTGGTGAAACAGGGAATTACGACTTTTCAGGTCAAACACCATTAAACTTTTTAATACAGCAAAACTGGCATGAAGGCTAGAGTGTCTATCGCTCTGGCTTCAATGAGTTCAAAAGAAAACCAGAGCAAAAAGAAGAGCAACCTGGGCTAATTTCCGCTCTGGCATTGAATCTGTCACAGAGGCTGCTGGAATAAGAAAGAACCATCAACAATCTAGTGAGTCACATCGAATACACCTACATTCAGATGAAGAGCAAATCATTAGAGATTTCAAAAATAGCATTGCCACTAAAATCCGGCCTACCGCACAAAAAAGTGCCCGTACGGCACTCTACCAGCCGTGCTACAAAAGGCAAGCGCTACAATTATTCCATGGCTCCAAGCAATATTTAAAGGCTGGAGTTGGGTCTCGTTCCAGATAGTTGAAAAGAAGTGCGAGTGATTTTCATCCCCAAAGCGTTTAAACCTAGCCATTCCGCAGCCAAACTCTACAGACCAATAAGTCTTTAATCATATCTCATGAAAACCCTGCAAAGACTTTTGGACCTGCACTCAGGAACAAATTTGAGGCAACTGGCTCTCTATGAAGTGCGCAACACGCATATGTCAAAGGCAGATCAGTGGCTACAGAGCTACATGAAGTTACCAGAACGATCCAGAAGTCCCTCGACTGAAAAGAATCAACGTTGACCGCGGTGCCATGAAAGAAAGTACATGGAAATAATGTCGATAGACTTTATTTCCATAAGAAATCGGAATAACGCCGAATTTCCATGTTCGGTCTTATTTCACTTTGCCAAAATAGATAAAATCCATTCCCCAGTTGAGTCTGGAAGCATTATTGAACCTACAAGCCTTGGAGCTCTTCATGAAGAGCGTGGCAGCCTGTACCTGCCTGTATACCTGCTTGACAAGACTGGAATTCAATCAGTACGGTAGCCAAAGCTATTTCTATCTTTGCAGATGGTTCGAAGACGGAGAAGGGAACAGGGGCAGGAGCTTTCTCAGCGGCTCTCAGTATGAACCAGTGGTCCTACCGGCTGCCAGATCACTTCAGTGTTTCCAAATTGAAATCTACGCAATTAAGAAAGCAGCGCAAACACTACTTAAGATGACACTATCAGCAACTGAATTAAGCATCTGCGTGAACAGTCAAGCAGCTTTTAAAGCTATCAAATCCAATCTCATAAACGCGAAATGCGTCAAAGAGTGCCTCCTGGCACTAAGACCAACTAAATTTTATTCAGTCCTATTCTGCTGGGTTCCTGGGCACGTGGGTGTGGCAGTGAACGAGACAGCGGATATGCTGGCCAGATGCTGCTTTGATATACACCCACTTGAAGCTGATGGGCAGGAACTACCTGCCTAAATTACAGCTAAGAGTTTCATTGGCGGCGTCGTGATAAGACTGGCTACTGAAAAATTTAACAACACTACTGGTTGTGTAATAGCTTGTAGCCTGTGATCCTTTCCAATAACTTCTACGGAAGATGCAGAGACAAGGAAAAACTAGAATCTGTGGAAGACCTCCGGTGCCATTGCCCGGCACTCCAGGAACGACGGTCTTCCTGCTTGGGAGCGCGATTCTTTGACTGCTTAGGCGATATATAACAGATATGAATCCATTCAACAGATCCAAATGGTTTTGTTAGTTGCATGTCCTACCATCTACTATACGGATATCAAAAAGGGCATTTTTGCCCTCTGGGTGATACTTACACAATTGTGCATGCAACCATCCTAACCTAGATGGGGAATATTGAAGCAATTTTCAATGGATTTTGATGTGGTCACCCATGCCTTGACAGAATACTTGTGTAGTGATGCTCTCTACAAAGCAATCTAGATATACAATACTACAGCCGAATGGCTAGGAAATTATGACCGACAAATACAAATATTTGTAAGTAGCGTTATAGGTTTTATAATAACAAAAATGCAACTATTCAAAACCACCACAGTTTGGGTACATTTGCTGGGATGATACAAGTACTGCTGAATTTATGCATTATCATCATTGTTAGGGCAATTTTATAAATCAAATTTCCAATTCACTTAAAATTACAACCGCCCCACCAATAAATATAACGACCTCAACCAAATACCATTCTCATTGTCAATAACGACTGAGTTTACGATCTATTTCATTTACATGCAGACGCAACCAGTGCACTAGTGTGTCCCAAACTTTTCAATTAAAGTTCAATAAATTCCTATTGAAATCATATCAATGTGGTCAGTTTGGCATTCCAGTTTAACGCAGCGCGAAACAACGTTTGCACTCGCTACCATATCTAATTCCAATTACCCAATTTCCACCGAGTGCTTCTCGAGGTTCACACAGCACCATTATCGCCATACACAGACACGATATTTCAGAATTATTAGATATGTAAATTGACTAAGGGAAGAGGCCCTCGAGCAATGGATACTTAACCGCACTTTTCAGCAAACTTAAAATGTACACACACTTGCGATTGCGAACGGGGTTTTGGTACACACAGCGCATAGTACCTTCAGTGTACTAAAGGCATTTGCACCCTCCACTCCATCATTCCACGATGAGTGCATATTTGCATATGACATTATGTGTACATGTGCTCTGGGCTGAGAAATAAAGTCGCTCAACACTGCTCTGCTTTCGTCTATACATATCAAGTCGCATCTGAGCCTGGGTAAATATGCAAATGGAACTATAACGAGCAGCCCTGGGATCTATCCCCAAATGTGTGCCTCTCTTCTTTGAAAAGTTTTTGACACAGCATTTGCCTCTAAATCTCACTTTCTTAGCGTGCGAGTGCGAAGCAGAACCTGAACCGACTTTTACATAATTCGGAGCCTGGAAAAAATCGCAAAATCGGAGGAGTAGCAAGCATATTCCAGAGTACAATTTCTCTCCTTCTCTGAGTTTTATTTAACTTTTATTTTAATGTATATTTTAATTCACGGATGCTGATACAAGGACGCACATACGAGTGAAATTTGTTGGCACCACCTACTGTCGCTACACAACAGTAAGGTACCTCCTTGCAAGTCTGAAGTAATTAGATAGTTATGTGTGTAATTTATGTTTCAAGTGCTTGAAGGATAATTCGGTTGAAACGTTTCACTGAGCTCAGCAAATGTGCATACGATCCCACATACGAATGGGAAAATGAAACTCATGTAGGGGGAAGGCACCTAAATCTCATTTCCACACTTTTGCATTTTCAAATGGATTTTTGTTTGTTACGTTGACTAATTGAAATTAAGTTACTTTGTTTCACTGCGAGTTTTTTCATAGAAGTCTTGGGGCGGTGAACTTTATATATTTTTGGAGTTGCTGCTGTTGGCGTTTTCATATGCATACGTGGCGACATCTTTAGTGGACAGAAAAATTTCCGTGACCGTCGGGTTATTAATGAGTGCTATTTAGGTCGACTTTTGAAAAATAAGGACTACACAGTTTATTAAATAATACGATACTCGGTAAAATTACTGCGATCCGCAGTTGAGGTGCGTTAGTCTTTTATGGGCAGGAAGGGATTTAGCCTACCAACTTCATCCTCAATACTGTCAATGTTCCAATCCAGAATTCATCAGACCTAAATTGCATGTCCGTAGGCAATTAAACCACTAATGTTTCGTTCAAAGAAGTCCGAACCTGGACAGGCTTGCAAATTAGTACGAGTTCGATGCACTGCCGGATTCCATCACAAGAACTTTTACACTTCATCCTCACATTGAAATCGTCATTGTGGGCGATTGCACTATACACAATTCAAATTGGTTTCGACTGTCATCAAACAACACCCGAAGGAAGGTACGTCGAATATCTGACTTTAGCAGTCAAACCGCCTACATGCTGGACTTGATTCTTACTGTTCCCTCGTTCATTCTTTTTAATATAAATTTATTTATATATTACAGTATCGTTTGGTCTCCCATTCACGCTGTAGAATAAACTGGAATCTATCCAAAAATAAATCCTTTTATTAGCAGTACATACCTTAAATTGGAGTCGTAACACTTTTCAACTTCCATTGTACCTTAGTCGTTTGAAATAAATACATTTTTCTAGTCTTGTCAACCGTAGGAAACTTTCTAAAGCCCTTTTTATTTATGATATCTTAAAAGGCTTCCACAATCTTGTGTTCAAAAATCTGATTTAATGTTTATGTTCATTGTCTAAGCCATACCAAATTATTAAAGGAAGAAAACCACAAAGCAAGGTATGCAAATCTTGTACCATTAAGCCCGTGTAGTAAGACTTTTAACAAATATGCAGATTTGTACAATGTTAATATGAGTAAAGACACCTTCAACAAAAAACATTTTGTAGCGTATGATGAGTGTAGTGAAAAGCACGTTGGTTATTCTGCACAGACTTATTTATTAGAATGAAATAAAATAGGTTTTGTCAATGACATTAAGTAAAATACATAAAGTGGGTTATTCCTACCTGCCTAAGCTCTGTTGCAATATGTGTATCATAAATGGCATTAACTATCAGGTTTTAGTGTATTATGTTGTAGTTTTTGTATTATATCAACACCCCCACTAGGTATATCAAAATATTACATTTCCCTGACTTTCCACCTATCTTCTTAAACTCTCACCAAGTCGAATACCTCACAAAAGCAAACAAATTCGGAATAATTTTTAACAATCAATTAACGTGGGATGCTCAGATAAATTCTGTAATAGATAAAAAGTATGCATCTTTACGTGGACTATCCATTACTAAAACAATTTTACTTAATAGTTCCCATAACCTCGTTTGCTGTTTGCTGATCCCGACTATCTCACGCTTCAAAAACTAAAGGTTGCGTTTAACTCAATTGCTCGGTTCGTGTTCAATCTTCGAAGGTTTGATCATGTCTCATCTGAAGCTCGTCAACTTCTCGGATGGAACTTGGAGGCTTTTCTCAGATATCGGTGTTGTGCTTTACTTTTCCAGCTCATTCACAGGAAAGTATGTACCAAGCTACGAGTATGTACTTATTTGAGAAAATTAACTTCTGTTCATCCAATCGCTATTTTATACTGCAACCTGCTATTTATAGCTGCTTAACATCACGCAGGCAATTTTTTGTTTATGCTGTCAAACTCTGAAATGATCTCACAAAAAATTTCTTAGAGCTCATTTTGAAAATCTTTCCAGTTTGAACTGATGTAGCTTAGGTTTATATTTTCTTTTCTTTTTTGTCTCTACTTTAAATTTGTATTTGGTTGTTCTTTTCTCTGCTTTACTTAATTTTTAACTTCTTTCGTTAAACTTAAATTTTGCTTTCTCTTTATATTCTTCTTTTTTTTCTTTTTATACCCTATTCTAAGGGTATATTAATTTTGACGCATAGTTTGTAACATACCTTAATATTGCCCGTAGACCCCTAAAAGTTACTATATTTATGATCAGCATCGATAGTAATGTCAATCTAGCCATATCCGTCCGTCCGTCTGTCGGCAAAAATTAGGCCTTTAAACTGGACCTAGAGAGCTGAAATTTTAACCATATACTCTCTAGGGTCTCGAAATAATCAAGTTTACGAATTTTTGAAATCCGCCCACAGACACGCCCACAAACTCAAAAAAATAAAATTTTGGAAAAAATCGAATTTTGAGCTAGAGAGCTGAAATTTTGTATATATGATCTATGACTCCTAAAACTGGTCGGGATAAAAAATTTTCAAAATCCGCCTACTAACACGCCCACAAATAAATAAAACATTTTTTTTGAAAATCCAAAGTTTGAGCTAGGGAGCTGAAATTTGTAATATATACTCTCTAGGGGCCCCCCTTTATGCTCATGTGTAGATATTTTCAAAATCCGCCCACTGACACGCCCACAATTAAATTTTTTTTTTTTTGAAAATTCAAAGTTTGAGCTAGGGAGCTGAAATTTATAATATATACTCTCTAGGGGCCCTTTATGCTCATGTGTTAATTTTTTTTTAAATCCGCCTACTGACACGCCCACAATTAAATAAAACAATTTTATTGAAACACCCAAGTTTGAGCTAGGGAGCGTTTTTTTTTGATAAAATCCTTTAAATGTTACGAGGGTGGGTCAATAAGTCCGTGACTTTTTGTATTTCTGACCTGTTTACTGAAACAGCAACACTGCTCCTGTCAACAGGCATCTGTCAGTTGACTCATGTCAAAATTTAAACTTGCTGCGTCAGTTAGTTTGTGTTTGACAGCTATTTTTATCAGACTACTCACTAATTTGAGGGGAAAATGGAAAAAAGTGAATTTCGTGTGCTTATTAAGCATTATTTCTTGCGAAAAAAAACCATTACCGAGACCAAGGCTAAGCTTGAAAAATACTGTGGGGACTCTGCACCATCGATTTCAATGGTAAAAAAGTGGTTTACTGAATTTCGTTGTGGCCGTACAAGCACTGAAGATGCCGAACGTCCTGGACGCCCAGTTGAGGTCTCTACACCCGAAACAATCGAAAAAATTCACGATATGGTGTTGGCCGACCGAAGATTGAAACTGCGAGAGATTGTGGAAGCCGTAGGGATCTCGCATGGCTCAGTGGTTTCAATTTTGAATGATCACTTGGGCATGAGAAAGCTTTCCGCAAGATGGGTGCCGCGTTTGCTCACAGTCGACCACAAACGCAATCGTGTAACAACTTCACAGGAAGGTTTGGCATTGTTTAATCGCAATATGGAGGAGTTTTTGCACCGTTTTGTAACCGTGGACGAAACATGGATCCATCACAAAACACCAGAGACCAAACAACAGTCAAAACAGTGGGTTTCTAAGGGTGAATCGGCGCCAAAGGAGGCCAAGGTGGGTTTGTCAGCCAATAAAGTTATGGCGACTGTTTTTTGGGATGCACGCGGGATAATCCACATTGACTACCTTCAAAAGGGAAGAACAATCAATGGGGAATATTATGCCAACTTATTGGACCGATTCAATGACGATTTGAAAAAAAACCGACCTCATTTGGCCAAGAAAAAAGTTCTTTTCCACCAAGACAATGCAAGGGTGCACACATGTGCAGTTGCCATGGCAAAAAACCATGAATTGGGCTATGAATTGCTCCCTCATCCACCCTATTCTCCAGATTTGGCTCCGAGCGACTACTTCTTGTTCCCAAACCTGAAGAAATGGCTTGGTGGAAAAAGATTTGACTCCAATGATGAAGTCATCTCGCAAACAAAGGCCTATTTTGAGGACCTCGACAAATCATTTTTTTTGGAAGGGATAAAAAAATTGGAGAAACGTTGGACAAAGTTTATAGAGCTCAAGGGAGACTACGTTGAAAAATAAAATTATTTTTTTATCAAAAAATCTGTGTTTTATTCCAAAAGTCACGGACTTATTGACCCGCCCTCGTATATAACAAAATATGTAGAGCGTTCTTAACAATTCAACCATACCTAGACTTTTGTCACGCCCACTTATGAGGGATAGGAATAAGAATAGGGTATCCAACAGTTCGCCCAAGCGGACTGTAACCCGTCCCTATGTTTTTTAAATATTTTGTAACTTACTTGCCTTTTGTTTGCACACTGCGTGTAATTATATGTAAATTTATATCCTGTACTAGTTATAAGTTTATCTTGATGTACAGCGGTGATTAAATATCAAATATCAAATTCAATAATACCTAGCTCTTTAATGAATTTAGTATATTTTTAGTGCAAAAAGTCTTTGTTAAAAAACCATCGGGCATATCAGCTGGGGGCATATTTGTAGTTCATTTCAACATTTTTGTCCAATATCTAACGTTTGGATCTATTATGAAATTCGGGATATGTCGAAAACTTCTGTGCGCTTTGATTGTCGTTATATTATTTTACAAAAGCCGTTTTTGTGTTGTATTAATCAACGAATTTCTCAAATATATAGCTTTTTATCAAGCTTCATATAAAGCCATATGTTCGGGCTCAGTGCGCAATAAGGCAACTGTTTTTTGCTTTTTCCTTTCCAACGAAATAGCAGAATTGTTCAATTTAAAAAAGTAACCAGTGAATTCTCATCTGCCAATTTATACTATGTTCTTATATTACTTTTATTATTTTTCAAACTTGTTTTCAACTGCTTGAAACTTCATAATCTTAAGGCATATAAAGGGTGTTCACCTTTTACGTATCATTTTAAATTGGCCGCCACTTTTTCTACAGCTATAAGATTGCACAGAAGTTTTTTCAGGGATGAAGTACATACACTATTGAGCAACGTGTTTTTATTATTAAAACTTTTTTTTAAATATGGTGAACGTTTTGCAGAAGTTGAAAGAATCAGAAGAATTTCGTTCAAAATACGGTGGATAAAATGCTCCGTCAAACCGTGCTATTAAACTTATCGTTCATAAATTTCAAGAAACTGGTTCGGTTCAAGATCAGAGAAGTAAAGCTATCATCATAGTAAACCAAAAACAGTTACTGTTTGGTGTGGATTTTGGCGTGGTGGCGTAATTGGTCCATTTTTCTTCAAAGAAGAAAATGGCAATGCAGTTACTGTGGATGGAGCTCGATATCAAGCTATGATTAGAAAATTGTTGTGGAGTTTATTCGAAGATATTGATGTGCAGAATATGTGATTCCAATAAGATAGTGCAACATGCCACACAACAACGAACTCAATCGATCTTTTGAAAGAGAATAATTTGCCGAAGAACGTTAATTGGCCAGTAAGATCATGCGATTTAACACCACTGGATTTTTTATTATTGGTTTTTTGAAGAATAAATTTTATGCCGATAATCCTTAAACTGTTGAAAACCTAAAAGACAACATCATTGAGCAAATATCACTTATTAAACGATCATTATGCTAAAAAGTGATTCAAAATTTTGGTAAAAGGTTGACAGTCTGGTGAGCTAGTAGAGTAGGTCACTTGGTCGATATTGTTTTTCATTATTAACCGAAACCCATGTACATTAGTTTCCAATAAACATAAATACAGATTTCACACAATTTATGTCTTTCATTTAAAATTTTAAATGATACCTCAAATTTGAACATCCTTTACATATAAAGATTTTCCTCAGGAACACCATTGAGGAAGGCAGTTTTTACATTTACATCAAAATCTAATTTTGGTAAATGTGGAACTAATGGCGAAAACGATTCATCAAAATCAATACCTGGTTTTTGGGTATAACCCTGCGGCACCAATCGTGGTCTTTAGCGAATCTTTTTCTGACAGTCAAATTTTTTCTTGCAAACCCACTTACAATGCAGGACAGTTGCATCTTCAGGTGAAAGATGCATCTACTCTTCTTTCGTTGCCTGCCTCCAAAAATCTTCTTTTGGTACATTCATCGCTTCGTTTAACATTCATCCTGTGGATAAAACATTTTCAACGCATACGTATATTGCTAAGACCAAATCGTTCAGGTTCACGCAATGGCCTTGTTGTCGTTGTAGGTTTCGGCAACTCTGATGATAGACGGACGTATTAACTTCTCCCTCGCTTGTATCATTCGGTGAGTCTTGCGGCATATTCAAAATTTAGGCCCATTTTGCTCTCCTTGTTGGACAGATAAATCATCTTCGACCTTGACATCAGATTTCTTGACTTCTAAATTCCTCACTAAATCCGAATACTCCTCTTTTGGTGTTTTACTGTCGATAATTACATTTATTGTTTCCAAGGTAGCACCATCCATTATGACAACATATCTGCTTGTAGTCACTGCGTTGTTTTGATGATTTATATTCTGTATCCTTAAATGTTCTCTGAATAGCCAACAAGGATGAGTTCTTTGAATATTTTGCCCGACTTCAAACTCCTCTTCATCGGAACATGCACAATTACACAGATACCAAACATTCTCAGATTACTCAAATCCGACTCAGCTTTGGGTGGCTCAAAAGGTGGCTTGTCTCCTCGACCAGATGAAATTATCTTGCTTTCTTTGCCATGGAGCCGTTGGGCCTTTCGGAAAGGCGATTTTACGTATACGGGTTGGTTTTCTGATGAATAATTCCTGCGCTGCTTAAAAAAACATCGAACTCCTTGCTAAAGAACTCACCACCATTGTCCGTTCTGAAAACTTTAATACGTCTATTCTTCTGGTTATCTGCCATAACCTTTATACTACAAATGCGATGTACTGCTGTCCCACGAATCTCTCACACAGGATTTTCCTACAGAGTTCCGTGGGTTGTAGGGTAGGTCTTCCTCGCAGCTAGATGAGGGCAGGCATGCTTATATGCGCAAAAACTAGCTCGACGGAGGCGTGGGATCTTTCACCCGCTGTTGGGCCTGCCCTTGGTGGGCGTGTGAAACGGTCATACACTCAACAAAGTGTTAGAAGAGGTGTTTTTAATCTAGTCTATATTTTCTATCATGTGGACGCTAGCACCGGAGTGAAAATACCATTCTTGCTTACTAAATGTTCTATTAAGAACTACAGCACTACTCGTAATAGCTTGAATTGTTTACGCTTGCTCTGTAAGAATGAAACATTTCAAGATGAGAACATTCTGGGCAGCAAAAGCCCACTCATAGTATTTCTCTTCCTTAGTAAAAGGGACTACTAAGGAATGTTTTGTATGTAACTAGCAGCAGTTCTTGTGCAACTCAACTTTAATTAAATTGCGCCAACATGGCAATAACAACTGGACGCATCCGACTAAATTTAAAGAAAAATAAATATGTATTGTCAATTGCTTTCAATAAGCTTTAGTTACTTACTTCTATAAAGTGGTTGAATTCAGTCTTTTCTTCGCCGTTTTATAACTTTACCCCTTATTACGGTTAGCGTATCGGACGTTCGACTGGAATCGAATCAAACTTCGTTCGACTCACATGTCAATAAATTAGCGAATTTCGATATCACACAAATATGTGTATTAGCATAATTTTGTTTGTTGACAATATACATTTATCACTTTGCATTCGACGCTTTCGTTGTGTTTGATTTCGAAGTCGAATTAAGAAGTTCGCCAATTGTGTTTGGTCTACACAGAGTTAACCGCTCCATTCGTTACCGTAGCAGAGGTTAAATAGTACAGTTTGCATTCGAAATTTGCATTTGGCTACGTCTCCTGTACAGGGTGGCGCACGAATCGTGCTACAAAAACAAAACGTAATAACTTTTTTCTGTGTCAGTAATCGGCTTATTTTTTTTTATTTGACAGGTTACTATTTTCATTTATTAAAATGAGTGCTTGTAATACCGAAAAGTGGAATTGGATAGTGCAGCGGTACCATGCTTTGCAGTTCTTCATTTCCTTCCACAGCGTTGAAATGACCGAAGAAAACAACAGCTTAATAAATTGCTTGTTTATGTCCGATGAGGCCCATTTTGATCTAACCAGCAATGTAAATAAGCAAAATTTCCGTATATGGAGTGAATCTAATCCAGAAATATTCCATGAGACGGTACTGCACCCAGAACGAGTCATTGTGTGGTGCGCAGTTTCATCAAGGTATATTTTGGGGCCATATCTCGTTGAAGAAAACGGTGTAACAGTAACTGTCAATATTGAGCGCTATTTTAAGATGTTGAAGGAGTTTTTTTACCCAGAACTGCGCCGAAGAAGTTTCTGTTTCAACAGCATTTGGTTCCAGAAAGATGGGACAACTGCACACATAGCCAGACCTGTAATGGCGGAACTACAACGAAAATTCAAAAACAAATTAAAATCCAGAAAGTCCACTTTCCGCTGGCGCCCAAGGTCACCTGACTGCACTAGACTTTTTTTAGGGGGTTATGTCAAGCAAGAGATGTACAAAACGAAACCAAAGAATTTGACTGAACTGAAGCAGTCCATTTAAACAATAATTGAGGCGATCCCGACTTTAACCGTTCAGGCCGCAATGAACAATTTTCTGATCAGGTGTCGCATATGCGTGGATGAGCATGTAGATCATTTAAGGTCTATCATCTTCAACAATCATTATTTGTATAAAATAAAATTTAAATTGTATAGAAACAATTTTAAAAAAAAATTAAAAACATTGATTAAAAAAACCTATTTGAATTTCTTATTGTAGCACAATTGGTGCTTAGGATTTTGCTTAGTTTAAACGGCATAATTTTTGTAACTATTTTCTGAAGTCTTGAGTTCTAAGCCGAACAAATGTAGTTCCGTCTCTAAGTCCTTCAGACCAACCTATCATATTACCGAATTTCTCTTACTCCAACAACATAGTTAAAGAATATATTTCTAAATGAACCGTTTGGCAATACGAAAAAGCCAATTGGGAAAACGGTTTTCGCGGCAACAGGTAAATTGGTGATTTGATGACATATCCAATCGAAAAGTAGAACCAATGTCTTCACGAAACTGGGACACAAGTCCAAAGACATAAGTCCACGGAACATAAGTAAATAATTAATTTATTTTTTTCAAAGATGGTTAGGTATTTAGCCCAAAATGTTGTTAGTAGAATAGGTAATCATAAAACAAAGTCAAAAACGGACTTTGCATACACTTTTTTAAACAAAATACCGATGAAACAAAAATGCAAATTTTTTGATTTCATGTGATAGTGGTCAAATTGAATTAAATAAAATACAGACATACAAACATATTGAACTATTTCTAGTTGCATATATATTTTTGACATTGTAAATAACGTTATGCCAATGCACATGTGACCTTTATATCCAATTTGGCGTGTGGTTTTGGGATCATCCATCGATTACACATCAAATCGATACACACTTTCTTTCTCGATTTTAACCGAGTATATGTTAATTCGGTGCAGGGAAATAACTTCACGGGCAATAACTTCACATGGGCAATAACTTCACTTTTTTTGAGAACTTATTGCCCACAATAGGTGAGCAATATCTTCACTTTTTTGTTTGAAATAAATTCTCTTAACATTTTATGATAAATAAAGAACCGCACCTCGCACCTACTCCAAATCAAACAGTGACCCCAAGCAGGGTGGTTGGAGGGGGGCAGCATGCCCCCATAGGTATTGAACTGTTTATGGAATCTACTTGGGATTTCGCAACTAATCCCATAAACAGTGCAATGCATATGGGCGGGCATGCTACCCCCCAGCAACCCCCCTGCTTGGGGTCACTGTTTGATTTGGAGTGGATGCAATTGTCTTTAGTTATAATAGACAAATTCTCAAATTATAGGTGGGAAATAACTTCACAAAATTTACGGTAAAGTTATTGCTCACCATCAGTGGGCAATAACTTCACAAAAAAGGTGAAGTTATTGCCCACTCGAGGTGAAGTTATTGCCCATGCGAAGTTATTGCCCGTGAAGTTATTTGCCTGCACCTGTTAATTCACCTCCCAAAGGGGAGTATGAATTACTTCTTTCCTTTTAATTAAGTACATTTACAATTTCACACTCAAGTGAAAATAAGACAATAGGTGTGTTTAATGAACCTGAGCTGCACAGAAAATAACAGAAAAGATCAGAAAAGTACAGGATTTTGTGTTCCATGAGCAAAAATCTTGCCCCAAAATGTTTTACATTCTGTCACTTTTTGTTCCATGACGCTGTCCAGCTCAGTTAAGATCAGAAAAGTACAGGATTTTCTGCACCTCCTTTTAAGGAAGGGCAACTGCGTGAAAAGTGTCAAATTGAAGACGTCAAATGTCACTGATGTCAGCTAATATGTTTGTTTGGCATGAAATTCGCTATTGCTCGTATCCGATGTTGTAATATCCGACGAACTTAACAAGATGCTACTGCCAGAATCTTCCAACATCTCGACTATTAAAAAGTCTGAAGTATTCATTTTGTTTTATTTATCAAAAGCAACTTTGAATCTCACTTTTCATTTAGATTTATTCATATTGGAATTCAACAGCTGATATGAGAGCTGTCACATGAAGCTGTACTTTTGTGTTCTCACTTGATCTGACAGTTTTCGCTCATGTGTGCTGATCTGATCTGTTCTGTTCTGATCTTTTTTTAATTAATTGCACTGATCCACTGTTGCACAGTTTACCCTTTATTTCTTTTGAAATTTGAATCAATATGTTTTTTTACTTTTAGTTCCAATTTGAAAAGGAACATAAAGTAAAATTTGAATAAAATTAGAAATAAGATTTTGTTTTCTGAGAATTGAAAAATGAAACGCGAATTTCAATAACGAAGAGTCCTTCGAAAACCTCTACACTGCCGTCAGAGGTAATAAATAAAAAGTTAAACTTCGAAAACCTTGCTCAGTAGTCCAACGCACCAACAACTGTACCTTCGTACAAAAAAAACAGAAGGAAAAGCTAAAGTCCGCTTGGGCGAACTGTTGGATACTCTATTTCTCTTCCTATCTTCCATAAAGTTGGCGTGGCAAAAATCTAAGTATGGGTGAATTGTTAAAAAGAGTTTTGTAACTTTTGTTAAGGGTGTTTTATCGAAAAAACAAAGTTTTTGTAAAAAAAAACTTCCTCTTAAAAGTGGGCATGAATGGTAGAAAACTTTGTATGATGGAGTTATTAAAACCGACTTAATCTACATACTTTACGAATAAAAGGACTTTCATTTCCGACGGTTTTTTTTAAATACTGGGCGTGTCAGTAGGCGGATTTAAAAAATATTTTTATATGAGCATTTCGGCCCCTAGAAAATATATGTTCAAGTTTCAGATCATTTTCTTGAATTTTAGGGCCTCAAAATTGTTGGCGGGACAGGACAGACTGACGGACATGGCTACATCCACACATCTCTCGATGCTGGTCACAATATGTAGTAACTTTAAAGGCTTAGATCAATTTCAAGATATGCTTTAAACTATGAGTTGAAATTATAATACCCTTGGGATAGGGTCTAAAATGGATAAATTTTCAGACACGGACTCAAGTCAGGTTTTGATGCAACTACTTCTTATTAAAAAAAACCCACAACCAACTTTTGACCGTAGGTGGTTCAATGCGATTGGTGAATTTCAATTTTGTCGGGAATTGCGCGTCGGTGAGAGCACTTTCTTTAAAAAAGAAAAGAAAACTGCGCGTGTGAACCTGGTTAAACTTATAGGGATTATTCTGTTGACCGTATGGGAAATTTTATTTCATACATTAACAATAGATAGCTGTAAAAGCAAATTAATGAGATAACGAGAAGTCACCACTTATTATAGTTGCGCTCAAATATTTCTGCACAAAAATGTATCAGCTAATGTATCAAGAAGAGGAAATGAAATTTTCTCAGATACAGTGAAATTTGTTGTTTACTTACTCTTCAAGTGGTGTTAACTTAGGTGTCGCCACATTAAAACACGACATAAGTTATATGACGTGAACGAAGTGATCGACGAGCAAACGGTCTGCAAACGAACTCGGATGTTCGTATGAAATTCTAGAAGTCAAAGGATTTAGAATCGGTAAACAAATTTCAATGAACAAACAACTATGCATCTGAGACCTATATAAGTCGCTCATTCAAGTGATAAACGATTGTTAAGACTCATTAAATTATAGAATTATTGCAATTTAAAAATGAACTTCCCAACCGAACACTATAAAGCACTAGGTACAACTCCTGAATTTACATTGACATCAAAGAGTTGGCAGAAAAAAGAAGCACTTATTCATATAACAAAGCATTTTGTGGATGTGCATTTTTCTCTCTTTGAGAAGTCAAATATGCATTTCATGCGACAAAAAAAAAACTACACGCAATATCATGTCGGTCCCATCCTTCGTAACAGATTGCAATTATTCTAAAAGAATATAACAAACTTCACGGAAGTTAAATTTTATTTATTTGAAGGATGATGAA
The DNA here is from genome assembly GCA_949715645.1 of Portevinia maculata. Classification (NCBI taxonomy): domain Eukaryota; kingdom Metazoa; phylum Arthropoda; class Insecta; order Diptera; family Syrphidae; genus Portevinia; species Portevinia maculata. The sequence continues at coordinate 63,640,028 of OX454525.1, read as the reverse complement.
AGAAACTTTTCAAATGAAGGATTCAAGTCAGTTTTTCATTTATAACACTATGGCGCAGGCCTTTTCTCCTTGAGTGGAGTGAGGCTGGTCTCTTTTTACTACATGATAGTTTCTGTATCTCAATTGGTGCTTCTGCATAGTTTTTCCGTTTTCAACAAGTTGGCAAGTGACGTTCTTTTCTCGATCCTGACTTGTGAATAAACATGCACGGCACGGATCTTTAAGTTTCCCTCATCCAGCATAGCCATTTGATTTATGGCACACCAGACCTCATAAACAGCTCCGAATAGATTACGTAAATTCGGGCCGCTTGTTCATTTAATTGTGTCTGAAACTTATCAATCTTTCCGTACAGAGACAGCAGGATCGATTTTAAGTCCAGATCCACCACTGGTGCATTTTGGGCTAACTTTGGAGGATATGATGTCATTTGGGCTTGACCTGGTCCACCTGCCATTTGGGCAAAGGACACGTTGGGTGCCACTAAATAAGAGTACGCGCGACTTTTATGATGCCTATCGTCTTCAGACTGCTGTTTGCGGACCTGGACTCCCGTTTCCGGCTCCAGATAGTTTGGGGGACTCGTGAAGTTGGTGAGATCCGTTTCTAGCTGCTCCTCCTCATTCTCCTCTATTTGGACGACTTCCTCATTATCGACCGGTAAATCCTTGAAAGAATTCGCTCTCCGACTCGTCAGCCTCGTAAGAGCTGGAGTTTTCTAAGTCAGTCTGGAAAATATTGCCCGGCTTGTGGGGCAAGTGAACCCACTTGGACTTATAGGTGACAATATTATTAATCTTTGATTACATATTTAAAGTTTTATTTTAAATTTCATTAAGTAGCTAGAAGTAAATTCTTTTCATTGATCCCAGCTTCATAGTTGTATTATTATTTATTATCCAGAAAAATCTCAAAATCACGAGATCTAAAACAAAAAAAAAATTAGAAAAACCTCGAAAAATTAAAAGTAAATTCCAATTTTTTCCCCCCTTTTCTAGAGCTGCACCTAGCCCAACCTCGCAGCTACTCCGAATCCAAAAGTGACACCAAGCACATTGCATTGTTTATAGGATCTTTTGTGTTTAAGGATATTGTGGGGGTTGGTGTTTTTTGATATGTGGATTTTAGTTTCGGGATTCTTGAGTTTAGTCGTTCTAGATCTCTTTTGTCTAGATTTTCGTGATTCGAGATTTTTTGTTCTAGATTTGTTTTCGAAATATCATGATAAATCCTATTTATCAGACTTCTGTTCTAGTTCTTCTAAGATGGCATTCGTGGAAATGGACACCGTGGTGTCCCAGGAAATGAAAGAGCCGATGAAATAGTGAGAAAATGGTCACCCCTTATAATATAAGATTGACTGACACTATAGTAAAAACCCCACCCTGTTACTTAAAACAGATGATTGATGATAAATCACTGGTAGCAGCAAACGAAAGATGGAGTGCCCTCGACTCCTGAGAATCCTTCAAATGAAAACAAAAATTATCCTCTCTCCTGTGTGCCCGTGTGTGCGAGGACAAGGAAGTGAATGGGAATACCCCTCATTTCCTCTGTCACTGCCCTGCACTCTGCCATATTAGAAATAACGTCCTCGGAAGACATTTCTTCCAGGAGATAGCAGAACTCTCTGGCAAGGCCATGAACGACTTGCTACAACTTCATAAATACATCGGGATGGATTGTAAGCGCGTTAGGTTTGCATAGGTTTTTTATTTGTTCCTAAGTATGGGAATCATAACCCCCAGGGTATCACAAAGGGTCTACATTGACCTAATTTGGACGGGCGCAGGATTCTCTTACCCCGTCAACCCGGTTACCTAACCTAACCTAACCTTGATGGCATTCATGGAGATAAGGTTGGTTAACTTGTGTAAATATTTAATTTAGAAAACGCGAAAAACAAACTACTTATTTAACGTTTAATCGGCTGGATAAACGAAAAGAAAATTTGCGGCCGCCACCGCCCGAAGGAAAAATATCGAATATGGGCTGTCACACAGCCACAGACCATTAAAATATTACACAACGAGGAACAGGCCGCTGCTACTTCCCGGTAGCTGAGTGGGACGGGGTGGGTTCAACGAAAACGATCGCTGATAATATGAAGATAAAAAAAATGTTCGCTCCAATGAATGGAACCAGGAAAATGTAACGAAATAAAGTGGGCGCCACACAATTTTATGGGAAATTGTGAAACCTTGGTACAGAACCACTGAAAATTTAAATAAAATGTAATTTCGAAAAGAATGAAAAGAAAAAAAGAACGAAAGTTTACACAACGTTATAATGCTCCGTTGGAGCACGGTCTTTATTACGGGGTTTGAAATCCCCTGAAAATTTCGTGGTTGGTACAACAGGTCAATATGGACCGTTGGAATAACCCGCTATCGCTTGTCCCGAAAGGGAAAAATTATGAATATTACTGGGTCGCGTGTCCCGTCTATTCTCGGGATTCTCGAAACAAAATCCTACCAGACTTCACTCGCGAAAATAATCAAACGAAAGAAAAAATCACTATACTTATCTTAAAAATCCTCAATTTCTTTGTTGCCTGCTCTGTCCTCAAGCTTCCTTATTTTCTTCCTATTCGTCCGTCCGCCTGTCCTCCAAATTCCTGTCTCCTTCTTTTCCTTTATTTTTCTTTATTAATTCACTCTACTTTTTTGTCTTTTCCTCTAATTTCTTTTGTCTATCTCCAACAAAATAGCCTTTACAAACTTCTCACAACTAGCTAAACCGCTGGTCAACCAAGAAGTGATTTTCCAAATTTTTCTATTGTCCAAAGTCGGTCAGTGTTGGACTCATTCTCTCACACACACACATTGACAGTGCAATCCCACTGATGGCGTGCAATGGATGTCCACTTGTGTTGGTGGCTATCCGCCATCCCACTGTCCACACCCATACAGTAAGGCGAACCAACAAGCGGCACCTTTCAGCCCATCCAAAGCTATCTTGCAATAGTGTGCGCATGCCTGCCGTTACCCTTTCGCTTTAACTTTCCATTCTCTCACCAAGCTCCGAATTCAGCGCGACTGGAAAGCCAGCTTGCGATAAATTCTCTCACCGACCTGGGACAACATTCCAATCCAGTCTGATTGGTGTTTTCCCGTCCATACAAAATATCGCTAAGGTTATTTTGCTAAACGCCGTTCCAATGTAGCTAAACTCACTACGTAAAATTAAAAGTTGAAAATGATTAACAAAATGAAGGAAACGTTGAAAAGAGGAAGCTAAACATCGGGACGATTACCAATGTCTCGCCCATTTGCGAGTTGAACCTAAGCTTTGAGGTCAGATAAGGAAACAATGTTATCTACCGCGTCAACTACCTGAGTCTGGTGGAATTCTGCGCAGATTTGGGGCATGAGGATCTGACGATAGCGTGTCATACCTTGCAAAATAATATCATTTAGGTTGGGCGCCTTTCCACACGCACGTCATCGTACGGCCCGGTGGAATGGTTGGGCTTCGTACATGGTCGCTGTCATTCTTATCCTCACTCTCCTGACCGTCCGTCAGGCTGAGGTATATTTATGCTCGTCCGCGCATTCCTTCTGGGCCTCACTCTCCTGACCGCCCGTCAGGCTGAGGTAACTGGAACCTCCAAGCCCGTCACCCTGTGGTGGTTGCTCATCCATGAGTCGCCGAAAGTAATCCAATGGCTGATGGTGCCATGGGTGCCCCTATCACTTTCCGAGACCGTGAACTCGCAGCCGAATAAAAGAGGGACCAGGAAAGAAAAAGAATAGGGACTAAGAGCAGGCCTTGTTGTGGTAAAATTTACCGCAACAAACTCTTATCAACAATAAACTTTTGTCGCACCAAAATCGCTTTATTTTCTCATCGTTGACTTCAAGATCATCCTATTTTGCAAAGGTAATGCTAATGACTAATGAGTCTCGAGTGGTTGGTATTTCCAAGAATTTGGCTTAATGTAAAAATGTTGTCCACTGCCAAGCAGAAATCCACATTTGCATGTACCATTTAGTATACCGCAGAACATCTTGAAATGCACACAGGATGTTAGATGAAATCGTATATACGACATTATGCAGGGATGTGCCTCAACTCAATCAGTTCCTACTGTTTTCCTCCTCGCTACAATATGACGTCATGGCTTTCACCGAAACTTGACTGTCTAGCAAACATCATAATGCCGAAATTTTAATAACCAGCAATACTCAGTTTTCCGAAAAGATCGATGTGCTGATTTGCCTGGTTCCGAGAGAGGCGGCGGAGTGTTAAATGATGTTCGTGCTTTGAATGCTGTAGAAGTTGATTTACCCCACTTATCCCCTCATTTAGATGTTGACCAAATAATAGTCAAGATAAGAATTGACAACACCAAAAACATTTCGTCGGCTGAGAATTGGTTTGACGTATACGCCATTTCTACTTTTTTGGGAAATCGCAATTGAAAGTTTACGGTTCAATTAAAATTAAACGGGTCGATAGAAGTTTCTCATTTTTTCTTCAAGTATTATTTACAATAAATCTACTTTCTGATCATAATAACCTAAAAGCTCAGTCTCTTCTAGTTTATTATTTATTCAAAGATTTCCTCAGAATGGTTTTGACGTATACGCCACACAAGATACTTATTTTTTGTGTTCATACACTTACGTCAAAAGAACTGCACGTACTCGTACGTCATTCCAATAGTAAGCACAGACGATGGTGCTTAACAGAACACTACCTTCACACAAACATAATAAAAGACCTTTTTATGGAATTTTTGTTTATTAATGAATGCATTTTTTTTTTTTGTGTTATACAATATAAAATAATTCATATGAAAAAAAAACAAACGTAATAGAAAAAAGTAAACAAAAATAATATCTTCTTGGTCCTCAGTTCACTAAAAAAATAACATCCAATTAAATAAATAACAGTAAAATAAGATAAACAAAACAAAAAGTAAAAATTAATTCATCACATTTTTAAGGAACACAAACCATCTTTTGTATTAAAAGAGTAAACGAAAATAAGACGAGAAGGAGGAAGCTGGTCGGGTTGACTCAGCCAGTGCTAAAAGGCGTCACAATCCAACTATCCAATGAAGCAAAGTATCTGGGAGTCATCCTGGATAGCAAACTTCTTCGGTCCAAACATGTTGAGCTGAAGACTGCCAAGGCGCTGTCTGTTTTCTGGCAATGCAAAGGCATTTTCGGAAAGACATGGGGCTTATCACCGAAAAGAGTCCTATGGATTTATACGGCTATGATAAGACCATTTATAGCATACGCATCGGTTGTTTGGTGGAATAAGCTTTCACGTAAATTCGTCACTGTTGCTTTTGCCAAACTCAAAAGGCAGGTATGTCTCGGCTGAACGGGGGCCTTCCCCAGCACGCCTGGCTCCGGCCTAGATGCACTATTGAACCTTCCGCCCCTTGATGTTTACATCATGGGCTGTACAATCAAGGCTATCTCACGTCTTACAAGAGGTGGCTTTTGGTATAACTCGCACTGGAGTTTTGATGAACTTGCGCAACGGTTGTCCTTCGACTCCTGTCTTATGGATATGCCGTCTGATGCGATGACACCGGAACTTCGGCTAAAGCGCAACTACGAGGTCGACTTTCCTCGCATCCAGGACTGGCTCTGGCCGGACTCTGAACCTGGAAGGGAATGCAGTCGAATCTTCACGGATGGCTCCAAAACCGATCAAGGATCTGGTGCTGGTGTCTTCGTGGAGAGCGATAACGTTAGACTTTTCTTTCCGTTAGGCAAATATGCGTCAGTCTTCCAAACAGAGACTTATGCTATCCTAATGGCCATGGACTATGTTACGAGGAACAGGTGGAGGGGGCGAAGTATCTGCGTCTGTAGCGACAGTCAGACTGCTCTTAAGGCCTTACTCAAACCCTTAACTACCTCCAAAATAGTACGTGAATGCAAGATATCTCTGAATTCGGTCGGAAGGCTGAATTCACTTAAACTTGTCTGGGTCCCGGGTTATAACGGGATCACGGGAAATGAGATCTCCGATGAACTTGCTAGACAAGGCTCAGAGGGGGACCTCTCAGGACCTGAACCAGCGATCTGTCTGCCTGCGTCCTCGGTCAGGGCTTCCATTAACGGTTGGGTTTCCTATGAACACAATCGCCGTTGGCATGACTCTCCAGGGTGCAGACAGACTAAGCAAATGCTCCCCGACGTCTGTGGGAAATCCGCGGCATTCTTGTTGTCTCTCAACAGAAAAGACTGCAGACAGACTACTGGCGTTCTTACGGGACACTACGCTTTTGCCAAACACCTTAAGGTGCTAGGCTTAAGCGACACCACCAACTGCGAAGCCTGTGGAGAAAGCGACGACACTGCGGAACATTTCCTCTGTGATTGTCCTGCTTTTGCTCGTATCAGGTGGCAGGTATTTGGTGCGGATATGGTGAGTGCTGTAAACCTAAGCTAATTATCATTGAAGCGCCTTCTCGTTTTTCTTAGAAAAACGAGTAAATTCCCACAGTAAAATGTGGTGTGTCTGCCTGGTAGTACAATGGACCAGTATTGAGTCTGAGTGCTCCAGTGCAGAAAGTCTCACACACCCCGACAAAAAAAATAATAATAATATGTACCTTCTAGGCCACTTATTCACTAAGTAACATTATTAAATAGATACTTTTAATTTTTTTTTTTAAATTCTGGCTCGCCAAGGCGATTTATAATACTTCGACCTAAAAGATCTTTTGTACCGTATGGGCCACAAAAGTTTAAACTAGTAGAATTTCCACTTTCCGTGTAAAGCGGACAATTTTACCAGTAGAAGAATTCTTTATGTCCTCGGGGCTCATTTGCTCCCTGAAAAAGATCTTCTTTCTAATTCCATTAAGGGCTGGACATTCACATAAAATGTGTTCAGCTGACTCGTCCTCTTCAAGACAGAGTCGGCACTCAGGAGAGTCTGATATTCTCATTTTGTGTAGATGATATCTTAAACCATGGTGACCAGTAAGGTAACCTACTAGGTTTTTGATATCATGCCTGTTAGGTTTAGACATTTGCTGGCATTTTGATTGAAGGGCCGAATGGCTCATTTGGCCTGTCTTAGACCTGGGATGTTTTCCCAAAGATAGATACATTTTCTATGTTCCCAGCTTTTAATTGCTGCCGTTGCTGCTGATCTGGGAGTGCAGCAGAAAGGTTCGGGACCTATGAAAGGTGTTTCTGAACCTTTTTCTCGCCAGTTCGTCGGCCTTTTCGTTACCTCCAACCCGGACATGACCCGGAACCCACCATAATTTGGTCTTGTTTCTTATTCCGAGTGTTTGTGGGGTATTGAAGCAGTACATGACTGATTTGGAGTCAATGGTATACGAGCTATATATAAGCTATCCTTTTAATATGCTTGGTGCTCTTGTGGCATAAAAACAAATAGGCTTTTTATGTCATCAATTTTTTCTTTTGGGATATATTTTTTTGTAGTTGTTATTATATTAAGTTTTTGATTAAATAGATTCTTTTGTGTTTGTAGGACATTCTTTGAAGCAAATTTAACCCTTTCGATACGGATGGGACATCCAAGGTATAAGAACACCTTTGTTCTATGTCCCATCCGGATCGAAAGGGTTAAATATTGAAATTATTTGATAGTCCAACTCTCTCCCATTTGTTTTTATATGCAGCGTTTGTAAATCAGTTTTATTATATTTTATTTACTTAATTTTTGTAAAGAGTATTTTTGAGAAGTTTAAAATAGCCTGCTTTTACAGAATATGCTTTAAAATTCACCAGCTGCATCTGAATAACCTTAACCCTGTCTGTTTAAATTAAAATTAGTTAGGTACAATCTTATGAGGTTCTAGGGCATTTTACCAGAGGTATTGTACTCAGAAGGAATACTTCTTAAATTTTCGTCAACCTCTGGAATATTTAGTAGGGGTTCGCGCAATAAGCTACGTCTTCCTTCGCTTCTTTCCACTGTGAAATAGGGGTCTTTAACGCTGGCGTCGCTGTCTTAAATTTTAAATATTTGATCTAATTTATATCTTTTGATTATTTAAGCTCATAAATACCAAAGCCGGTTTCAGACGAAGTAGAGGAATCAAGATCGGGATTAATGTTTTCCGCAAAGTCCGTTTGATTGGGTACAATTTCATCAAGTAAACTTAAAATAATAAACCTGATATTATCCAAACTTCTTTGACACAATAAAATATATAATACTTACGAAAGTAGTCCCTCCGCAAGATTTGGCTCCGGCGATTCCATTCTTAATAGACGCTCGCACAACCGCACTTAACCGAATTCAGCAGAAGACTGAACCTATTTTTCGTCGCAATCTACTTACCTTTTTACTCTTCCTTTAAATTCATCATATGCACATACGGCAAACCAAAACTAAACTTTTTATTTTTGTAGACGCGTATGTGTATACGATGAAATACACATATTTACTTAATAACATGCACGTACGTCAAAACAATTCTGAATATACTTTTTAGTTTTCTTGTCGTATGATCGAAGTCTGTGGACATATGGCAAAACAATACTAAACAAAAAAAATGGGAATTGCATAGAAAATTTGACGTAAATACAAAAAAAAGGCGTTTACGTCAAACCAATATTCTAACTTATTAATTTGGGTGGATATACGTCAAAATAATATTATATATCTAAGGATTGGCTAGAGATAGGACCAAAAGACAACATTATTTGGAAAGAGCACACTCGAACATATAAGACTGCATTTATAGTCCAAAAAGTGCATTTTGGCGTATACGTCAAACCAATTCTCAGCCAACGATTTATTGAATCGTAAGTTATATCCCACCAAAGAGTTCTTTTGAATTAAATAAACTTCATAAAGATAATTGTTGTTCTGTATTAAATAACTTGAATGATAATCAGCATATCCTCATTATGGGGGACTTTAATTTGCCGAATTTAAATTGGTTACTTGATTCCGATGACCTAAAAATCGTTCCTTTTAATGTAAATTTTGATTTTGAGAGTGAAGTAGTTGATACTTTTGCGCAATTTGACCTTCGGCAAATTAATAATATTAAAAATTCTTTAGACCGTACTCTTGACTTAGTTTTTGTCGATACTGAGTTTAGCGTCAACATTAGTAAATGTATCCTTCCATTTGTGCCAGATTCAATACACCATGTTGCCTTAAGCTTAGATTTTCAGTTCTACAAATTTTTTAAGCCAATTTCTGTTTCAAACTTTAAGTATAATTTTCATAGAGCCAATTTTGGTAATATTAAAAATTATCCAAATGGTATTGCGTGGTCTTCAATATTTGATGGCATAGACTTGAAACAGTCATATAATACCCTGATCATGATACTCAATGACATAATCGACGTAAACAAACCTAAGGTTAAAGTTAGAACAAACTCAAAGCCCATATGGTTTAATAAAAGATTAATCCATCTAAATAACCTGAAAACAAGACTTATAAACAGTTGCGCAAATCATCTTCTGATCGAGAATTACTTCTGAAATATAGGAGGCTTCAAAAAGATTTTAAAGTTCTTAACAAATTTCTATATAAGCAATATGTCCTTTCAGTGGAATCAGACCTGAAAGTCAATAGTAAACGATCTTGGAGTTTCATCAATTGCAAAAACAATCGACTGGAATTCCCAATAGTATGAAGTATAATGGCGCGTTGTCATCAGATCTCTCAGTTATTTGTAACATGTTTGCTAGCCATTTCAAATCTGTTTATTCAAATAATACGCCTATCTTACAAGCAGGTACGATATCTGACTACTCCACAAATTCGATTATCGTTGGTAGCATATACTTATCGATTTCTGAAGTAGTAGTTGCCCTGTCCGATTTAGTATCCGACATGAGAAGAGACGTTGATGGTATTCCTCCCATTATTTTAAAAAGATGCGCGGATAAACTTTCCGTGCCACTTCATATGCTCTTCAATAGTTCCTTGGAGCAAGGAATTTTTCTAGATGCTTGGAAGAGCTCATTCATAAACCGATTTATAAATCTGGTCCCAAACAAGATGTTACTCACTATCGTCCAATATCGAAAATTCCCACTATCCCGAAATTGTTTGAAAAACTTGTTTGTGGTAAACTTACAGCTCTTCTTAAGTCCACAATTTCTTCGTATCAGCATGGTTTTATTGCTGGAAGATCCACGAGACTAATCTTGCAATTTTTACAAATTTTATCGCAAACAACATGGAAAATGGTATGCAGTGCGATGTCATCTACACAGATTTTGCGAAAGTATTTGATCGGGTAAACCACGATATTCTTCTTAATAAATTGCGTAATATTGGCTTTCACTCAAGTCTCTTAGAATCTCTTCAATTCATACTTAAGAGGATGCTCGCAGTTTGTGAGGATTAATGGTATTATCTCAGATCGCATTGACGCTACTTCGGGAGTCCCCCAAGGCAGCCATCTTGGGCCTTTGTTATTTCTTTTATTTGTTAATGATATTCCCAATGTCATCCTTAATTGTGAATGCTTAATGTTCGCTGATGACTTGAAAATTTTTCGGTCTATTAAATCACCCCAGGACTGTTTATTGTTGCAGGAAGACCTAAATAGATTATCAGATTGGTGTACAATTAACTGTTTAAATCTTAATGTTTCAAAGTGAAATAGCCTTACATTCTGCCGAAAACGGGCACAAATTCAGTTTATCTACAGTATAACAAATCTACCCCTGGAAAGCATCTCATCCACAAAAGACTTTGGCGTATTATTCGACTATAAGCTCAATTTCAATAGTCGCATAGACTACCTCGTTACAAAATGCAGGTCTATGATGGGATTTATCTTGCGAAACTCTCAAGATTTTTCTGACCCGCATACCCTTAAATACCTATATTTTGCATATGTGAGGTCTTCCTTAGGTTCACTCTACAAGGATAGAGAACCAAGTGTACCTCCGTTGATGAAATCAATAAATAAATAAATAAATAAATAGTTCTTTCAGTCTTCCATATCATTCAGTGTAGGTAGCATATTTAAGTGGAGTACAACCAATGAAGTGGAATTCAATGCCTCCAAAACGCTAACCATTATCCATGAATGGTATTTCATTTATTTTGTGCGGTCAACCTTTGGAATGACCATATATTCGATGTCGCGTTCATCCTCCTAAAGCTTAAGTACAACGCTCATATCTGGTCCGGTACATCGATTACATATTTGGTGCTACTCGACCGAATTCAAAAACGTGCGATAAAACTCATTGGTGATCGAGACATCGCGAAATCACTGGACTCTCTTAGTCATCGCCGCAATGTCTCCTGCCTTTCAATGTTCCATCGGTCCACCATAAGTGCTCAAACGAAATAGCCAGTTGTGTTCCTCCCTTAGAACGTTTCAACCGCAATACCCGCTATGCTAGGAATGCACATCAGTTCACTCTAAAGCTTGCATTCGGGCGTACACTGAAATACAAGGTGGCGCAAAAGTCATTACCCAGTGGCGTTCACCAATCCGACTGAAAACTACATAGGATAGATGTCAAACGTCGTGGATCATTTAGAACATTGGCACCAGAATTGCATAAGGCACACCCAAGGGCTGAAAACCCTATCGGAAGATGCTATAATTTTGGCAAATAGCGGCAATGGTCAATTTTACTTTGACATTTGTGAAGTAAACAGATGACAACTTTTGCGCCACCTTGTACAAAGAACCTTTCCTTAGCCGAACCACACGAATGTGAAATGCTCTGCCGTGCGCTATCTTTCCTTCGCATTACAATTTACAAACATTTAAAACAAACGTACATCGGCATCTCCTCTATCTATCCAATCCAAATTTCCCTTCTACCCGCGCTGTGTAACTACTTACATTAAAAGGGTACGCGAAATTCCCTTTCGCGCGTGCAAGTTATAAAAAAAACCAAAAAAAGCCTGTGCCAGTGCACAAATGAATACTTACCTCCAACTTGGTAGCACTTGTTACGAGCCCAGACACGGGCTTACGTATCAGAGTGTCGTTATCTAAATTCTCCCGAAACTGACAAGACTGGCCAAAAAAAAACATCTATTGCTCTGAAAAGTTCCTTAATTAAGTTCGCTATGGCTCACTTTTGAGCAATTGCGAAACAACGAATTCACACAAGAACAAGCAATTTCGTCATGTAAATCGAGAGTGTGTAGAAATCGTTTTCCAACCAAATGCCTGCTGCAATGTTTGATAGTGTACTCGTTTAACCAATTGAGTTTGCTCAATGCTTCAGAACTCGTAACGTTAATTTAAAGTTGATTTAAAACCATTCCCTGCCGGTCCAATCAAGAAGCGAATGCCCCAATTCAATTCCTCTCCATTCGAACCCAACCAGTGCCACCCAACCCTCAAACACAAATCACTCAGATGTTTATCTTTCACTTGATGTTGCAATCAAACTGCCTGCGTACACTGCAATCGAAGTCCCATATGTTTATCCTTTAACTTGATTAAATTTGTCTCACCGGAACCGCTCTGGGTAAATCCCTATTTCCTACCTCTATCCCTTATGGCCAACGACCAGATACTTTAAATCCTGAAAAAGTGAAATAGCAAAAGAAGAATTCAAGTTATCTCTTAGCTATACGAACAATTGCCAGCTGACCTATCGATTTCAATACCAGATGATGTACCATACTTCGAGACGATAACCGAGAAAGATGTTTTTTCTGTTGGGTCCTATATGCACACATTTAGTAAATCAACCTGGATAGAAAGAGAAACAGAAAGAGAAAAATAAATCCATGACATCTTGCTTTATACCTCCATTTCCGACAGATGTAAGCCGTACAATGCTTCTCTGGTTTTTCTGTCATTCTTATTCTCCTTCCTTTGTGTTCCTAATCTTTCAGTCAACATTTTACCAAACTTATTTACTGCGAGAGGCAATTACCATTTTAGATTACGTATACGCCATATCGCCTCTCATTCATTCAATGCCAACATTCTTGCAGATAGACAAAGGAACAGGTTCTAAGTTCGATTTAATTGGTTTATTGGCATATGTTGCCAGTACCAGTAGGCGACGCGACGACCGAGACAAATCGATTTGCCTCATCGAAAAATGTCCCGGCATCATGATCCGGAGGAGTGAGAAGTTGAATGGCAATGATTTGTTCATTATAATATGAGAACATACTTTTGCTATCAACTTTCACCAGAAAAGGGTTCCTGGAATGACAGCTTCCAGATGCTCAGACCAAAGCTGAAACGCAAAATAGGATATTTGTTCAGAACAATTATTAGCGTTTGGTGGAGGTTTAATCGAGCATTTGAACGTTGTTCAATGTTATGATGCTTACCCACCATAAATTATGGAGACACAGTTGTGTACACACAATTGCCTGGAATGCTGACATCGCCAGGTGCAAATTACTTATCAAATAGATGGAGCGGCATTTACCTGTCAATGAAGTGTCATTGAGTGATCAGTGCCTTGGAAGGTGACTCGCTACCATTAATCAATTGCTTTAGTTGGATGAAAGCATTGTATGATGATGATGGTACACGGTTTCATTACAATAAGCCATTTAGGGAAACCCCTCTTCATATAGATGATCAATATGTTTGGTATGTTAACAGTTGTTTTCAAAAAAGCTTTAATGATTTTAAATAGTTTTGGAAACAATGTTAAAATTGAGTTCTTCTTGCAGACCGACTATTCATCAGATTTTCATTAAAAAAACATAGGGACGGGCTACAGTCAGCTTGGGGGAACTGTTGGATGTTGGATACCCTATTCTTATTCCTATCCCTCATAAGTGGGCATGACAAAATTCTAAGTAAGGTTGAATTGTTAAGAACGCTCTACATATTTTGTTATATAATATTTAAAGGATTTTATCGAAAAAAAAACGAAGCTTTTGTAAAAAAAACGCTCCCTAGCTTAAACTTTGGATTTTCAAAGAAAAATTTTTTTAAATTGTGGGCGACACGCCAATTTTTGAGCTAGGGAGCTGAAATTTATAATATATACTCTCTAGGGGCCTTTATGCTCATGTGCTAATTTTTTTTAAATCCGCCTACTGACACGCCCACAATTAAATAAAACAATTTTATTGAAAAACCAAAGTTTGAGCTAGGGAGCGTTTTTTTACAAAAGCTTCGTTTTTTCGATTAAATCCTTTAAATATTATGTAACAAAATATATAGAGCGTTCTTAACAATTCAACCATACTTAGACTTTTGCCACGGCCACTTATGAGGGATAGAAATAAGAATAGGGTATCCAACAGTTCGCCCAGCGGACTGTAGCCCGTCCCTATGTTTTTTAATTTATTTTTGCAAAGACATTCGTAAAAAAAAACAGAGGGACGGGCTACAGTCCGCTTGGGCGAACTGTTGGATACCCTATTCTTATTCCTATCCCTCATAAGTGGGCGTGACAAAAGTCTAAGTATGGTTAAATTGTTAAGAACGCTCTACATATTTTGTTATATAACATTTAAAGGATTTTATCAAAAAAAAACGCTCCCTGGCTCAAACTTGGTGTTTCAATAAAATTGTTTTATTTAATTGTGGGCGTGTCAGTAGGCGGATTTAAAAAAAATTAACACATGAGAATAAAGGGCCCCTATAGAGTATATATTATAAATTTCAGCTCCCTAGCTCAAACTTTGAATTTTCAAAAAAAAAAAATAATTGTGGGCGTGTCAGTGGGCGGATTTTGAAAATATTTACACATGAGCATAAATGGCCCATAGAGAGTATATATTATAAATTTCAGCTCCCTTGCTCAAACTTTGGATTTTCAAAAATTAATATACCCTTAAAAAAGGGTATACAAAAATTATTTTATTTATTTGTGGGCGTGTCAGTGGGCGGATTTTGAAAATTTGTTATCCCGAGCAGTTTTAGGTGTCATAGCTCATATATCAAAAATTTCAGCTTTCTAGCTCAAAATTGGATTTTTTCCAAAATTTTGTTTTTTTGAGTTTGTGGGCGTGTCTGTGGGCGGATTTCAAAAATTTGTAAACTTGATTATTTCGGGACCCTAGAGAGTATATGGTTAAAATTTCAGCTCTCTAGGTCCAGTTTAAAGGCCTAATTTTTGCCGACAGACGGACGGATGGACGGACATGGCTAGATCGACATTACTATCGATGCTGATCATAAATATAGTAAATTTTAGGGGTCTACGGGCAATATTAAGGTATGTTACAAACTATGCGTCAAAATTAATATACCCTTAGAATAGGGTATACAAATATTAGGCATTAACGGGCCATATAGGGCCTAAAACGTAGTTTCGTGCTAAGTGGAAGGGACCTACAATTTAACGCCGAATCCGAACGGCAAATTTTTGAGAAGCTTCTCATGACAATTGATACTCTTGGATGTTTGTCAGACGTTCGTCAGAGGTGGGGCAGTGGAAAAGAAACCCTAGATGTTACTTGGCCCCGGCGGGAATTGAACCGGAACCTTTCGATTAGTTGTCCGACACACTAACCACTGAGCCACTGCGACATCTTACACGTCTACTCCAGCTATAAAAAAAATGGGGCATCATCAGCAAATACGGCTAGATGCCAATATCGAAGCACTCGTTCCCCTGTCGTTTGTGTATATTAAGAACTGAAGAACTACCAACTCTGACCCTTGAGGCACTCCCAACTCTACTTCTCTTCCATTTTATGGGACTCTTTTTACTTTTACCCTGTGTTTGGTATTATGCAAATAACTTGTAAACCATTTAATTTCCAGTCCACTCGCACCGTATTTTGTAAAAGAATGCTCCCGTCTATAATCGCATGTGCCCTCTTTAGGTCTAGGAAGACACTGTTCACATATTTATTTTTTGATATAGACTTCTTTCAGTTTTAATGAAATCAAATTTTTATGAAGTAAATGAAATTGAATGCACTTTCACAAGGGTGGCCTTTTCTAAAACGTATTGGGGTTCTATTACTAAACCCCGCATTTCGAAGTAACCCTCAAGTTGTTTAAACAATATTTTTTCCGTGATTTTCTCATATAATGGAACCGGTCGATAAGGAGGATTGCGACAGTCACTGCTGACGTGTATCGCCGAATGGTCGATGAGTTTTTGGTAAGACGACTGCAGCTGTTTTCCGGGTTCGATTAGAGACCTCAATTTGAGTAAGACGCTGTACTCCACACACAGCTAGAGTTTCAATGTAGAAGCTGAGTGTAATTGTTTCCACCAAATTTATCATCAAGTATTGAGACAAACCATGGGCCTCGGTCACCGAACCTAACACCGTGCGATTTTTACAATAACAATCCCCGAACAAATCGGGTCCTACAAGAACATATCCGCCCTGAAGTTTCTGCCATTGAAGCAACGCTATACTGTCGCGTATTCACAAATTTAAGAGTCCGATGCAAGAGTGTATTGAGGGGAATGGACGGTATTTAAGCAATATTTTAAAACATAAAATCAGCATTTTAAAAATTCATTTTGTATAAACTAACGAATAACGCTTACGGTTTTTCTTTTATTTTATATTAAACTTGAACAATTTTGGACAGACGGACCGACGCGACGGTCGGAAAGGGACACACTGTCTTTGACTTCTGTACCAGTGTTGAAGGGGTGAAAAAAAATAATGTCAATACAATCACCAAACGTCAATGCATTAATTGTTTGCCTCACAACGAAAGCTACAAATGTCTGAAAGGTACCTGGAGCTATCTGCTGAAGAAATAATTCCCTAAATTTTAAGGATACATTATTTTATTTACTCTTCTTAGTTTTCTTTACTTTATTTAATGAGCTTTTGCACTCGCAGTACTTCGCAGATTCTTTGTCTTATGAACGCTGTCCTAAATTTAACAAAAAATATTTCACCAAATTATAATTGGATATGAAGACCGGTTGAAGACGCCCTCCTCTACGATTATTAAATTGATTGCACTGGCCTCACAAATACCATTTTCGTTGATTGAACTTGGGGTTTCTGATGTCGTTGCTTGCAATCGTTTATTTATAGTAAATTATTCTGTCAAGAGAACAGTTTTGAGAGCACAAGGATATTTGATATTTGAATCATGCACAAAAGCAGCAAGAATTGTATCACGTTTAATTGTTTCAATTCAAAATTTTTGCTAATAACCTGCTTTTAGTGTACATTTTTTGACCCAGCTTGATAGCCGACGGCTTTAGATAATTTTTGTTCCAGGCTCCTTTGTGTGGCACTCCTGTCTGTTGTGGATTAAGTCACCAGATATCCTCGCACTTTCCTAAAGGTACGCATCCGCATTTTACGGAGAAATTTCAGCGGTCTTTAATCTGGATTAAAAAGGAAATTTATTATACCTCGAATACAACAGTAGCGAATTATTCCGGATTTGCTTTGTTGTTGGCAAACACTCTTCCACGAGAGCGATGTTTTGAACAGCTAGAGCTGCACCTGTGCGGTTGAAATTAGTCGCGTGTGTAATAATCTTGAATCCGGTCTAGTCCAGTGAGCTTAAGATTAAATTATTAATTTATTTTTCTTATTTGTTTACCTATGACTAAATTACTCTACATCGTATATACTAAGTGGTAGATATATAGAGCGACAGTGTAGTTTTAAGTTCAAGTTTATATATTTAATCTGGTGTGCACAAATAAGACTTAGTCTTCTATAGTACTTAAATTATGGATACTTAAAGAATTGATTAAATTTAGTAAATAACCTACAATAAGCAATAATTGAATAATAAAGACACATAAAAGCGGTAAGCAAGGATGGGATAGGAAGGGAGAAGAAAAGTATGAAAAAGAGGAAAAGAATGTTAGAAGAACGAAGGTAATAAGTAGGTGTTGCATTTTTATGAGAAGTACTCTAAAGCGGCAGTTTTGAATTGTGTGGCTCCGATTTCTGCTATTCGGGACACCGGGTCAGCTAGTAAAATAAAAAAAGAAAAAAAAAAGTAGAAAAGTCAACAGTTACATTATGTCAAAAAATAAAAATTATAAAACACTTAAAATTCTTTTAATAGTCACTAAAAAATCACAATGAAAATTACAATTTCTGATTTCTTATTATGATATGTACCTACTTTTTATATTTCATTTTATTTTTACTTATTCTAAATTAAGTTTCATTTTTATTGTAGTAGTTTATGGTACACGATATTTTTTGTTTGATTACCTGGCGCGTAAACAAACAGAGCAGATGGTTTTCCAACACGGGAACAGGCAACATACAATTGACCATGCGAGAAACATAGGTTTTCTAGATTAATACCACAAACACATAATGACTGCCCCCGGGTTTTGTTTATAGTCATAGCGAAAGCATGCCGTGCTGGAAACTGTAGTCGTTTAAACTCGAATGGTACGTCAGTCGGAATCATTGAGATGTTGGGTATCAAAACGTTTTCTTCTTTATACTTTCCTTTCGAAAGCTTTTATTACGTTGTTCAGTAATTTTTTTTATCGCTAATCGTGTGCCGTTACAAAGTTGTCGTTGGTTAATATTTCGCAACATTATAACTACAGATCCAACCTTTAATTGAAGATTGCGAGGCGTCAGTCCTGGCAAATCATTTCGGCAGGAATGTCATCTTGAATTTTGAAATTTAATACATTTACATCAGTCTTTTTGGCAGCCAGTATAGCTCGTTCGCTCAACCAATCATGGAATAAGTAATTTTTAGCAACATTTAAAAACACTTTTTGAATAAGTTCAGCTTTCGATTGCGTTAACTGACAAAAACTCTCAGGAAAGGTAAAAAGTTTAAAACCGAATTCTTTTACGTTCATTGCGATCTTCACATTCCTGGGCAGTACGATTAGATTGACAATTAATTTGATTCGTTGCATTTCAGGTTCTTCTGCCTAAATTTATCCGTCGTATTATAGGAGGCATATTTAGTAAGTCACAAATACACAACCCTTTTTTTAATTATATAGAAATTTGTGGCTTTTATTATAGATGCACAGCAAAGAGACGTTTACATTTCAAGTGACATTTTACTTTACATTTTACAGACAGTTTACATTTTACAATAGACAATTTGTTTTTGAGTAATGTTACCATCGTATAAATATTGACAAATATTGACATTATTATTTATACAATACTAACGTCACTCAATTGTTTTGCCTTCCCGGAACCCCTCCACTAACACTTAAACTTTTTGGTATGGTATTATAGTTCAAATTGACTTACGTATTATTACGAATCTTTTGTATGGGAATATAGAAAGAATTTGTTTTTTGACTTTTTCAGGCAATTTTTTTTTAAATTTTTCTCTTCTTGATTGAGAAATCAAAGCCTTTTTCACCTTGCCAAAATATAATGGGATATTGCAGTGTATGAATATAGAAAAGTATTGGTTTTAGACTTTTTCAGGCAATTTTTTAAAATTTTTCTCTCCGTAAGAATCATGCTCGTACTTCAAGGAATATTATAAAAAAAGAATTTGCGAAATCGGTTCAGTTGCTCTCGAGATTTGCGCTTAGCAACACATTCAGCGATTCATTTTTATATTATAGGTATTATCATTGCTCATATTTAAAGATTTCTAGAATCCGCCCACTGACACGTCAATTTAAAAAAAAAAACGTTTTATATACTCTCTAAGGGTCCTTAATGCTTATGTTTAAATATTTTTAAATTCCGCCCATTGACACGCCCACTATTTAAAAAAACGTTTTATTGTCGATATAATTGTAAAAGAAGTCTTATTTCTCGCAAAGTTTATAGCTTGAGTCGTTTTGAACAATTCCTTTAAAACAAGTTTTTTAAGTTGCGTTTTTTTATATAAACTTTGTTTTTTTCGATAAAATTTTTTGTAGGTTTTATAACTAAATATAAACTAAAAATAGAACGTTCCTAACAATTCACGCAAACTTAGACCTTTGCCACGCCCACTTTATGAGGAATAGGAATAAGGTATCCAAGCGTTCGCACAAGCGGTCTGTAGCCCTTCTCTATAATTATACTTGACAGTTTACGCTAAAAAATCGCCCATCTGTGTATTCTACTGCCAGCAAGGGATGGTGCAGCTTTGCGTGGGCTTAATAAGCAGCCGATGATCACTGGAGATGGTAAACTGTTTACCATATATACTTATATCTGTGAAATTGTTTTGACTGTGATGATTATTGCCAATGTTTCAATGTGTAGTTGTGAGTAGTTTCTCTCCGCCGAGCTTAAAGTACTTGATGCGAATAGCACTGGACGGGTCCACCCCATCAATAACATGGGACGAAATACCTCCAACTCCATAAGAATCACAGTGGAGAACTATCTCCTTTTTTGGATCATAGTGAATTAGTATACTGTTTCCCACTAAAAGTTACTTGCTTTTATTAAACGCCTGTTTTCCTGGTTTATGCATACAAATCACTTAGCTTGGTGGATAGATTAAGAATAAACCGAGAATAATAGGTAGTTAATCAATCCTGAATAAGATCGTAAATGATAAATGTTCTGAGGTATCGGTGCTTTTTGAATTTCCTCAAATGTTGAAGAACTGGCCCTAATTCTCTCTTTCGTAATAATATAGCCCAGGTACTCAATATTATTTTTCAGAAACTGGCATTTCTGTAGGTTAACTCTGACCTTAAGTCGATTCAAATGTCGTAACACCATTTTTTAATTCCGCCTAATTTTAAATCCTTCATCCTCCATCTGACGAACAATCAATCCAGGCAAGCGCGAAGCACTAAGCTCGTAAAAGATCTGTTTCCCCCTGGTACGACCACTTCCAACGTACATATATAGCTCATCCCGTTTCGGATGCATCACTTTTACCAAAATACAACCAACAACACCTACCAAACATGCTGATATCACATGCAAGCCTTGATTTGATTTTTTGCATTTCCTTGTGCTTAAAAAATTGCACATATAAGCTTTTGTGAACCACGGTATTACACGCACCCGTATATAGTTCGAATATCAACCGTTTACCATCAAGGTAATTCAATGTGTCATTCTGTTTCTTATCCCCACCAATAATCAATGTTTCAGCGCTGCAACTAAGAACTTTCTATACGTTGATGTCTCATCACCGTTTTGATTTCGCACCAAAAAGTTATACCGCTCCGGAGTTACATTCCTCTATGGTGAAAAATGTGATTTAAGAAATTTAGTTAGCTCCTTAAACCGGTGCTCCTCTGGCATTTTAGGGGAAGTCAACGGTTTCGCCACTTTGTACAAATCGGAGCCGTAAACCCCATTCGAACCGGAAAAACAAATCGCCAAATTTTGGTGGCTTTTTGAGGGGGGAGGGGTCATCATGCCCTCTCAATACGGTGCGTTACTCTAGGTAACATCCTCTTAGTTTATAAGTTAGACTAAGTTAGCTAGGGCTTTTCTGGGAGAGGTCGGGCTCGTCAACTTGTGGTGGTGATTCCGGGAGGTGACTGACGCTGTAAGGCTTCAGTCAGCTCACGGCGGCGCTTGGAAATCAATTATGATTTTGACCACTTGTTACGTAAGGCAACGAGTTCTCAAAATCCTAATTATAGTTAGGATACGTTTAGTAGTTTAAGTAAGTATAGCAGGTAGTTTGTAATCTGTTTTTATATTAAAACATAGGGACGGGCTACAGTCCGCTTGGGCGAACTGTTGGATACCCTATTCTTATTCCTATCCCTCATAAGTGGGCGTGACAAAAGTCTAAGTATGGTTAAATTGTTAAGAACGCTCTACATATTTTGTTATATAACATTTAAAGGATTTTATCAAAAAAAACGCTCCCTAGCTCAAACTTGGGTGTTTCAATAAAGTTGTTTTATTTAATTGTGGGCGTGTCAGTAGGCGGATTTTGAAAATATTTATACATGAGCTTAAAGGGCCCCTAGAGAGTATATATTATAAATTTCAGATCCCTAGCTCAAACTTTGGATTTTCAAAAAAATTGTTCTATTTATTTGTGGGCGTGTCAGTGGGCGGATTTTGAAAATATTTATACATGAGCTTAAAGGGCCCCTAGAGAGTATATATTAAAAATTTCAGCTCCCTAGCTCAAACTTTGGATTTTCAAAAAAATTGTTTTATTTATTTGTGGGCGTGTCTGTGGGCGGATTTTGAAAATATTTATACATGAGCTTAAAGGGCCCCTAGAGAGTATATATTAAAAATTTCAGCTCCCTAGCTCAAATTTTGGTTTTTCAATAAAATTGTTTTATTTTTTTGTGGGCGTGGCAGTGGGCGGATTTTGAAAATTTTATATCCCGAGCAGTTTTAGGAGTCATAGATCATATATAAAAAATTTCAGCTTCCTAGCTCAAAATTCGATTTTTTCCAAAATTTTGTTTTTTTTAGTTTGTGGGCGTGTGTGGGCGGATTTCAAAAATTCGTAAACTTGATTATTTCGGGACCCTAGAGAGTATATGGTTAAAATTTCAGCTCTCTAGGTCCAGTTTAAAGGCCTAATTTTTGCCGACGGACGGACGGACGGACGGACATGGCTAGATCGACATTACTATCGATGCTGATCATAAATATAGTAACTTTTAGGGGTCTACGGGCAATATTAAGGTATGTTACAAACTATGCGTAAAATTAATATACCCCTAGAATAGGGGTATAAATAATATTTAATAAAGATGACGAGTTCTTTGTCTAGTTTGTAAGTTGATATTCAATAAACATTAGAAAATGAATTTAATAGTAAATAGTAAAAACAAGGCGCCGTAAACCCCGATTTTTTTTTTTTTTTTTTACGCTGGGAGGTGGTAATCTTCCAAAGACGAAACTGAGCCCGTACTCAGTAACAGTGTGGTGATTTCTACCCACTAACCCCTTCTCCCGTCTTCCCGTTTTCCCTGCGATACAACCTTCTTGGTATTTCATTTTTGCAGGGCGGGGATTAGCCAGCTTTCCAATTATTGCACCTAGTAGTTAAACCAGTCAGCAATTTGTCTTTCATATTTTTAAAATTCATATTCTAAGTATTTGTCCATAGAGGATTTAATACTGGTTATACCCTATTCTAGGG
Source organism: Portevinia maculata (assembly GCA_949715645.1). Classification (NCBI taxonomy): domain Eukaryota; kingdom Metazoa; phylum Arthropoda; class Insecta; order Diptera; family Syrphidae; genus Portevinia; species Portevinia maculata. The sequence continues at coordinate 63,617,167 of OX454525.1, read as the reverse complement.
GTATATTAATTTTGACGCATAGTTTGTAACATACCTTAATATTGCCCGTAGACCCCTGAAAGTTACTATATTTATGATCAGCATCGATAGTAATGTCGATCTAGCCATGTCCGTCCGTCCGTCCGTCCGTCCGTCCGTCCGTCGGCAAAAATTAGGCCTTTAAACTGGACCTAGAGAGCTGAAATTTTAACCATATACTCTCTAGGGTCCCGAAATAATCAAGTTTACGAATTTTTGAAATCCGCCCACAGACACGCCCACAAACTCAAAAAAACAAAATTTTGGAAAAAATCGAATTTTGAGCTAGGAAGCTAAAATTTTTTATATATGATCTATGACACCTAAAACTGCTCGGGATATAAAATTTTCAAAATCCGCCCACTGCCACGCCCACAAAAAAATAAAACAATTTTATTGAAAAACCAAAATTTGAGCTAGGGAGCTGAAATTTTTAATATATACTCTCTAGGGGCCCTTTAAGCTCATGTATAAATATTTTCAAAATCCGCCCACTGACACGCCCACAAATAAATAAAACAATTTTTTTTGAAAATCCAAAGTTTGAGCTAGGGAGCTGAAATTTATAATATATACTCTCTAGGGGCCCTTTAAGCTCATGTATAAATATTTTCAAAATCCGCCCACTGACACGCCCACAAATAAATAAAACAATTTTTTTGAAAATCCAAAGTTTGAGCTAGGGAGCTGAAATTTATAATATATACTCTTTAGGGTCCCTTTATGCTCATGTGTTAATTTTTTTTTTAAATCCGCCTACTGACACGCCAACAATTAAATAAAACAATTTTATTGAAACACCCAAGTTTGAGCTAGGGAGCGTTTTTTTTGATAAAATCCTTTAAATGTTATATAACAAAAGAGTAGAGCGTTCTTAACAATTTAACCATACTTAGACTTTTGTCACGCCCACTTATGAGGGATAGGAATAAGAATAGGGTATCCAACAGTTCGCCCAAGCGGACTGTAGCCCGTCCCTATGTTTTTGTTTTATTTTTGGGACTATGTAGCTAGTTCAAAAGGTTTTATTCTTCTTAACCTCCTAGTCATATTGCTAGTATTTAATAGTTCCTTCATTTCTGAGCTGACGTGATTGAGAAGCCTAAGTTTGTGTCTATTAGCTACTTTTTTGACTTCATCTTCAATCATTTCTATTTCTAAATCTCTATGCAGCGTTTCTTATGTACCATGGTGCATTTACTATATTCCGTAGAACTTTGTTTTGAAATGTTTGAATTGTCTGTAAATTTGTTTTGCATGTGCATGCCCACAGCTGGAGCCCGTAGGTCCATACTGGTTTTAGAATTTGCTTATAAAGCAGTAATTTATTGTAATTTGACAAACAAGAGTATTTCCCTATAAGCCAATACATTTTACTGTAGCGCATATTTAGTTCTTCTCTTTTTTTCTTTACATGTGCTTTCCAGCGCAGTTTTGCGTCTAGTGTCATGCCTAGATATTTGGCTGTGTTTGCGTAATCTACTTCTTTATCATTTATGAATACTGGTATGTGCTGAACATTTTTATTTGTAAAATTTATATGGACCGATTTTAGGTCATTTAGTTTAATTTGCCAATTTTTTGTCCATTTTGTTATATTGTTCACTGGCTTCTGTAGTTTTTTTGTCGCTACTTCTATAGTTTCTCCCACAGCAAGTACAGCAGTATCATCTGCAAATGTTGCCACAGTTGTTTCATCAGTGTTCGGTAAGTCGCTAGTAAATAAGAGATATAATACAGGACCTAACACACTTCCTTGTGGTTTTTTATTTTTTTTTTTTTTTTGTCGGGGTGTGTGAGACTTTTTGCACTGGAGCACTCAGACTCAATACTGGTCCATTGTACTACCAGGCAGACACACCACATTTTACTGTGGGAATTTACTCGTTTTTCTAAGAAAAACGAGAAGGCGCTTCAATGATAAGGAGCTTAGGTTTACAGCACTCACCATATCCGCACCAAAAACCTGCCACCTGATACGAGCAAAAGCAGGACAATCACAGAGGAAATGTTCCGCAGTGTCGTCGCTTTCTCCACAGGCTTCGCAGTTGGTGGTGTCGCTTAGGCCTAGCACCTTAAGGTGTTTGGCAAAAGCGTAGTGTCCCGTAAGAACGCCAGTAGTCTCTCTGAAGTCTTTTCTGTTGAGAGACAAATAGAATGCCGCCAATTTCCCACAGACGTCGGGGAGCATTTGCTTAGTCTGTCTGCACCCTGGAGAGTCATGCCAACTGCGATTGTGTTCATAGGAAACCCAACCGTCAATGGAAGCCCTGACCGAGGACGCAGGCAGACAGATCGCTGGTTCAGGTCCTGAGAAGTCCCCCTCTGAGCCTTGTCTAGCAAGTTCATCGGAGATCTCATTTCCCGTGATCCCGTTATAACCCGGGACCCAGACAAATTTAAGTGAATTCAGCCTTCCGACCGAATTCAGAGATATCTTGCATTCACGTACTATTTTGGAGGTAGTTAAGGGTTTGAGTAAGGCCTTAAGCGCAGCCTGACTGTCGCTACAGGCGCAGATACTTCGCCCCCTCCACCTGTTCCTCGTAACATAGTCCATGGCCATTAGAATAGCATAAGTCTCTGTTTGGAAGACTGACGCATATTTGCCTAACGGAAAGAAAAGTCTAACGTTATCGCTCTCCACGAAGACACCAGCACCAGATCCTTGATCGGTTTTGGAGCCATCCGTGAAGATTCGACTGCATTCCCTTCCAGGTTCAGAGTCCGGCCAGAGCCAGTCCTGGACGCGAGGAAAGTCGACCTCGTATTTGCGCTTTAGCCGAAGTTCCGGTGTCATCGCATCAGACGGCATATCCATAAGACAGGAGTCGAAGGACAACCGTTGCGCAAGCTCATCAAAACTCCAGTGCGAGTTATACCAAAAGCCACCTCTTCTTAGACGTGAGATAGCCTTGATTGTACAGCCAATGATGTGAACATCAAGGAGCGGGAGGTTCAATAGTGCATCTAGGCCGGAGCCAGGCGTGCTGGGGAAGGCCCCCGTGCAGCCGAGACATACCTGCCTTTGGAGTTTGGCAAAAGCAGCAGTGACGTATTTACGTGAAAGCTTATTCCACCAAACAACCGATGCGTATGCTACTTCCTTGTGGTACACCAGCTTTTATTTCTCTTAATGTGGAGTAGTCATTTCCTTGTTTAATTCTAAAGAATCTCTCTAATATATAGGACTCTAAAATTTCTGAGAATTGTTTTGGCAGATGCTTTTGTAATTTATAGATCAGTCCTTTGTGCCATACTTTGTCGAAAGCTTGTGCTATATCGAGAAATATAGTAGAGCATATCTTTTTTTCTTCAAATGCTTTTTCGATTTTATCTGTTATTCTATGCACCTGATCGATCGTGGAGTGTTCATTTCTAAAACCAAATTGATGATTTGGGATTAGCAATTTTTCTTCGATTATTTTGTTGAGACGTTTAATCAACATCGTTTCGAATAGCTTGGACAACATAGGTAGTTTAGATATTGGGCGATAGGAGGTGACCTCACTAGGTGGTTTGCCCGGTTTTGGTATCATAATCACCTCCACGACTTTCCACATGCTAGGTACATGCCTTATCCTGAATGCAGCATTTATGATCTGTGCTAGTATTTTTAAGCCCTTTTTGGGAATTGTTTTAGGATTTCCCCTGACATTAAATCAAATCCCGGGGCTTTTTTAGTACTGATGCCCTTTTTTATTTCATTGGCAATTTCTTTAGCCGTTACCGGTTGAATGTGTCTTTCCTCTTCGCACAATTCTTCGCTTTCTTGACAGTCTTTATCTTCATATGGTTGAAAGACGCCTTCGAGATTTTCAGCAAATAAATTAGCTTTTTCTTGGTTGTTTTTTGTCCAGTTACCTTCACTGTTTTTAACTGGTGGAATGTGAGCAATTGGCCTTTACATTTTCTTTGTTGCCTTCCAGAGTGAGTACTCGGTACTAACATCATTTGTAAGATTGGTAAGGTATTTTTTAAGAGACTCATTTTTAAATTCTCTTATCGATCTTTTAAGCTGACTTTTTAGATTATTCAGTATTGTTTTGTCTCTGGGCGCTCTTGTTTGTTGCCAACGTTTTCTAGCTCGTCTCTTTTCCGTAATTATATCACATATTACTTTTGGATACGAGTTTCGTTGGGTTTTAGTTTTCGTTTTAGGCGTTGCAGCCCATGTAGCTCTTTGGATATTGACAGTTAATATTTGAACAGCATCTTCTAATTGATCTTCTGTTTCAATTGTTTCTAAGAGCTGAATACTATCCTCTAGATGCTGTCTGAAGTAGCTCCAGTCAGTCAGTTTATTCCCTAGCCTTGCGCTATTTTCTTTAATAGTGATTTTATCGCCAAGTGTTAAAAGTATTGTGGAATGATCTGAGTCAAGATCTGGCCCTTCTTCTACCTTTATATTGTTAGACGAGATATTCTTTGTTACGAAGAGGTCGACAAGATCAGGAATTTTGTTTCTATCTGTTGGACAATACGTAGGTTTTCCCGTTGAGTGATACTTGCCGTTAATTTCGTTTATTGCTTCATAAAGTTCTCTTCCTCTTGTATTTGTCAATCTAGATCCCCAATACTTGTTTTTGGCATTAAAATCTCCCCCTGCAATAAATCTATTGCTAAATATTCGGAAGAGACCTAAAAAGTCATTTTTCTTTAGATTGTAACTGGGAGAACAGTAAATTGATGCAACTGATATAGTTTGTCCACTTTTCGTTCGAATGTTAATAGAAATTCCTTGCATCGCGCATGATTGGAACTTGGCTTCTATATGGTGAACGATCTTATTCTTTACTATAACTGCAGCCCCGCATTTTACTGAATTATGGGGATGTGGGGAGTGATATAATTCGTACCCTTGCAGTTTAAAGTTTGTATTGAATTTTAAGTGCGTCTCAGAGACAAGACATATATCTATTTGGTTCATGTCGAGGACTACTTGGATTTCATCCTTACGGTTCTCGATACTATTAGCATTCCATTCCAGGATTTTTAAACTATCCATCATGTTTTTCTTTTTTGTGCAGCCTTGTTATTGCTGCTTTTTTTCTCAAGGAGCGAGATTCTTTCTAATATAGCTTTATTGCTTTTATCCATGCTTTCTATTCTACTTAGGATTTTTTCCATGAACGTTTCCATATTATTATTTAATTTAGTTTTAGTTGTAGTTATCGTTTTTGCGACATTATCTACTTTTTTCGATGCAGCCTGTGCATATGTCAATACTGTACCCGCTCCTGTTTTTGGAACTAACATTTTTTTGATATTTTTATCGGCTATGGGTACTTCTTTTGGCACTCGCATCTGCAAGTCCTTTATGTCTTTAGGTGCGTCCTTTTTTATATTTGGCATAGCTTGTTTATGATTTTTGTCTTTTGCTAATTGAATCTGTTTAGCAACTAAGCAGCCTCTATAGTTGGCTGGATGCTTTTCGTTGCAATTAGCGCATTTTGTTGGTTCGTCTTTTTTCTTCATGCAATCTTTAGTATGGTGGTTTCCTGCACACTTTACGCATCTTGGATTAGAGCTGCAGTATTTATTCGTATGTCCATACTTTTGACAATTCTTGCACTGTGGTACAAGTTTTGATTTCCCTACGGCATGAATCTCTACCTTTATTCCAAGGATGTCTTTAATATCGTATATCTTTTTGATATTTTCGTCGTGCTCAAAAGTTAGCATAAAAATTGGAAGCGGTACTTTGCTTTTAGATTTTAGCATATTGACAGCTTCCGATTAAGGACGATATTTTGTCGGCATTTCCCTCGATGTTATTCAGCTTCAGCAAATGTGGCATACGCTCTATATACGAATCTAGGTGTAACAATATGGTACAGTATAATGTTAATGTTCAGTAAGCACCACCACCACCACCACCATTATAATGTAGGCATTGTATACAAGTTATTACTCTGTCTGTTATATAGCTATATATTAGGTTAGGTTAGGTTTAGGTGGCTGTCGGCACAAGCCGACACACCTAGACCAATTTAGGTCCATTGTGATACCACGTATGTATTATTTACCTCAACTCTGTAGATGGGACTGGCCAACGACACGCGGTTGTTCTCAAACGGTCCCCCATCTACGTACTAACCGCGCCCAACGTCGTTTAATTACGGTGATCTGACGAGAACCGATTAACTCGACGTGGTATGGTCGTTGGTATAGCTATATATTAAGTCGACAGTTCTTTTCTAACCGTCATTGAATAAGTATATATCTAAATTAAAATTATAATGAATAATAAAAACTGACTTGGTATTATTTAAAACAGTCAATATTAAAATATTCGATGCGACCAATAAAAATTGCCATTTTAGTTCTCGATGGCTCTACTTTACTTCCGCTTCTTACCGTTTTAACGGTTCTTTCATCCATCCAGGGCCACTGACCAACAAAAAATCTTTTCTGGTTGTATGTATTTTAAATGCAATATTAAGCCACATTAGTACGAGCCGCTAGCTATGCAAAAAAAATATTAATCCTCGTTGTAAATATTATATGTACAGTACATATATGTCCAGTCAGCTTAAATCTCAAACATTAATTTATTTTGCTTACTTGTTTACCTATGACCAAACTACTCTACATCTTATATAATATCAAATTAATCCATAGCATTAAGCGTTGCTAGGCACATGCACATAGTCGTTATATCATACTTAATGAATGTGTTTGATATTTCAGAATGATTCCAATATCATTCTCTTTGGTATACTAAAATGTTAAAAAATAAGTTAAGATTGGAAATGAGAATAGATTATGTTGAAGGAATGTCATAATGAGCCGTGCGCGGTTCTCATGTTTGTGTTAACCCAGAGGGTAATTAAATTGTACATTTGATTATGCATCCAAGAATAATTGAACCATAAAGGACCTTTGTTGGACACTTAACTTAAGGTACATGACAACTGCGATGCCTCAAAGGAAAAGTGTAAGTATATTAAAAGGAATTTAACAAATATATGGAAAGGCTACAATGCACTTGGGCGAACTGTTTTACACCCTAAAAATTAAGTCGATTGTTTAAACCTCCCTCGTAAGATCAAGCACAAAACATGAATAGATTAGCTAAACTTCCAGTAGAGTTCAACATATGGCAACACTAACTATTGTTGTTTCGTTCATTTATTTAGGCAAATAATAGCAGTCATTATGGGCAATTATGAATTTAAAAACTATAACGCCAAAAAAAAGTAATTTCAAAAAGTATACCATAATACACAACCTTGATACCGCTGATCTTTTGGTTATTTGAAAAATAATCTGGTCTTTACCCTGTGGTTAGTTTTATGCATAATTGGCATGCAGTCTAATCTTAGCTTTACTATATTAATCGAGCATAATGAAATAGAAAACCTAGAAAATACAACACATACATATTTTATAGTACAGTTAGCTGGACGGTAATGTTGTATCTATCAGGTTTAGGACACGCAACGGCTTCTAGCATCGTTATAATATGCACAACATTCATTAATATCGCCACCCTTTTTGATTTCCGAGCGTACACTAGGGTCAGTTGATTTTTAAATACGTGAGCGAAAAGTTTAAAGTGAACTTCAATGGTAAAGTTGATAAAAGATATGATTTTCGAAAAACTCTTCATGGCCGGTGCGATTTTCGTTGGACCGTTTCCAAAAAATAAGGTAAGCTGAGATAGTTTATATATGTTTGACATTCGAAAAGATCGCCTCTTTAACACTTTTGCTTTGCTTTTTATGTCAGAAACTTGTTGACAATTTTATTAGCTAAATTTATTAAATCTTTCGAACTTACAAAAAAAAGGTAATCAATTACATATGTTTGAATACTTTATGAACTTTTACACGCGATAGAAAAATAATTCTAGTTATTCCACGGTAAATATAAAAAATCATTCAAACATATATGTTTATCTAAAAGTAAGCGTTGTGAAAAAATCTCACCATGGACTTGTGTCTTGTGAAAAGAAGTTCCAAAAAAGCGACCTTAGTGAAACAACATTTTACACATCATGAGTGTGTCGAAGGAGTATTTTACGAATACATTATAAACAAGCCTGTTTTAAGTGAAATGTATCCACAAGAAGGTTCGAATTCACACGATAAAAAAACATTTCGACTCGAATATATATACAGTGTGGGGCTGCTTTGGATTAATGCCGCAAATACAAAGATTCCAACACTACAGCAGCAATTTTGGAAAGAAAATTGCATGGCCGCTGTCAGTTACTTGGGATTGTTTTTGTGTGCAACAGTGGATACATTTGAGTTTAAAATCAGGCATAATATTTGATTTCTTCAATATGTTAGTAGCGTAGTGTCTTATTAATTGATGCATTAAATAAGCTAGGTGTTCGAGATTCGAAAGCCAACCGAGAATGTTATTCACTGGTCCACCTTTTGCGAAAGTCTTACAAAGTCCAAGAGAATTATTTGTCATGAAAAAAACTCTTATTTGACATTCGAAGTCGGTGTAAAACTATATGTCCCTTTCAAGCGTGTCAGAAATAAATATTCGTACAAACGAATATCTTCAGAACCTTTAAGCTCAATTGGCTGTTAACCTCAGAATAGTAGCTCAAAACAAAAGTTGTCCCACAACACAAATATTGTGAGTGTCCCCATTTTGGAGCCAAACAAAGTCATAAAACAACGACATGGATCTTACGTACTATAATTGAAATACAAGCTGAAGTACTTGGACTTTTAGTTTTTTATTGTACCCTATCAGAAGGGTAGCTACATACATATATTTGTTTTGACTCATATTTTGTACCATGCATAAATTTTGGTCATAGAACACTAAAAATTACTATATTTGTGGATCAGCATCGAAAGTGTCGATCGATCCGAGTCATTCAGTCCGTCCATCCGTCACCAATTTATAGATACTCCCAGGAGGGCCTGAATTGGTCAACTGTACGAGTATTTGAAAAATAAAACCTTTTATCCAAAAAGTCGATGAAAGTAAAGGCAAAGCCAAAGTTTTTTTTTTAACAATTCGCCCATACAAAGTTGTTGCCACAGCCATTTATTGGGGCGGACAGCTTTTGACAAAAATAAATAACAGAAATTGCAAAATATGTAGACAATATTCTTCTTAACAAGTCGCCTTAAAAAATATTTTTTTTCCCACGCTCACATTTTTTAATGCTTTTTGTGTATATTAAAAATAAGATTTCTTGGAAATTTATTAACTATTTAAATTGAAATTAAACTTTATAAATTATAGCAGAACCGGGCGAATATTCCCCTTGGCTACATTCGTTTATAAATATTTTTTTTTACTAATTCAGTTTATTTATTTTAATATTTAAATTTAAAATCCCCATACAACTTTTTTTTCATACTAATGCCCGTCATGTGTTGTAATGCCTGCTTAAATTTTTTGTTGATCACTTTATAACTAGTGTCAATCAAATGCTGGTGTAGTTGCATTTGTGTGATCCAGGAATTTCTATATCTGCCTCATTTTTAAACGATTTCGACATGTGCATTATGTTGAAGTGAAATTAAAAAAAAAAAAAATTCTTATACAAAGACGGGATTGGTGCCATTAGCCTTCATAAAGAGGGACAATAAACTTCAGCATGATCAAAAAATATCCTGAGGGTTCACAACAGCCTTGAAAATTTTTATTGGAATCTAAGATATGAATGGGAACTATTTTATATTTTGCAGCGATTCGATGGTTTCTTATAAAAAAAAAAAACACACAGAACACGCCGCTTGGAGGTTGCGCCAAACCCTCCTCGACCACCCTTCCATTAGGGTGCAGTTAAATACTTTGTTTTATACTACTTTGTTCTATATTAAAACTTTTATTACGATCATGTCTCAGTGTTTTCTAAAAGTATATGTGGCTGCACCCTCAATAGTCTTCTGAAATTTCGGTCTTTATCTTTTTGCATAAGGTCATTCGAACTAAACAACCTAATTACTTGCACAACAGAATTATTTTCCCTCAATCAACACGATCCTTTGTTCTAGCCCCATCTCGATATCGGTACCTTACAACGGGAAGACAATTTTTTGTCCACGTTATCCGCCTCTGGAGCTCCCTACCTATTGCGCTGAGAGGAATCGAAGATGCAACTCTTTTTAAAACTAATGTTTTTATATATTTGGCAAATAATTACAACTAATTTTCTACTTTCTTCAACTCAAACTCTTCTATTAAATTCTCTTTTTCTTTTTAATCTGTAGGTACTTTTAATTGTATTTTAAATAATTAGTTTAATGCTTTCCATTCTTTTGCTTCTATTGTTTAAGTTTTGTAATTGATCAGTAAAGTAATACATTTAAAGGCTTATCATAAATGATAAGACTCTTGTCTTACTTGTAAGTGATTTTTCAATAAATAAATAAATAAATAAATAAAAATAAATAAAATTTAAATACTTCGCTTGAAACTTCGGTAACCAGCTTGACACAACGTTCCAGACTTTGCGTATGGCACGGAATCCGAGGAAGAGCGATAATACTGTAATCGTAATTTTGACAGAGTCCAAAATGTTTTCTTCGCCAAGGAATTTGTATGCCCTGCCAGTTGATTAAATCTACATAACCATTGGCTTTCAAAATGAGTTTTGGCACTGTAAACCTCTGAATATTCATTCGATTTTTTTCAACTCAAGCTTTCATCACTCACCGAAGTGCCAGCTCACGAATCGATTTTCTTGCGTTTGTTATCATAGCAAAAAGCAAGTTTTCCGGATTGGCATTATGTGAATTTCGTTGGATCTATGATCAATGATCGTTTTTAATTTCGAGTCCGGGTATCGAGACAATGAAATCATTTTCCAAAATTGGCAAGCACCATCTTTGCTAGAAGGATGACTCTGGATAAAAATTCATAACGAAGCATAAACGGGACCATTGAAATTTTCCAGAATGACTAAGTTGTCTGACGTGTTTTTAGTTCCGATATAGGGTCTCAAAATTCTGTTGGTTAAAGTCAGTCATGAGATAACTTGCCGCGATTTCTTGATAACAGAGATAATAAGCCATCTCCAGAACCTACGGCTTGGCATATATTATATTAGTATTTTTGGTCAGAGCTTACATCATTTATTTAAGTAATATCTGGTAAAATATGAATTATTTCTTCAATTGGTAAGAATTTCACGATACCTGACGTTTCGCAACAGTCCAACATTTTGCCGATTGGTCCGTAGAAGCCGTATGGAACTGTTGTATGACCGTCTAAACTTTGTAGAAGATGGCGAAGTGGCAGCTCATTACAAGGACGCAAACATATATTTCATTGTAAAAGTTTTCCCACGCCTTCTTCCATCAATCTTACAGAAAAATTCTTTGAACCACACTATTTGCAGGTGGTCCGTCTCATCCAACTGCAACAAAGTGCATCAGCAAAATCTTAATTTGATGTAAGAAACTGATTATGGACTCGCTTATTCTTACTTATTCACTTTTTACAATAAGCGTTTTTGGGAGGGCAGAGATATTTTCCTTATTTTATATATTTGGATCGTCATTGGATCAATCTAGATAAAAGTGGGTGTTAATTTTTGTTCTAAGACCAACGTTTGTGAAACTTTCTCGCCTATTTCATTGATTTAACTTGAATTATCTGATACTAATTGAATTAAAATGACTTTGATTGATTGGAGAAAAAGCCAAATGTTATAGGCGTAACGACAAAACCAAACTATTACCAACTCTTTAACGTCCGTAAGCCTAAATTAATAATTAATTTACGTATATATTACATTGTTTATCTACTAACAAATGCATGCCGTAGTCCAAATGAACACCTTTTATCTCTCACGCTTGCCATCATAATAACGAATGAAGCTAAGCGTGAAGAACAGGGCCATGATAGGGTAAACAAATTAAGTCACAGAATAAAGTCGATTAAAGTACCTACATATGTATCTTTGTTTATATATTCAAGTGCTACCATTCGATAATTATATTATAAATGTGACTCAAGCTAAGGTGGACTCCAGTCAAACTAATTTAAAGTAAAGATAGTACATGAGGTATGTATACATGACGTGGTTGCACATGTAATGTGATTCAGTGCAAGCACACGAAATATAAAAAAAATATTAAATAAAATGGAATCGCCCCTTATAGGACTGAGAGTGGGTCGTATGAATAAAACGAAGCAATTGCTTTTACGCAGACTAAATGTCAAAATCGAAATAATTACTAAGCTTCGTATGAATAAAAACTGATTTGAGTTAACTCAAACTTTTGACATCTTCGAAAAGCGGCGCCACCGACCTTTTACTCTGATTGGTATGAATAAAACGTGGAAGTTAAAGCAATTGCTACGAAAATTTCGAGTCTGCTATTATCTTGACTCAGAGCATTTGCTAAATATTTTGCACGCGCCGTTTTGTACAAAAACATTCGAGCCTTGTGAGTTGTAGTGTTTTTTTTATAAATACTCGTACATAGTTAAAATAATTTTCGCTTGTAAAAGAAACAAAAATGGATGCGATAAGTTGGCACATTATACCTGTTTTACCTACTATTGTTAACATTCGTGAAAGTGAGAAAAACAGTATAAGCTAAGAAGAATTGATAACGATAACAACTTTAAGCAACTGTATCGTTTCACGCGTCGAAATGTGGATTAAATGGCTAATACTTTTTTAGAAGAAAATCTGGAGACACGGGGTGGTGCTCTTTCAAATATCCTGAAAATTAAATCTTTCCTGAGGTATATAGGAGATCCGGGCTTCCAGGTAATTACGAGTATATCAAAAACTCTCCATAATTTATAGTTTAACTAGTGAAAAATTAATATATTTAGGTTGGTGTCGGAGAATGTCTTGGCATTCATCAATCAACAGTTTCTTTGACTATGTCTGTCAAGAAATAGTCCAACTGAAGAAGAAATAAAACGACATCAAGCGATTTGGCAACAAAATTCATGTTTCCAGCTGCAATTGGAGCTATAGATTGCACTCATATTGAAATAAAAAACATCTATACTTCATTTAACGTACAAGCAACGTGCGAAGGAAATGAAAAATTCACGAGTGTTAATTGTAAGTGGATTAAGTGGATTGTAAGTTAATTCAAAATAAAAAAAAATAAAAAAATAAACCACACGACAGTTGTCACTTGCAAATTTTGACAGAAACTGCAAGGGAAGGACACATGTAGTGAAGGAAATGCTTTGTTCGAATTTTCGAACTTACTTTAGAAAAGTTAGTTTTTATTCATACCGATTTAAAGCATTTGCTAAGTGCTTTTATTTTGCTACCACCTTTTACTCAAAGCAAATGCTAGTTTTTATTCATACGACCCAGTGTCGAATGACATTCAATTGTTATCGGCAGTGATTCATGATTATGAAAGGGTTCACCTCAGTTCAAGTGTTTGTCATTGTTTAAATTTTTATTCTTTCCCTAGCCCATTCATAATTCGATTTACACTACTGGACACTACATTTGATCTCCAATTAATGTATTGTAGAATTAACACTTTTTGCTTAGAGTTGTAAATATTTATCAGTTCTAAGAATTTTTGTGGAGAAAGCGAGTAGTAATTGAATGAAATTCAGTCTTGAATCCATATTCATATTCCGCCTCTTATTAACTCCGGCAGTTATACCCCATTAACTTTCAGTAAGCTAAGCTGTGCTTTCAACAGCTGAGAAGAGCGTGCTGCGCTTTGTACAGCTTAGGGGTGGGCTCCGGATAGGTGGAACCCTATATCCTATCAGTGTGTAATCAGAAACTAGAATTACGTCGGTAAAAGGAATCACTGTTTTCCAAATTATTTATTTTTTTAATATTTGCAAACAGCAAATATCTGTCCCCCGCTAAGGACAAACTCTACCTAATCTACTAATCTAGGTTGGTAACCTTATGGATATCAGGCGAATAATTATGATGGAAAACCGATGCTTCTTGGGTTTGGCTAAGCAATTAAACTCAAAGGATAAATTGCATACTCTACCCAACATTAATTATGTCACTTCAACCAAATGGCACCGGCATATGGAGGAGAACATACAACCGCGAGCACTATAAGCTTTACCAAGATGTGGATGAAATCCAAAAAGTGAAAACACGGCAAAAACGTTGACTCTTCCACATCCAATAGAATAGACAATAATGCTACAGCAAAAAGATCCTCGATTCCCAGCCTCCAAGTTCAAGATGATAAGGAAGACCAATTCTCCGGATCACTTGGTTTGGACAACTCAAACCCGAGTGCCTGTAATCGAAGTGAATATGAGTGACAGCAGTATCTAAAGCAATGCTTTTCATGTGTGGCGAATTCGTTAAATAAGTAAACTTTGTCATTGCTCTTCACTTCACTTAACTTGTCATCACCTGCGTGTATGTACCCACCTACGGTTGGCAATACTTATGACTGGAAATATCAAATGGACGAACACAATTATCATTTTTTAATCGCTTTAAATAAATTAATTATTAAATATTAGGCAAACATATACAGGGCCTAAAACCTAGCTTCTCCAACCATTTGCTTATGCGAAGTGGAAGGGACCTACAATTTCAACCCGGATCCGAACGGAAGATTTGAGAAGCTTCTCATGACAATAGACACTGTTGAATGTTTGTCAGAGGTGGTGCAGTGGAAAAAACTTTTAGATGTTACTTGGCCCTGGCGGGACGAACCACTTACCTTGCGCTACTACGCCCACGCTTGACTACAAATCAATACTCATTATGATGTGTTGTCTAAAGTCTTTAGGGAAATCAGAAGACATTGCATAACAACACAAATCAGTCCTCCTTAAGAAAATAATTCTAAATTATACAGATAAATGTAGGCCATAGGTGTTATGATTCCTTTACTGTAAGACCCATGAGAAACCAATGGACTTTCAAGCTATCCCTATGCGTTTATGAGTTTGTGCAAATTATTAGCTTATTTAGTACATTCTAAAATGCCTTCCGAGGATTTCATTTATAATATGACAGACAGCCCAGGGTGGTGATGGAGAATGTGTGGGTGTCCTCATGCATATCCTCGTCACCACAACCACTGAACAAGTACTTTGTGATGAGTTCAATTTTTTTTTTCAGCACGTTGTGTCCATTAACGAATTACAGATTACAAAGGGGTTTTGTCCATTTGTAAGACGTTCTGGGCTTTTTGTTTGATGAAGAGTCTGGCCGTCGTTGCCCATATATGAAGTTATAATTTTAACTCAGATATCGAGCGCAAATAATCTTGCATCTGCTGCTACCACTCGACTGTCTAAGATGTCAGGACAGAGCGGATTTTCATTTTCTGGCAAACCTCTTTGGCGGAAATCGGGAACTCAGCAGAGTCTTATATTTTCCTGACGTGCAACATCCAGCTCTTCGCAACTCCGACTTACAACCTTTAATTATATTTTTGTGGTATAAAATCTGACCAGCATGGCTTCGCTCGGAGCCTTTATTCATAAAAACAAAACCCTTAATTAAATATGCTACTTTGGTTTTTTCTTTTATACATCTATCTTGTATGTGATCACTTTTGTGTTTTCGTTAGGTACAATAAAAGATTGGTGATGAAATATATGCATTCCTTAAAAATATATGTTATCTGCCTAAAGATTTCCGGTAAAGGACGGCTGACTTTTTTTCTAACTCGCTTAATAAGACGATTGATATAAATTCCTTTCTTGTACGAATCAAAACTTTACTGATTTAGAATTTTAAGAATGATAGATTTAAGTGCATAAAGCTGAGCAAATTGTGTAGTTTTTTATATTCACTTATAAAAACTTTTTTTGCTTTTGAAAAACCTCTTCATAAATTACGTTCTATCATTGTTTCTTTTGTCTGCCGAGTTGTGAAACTATTCTGTGGGATAGCTCTGAAACAATCCAAATACAGCTGATCAAATGAGAAGCAGTCATGCTCAAACATTGACCCAGCGACACATGTTGATTTTAAGTGAGTAGAAAGAAAAACCCTTCTCTGCTGCTGGGTCTAGAATCCAGTTTTAGAAATAATTTTCCGTGTGGTCATGAAAGAACTTCTAATAAAACCGGTTTTTCTCCTATCCTCAGCAAGTTGCTATAGCAATTGCAATTTGTGTGTGGCCATGGCGTTCATGGGAATGAAAATCATTACCCCATGGGCATGTAACCAGGCACTAAGAACATTAGCCATATGGTTTTGCCTGTCACCTTTCAAGAGCGTTGCTGCTATGCCACAAGAAGCTACCGCAATTGCAATACTGCGAGTGGCTCTAAGTTTCGATAGATAAAGGGTCCGCCATCTAACGTTTTTTTTTTCAACTAGTGCTTATTTCGTGAATGGTAACACTTAGCTCATGTCTGATTTGACAGATAAATAGTTTTATCCTTCCGCTGAACGAATATGGTTGTGTATACGCTTGAACAACGCTGGAAAATATTGCGACATTACTTTGAAAATCATGGTAATGTTGCAGAATGTCTGTGAAAATTGCATACGGATTTTGGAAGAACAGAAGCACCGTCAGCTCCGTATGTTCGTTATATTGTGAAAAAAGTGAAAGAAACTGGCATCCTCATCGATAAACCAAAGCGTGAAAACCCAAAAACAGTGCGTACACCCGAGAATATTGCTGCTGTGGCAGAAAGTGTGCGTGAAGCGCCATCAACATCAATTCACCGTCGTTCTCAACAATTGAACATTTCGGAGACATCATTGAGACGAATTTTGCATAAAGACCTTGGTATGACGATCGTGTAGGCTACTGCATGGCCATCCGAGGCAGCCATTTGAATGAAATTATTTTCCATTATTAACCGCAAGGATTGTACTTTCAAATAAAAAAAGAAATTTGAGAAAATATTCAGTAGTTTTTCTTATAGCATTTTCAAAAAAAAAATAAGTTATTTGGCGGACCCTTTACAAAAACATTGTTTTTTTCCATACAATCTGTTAATAATGTCGCAAACGTTAAGTTAGCAAGAAATTTAGACAAAATCCAGATTAATTAAAAATATCATTTTCGGTCCCACCAGAAGAAAACATAGGGACCGGCTACAGTCCGCTTGGGCGAACTGTTGGATACCCTATTCTTATTCCTATCCCTCATAAGTGGGCGTGACAAAAGTCTAAGTATGGTTGAATTGTCCTCTTAGCGGGGTCAGTCACCTTGACGTGCGCACCATCACCGCAAACAAATTCGATGGTGCCGGTGCGGAGGCTTACGACGTAAAGAGTCATCGGGCTTGCAAGTGCCAGGCCGTCCGATGAGCGTCAACCAAGAACTGACCAGGACTTCACGTTCGCTCCTACCCCACCCTTACATACCCCATCTGCCCCTCTCCCTTTTTGCTTACCCCCCCCCCCCCCCCCCCCCGCCGCCCTCCTTACTTACAACTTTTCGACAATGCCCGGGGAGACAACCCCGACAACAAATCCCCAAATCCCCAAATCCCCTGTGGTTATACGGGTAGACCACGGGCGACCTTCCTCTCCCGTTCACTCGTGGGAATCAAAATAGATCCGTTTAAAAAAAAACAAATAGAGAATGATGCCTCTACAACTGCACCATCAACTAGGGATGTTTCAGAACACCCTGCTTTACCAACTGGGGATGTTTTAGAACACCCTGGCGTAAATGACGTGACACCTGCCAATCGGGAAGGGTCACAAACCACGGATTCGGAGATGATGAGCTTAGAAGAGAACTTGTCCCTTCTTAGTGACGATATCTCTGAGTCCAGTACGCTATGCAATGTTAGCATACTCTCGGATGAAGTGCATCCCTTGAATACAGGCGCGCCGGAGACCTCTGGCATAACTGCACAGAATGAGTCTAAGCGCGTCAAATTCACACCATCCGAGGCAGCCATTTGAATGAAATTATTTTCCATTATTAACCGCTTGGGCGAACTGTTGGATACCCTATTCTTATTCCTATCCCTCATAAGTGGGCGTGACAAAAGTCTAAGTATGGTTGAATTGTTAAGAACGCTCTACATATTTTGTTATATAACATTTAAATGATTTTATCGAAAAAACGCCCCCTAACTCAAACTTGGGCGTTTCAATAAAATTGTTTTATTTAATTGTGGGCGTGTCAGTAGGCGGATTTTAAAACTCAAACTTTGAATTTTCAAAAAAGTTTTTTTTTTTAAATTGTGGGCGTGTCAGTGGGCGGATTTTGAAAATATTTACACATGAGCATAAAGGGCCCCTAGAGAGTATATATTATAAATTTCAGCTCCCTAGCTCAAACTTTGGATTTTCAAAAAAGTTTTTTTTTAATTTGTGGGCGTGTTAGTAGGCGGATTTTGAAAATATTAACACATGAGCATAAAGGGCCCCTAGAGAGTATATTAAAAATTTCAGCTCCCTAGCTCAAATTTTGGTTTTTCAATAAAATTGTTTTATTTATTTGTGGGCGTGTCAGTGGGCGGATTTTGAAAATGTTATATCCCGAGCAGTTTTAGGAGTCATAGATCATACTCGTATATAAAAAAGTTCAGCTTTCTAGCTCAAAATTCGATTTTTTCCAAAATTTTGTTTTTTTTTAGTTTGTGGGCGTGTCTGTGGGCGGAATTCAAAAATTCGTAAACTTGATTATTTCGGGACCCTAGAGAGTATATGGTTAAAATTTCAGCTCTCTAGGCCCAGTTTTAAGGCCTAATTTTTGGCGACGGACGGACGGACGGACGGACGGACGGACGGACATTGCTAGATCGACATTACTATCGATGCTGATCATAAATATAGTAACTACGGGCAATATTAAGGTATGTTACAAACTATGCGTCAAAATTAATATACCCTTAGAATAGAGTATACAAACTACCAATTTCGTTTTGGATCTCCAGCACATGGCATTCCCTTTCGACCTGCACTTTCAAATCGTCGGCGAAGCTATTTTTATGTTTTTCCACAGGAAAGATGGATTGATCAACTGATAGATGACCAGTTTTACAGAAAAAAGTTCTCTGATTTAATGAAGCGAAATTCCCTATGGGTAATATGTAAAATATAGATATGATATAACCCGACGTTAATTTGCAATGGGGATGGTCAAATAAATCAGCGGACTATACAAGCATACCGCAGCGAAAAATGTATAATTGTATAGGCATGGGTTTGAATTCCCCATCTTTCTCGTCATCTCATCAGCACTGGTCAGTCATCCACGCTTTTGTTTCTCAAAGAACATTACTATAGCCGTGTTTCTTTGCACGCGGATATAGGGATAATTTGAAATTTGCATGTAAAGTACAACAACAACTTATCCTATATACGCTAACTTTAGCGGGGATAGCTATCGCCGCTAAGTCAGTTAGCGGGGATAAACAGTGCTTCCAAATCCCATTTTCTTCGTATGAAGCAAGTATGACATCCCTCCGACCACTAACACATCCCGCTGAATATTTTGTTCGTGATTTTATTATTATTATTTGTTCAAACTTCATTATAAAGGTAATTGAATTTAGCAAATCTGTTAATGTGAAATTGTTTTTCATAATTTTAGAATATGCTTGGCATCAATTTCAATTTACGGAAATAAATATTTTTCAATTTCAGGATTTTCAATACAAATTTCTAAATTTCTAACTACAACTTACAGCTGTGTCACGGTACATGTCATAGGTGCATGTGTGCTGCCAAGTTTTTTTTTGATGAATTCTTAAGCGGCGATAGTCGTTTTCTGATGCCATCCCTATATCAGCGTGAAAAGAAACACGCCTTATATTGACAATTAGAAATTTACTTGATGCAATGTTTTAATTGCCTAACGACAAGCGCTGTTTTTTCTTGGGGGTTGGTGCAGTTTTATTGTGAGCCCTTTCATAAAGTGAAATAAGGCTGATCGTTAAAAAAATTGTTTGTCTTCGTCTTTGTCTCGGCCGGTTCGACTTTGGTCCCTAACTTTGCAAGGTAAAACAATAGCAACGCTAAAATCAGAGGCAAATATGCCGCAATGAAACACTTGTGACTGAAGTGGTTGATGTATGTAAATTGATTTATTCTCCATGACCAGTTACAAGCTAAATATATAACGAACGGAAATGCCTAGATCGATATAAATTTAAATTCTCATCAAGAATACATACATATCTACGAACAATATTAGGGCGTATTGCAGGCTATGTATCAAAATTTATTTTCTCTTAAGGACCAGAGAAAATTGCAAATTATGCACCACAACTATATCATATTTCACGTATTAAACTAACGGCCCTTCTTGCAAATATGTTACAAATATATTATTTTAGCTTAATTAATTGGCTCATTGGTTCACACACGAGCGATAAGTAAAATAGTGTCAATGTAAGGTCGGGGTGTTGCGGATCGAATGACCAGCTTAGTGCAGTAATGTTTAGTCATGAAATGAGTTCTGCATTCGCGACCTTAGGACAAAAAGGTTCTAACTTACATTTTCTCCAAAAATGAGTTACACATCTCACCGCACTAAAACGACTACACTCTTTTGATTGGTGCTCTTACTTTTTATCTATCTCTTACAGATTATGAAATATTCACTATAACTAGGTCCTAACTGCACGTTTTCAGTTTGAGATTCAGTTAAAATGGTTCTAACTGACTGATAGAACCATGTATCTCTAGAAAGCCCATACTATTTTGCAGATAGAACCATGTGGAAACTTTTTTTGAAAATAGAACCTTCTTGCTTAGATGAAAAAATTCAAAATTGCACAAACAGAACCAATTGTAATATGAAACATTATATATTTTGAGTCACATAGGCATAGTGTTTGTTGTCTTAGAAGTTACACAGAAAAAAAAGTTTGTTTTCTACATT
Source organism: Portevinia maculata (assembly GCA_949715645.1). NCBI lineage: Eukaryota > Metazoa > Arthropoda > Insecta > Diptera > Syrphidae > Portevinia > Portevinia maculata. Next base: position 63,596,423 of record OX454525.1, on the reverse strand, counting down.
TTTTTACTTAGTTAGTCAAAACTGTGTTGTATGCGTAGAACAAGTAGGTACCTAAGTGTTCCTGCAGTGTTCATTGTTCAAGTCTAAGAACTAAAATTAAGGTTAATATATTAATAAAATATGTTTTTATGTCTATGAATAAGCTTATTATAATAATTGTTGGCCATAGGAAAATGGAGTCAAAGGAAATTTCAATCTGCCCAGGCAGTATCATTGATCTAGATTCCGCAATCGTGATTCAAAATTATTATATTCTGGAACCGGCAGTCGTTAATGAAGTACATCGTAGTGATTTGCAATGCAATGAAATCAATGAAAGCCGTATAATAGAGGGTGAGTCTAATTTAGCATCAGCTCCGAAAAAAACGCGAAAACGGGTCATAAATGAAAAATCTTGGAAACGAAACGTGCGACAACATCAAGCAGGGGAAGTTTATACTAATTCTCGAGGTAAAGAAGTGGCCAGAAAAGAAATTGTAACCAAAAAAGACTGTTTTTCGAACTGTAAGTTCAACTGCCAAAAAGTTGTTTCAGTAACCGAGCGTAAAGAACTATTTAAGGCTTTCTACTCCTTAGATCAAGAAGGAAAGTCGAATTTTATTTTAAAATTAACTATGAGGACTGAAAGTGTTCGGAAAAGCAAAAAATCGGAAATTTCTCGACGGAGCTTCTCGTTTAGCTATTTCCTAGAATTGTCTGCAAACAACATTCGGGTTTGCAAACCATTTTGGCTAGCAACTTTTGCAATTTCCCAAAAACCAGTTTACAATGCCCATGAAAATAAAAATAAAGTAACTGGGGTAGCCAAAAAATGCGCGAAAGGGTTGAAATCGGTTAAATGAGTTTCTGGAGAAAAGCTTTCTGAAGTAAAAGCACATATAAGATCATTCCCAACTGTAGAGTCCCATTACTGCCGTGCTAAAACAATAAAACTTTACCTGGAACCGAACCTCAACATAAATAAAATGTACAATTTATACAAAGATACTGTTCAAAGCCCCGTAAAAGAAAGCTTTTACAGACATGTTTTTAACACAAACTTCAACTTAGATTTTCATCGACCCAAATCTGACAGATGTGGGAAGTGCGAAGCATTTTCTGTTGCTGCAAATGAAAACAATTTAACCAACGATATGATTGAGGAAAATGAAACCCATATTAAACTCAAGCATATGATGAGAGAACAAAAAGCTCTGGATAAGGCTTCAAAAATCCCAATACTCACTTTCGATCTTGAAAATGTGATATCCTGTCCGCGAGCAGAAATCGGGCCAATGTTTTACAATTCAAAGCTAAATGTTTACAATTTAACGGCACATTTGTCAACCACAAAAAAAAATATACTGTGCTTTGTGGACAGAGTACACTGGCGGAAGAAGTGGGAGCGATATTGCATCCGCCTTACAAAAAATCCTCGAGATAGTGTTCGAAGACAACAATATCACAAAATTGATAACTTGGAGCGATTCCTGTGTTCCTCAAAACAAAAATTCTATAATGGCCCTAGCAATGCAATATTTTATGAAAACTCATCCCGATGTTGAAAGCATTATAATGAAATATTCATTACCAGGACACTCAGCACTGCAAGAAGTTGACAATGCTCATAGTCAGATAGAAAAGCATCTATCGGTCAATGAATACTTTTCACCAATGGGGCTCATACGGTTGCTAAAAAATGTAAACATCAGGAATCCATTTATTATTATACAAATGCAACTATTCGACTTTAAAGATTTTCCGGATTAAATCTGTCACGCGACAATCTGTATGTGTATACAAAAAAAATTATATTTATGTAAAAGATTTATATAAAAACAAGCAAGCTTCGTAATTCGCTTCGAAGAAGGATTACAATTTACAATACAACCATTTAACTTCGAAGCAGCACTATCTGAAATCCTTTCCGGAGAAAAGATTCTAAAAACAAATTCACAGTAAATGTAATTTATAACATAATACCATAATACCTGCCTATTGCAATTACAAAAAATAATTTCCTAACCACCGATTTGTAAGGCGCTAGTGAAATACGGAGAACAACAGAACATTCCGTTTATCAAAGATTTACACCATAACGTGTATCTCTGTTTGGTAATGGTACCTACTAATAGCTTTAATGAGCTTTTATATTATTGGTTACTTGTAAGTCGATACAATGAATTCCTAGATGGCGAAGCTATCAATTTGAAGAAATTTTATATTTTTCAAGCAGTTATAATTTCAAAAAAAATGCCTTGCCATTATTATTTATCGCAATATAGACGTCGAATTTCTAAAATAAGAACAAATTATTAAATCGCATTTCACAATACATACCATAACACAACCGCATTTGCCGTAGGAAATTAATTTTCTTTCTTCCCTGTGTCATCTTTGTCAAATGGTCATCCATAAATGTATTCTCTGATTCTGGCATCATTTCGAAATCACTTTTGGGAATTCGATTTAAAAGTGGATCCAAGACCTCATCACAACTACCTTTCTTCTCGACCAGGGGCCTGGGGGCCTTGTAAACCTCACTGTAAGTTGTGGTTAATGGCTCGATTTTCGAAATTTCATGGCGTATTTCGTAATTATTAAAACGGAAACTTTAACAAAAATTTGAAAATAAATATTTTCCTGCATTGCAAATGTCTTATTAACTCATTCATAGGATAGGAGACGAAATTTATTTGGCTTCTAGCGATTTGTCGAACTTCAGTTTTATTAATAACTCCGGACTCCAGTTGGTCTTGAGTAGTAGTTTTTGGTACGAACACCAGATCTGATTCTCCTAGCGTGCGATAGTGCGATGATCCGGATTGCTGCTTTAGATTTTGATTAGTTTTAAACAAAAGGATTGGTGAGAATTTGATTTCAACAAACATTGGGATTTGGATTATCGATTGGATATGCCAGCATTCTATCTTGCCAATTTGAAATTTTAACAGTTTTTCCATATTTGTAGGGTTTTGTGTAATCCATTTTAAATGATTTAATACCTACTATCGATTTGTGACACTTTGGGAAAATTAAATAAACGAAGGATAAGGATAAGTCAGTAGATTTTCGAAAAATGAAAATCATAACCGTACCAGTAGGGATGAAGTGAAGTGGAAGAGCTATGATCAATCTAGTCCAGATCATAACCTCATCAAAAAAGAAGCCAGGTGAATGAGCAGTTTCTGTTTCAGCAATTAAAAAAAAAAAGCGCCCAAGTGCGAGTCGGCCTCGCCTACGAAGGGTTCCGCGCGAATTATAATTATTATTTACTTAGGCACCTATTGTAGATTTATTATTAGAAAATAATGGTTCACAGTTTACGCATAAGGTTTATGTTTATGAAATTATATTTTTTTTTTATATTTGAGTTGATTACATGAAAGGTAAATTGCGGCTTACGATTTATGACGTATTAAAAAAAAACTACTTACTAGATCTCATTCAAACCAATTTTCGGTGGAAGTTTGCATGGTAATGTACATCATATATTTTTTTTAGTTTTATCATTCGCTTATTTTAGAAGTTAAAGGAGGGAGGACACACATTTTACCACTTTTGAAGTGTCTCTCGCGCAAACTATTCAGTTTAGAAAAAAATCATATTAGAAACCTCAATATCATTTTTGAAGACCTATCCATGAAAAAAAAATATTTTAGTTTCAGTTCTAAGTATGGGGAACCCCCAAAATTTATTGTTTTTTTTTCTATTTTTATATGAAAATCTTAATGCGGTTCACATAATACATCTACGAACCAAGTTTCAACAGTATAGCTCTTATATTTATAGTTTCGGAAAAAAAGTGGCTGTGACATTCCCGGACAGACAGACAGACAGACGGACAGACAGACATAACGAATCTAAAAGGGTTCCGTTTTTTGCCATTTGGCTACGGAACCCTTAAAACCTGTTTGTTGTTTTGCTTCCTTTATAATGTTTAAACTTTTTTTTGCCATTTTTCTTTATGGTTTTTATAAAGCCATATAGGGATGTCAAACGAAGACAATTAAGACTACTGGAATACGGCACCAGTAACTATCTATGTGTGTGCTGATATCCAAAGCATTTGCAAGTCATTTGGTCTTGCCGTTCTTAATGACATGTTCGTCAAACAAAGCAGTCGCCTGATCACTTACAGCAGCGGCGGAAATGAAACCCAGATTGACTGGGAGAGTCAATCGCCCAGAAACAACATTTCTTCCTAACAGAAATCTGTATGGAAAGGAGAACGCAAAAAATAATAATAAACAAAAGTGTTTGCAAAAATCAAATGGCACAACCTGGACAAAGATAACCGCGAAGATAAGGCACTAGACATGTGGAATTCCTTACAGCTTCTTCGCTTGGATAGAGCGAAATCCCTACTAGGGACTTCAAAAGGATACTATCAACACGGCATATGTGATGGACAGATGGCGCCTTAATAGTGATAATTGAAAAGTGAGCGGGTTCAAAGCTTGGCCCAAGTGCCCCTCTAATAATGTAAATGAAAAAGCTCGCCTTTAACTGGAAAACAGACTTTGAAATTCGAAAAATTCAAGAACTGGTTGTGAAGGGCCTACACATGCACATCGGCAAACCAGCTTTTATATAAATAAATAATACACAATGAAAATGTGTGATGGAGCACAATTATCAACAAAATAGCCGATCAAAGCTCATTGACAATGCTCAATGTCAGTTTCTTGTGGATGGCAACAAAATACTCCACGGGTGCAATAGTACTGTAAATGAATTTTGAACGAAAAGTTTCCTCAGATAAACTTCCCAAGAGTCGTTCCTTATATTGAAGAAGTACCCGGCATTACTGTCAAAGTTTGGAAGGAGGTCAACGACTTAAAAAAAAAACAGATTATAAGTTCAAAGATCCAAAGAAGCCTTCACGGTTCAAAATAACTTCTTGTTAGTTAGTATCGATCAACAGCAAACCATCTACCTGGGTTTGCTGTTGATCGATAAATTTGCTTAGAACAGGTTGGTGTATAGCTTAAAGTTATATGTCTGTCTCTTGAAGCTTTTCATTGTGTATTATTTATTTAACCTCAATTGAGATTGGCTTAATAGTCAGTTAAGTTTTAAGAGACTTCGCTCTGATAATCCATTTACAAACAATTTAGTCCATATCACATTCATAGACCTATGTTAATTATATTAACAAATATTTTTGTTTTCCCTACCTTCAATTGCAATAGAAAAAGTGGATGTTGTTATTGCATTTATTTATTTAGGCATATTATCATATATTGTCATAATTTAATAACAAACTTATTAACAATGAAGTCATTAAAGTAACATTGAAATTGTAATTCACGAAGATAAGTAGAGATCTATGTTGGGGTCCAAAACGCCTGTTTATTATGGCGCTAGTCAAATTGGCAATTCATGATGAATGCCCCAAAAAAGTACAATTAATTTTAAAGTGAAAAGTGCTGTAACGTGCAGCTATAGATATAAGTTTATTTAAATGCTTAATCCGTTAAAAACAACCTAAGCTATGCCTTAGATTAGTTCTCAAAGCAAGTTCAATGAATTAATAGAGATCTCAATTGAGCATTGACAAAAACTCATTTAATTTAGTCAACTTCCCCAACAGATGACCTTCCACCTTCCGCCTGTTGACCGCAAATCATATCTTGTAGGCCAGAACCACCGCCTCCTGTGTGTATCGTGGTCAGAATATAACTGTAGAACGTTGTAAGTTCATCCAACTTGTGTTCGAACTCGTTTTTCTCAGCATTTGTGTTGTTGTCTAACCAAATGATGGTTTCATAGCAGCGATGAAGTACATGGTCTCTGTCTGACGGCATGGAATTCTAGAGTTGCGTTCAATCACTTTCGTCATAACACCTCCAGTTGGCTCGATTCCCAGTGACAAAGGAGCAACATCGACTAGAATGACGTGATGTATTTGACTGCTTTTATCACCGCTCAGAATCGCTGCTTGAATAGCCGCTCCGTAGGCAACTGCTTCATCTGGATTGATAGAAAAGTTCAGTGATTTCCCTGTGAAGAACGATTGAAGGAGATTCTGCACCTGCATATATAAAAAAGAAAATAAAGACAATAATAAATATTGCAGTACCACCCTGTTCATTTGAACGCGTTCAAAGACAAGCTTGTCGTCAAATGTTTCAGGTAGTTATTTCGTCAATGTGCAGAGGTCGCCATAGTGTTCGTACCCAAATCGCGAACACCTTCTCTGTATAAGCCATTTCCGCTTTATTTTGCTCCCTTTCTTTCTCTAAACTTCGAGGAGTGCGATCTCTCTACAAGGTAAAACTTAAAGATTCTCTCGTGCATACATTTTTTTACCACTCAATAATTGCCATTAGGCATTCGTGATATCCATGCTCGTGCATAAGGGAAAAGCATCACGCATCGTGTCCCCAAGCAAAGAATTGCGTAAATAAGGTAATTTTGCTTTAAGTTCGATATAAATGTATATAAATGATCATGGCTGATCACGCACAATTTCTGGATTACAGACATTATTATCTACCTCGCAAGCGGCTGCTGTGATATACTGAATAGGGTAACAAAAAAAAAGGTTCCGGTCTCCTGATCTACTTATGATCGGAATCTAATACCCTGCCCCCTTTGTGCCGCTCAAGAGGTGACGATCGCCCCAGTAACTAATCGAGCTATACAAATCAGTGAGCAGCACGCAAGCCACACGCAATACAGGCTACCGTGGAAGAAATCTGAGGAGCTGTACTCATTATCCGCCAATATTCGCCGGCGCAGCCCCGCTACCGAACAACAGTCAAACACGACAGAAAACACATCTTCTGTACGAGTTCTCAGCTCAGCTCAGCATATGTCTCCCACCCGGCATGGTGACAACATCAAGCAACATCCCAGCTCATCTCGGCCCTGCATATCGCCTTGGCGAGACGAAACCCCACCAGACACTCGCCGATTTCGGCAATTCACACGCAACGAGACTACTCGCCAGTCTACCTGCAACCACATGTATGTATGTCAAAAGTGATTTTCTTTTATCTTGTGATATTATGCTGTTGCTTCAAAGCAAGGTTAAATTGCTTTTAAATTATTAAAAAGGAAAAGTGAAAGAGTTAGGAGAATAGCTAAGAAAAACTTAAAGTAGATTACGGCCTATAACTGAAGTAAAGTAAAAACAAAAAGAAATCTTAAATAACTACAATATATATATATATGAGCTCTAGGATTAAGATATATACCTAAAAATTAAATAAGTCAAAACTAGAACTTCCAATTAGTATTCCTCTACTCATTCTAAAGATTAGTTTGAAATTTGAATTTATTAAGTGTAATCCTAGGAGGTTAATGTGCACATCAACATCGTGGAATAAGGTAATATTGATAATTGTGTTAGAGTGTAAGTAAAAGGGAATGCTAATCTTAAACTTATCATAACGAATTGGCAACCTAGAATACATATAGTTGAATAGCGATTAAATGATATTGCGTGTATCAAGATGAAGTTAAAAATTGATCTTTTCATTTTATTTTGGATTATTGGCGGAAGTTAAAATGTTCTAAGTGAAGCAAGTGGACGGGTGAGATCGGTGAGAAGTGAGATAGGGTGAAACGCGGCGATGATTAAGGGGACATCTACATGAGTTTTTTTTGTAAGTTTATCGAGAAGTTGATGTCATGGTGTGACCCTCTTGGAGGAGTTATACAGGGAGGGTATCCCGAAGTGTTGGACACTACGCCGGCGCCATCACGACGATAGAATATAGTGGCTAGAACCTAGGCGAACAATGTTAGGATTTTATACTTAACCGGCATCTTGCGCGGGTTTAAAAAGGCATACAGAATACTCATTAGTTTCACATTTAATTTTATTACGCATCTCTAATGCATCCTTTTTTTGTCCTGGCACGAAATTATATTGTTTAAAATGGGAGAAGTAGGCAGCAAGATCCCCGACCAGTACGGCGAGCTAAGCCGAGCGTACGCCTGCGTGCCAACCAGCTGCTAATTCCACAGGACTTACCACCACTACGCTTACGCGTAGTATGTCCAGGCTCTCATTACAGTGCATTTGTCACAATCGGGGTCGTGACCCAGCCAGTGTTTTTTACTTTGGCTTGTAACTTCTAATGAATAACGGGTTGTGGCAATTTCCTGAATTTTTGTCATATTAAGTAGAGAGTATGTATCCTTACAAAAAGAATATAAGGAACTTGTGAGGCACTTTTGAAAACATTGTGAGTTGCACAAAATACTAATGCCTTATCACAGGGACCGAATATCGTTAAATGGTGGTTACGCGCAGGGGCCTCAACTAAAATTAATGAATAGTAGTTTGTTTTGAATAGATTAGCAAAATATTGACCCTTTGCCTCAATTGATGCATACAATTTTTTAAGAATGTCACTGCACGATTGGCCTCAATTAAGAGGTCATCCAAACCCGGGAGGTCTGTCATTATTTATTGAGGTCGAACCGGCGAAACCCATAGGCGGACCACTAGGAATGCAGCACACAGTGGAGGTTATTTAATCCTGATCAAAGCATCGCTGTGAAGGAAGAAGAAGATAACGTTTTCCTTGTCATAAAAATCGATCGAAAAATCATTGTTTCTATGGGCGCCAGACGGGTAAAAGCGATCTGCCTCACAATCAAAACTAGTTTGCTCCCCTGAATGGCAAAGTTAGAATTTGACCTATATTAAACAAACACATCTATGAAAAGATGATACATTATTTGACTTTTAAGAAATTAATAGATTCAATAACTTTAATGAAAAACTATTTTAATTTCTTGCAAAATAATTTATTAAGTGGCCGCTTTCCTTTACGGAAGCTCGTTTTCTTTTTCTGTTTAGGTAGAAATAGGCTAAAAAGACAAATATTCAGTGGAGGAAATGTGTAAAATATAAGAAAATGTGTTTTAATGGCATCATGTATTTTAATTGATTGTGGGTTAGTTCAGCCATAATTTGTTGTACAAAGTACAAATAATGGCCCTTAATTCAGTTCAAAACAACAAGATTAATACACAATGTATTAATACAGAATATTGTGAATTAAACCAAATAAATAAAATAATTAAATGTATATATATATTTGTTTTTGTGAAATAGGGTAGAAAACACGAAAATAAAAAAAAATGTTGAGCACTTCTGACGATCTAAAATGGCTAATAAGTTTGGGGATCGAGTCATCATAAAACGGAAGGCCTCTGGCCTCACATGCAGGTGTTGAATTTCCGCATCTGGACGCGAGCATTACGTTCCTAATTAGTGAATTTGTAATACAAAACTCACATTATTCAGTGAGATATTGCTCGCTAATTGGTGTGGTACTTCGGCAGGTGCTTTAAAGGAATTAAAGTGAGCCCACCACAAATAATCAATAATAAACGCTTTTTGTAATTTTTACAACAAAATATACAAAACAATATTTTCCCATTTAAGCGTTAAACGAAAATGGTTCGATTTCAATTTCAATTGCCCATTTTGGCCTTATTGATAATATGAAATTATAGTAATTCGTATAAAAAAAAGGTAATTTTTTCGCAAATATCAACGACATTGATCCGGCCGCACAATTACTACTATAGCACAACTCCTTCAGATATTTTTTCTCCAATAGCATTGCAGAGTGGTTATAATCTCGAACACAGCACTTGTAAAATCCAGAATAAGAATAAGGCAGAAAAAATGGATTGAAAATGAAAATGATTTGTGGTGGAAATGCTAAGGCCTTTTATTGCGCGTTATCCTTTGGTCGATTAAAATCAATACGGCTTTGACAAAACGTAAAGCTCAAACAAACTTCTTGAAGAGTCTCAACACCATGTCCTTGTAATGTTCGCCGATTTTAGTAAGGTATTCGATACGTTTAATCATCGAAAGTTACTGGAAGCTGCTGAAAGACATGTAATAATTGATAAACTGTTAGATTGCATGGCCAACTGTCTCATCAATCGTCGCTTTTAGAAAAAACTATACAAACTATTGAGAGAGTATCTAAAAAAATCAGACATTTCTTAATTTCTTATACATATGCTGGAGATACTGCAATTGATGCCAAGTACCAACTTTGGAAGATGCGAACAAAATAATGCGTTCGGAATTTAGTTCGGTAATGTTATTAGATGGTGTCATGACAATAGGCTAGTTATCAATGTCTCAAAAACTAAAGTGATGCAAATCAACCCCAATCATATGTAAACTACTATCGCAATCACTGCTAGCAGACACGAATATGCTAAGTACTGGTATAACAGGCATATTTCGCATTGAAAGAATATAAGATTCTCTATGGGGTACATCGAAACATGGGAGAAATCCCAAGATTTATAAAGGTTATAGTCGGCGAAGATCACAAAGTACAAAAACCTTCAAAATATGAGTAATACTGGAGTTCACCATTAAGAAACGATTTCAAAGCCCAGTTCAATTCAATAGCAATACACGAAGAACACTGCAAGGTCTTTCGATATTTACAAATTGTTTGGAACAATTCAGTTGCATCGTGTCCTACCCGATCTCCTAAATGAGATACCATAAGGAGTCTCATAACCTGCATAAACTCAATCAACTATGAACGTCTATTAACACAAAAAAAATGCATTATAACCTAAAAAAAAAATAATGGGCATTAACAGCGCACACAGGTCTCAAACCTAGCTTCCCCAACCATTTGCTTTGGCGAAGTGAAAGGGACTTACAATTTTAACTTCAATCGGCGAATTTGAGAAGCTTCTCATTACAATTATTGCCCTTAAATGTTTGTCAAACCGTTCGTAAGAGGTGGGCGTGGGAAAAAACTTATTCCAACACTTATGACTGAGCTACTTTTTTCTTCTATCAACTTAATTAAAATTTAACTCCAGACATTTTAAGAAATCCAACATTAAATTAATTAAAATTTTTATTTATTATTTCCATATGATTATTTTCTTTTTTTTCACTTTCTTTTCATTTCTTATCATCAAAACCTTTTTCAAACCAATTGGTTCTCTAATTATAATTTTATTGATTGAAACAACTTTGAAATAAGACGCGGATATAATGCAAAACCAATGTTTTTAATTCGTTACACAAAATTAATAAATTTAAAAATACATACATGAACAGCAATTAGTTCAATTACCAATTCATGTGCAGTTCAATTATATATTTTTATTCATAAAATTGGAACCGACTGACAGTTCAATGTTCAATGACTATACCAAACACCATTCACCTTCTGGCCTAGTTCAATGCCATTGGTTTAATTTCAGTTTAATTAAATAGACATCAAAAGCGAAACATTACTATAGTTCCAAGAATGTGTACGATAAACATCCGTAGCCAAAAAAAAACATAGCTTCGTATTATATAGGATGATATCCTATCGTTACACTTAGCCAAGTAAAAATCTTAACGTAACCGCCAAATTGCACGGAAATAAAACTAAAATCGATATTTTGCGGCTAATTATAGAAAGGAATGAAATCAAACTTCAACCGAAATAAGCATGCATTAATCTCAAAAAGAAAAAAGTAAATAATAATTTTGTCTAGGCTTGGACAACAACCAGTGTGCGGACAATCAGCAACAGGCCATCGCCGTCTAAACAGCTGCATAACAAATATAATATCACACGCAAATATAGTAATTACATGGTCAGTTTGCGGCACGATATAATCAGAAAATTTGCTTATAGAGTCTAGTGCGACTAATCGAAAAACAACATAAAAATATTACAATCGTAAACATAATGATCATTGAGCATGAGATGCGTGATATCATTAACATTAGTCATCACAAACAACTTCAGCTTTCGTCATCGTTTCTCTGAAATCCGAAATTGAGTGACTCAATCAAACTTTTATAAACAAACTAAAGCATCCACTAAATCACCTGACTGATTCTTGAGCGACTATTTGGTCGTCCATGTGCTTGGCATACTTGTGTGAAATGTTGTTGATTTTCGTACAAAAAGATACGTATACGTCACGTTGTCCGTAGATTTTTGCGGCGAATAAAGCATTGCAAAGCTTATTTCTATTTTGCAAACAGTGGTGCTGGATATGACGTGTACATGCTGGATTGTTTTTATTGGTGGAATACTCGACCAATTGGAGTTTTTGACATATTTGCGTAATCAATTAAATACTAAAGTCTTACGCAAATACTCGTATCTTTTATTCAACGAAAGTAGTAGCGGCAGCGATATGTTATTCCTCGATACGTAGAAAGGTTCACATCCCTTACACCAGAGAGTGCTAGTAGAAGCGCAGCGGAATATTTGTCAGTTCACACTGAGGTGGTATTTTTATCCTGCATTAACATTTATTTAACACCTCCGCCTTTTAGGTAGGTACATATGTATTTCTTTATTTTATATATTTGTTCGGTATTTGTTTTACTGCGAGTAATAATATTGGATATTATTCTCACTTAACATTAATGTTAAATATAAATAAGCTGTGCGATGCCTTATTCGCCGCAAAAAACTACGAACAACGTGACATTACGTATCTTTTTTTTGAAATCAACAGCATTTCACAGATCTCAAGCACAAGTCTTAACAAATTGCTTACATATTATAATACAGCGCGCACCGCTCTGGTGTCTGAGCTCCGTAAAAGTAACCTAATCGAAATTTAAACGTAGGGAAAGGTTTCAAGCCCGCTTGGGCGCGCTCTTCGCTACTCCATTCCTATTCCTATTCCCCAAAAAGTGGGCGCGGCATGTTTCGTAATGTATAACTGTTTTGTACGTTTTTTGAAAAAAATATGGAAAAAACCTTTTTTTAAACGCCCCTAAAAAGTGGGCATGCCAGAATACATTGTATGAAGGAATAACTTAATAACTTTATCTTTATACTTTGCGAAGAAAAGGACTTTCATTTCCAACGATTTCTTTAATAAAGCGGTGTTTTTTTTTATAAGTTGGCGGATTTTTAAGTTTCAGCTTTGTTGGTGGAATTTTCTTCGATATATCTTAAAAATTCTTACACTTGATTATTTCGACCCGCTCGAGAGTATATGTTACAAATTTAAGCTTTCTGGCTCGAGCGTTAAGGCATAATTTTTACCGACGGATGGACGAACATGGCTAGATCAACATTACTATGGATGCTGTTCATGAATATAATAACTACGGGCAATATTAGGGTATGTTACAAACTATGAGTACAAAATAATATCACAAACCAAAAAGAGTAGTCTGAGGATCGGCTGTGGCAAGCCGTGAAACAGCATCGTAACCTCACTGTTGTTGTACCATCAACCTTTCAATGTATATTGACGGAAGCTAGGCCAATGTTAATTGATCAAATCTCGGTCAGTTATCCAATGCGCCTACCTCTAAAACCACTTCGCCAACCTCGCAAGTCATAAAAAAAATACAAATATTTCCAAAATGGAACTTTTTGTTCAGCGAGAAATTCAACTATTCAATAAGCCGAGATAAATAGTCAACTAAAGGCTTGGATCATTAAACAAACACAACCTTATTCATTGGAATTCACTATACACCTCTAAATGGTTGCATAGCTATGCAGTGTATACGATTTTATAAAGCCTTTATACAAAATAAACAAAATATTTGACATTAAAATCCCATACAGGGCCTAAAAACTAGCTTCTCCCACCATTTACTTGTACAAAGTGGAAGGGAACTACGAGTTAAAGCCGAATCCGAAAGGCAAATTCGAGAAACTTCTAATGAAAATTGATACTCTTGGATGTTTGTCAGACGTTCGCAAGATACGAGTAGATTAGTAGTCAAACACACTAACTCTGCGACACTGCGCCCACATATACTGCCACTGCGCCCCTTTACACATCCTTGCATAAAACCTTATCCTAACATCTTCCAACCCATATAAGTAAAAGAAAGCTTCTGTCAGATAAAGTAGGTACATACCAAAAAGAAGAAATCTATTACAACTAAGCTTCCCAAACTCAGCTGTTTGTGAAAAAGCAAATTATAATATTCTGTTTATATTTGGAGATTCGATTGCGTAACATAAGCAAACCAAATATACATAATAGGATTTTCAATACCAATTACGAACAAATGCCACTTTTCTTTAATAAACTAATAAATAAAAAAAAAAACTTCATTAATTGTTCACCAATACCCTACGGCAGCTTTATTACAAGCTAAACACTCCCACACACACTCTAACTTGCCTCTACCACTATAAATAATAACCTGCTGTTTGCACGTCAATTAACTATTTTTCAAATGCAGTTATAAATCTTTGAGAATCCTGCTGAAATACTGAGCATCATTTTAATTCAAAATAAAAAATAATTTTGATTTCTCAGAGCAAAAGAGAGAAGGAGAAAATGCTATTTCGATACCTACAAAAGAATCTCTTCATACAGGCACTAATCAAGCTCCAAACGCGTTCAGCTTATGCAGTGTCTGTACAACGTTGCTTAACTTTGATGAATAAGGTTTTTGCGTTCAAAGCCATTTAAGGGCATGCATACCTTTATGCACTCTTTATAATACGTTTATGAATAAGGCTGTCAAAATAAGTCGAATATTACTCTTTCCTATTTAATAATGGCAAATAAGTCTTTGTTTAGTCACGACTCACAAGACGTTCCCATTTACATACCTATTTCTATCAAACTTTTAACTCCAGCTGAGGTCATTGAATAGTGAAATCAGTCCCTCCACCAAAAACCAATTCGGCTTTGCTCAATTCTATTCTCATATCCAAATGTTTACTTTTAGTTTCGACTGTTTTTGCCCAAAAGCTCTTCTCGCCTTGTACAATTGGAAAGCTTTCATTTTAAACTAAAACACGTACGTCTAATATCGCTTCGCAGCTGCTCTACTTCACAGACTTAGCCATGTCAGAGTGCTTTTTTCCTCGACGAACCGTAGACGTGAAAATTCGTAAACACACCGAAGCACGAGAAACAAAAAAACACACAAAGAAAACACTTGCCAAAAAGGCAAATGAAATCCCGTTTTTTCCGTACCATAAACAAAATTTAAATATCTTAAAACAGTAAATAGTTCCAATCGATAAAAGTCATGTTTTCGGTTATTTTTTGCATCAAATGTGTTAAAAACACACTGAAAAAGTCCTGTGTTGTGACAGGACATCACTTGTGAAAATATTTAAATTTCCCATACGTAAGAAAAGAAAAAAAAAACACCCTAATCACTCGAACAAAGTGTAGTACATAGAAGTACTCTATGAATTAGGCCAATCATTTGGATAACAAAGGGAGAAACGTCTCTCCTTCGCGTCGCTGAGCTGATCACACCATCTACATAGGTGTCGTGGAAACATATAAAAATAATCCTCCGAACACGATAACAATAACCTACACTGGTAATGTTATGTCATGGATATTCTGGCCACTATTCTGCTGCCAACAAAGGACAATGTGTGTAATGGAACGATATCATATCCTTATCGGTTGATGGTGGTGTGTCCTTGAAAAGGTACAAGTACCGACACACCACGAAAGTGTACACACACACATACTAATCCCTCCGTGAAAATTAATAAAACCGTGAGAAATGTATAAAGTTTCAGGATTTGTGTTATAAGCTTTTTTTCTTAATTTTTTTTTCACCGTTGGTGTGTGTTTGTCGCAAAGAAATTGCAATCCTTGTGCCTATAGTGACCAAAACAACGTTTCTTAGCCCTAAGTCGTATTTTATTTTGTAATATTTTGTGAAAAGGTTCGGTAAATATAAACTATTGCCATCCTGTCGAGGTTTCTAAGCAAAATCTGTGCAATCTGCACCAACAAGTGGAGCTGTAGCAGTGGAGGTGGTAGCAGTATCAGCAGGAGCAGACACATCAAGCGATACACCACAATAGCAATGATGGCATCGCATGATGGGGATTCCTATTGCAAAGGAAGTGATGATAATGTAAGTGATTTACATGTTGTTTTAAAGATTTATATCTTCAGACCTATGAATGCAGCTAGGAGGATGTGTGGCCTTGTGGGTGGACAAAGATTCCACTTCCATTTGCATATTATGACACACACAATTTCATTCCGCTTCACGGTTTCTATTCGTTTTTTTTCTCATCATCAAACCCCCGCACCTTTGACCGATTTGGTAAAGAGTTATAATAAACGTTGGCAAAGACCAAAACAATACGCTATACGCAGATGCTGGGGACAAACAATGTTATAGTGTTTTTGGCTTGTCATAGATGTGTCATACTGCAAATGTGAAATGACCTTTCTTGTTGTCTCCTTTTTTTTGTTGTTTGCAGTCTTTAACGATTTCGTGCGCGAGATGAATTCGCATTCTCCTTAAGAGATGCTTCTAATGCACCCATATTTGCATATCATGTTATTCATTTGAATGCATTATTGAACGGTCAGCGTCAAGGACAAACTTGAATGCTTACTTCAAGAATCAATATCTGGGTAGTTTCAGACGAAGAAAACAAAATGAAAATGAGATCATGAAAGCACTTAAACGGAAATGCACTGCTTTTGTTGTTCGCCATAAATTAACGTTGGCTTCTAAAGCGGCGCTGTGTTGTGGAGCTGAGTCATCAACAGTAATGTTAGAATTGACGTAACTAAATTCAAATACAGGGTGGCGCACCAATTTTGCTGCAATAAGAAATTCAAATAACTTTTTTTTAATCAATATATTTTTTTTTATTGTATAGAAAATTAAATTTTATTTTATACACAACTAATTGTTGTTGAAGATGATAGACCGTAAATGACCTACATGCTCATCAACGCAAATGCGGCCTGAAGGGTTGTAGTCGGGTTCGCCTCAATGATTGTTTTAATCGACTGCTTTAATTCAGTTCAATTCCTTTTTCATAACCCCATAAAAAAAAGTCTGGTTAGGTTACCTTGGGGACCAGTGGAGTTTCTGTGTATTAATTTGTTATGAAATTTTCGTTGGAGCTCCGCCATAACCGGTCCGGCTATGTGGGCATCTTGCTGGGACCAAATGCTGTTGAAACGGATACTTCTTCCGCGCAGTTCAGGGTACAAAAAAATCCTTTAACATCTTTAAATAACTGTCCCCATTGACAGTTACTGTTACACCGTTTTCTTCAAAGAAGTATTACCCCACAATGCACCTTGATGAAACTGCGCACCACACAGTTACTCGTTCTCTGTCCTGTACCGTCTCATGGAGTATTTGTGGATTAGATTCACTCTTACGGCAATTTTGCTTATTTACATTGCTGTTCAGGATTGCTTGGATTTGCCTGAATTGACGATGCTACAGCCGCGATTATGTCTTGAAACCGAACGTAGGGATCTCGTGCAATGCTTTCAGATTCGGCAAACATGTTTACCAGCCTCATAATGGTTAACCTACTCAGGGCAGTGCCGCCAAACTCCCGCCTAAATTCCATTTGGACGGTAATGAAGAACTGCAAAGCATGGTACCACTGCACTATCCAAATCCTCTTTTCGGTATCCCAAGCATTCATTTTAATAAATCTAAATAGTAACCTGCCAAATAAAAAAAAATAAGCCGATTACTCACACAGAGAAAAAGGTACCTACTACTACGTTTTGTTTTTGTAGCACGATACGTGCGCCACCCTGTAGCTCGTCGTGGATGCATTTGAATACTTTAGAAGTAGTACAGGCGCGGCAATTCGCTTTGCTCATTTCCACACACATTTTTAATTGTTTTTCTTTGACATTGGCTTTGATGGTCACTGTCAATGACTGAATTTAGACTTTATTTTGTATTTCAGTGGCTAGATCAGTGGCAAAACTACTTTCGTTATGTGAACTAAGAGGAAGGCGATGAATCGCGGCTTCTGCGCAGACTGTGTTCACGTGAATGTTTTTCCCAAGCGATTTCCTATCTCCCTTTTTTAATACGCCAAAATATGTCATCGTGAAGAAAATAGATGTTAGATATATATTGTAGCAATTTTTGCCTATGCAATTAATGTTTTTATAAATTTTGGAGCAATATTGAATCTTAGATGGTGGTCGGCAACTTGTTTAACGAGTTCCTACGTTTACACAAAAATAAACGATGAATCAACCGCAGACTCAAAACTGTGTGTGCGACTGAGCAACTCAACCTCTGTCAGTCTGTTTTCAGCATGTCGATTGTCGTGATTCATTTAGGAACTTAGTCGCATAGGTATAGGTAGGTATAAATTCTGCAGCAAAGCCGGAGTGGGATATGCATATATCTGCCTTGGAATTAACTCGTATCACCTGGTTAGCGCTATAATGGGTTTCCCAAATAGAGTTTGAAATCAATTAATTTTCGCACTCTTCAACTCTCAAACATAAATCATTATTTTTGACAGCAATCATATTGCAAAATGTCAGAGAACGCAGAACACTAATATCAAAGTCAAGGAAAATCCACTTTAGATTACAAAAAAAGTGGAATTTGTGCTCATATCCCTCAACTTTACAGACAAAGCAACTGGACACACATAAATTGGGCGACAAAGCTCGGAATATCTTTCAATTTCACGATCATTTCATATCAATTGGTCTACATTAATATTGTTTGAGGCTGAGGCTAAAGCTATAGGTCGAAGTTCTATGGGCAATGTAATTTCCTTGCAATTTATTCACGATTAACCTGAATACCACATTAAATGGATAAAATGCATGCTAGCAAGAAGGAAAATAAAAACCTAACTTAGTAGCACCCATCTCGGGGGCTTAGCTGTGAAATACTGTCCACAAAGCGGGGTGCTCTCTCCCTTATCGTGGTCCATTGTAGTAAAGTAAGCTTCTGACCATACTTAGCAACGAAGGTTACGCATGCAGACGATATCGCCTTCTTAATCAGATGTTAATTTGCAGAAACAATCTCAGATCACCTCCAGAGAGCTCTGAACATCGGTGCTGGTGCAAACACGTTGACTTTAATATTAACCCTGAGAAAAGCACCATAGTACTCGTAGCTTTCACCAAAAGAAGAAAATTGGGCATATTAAAAAATACAACAGTTTTTGGCGAACTTATAGAGTTTTCAAGTGAAGTGAAATATTAAGTTGGAATCATTGACCAAAAAATCACTTGAAACTCTCATATTAAAAAATTCATAAACAAAGCAAGGATTTCGCTATGAACCGGCAAGAGTCTACTGGCCAAAAACTGCGGTCTAAATGCCAGAATATTACTGTTGATATACGCAGCTTTTGTATATCGGGTGCAATTGGAACAGCACCTACTGCAGCCTTGGTGGTTGATCTAAACCTGCCTTATCTTCACCTATACATAGAGAAATAATCAATGGCAAAGACCTATATACACGCTTATATCAATAGATAAAAGCAACTCCAATTTAATCCACTCCGACAAGGTCCACGAACTCCCTAAGTATGAATTACTAGGATGGGAATAATCTTTACAGACAACTGTCTGAAAATGTACAACTCCAACCACAAGCCTCCCGGAACGAGAGATTCATTTAGGAACAACAGCAAAATAAGACTGGATAAGGCAATGCATCAAGCTACTCAAAACATATGCCAGCACAAACAGATTCACTTAACCCTCTACTGCATGAATTATTATTTAAAGAGAAAAAAAAATAAAATACTTTTTAAATAGCTTCTTTGGGCTGTTTTAAGACATCTTTTATTAAAAAACAGGCCATGTGAAATATATGAAATATATAAAAAAAAGCAGCAAAATATAAAGAAAAAAATATTTATAAACAAAACAGAACAATTCATTTAATAAATAAATAAATGAAACAAAACATAACAATTCATTGTATCATAAAAAAGTAAAATAATGGTTGAAAGTTGTGTGTTTATACGCCATGAAAATTAGAAAAGCAATTTTTTTTTCATTGTAACACAAATAAGCTTTACATTTTTGGCAATGAACGAAAAGTACAGTCGTTTTGACAAATTTGGCGGTTCTTTTTTATTTGTGGGAAATGACCGACGTTGTCGAATCGAACTGATAACAATGGAAAATCTTTATGTTTTTCAGGGCGCTTTCTCTTTGGTTTCAAAGGAGATCCTAGTCTAGATCCAATACAGGGTCGTCCACGTCTTTTCAAAGGTTGCTTTTCAGCTTTACATAAATATTCGAACATTTCTAGTTTAAAATCAAATAAAGGTAAATCATGTTGACGACGCCAAAGAATCCAAGCGTTTACTGTACACAGATCAATCATGTGAAAAAATATTCGCTTATACCATTTCTTGGATCGTAATTGTATGCGATATAAGCCCTACATAGAATCTAGCAAGTCGACACTACCCATAATATTTGTTGTACCTAGACCTCAACAGGTTATGGAGCAGGAATAATTTTATACTCCTTCTCCTTTCTGGAGTAACGGCTCTTATTTATAACTGGATTCATTCCAACATAAGGCGACATTAAAGTTACTATTTTGTTGTCAAACCAGGACACCAAACTCAATTTTACTCCACTGATAGTTGCCACTTTTTCCATCATACTTCCACGTCCTTGCTTCATCAGTTGTTCCTTCGGAATTCTGGAGTTTGGTACTCGGTTGAGTCTTATAGTCAATAGTTTCAAAAGTCCACTTTTCAACGAATAAACCTGCAAATTTGGACTATTATACCCGTTGTCGAAGAAAATCTTGGGATTAGCATTTTCATGAACTGTTGACGTAAGCCTTGTGACAACGTTACCACTGACCCCCAGATTTGGCGCTCCGTCAGGATACTTATTGCTTTGGTGTCCGTTAAATAAATCAAAATCGTAACTTAATCCCGAAATTCCAGTAAGGAGTTGATTTTTATAGCCCCATTTATATGGCTTAGCTGGGTTATATTGCTTCAGTTCATGGTAGCATTTCGTCGGAATAATTTTTTCGTCTACGGCGAGGAACTCTTCTTTTGGAATCAACAGCAAACGTTCCCTTATTTTCTCCAAAAGGGGTCTTACTTTGAAGAGTTTGTCATGTTATTCTGTTCCCAATGTTTTGAAGTTATTCCAGTAATGTCTAGACGATGGAAGTTGACAACAAGACATGAATATCACCATCCCGACGAATTGTTCCATTTCGTTCTTTGTGATCTTGGCGGGCTTTTTTTATTAGATTCCTTTATAATGAAGGCCAACAAATCATCAGAAATTTTTTTTTTTAAAAAGTCTGATGGTGTCTTTAGTTTTTTTTAACATATTATGGAAGCTCGGCCGATCCTGCAAATTTGAAAAGCTCTTCATCGTAATCAGGAATATGTCCCTCTCTCCATGCTACTTGTCCTTTTTTTGTCTTGCTTTTCACGGATTTTGATTTCAACGCTGCAAGAGGCTCATCATCTGAATCTGATTCCGTTTCCTCAACCGTAACGTTGAAACTTCGATCATTGATATGCAATTCTGTCTCCAACTCCACATCTGAATCTCCAGCCAATTTATCATCGCTTCGCGATCCGTCTCCAGCAATGGGATAAAGGAACGATGATCCTCCATAAAAACGACGGCATTCCATTTTTCTAAGCAAAACAGTAACATACTGTATTTCAATCTAAAAACTAAACGATAAAAAAAACGAAAAAACATGTGCACCACAACAAGAGTCAAGTGAACAAAATGTGTAGATTTACAACCCCTTGCTGCATACGAAGCCAAATATGGCTTCTGCAGTTTTACCTCTCAAACGAGCAAGATAATATTTTTTTTTTAATAAAATTTTATTTGTGGCAAAGAGAAATAAGTATCCAATCACAAATATATTTTTATGACCACATAACTCACCGTACACCAAAGTAATAATTTTTCCAAATCAGAAAATTTTTCACGCTTTCGTTTTCAACGACAACAAGCAAACCACTGACCTACAAGCAGGAATATCTTCCCTTTTTTTTGTCGCACTCGCGCGAAAAGTAGCGCCCTGCATTCTCAGAAATGCATAGAAGAGAATTGTGTTGTATAAAGATCTTTTTTTTTGTGAGAATAAGGACTAAAAAAGGAAAAAAGTGAAAAGCCATATTTGGCTTCGTATGCAGTAGAGGGTTAATTTGGGTGCCAGGTCACAGCGGCTTTGACGGCAATGAAAAATCAGGCAAACGAGGATCTGCTATATTATTTATGATGCCAAGACCATTTTGTGGTGTGCCAATTCTATATCAATAAACGGTAAGAAAAAAAAGCACTTCGTTACTGGAAGGAAATCGAAGGTAACAGACGAAGCCCCTTCTACTATCTGTCTACAATACAACTAAAAAAGGAATTTGAAAAAATGGACTTCGTTCTTTTTAATGACCTTAAATGCAGGTCAAAGAGGATCAACTTTCATGTGTGGTAAGTTAAGAGTTCAAGGCCAAAAGTGGACATTAAAGCAAAAACCTCCACCTTTAGGAAATAATGCATATTTATGTGAATGCATTATAAAGTCATATTCAAGTTCATGTGAGCACTTTGCATAATTGCACTTTGGGCAAGTACGACACTTTTCCAACTTTTTTTGGCTGAGTTCAGGAATTGTTAGAAGCGTAATCCCACCATCAAGCATTGGCTTGTAAACGTTTTCCATATTGGGCCATTCATTTGTGCATAGTTTGTCTAAGATCTTAACCTTAATATTTCACTCTGTAAATTACTTCAGTTAGCTTTATTTTTCTAATAAATGTGAGGCATTTGAAATTTAAATTTGGAAATTGGAGCTATCAAAAACACAAGCCCAAGTCTGAAAATAGTTTTTTGAGCTTTTTTGCTCAAATTTCTTTTTTTTATGCAAACAAAACATTAACATACGAGTACATTCTTTCACGACTTTTCGCTTGTATTTCTAAGCATCTTCAGCGGCGTTTAATTAGTTTTTTAACAATGAACGTAGTTTTCTAACAATTTGTTAAGTTTTTCTGAATAATGATTTAAAAAAAATATATAACTTACACTGCTAGATAACCGAATGCCTAAAATAATACGGCTGGACATTTATGAGGGATTAAAGATAAGAGCAAGATCCCCGCTGGCGTCACCGAGGAGTTCGCAATCAAAGACGATTTACACCAGGGAAGCGCCTTAATATTTATAACATTCCTTGATTATCTGCTTGAAGGAAAAGTGGCGGACTCCAACGTGTATCAGTTACTCTTTGCTGAAGATGGAGCCATCCAGGGAAAACTCTGTCATCTTCTGTGATCGAAAAATGTCCCCTAAGCTGAAAGGAAAGCTCTACACCGCAGTTGCGCGCCCGGCGCTCACGTACGGTTCACAATGTTGGACAGCGTATAAAAAGTATGAGGAAAATTAGCGGCAACTGCAACGGCAAGAAGTTCCAAGATCCGAGGAAGCCTTCACGTCAAAGAACCTATCTCGAAAAAAATAGAGCACGGCCGGCTCAGTTGGTACTGTCATATTCAAAGGAGAGATCCTACAAACCCTGTCAAAAAATCAATATCAAACAGCATCGCAATACAAACGCGAAAGAGATGCAGGCCTAAAAGCTCCTGGATCACACAAATGCAGCAACACCAGCATTTGATTGGCCTCAGCGACAAAGTTATTCAAAGTCGGGAGGACTGCTGTTATTTAACGAGGTCGAACCGGCGAACTCCACATGTGGACCAGTGCGGATGCGGTTAAGTGGGAGGGTTATGATCTCTTTAATCTGATCATAGCCTCACCGCCATTAAAAGGACGAAGAAGAATATAACTAACACTGTAGCAACCATCTTTAATACGAGTACATAATCGCTTTTCTTAAACTCACTACTTATTTACTTTTGTCACTTATTCTTAATAATCGCTGAGCAACTATAATTGTTAGTAATTCCAATTTCAACAACATTTATATTTTTTCTCACTATTTGAATTACATAAAATTTACTTGATTAGACGTTATATTTTTACTTAAGGCACTTTTTAAAACTTTAAATCAGATTTCCCGTGTTAACTTAAAAATGCTATTAAAAACACGCAACTGTAAGTCTTCGTACAGAATTAAACGGACGGAGAAATAAAGAAATAATGTTGATTTATTATGATTCACACTGCACCGTTGCAATTCTGGTCCGGGTATAAGAATGCAGCGTGAAGGAACATTTTTGCAGTCTGTTAATAAAACTTGTGAGCACAAAAACCAGAATGTTGGAATCACTCTTTTATTTAAAACATTCTGTTGGATTTGTGTAGACAGGCTGAACAAGCAATTGGTCGCCTGGCTTATTTAAAACTTTCCCGCCGCTCTCCAGTGGAGGGCTGAACAAGCAATAGGTCGCCTGGCTCTGCACATCTTAGCCTACGGGAGTTGCGGAACACCTGCGCCGCTCGACGGGAATCCACATTCACGCTTAAACACTGGTTTTAGTGCATTTTTGGTTTCAAAAAAAATTGAATCTTCCCGGCAAACAAACTTAAGGACAATTTCCAAAGAGATAAACAATTAAATAACATTAAAAAATATTTTAAAGTTAAATTTAAGATCAAAACGATAAACAGAAATATCACAGAATTTCAAAATATATTCAATCATATTGAATTTGTCGTCGATGTCTTCCTTTGTGTTCATGGAACTTGTTCTCCTCTATTGGATTCGTAAAATATATGTCATTTTTCCCCTTCTCTCTTTGCAGTATAAGTATTTTTGACAGCTGAGGTATTTACCGGGACCAGCCGTCCTTTATTTTAGAGAACATGCCTTTCTTTTTACCTTTGATCTGTATTTTTTTTTATTAAAGGACGAGAGTTGTCCTTTATTTTTGGAACTGTCCTTTAAAACATCGAGGAAAATGCGCATGCATCGAGTATTAATTAAAATAATTTATTTCAGTTTTTGCGAACTGGGTTCTACTCCACCAACTGAAAGCTTATTTTCAATAATTAATAATATTTGGACCAGTGACAAAGCACAAAAGAATGTACTTTTTTACGAATGAACAAGAACTCTGATATTATTTTTATTTTGTCGTTTTTTTTTTGTCTCCGGTTGTGTGACACTATATACGTAAAAAAATATCATAAAACAAATTTTATTACAATTTATTTTCCTTTTTCAATATAATAAGTTATAATTTTGTGAAAATTAATTATATTGAAAAAGGAAAATAAATTTTAATAAAATTAGTTTTATGATAATTTTGTACATATATAATTATTTTTATGTTTTTTTTCATCTTACTGACCACTCATAAATCGAATTTAAAACCACCAAGCTCTTAGTTTGAAATGTTTGCTACGTATACACCAAACACTTACACTTAAAACAGATGTACAGCAAAACCCGCGAGTAAGATGATTTTTTTTGTATGTGAAATAACACGTTGCTTACTGCATGTCAATTCGTGTTGCAAGTTGTCTCTATTTCTAGTTTTAATACACATCCAATAGTAGAACAACACAATTCGATACAATTTTTCCATTACATAAATTCAAATTTTGTTCGTCTTATGTTTATGTTGTTAAAGAAAAAATTGGGATTAAGAGGATAAATTCAATTTGTATGCTGCTTTTCCCAATAAGGTCATAAAATTAGAACCCATGGGGTCATTGGTTATGCGTTGGTTATGAGTGGTTTTAATAACACTTACACCTCACCTCTTGCAAAACTGTAACAAATACCCAAAAAAATCAATTGTCATGAGAAAGTTCTCAAATTTGACGTTCGGAGTCGACGTAAAATGTTAGGTCCCTTCCATTTTTGGCAAAAATATGAATTCGCACACCTCAATGGTTAGATTACCTTGGTTTCAGGACCTCATCTCTTATTTTTATTGGTTATTATTTTATTTTTCAAAAAGTCAGGAGCCAGAACATTTGGCTTTCGACGGAAATCACTGTAAAAAGTTGTGTTGACAACAAAAACCTCTGCCAACCTGAATACTTCAATATTGGTATGCTACAGCTTTCAGCTGCTAGGTGCCATCAATGCATTGCCCAGCGTCCAATGCTTACTCTAGTGTACGAGATTACTAAACCAAAAACGCAGTTGAACAACTCGAGCAACATATTTGTTTTTCCAAAATCACAGTCAGCCCTATTCTAAATATTCCCCGGGAATTAGTTTCTCCCGGGAGCTAAATTCTCCTATTACGAATTCCCCGGGAATCTTTCTCCCGGGAGTTTATGTTCGAAAAAAAAATTGAGAGAATTCTGTCAGATTGGTTGAAATTTTTTGACTTTTGACATTTTCAATGAAATTGCGATATTTCTTATTAAAAAAAACTGTGGTACAAAAAAAAACGGCAAATGCATACATTGCAAGCGAATATTGGTGGAAGAAGTACCTATAAGTGAAATTAGTTAAATAAACGCTGATTTAAGTGCAGTTTCAGCTTTTTGCCAAAACAACCCAATTTCTTCTTTTGTTTTTTTGTGGAAACCATACGCAATATCGCGGTGTTCTTCCATTAAATTTAGGAGCATTTGAAGCTGAAACCTGTTTGTTGTTTTAGACCTAAATAAATTTCACTTATATTCCATTTTCGTATGTAGAAATTAAAAAAACTTACATTTTTCCATAAACTCCCGAGCAAATATTTGGGGAAGAGAAACGCGGGAAATGTATTCAAATTCTCCCCTTTTTTTCTATTTAGAAGGCCAACTTTTTCCCGCAATTTTTTTCCTCTTATTCGAAGTTTGTTTAGCATAAGGGAAAAGGGAAAAGGGAACAAATTCCCCGGGAGTTGTTATTAGGCGTTTTTCTTTTTTAGCTCCGAGCGGGGCACTGAGCTGTCAAAAAAAGAACTGTGTTACTTTTTTAGCTCGGAGCGCTCTGAGCACAAAATTTGCATTTCTTTTTTATCTCTGAGCTAGCTCAGGGATCGATTCATGAGCTCGATTAAAAATAACCGAGCACATCGAGCGAAAAGCTGAGCGCGGCTGACTTCATTAATTTTTTGTAAACGACAGCAAAAAAAACAAAATTCAAAAATTAAAACAACGGAAATGGCGGACGAATGTTTGCTCTCCCAGTGAAGTTAAAGAAAAAAAAAAGTTTTGAGGAGAATAATATAATTATTTTTGATATTTTTTATTGCAGGGGTGAAGTGAAAAAAAAAATTATCTAATGACAGTTCAGTGCTCTATTCTGTTTCTCAATTAGCTCGGAGCGCTCAGGTTACGTTCAGCTCGGAGCGAGCTCTGTTCGCTCGGGCCCCGCTCAGTTCCCCGCTCGGGGCTAAAAATGAAAAACGCATAATGGCGAATTTGTATGGAGGCGGCGGGCGACTAGTTTTGCGCGAATATTTCGTAAAAAGTTTCTAACAAAGCGAATTTAAAAAAAAAATCACAATTAAGAAGGAGAAGGAAGGTATCCAAATATTATTTTTGAACACTAAAAACTTAACAATATAGAAGACTTGTGTACAAAGAATAAAAGTGAAAGCGTTTATCACAAACAATCACAATGATTTTTCCATACGATTTGTGCAATTTTTTTTAAATTGTATCATTCAATTTGTTTCTGATGTTTAAGAAAGGGCACTTCAGAAAGAGATAGCTTTGCGAAGTGATTTTCTTTTTTAGCTCCGAGCGGGGCACAGAACTTGTCAAAAAAAGAACTATGTTACTTTTTTAGCTCGGAGCGCTCTGAGCACAAAATTTGTATTTCTTTTTTATCTCTGAGCTAGCTCAGGGCTCGCTCGATGAGCTCGATTGAAAATGACCGAGCACATCTAGCGAAAAGCTGAGCGCGGCTGACTTTATTCATTATTTTGTGCTTTTTCCATAGTTTATTTACTAGAAATTATAATTTAAATGGAACAATCCTTGGCAAACACCAATTTCAGAAGCAATCCTGACTATTTTGAAAATTAATAGAAAAAAAATTATCTAATGACAGTTCAGTGCCCAATTCTGTTTCTTAATTAGCTCGGAGCGCTCAGGTTATGTTCAGCTCGGAGCGAGCTCTGATCGCTCGGGCCCCGCTCTGTTCCCCGCTCGGGGCTAAAAAAGAAAAACGCCTATTGAGAATCGGGCTGAGTGTGTACTAGGTGTACGAAGCTATACAACAGTTGAATGAGCTGATCACGAGGCTTCCAACGCGTTCAACATGAACATGTTCAATTTTTAACTGAATTGTTTGCTTAGCGCATGCAACATGAGTTTTGTCCAATAGTTTACGAGACTATACATTTGTTTATTCAATTATGAATAAGGAATTGGCGTAGTTGGTTGAAGAAGTGATGATCTGCATTATAATCGTACAATTATCATTAGTGATAATAAATTACGGCTAATTTTCTTACCTCATGTCATAAAGGTATCAACAATAATCAATTTGTATTCCACAAATAATTCAATCAAACAATTTGATGAAAATCAATATCATCGCCACTTTCACCCTAAATTGCCCATGCTAAAGAGCTCACATATTTAGCTTTATGTCTGCCTTTTTCTCAAACGGTGACTATTCTACATAGTTCACTCCTAATGAGGTTAATTAATAGAACTCCCAAATTCTCCTGTTGGAGTTGTTCTTCCGATGCAGTTTTTCAGACTCCCCACAGTGGGGCCTAATTAAATGTAGAACCAGCTTAATAGATTGTTGATAGAGCATAACGGTTTGCACGCGTCTGCTGCCATCTGGGTCTCCGTATTCACACAAAGTGCATTCATTATATGGAATGGCTTTTGGTGTGAAAGGGCCCTCTGACCTATTTGCAGGGAATTCAATTTATTCTATACGGAGCAGCGACCAGCAACCGGGTGCTCATTTTGAAAAGCTCTGGTGGGCTTGTGCGCTTTTCAAGGGTATCCCCTATGCTGTCCTAATTAAGTATTTCGTGTCTATTGTAACAAATTAAAGAATGGAATTTTTCGTTTCTCTGTTCACCCAACGAATTATTTTATTTAAGGTTGTTTTTTTGTGCTCGTACTTCGGACTTACTACTTGGAAGGTTGATGATCAAATACATAAGCTGCGGCAGGTGAATTGTTTTCCCATTGCGGAACGGATTAGCTAATTCGAAAATTACTATGGCATCTCGAACGGCGTACTGCACATATCGCATTGAGATTCAATTCAACAAAATGTTTGTTTACCTGCCGATAAAGGTAAGAGAGTGACTTACATTGATGCAAGTATGGGGCACTGTGCAAAAACATTTCTCTTGCTGATTGTCTGTTGGCAATCCAAGCATAGGTAGTTCCTATGTTATTTATTTAACTGCGACTAAGTTGATATCTAAATTGATAACTCACAGAATTTTCTATTCAAAACAATCCTTGTTAGTACGGAATGTAGTTACATATTTGAGACAGTCGTCAGCTGCATTAATGAACACGCGATGCTTCGTACCACATGAGGTCGTCGCAATAATTCGATTATGGAAGTCGAAATAATGGCACACGACCGAATTGCTTAATTGGTGGCTTGACACCAATTATGTGCCAGAATGCCGCACTTAAAAGTATGGACCAAAAGCGCGTGGAAATAGCTTTGTGGTGGTAAAATAATTTTCTTGACAGGAATACTTCATGAGTCATGTTTAACTTTTCAGCAAAGTTTAATTAATTTACTGTGTGCGTGATGTAGATACCCATTAACTTAACACGTTAGGGTTAATACTGACATTCAGTTTTAATAACTGACTCGTCATACTATAAAAAACAAAAAAAAAATAACTCAGAAACAGCTACGTTAAGACGCAAAACGGATTTAAATGCGTTTCAAAGCAGACTTTTCACATTTTAATTTGGATTAAATTCAATATCTTAATATCTTAATAATATCTGCACTGCGCACTATCTACTCCATAATAAAATTGAAGAAGTCACATGACAGCACATCTCCGCATCCGGTACAAGTTTGGAAAAGTTCGGAAGAACTATTTCAAAGTTGTAAATGTTCAGGATAATACTGCAAGTGTCGGCGAATACCAGCCCTACTCATTTTCTTGCTCCTTGTGATCGTGATCACTTTCTAAAACACAAAAATACATTTTAATTGCATTTATATCGTGTGACTGTTTGGCCTTATTTACCTAAAATCTAACTTTAAATATAATTACAAGTTTTGCGGCAACTATATAAACGTAACCTTATCGACACGAGTATATCTATATGTTGGGACACGTAAAACAAATTCTAAATAAAGATTCTTTCGCATGGTTCAACCTATAATTTCTACTGGTGTAACAATAATTGTAATGAACGGATGCCAGCAAGCAAGCACAAGGGCAAGCACTCCTTAAAAACATGTACTGAAATCCACGCCCAGTTTTTTTCACATATCCCCTTCCTGACCGCAGACTTCAATTGATTTTTTAGGTCTATTATAGCACAACTACTGAAAAGCTTACATTTTGAATTGAGCGACACTGGTTGTTACGAAAAATCGCACAAAAGATGACGAGTGTTTGTCTTCGTCCTTGAATTTGCCTTCATTTACATTTTAATTCTTTACTTGCTGACCCGCCCGGGTTTGCTCGTGTGTTTTTTATTTATCTGTCAACTTTATGTTGGTGCATCACTTTTATCCTATTTGGTGCTCCTAATCCTTTCCTATTCAATAAAAAAATAATTAAATCCGTTAAGACGTTTGTTGTATAAGAATTTGCAGTGGAACTTTTTATTGTGCATCTTACTCCCTCCGTTGCTGCGTGATTTTCAACTGACAGTTATATGGAATATACGCATTCTATAGAATGTGGCCCGTAACCAACGTATATATCAGCGTCGACGGATAAAGTAGGTTTGCTTTCAACTTTTCTGTCCGTTGAAGTCTTCACAAATTCAGACATTTAAGTTAAAATATATTTTCGCATTGCCATGAAGCGCATTGCAAAACTGAAAGAGTCACATTCATTGGTCGAAACATTGGAGAAGTGAGATAAAACTGTCATTGCTGATGGACAAATGGTTTAGTATACCATGGTCTAACTGCAGCTCGACCGCTGATCGGTTAAAATTGGTAAAAGTGT
This sequence comes from Portevinia maculata, assembly GCA_949715645.1. Lineage (NCBI taxonomy): Eukaryota > Metazoa > Arthropoda > Insecta > Diptera > Syrphidae > Portevinia > Portevinia maculata. The sequence continues at coordinate 63,565,689 of OX454525.1, read as the reverse complement.
AGGACTGTTTTCTGTTTTTGACATTGCGGTAAGAGAGTTTGATGAGAAAATTCATAAATTGTACAGTACAGAAATGTCTTAAGATCTAAAGCAGTTGGGTCATTCAGTCGTACTAAGGTTATTATGGGCTACCCTAAAGGCATACGTAGCCCGGTCAATGTGTTTTCGGATGTCAAAATTGACGACGGATTCTGTGGGAATGTTCCTTACGTTAAATGCGTTAACGCTGGCGGATGCGGCGACGCAATGGATCGACGGATTCGCTTGGTTGTGTCCTTTTTTATATTATTAGGTCATTATGGGTAAAAATCAGATAACAGGTGTGATGATGGTACCCCTCAGGCGTACTTCGCACACATTCCGAGGGGCAAACATCGACTCTTAACATATGGTTGCGGCTAAATTAAGAGCTCGGCTGCACGACAAAGAAAAAAGAACGTCCGTGACGAGAAACTGCAGAGAAAAGCCCGTAGTATTATAATGAATGCGTATCCGGAACAGTTACAGAAGATCAAGGTTAGGTTAGGTTAGGTTGACGTGGCTGTCAGCTAAGGCCGACACACTTAGACCAATATTAGATCCATTGTGGTACCACACAGATCTGGGGATTCCCTCACTGCTCGTTGAACCAATAGGAGCTTCTTATGAAGCGCGAAAGACTTCTAACGCCAGTGTTGGCTAAGTCGTTTGTATCATTAAATAAGAAGTCCCCTAGATGGAGATTTCTTTTGTGGGAGAGCGCAGGACATGTGCAGAGAAGGTGAAGTATAGTCTCCTCCTCCTCCTCGTCCATGCAGCTTCTGCAGAAGTCGTTTGAGTGCACGCCAAGTCTGGAGGCGTGCCTGCCTATTAAGCAGTGTCCTGTGATAACACCTATAGTCGAGCTAATATGCAGTCGGTTTAATGAGATTAGACACTTAGAGCGTCGCAGATCCAGCTTTGGCCAGATTTGCTTAGTCGCTGGACAAGTATTGCTACATGTCCACCTAAGGTTTGATCTCTCGATTGCTGATAGCTTGAACAAGAGCTTGCATATAGCGATTTGTATTCCTAAAGAACCTTTATCAGGTAAAAGAGGTAAAGTGGTTCCTTTTTTGGCGAGATTGTCTGCCCTACAGTTACCTGGAATGTCTCTATGTCCCGTCACCCAACAGAGGTGAATGTTGAACTGCTCTGCCATCTCCGAAAGAGATGAGCGGCAATCTTGGGCTACGATGGAATTTGAAGAGACTGAGTCCAGGGACTTAATCGCTGCCTGACTATCCGAGAAGATACGGATATCCTTTGAGGATATCACATTCCTCTTTAGCCACGACAGGGCTTCTTTTATCTCTAAAATTTCCGCCTGGAACACGCTACAATAATCCAGAAGACGGAAAGAGAGGCTAAGATTTAGCTTTTCTGAGAAAACGCCCCCACCTACCCCATCGCTGGTTTTAGATCCGTCGGTGTAGAACAGAAGATCAAACTTCTTGCCTATCCTTCTATTCTTTCATGCAGTAAGTAGCACCTAAAAACAGGCAATGAATCATTTGCGTGGTGCTGATAGCAGCGACAAACAAAAAAATGCCTGCGCTGTGTTACATTAGGGGGCTGTATCAATAACAGGAAAAAGAAATCCATTTAGCGCACGCCAATTAAAAAAAAAAAAAAAAAAAAAAAAAAAGTTTCAGAAGATGCGCATATATGAAAACGCTGAAGCGCAAAACCAAGAACGCCTTTTTAAACATATGTATCCGAATACATATCATACATTATGCGTGTAGCAATTATTAACATTTATTTTATTCTCCATCTCTGCATTAGTTTTAGAATCGTAAAAGTAAACATGGCGCCATGGCGCTTTTAGAACACGCATAAAATAGGAATATCTTTGCAGAGCACACACATTTTACGTAAATGGCAAAAATATAAAGCGTACAAAATTCTTTTGAATATTCACTGCCAACTTTATCCAATATTTATTACATATTTTTATATTCTTCTTTTACTTAAAATGTTTAAAATTCCTTATAGTAAAATCCAAACAAAATATGTACGTGAAAACGACAACTAAATAGCTGTCACATGAAATCGATTGCAAAAAGCGATTGTCAATTTGATTATCGCCTTACATGGAGCAATGCGGGTGGCATTGGTGCGATGGTAAAAACTCTACAAAAGCACCAAACGTCTTTGCTATCCTCCTATTCTTTCGAATAGTAAATAGCACCTAAAATCATGCAATGCAGTACCTCATTGCTACGTGCTGCTTTCTGTTCAACAAAAAATACCTGCGCTGTGTTATAAGGGTCTAAAAACAAAAATCCCTTTAGCGTAAGTAAATTATAAAAAAAAATGCGATGATTTTGATTGTCAAATCCCCTTAGCCGATTCCACCATTGGCTCAGGCAAATGCAACAACACCAGCATTGCATTGACTTCAGTGACGAAGGGATTCAAAATCGGGTGGCTTGCATATACTTATTGAGATTAAATCGGCGAACCCCCACAGGCGGACAAGTAGGGTGCAGTTAAGTGTACGGGTTATGATCCCTTTAGTTCGGATCATAACCTCGTCGTTAAGGAAAGTTAAGATTCTTACTGCTGTTTTAAATCAAAATAAAACGTTAAACCTACTACACAAGTGTTGGTTCGGTATCATAAAGAAATCTAATTAAAAAAACATGACAAACGTAAATGGTTAGAGAAGCAAAAGGTTTTACACCTGTATTTGCCGTTAATGCCTAATATTTTACGTTATAACACAGTCGGTTGGTTTAGGTATCTGTTAAAGTGCATTTAAAAAAAAACAATGCGTTTTGTAAAGTTTTTCGGTTGCGGAAAATGAAAGGAAGTTGAGATATCAATTGGGAAGTAGGAAAGCGATTGATGTACCGAGGGGATAGGGTAATGTTAATGTTGGTAAAGCTTGAAAATGTGATTTACAAAGCAAACTAAAATTATATATTTTATCGAACCTTTTTATGAGGAAAATAAACGCAGCCGAATCCCGCTAAGTCGAATATACACGCGAGCTGAAAACAAGTTTGTGTTAAAGGGATTTCGACTTAGGGGAGGTTTTTCTTAGCGGCATTCGAATGTACCAAACCATCGCAGATGCTAAATTGACAGGCGTTGCTATTCTTTTTAATGTACAGCACATCATTAAATCTTTGTTGCTTCATTTTCAGATGCAAATGCAAGATTCAGTTTCTCATGCTGATTCACCCGTATTATCGCCTGACATATGAGCCAGTTATAGACAAACATCTTCATATATATATTTTATTATTGTGCCCACGGCGAATCCTACAGGCTTAACAGTAGGGTACCAGTAGATGCAGAGAAGTTGGAGGGTTATGATCCCATCATGACCTCGTCGTTAAAAAAAGAAAAGACATAATGTGCCTAGCTGCGCTCTTTTTATAATCGTGAATCAATATTTCAATATTAGAAAACATTCATAGTGCCTACTGCCTATACTATAACACGTTACTTCACTAACTGTTGATCCCTTAATTCGCGTTACACATAGCCAATTCTTGGTTATTGTTTGGTACTTTGCCAATAAACCCACTTTCACATGTCCTGAACCTGAATATGTAGTTATCGCTGCCAAACACGAAGAGATCAATACAACTTCCGCATGCAGTTTATGACACCTAAGTTTTATTTGCTTATAGGAACTTCATGTTCCAACACCGATATAATATGCTTACGTTTGTCACTCAGCTTTCAAAGTAACCTTGTTCTTGGCGATCCTCCATCGTCCCAGTCCTTTTCAACGATTCTAAGGGGCAAATCATAATTATTGAGGTTAATGTGTAAATATTTTGATATCATAAATCACAATGAACAAAACAACAATGAAGGGGACAACCATCGCTATGAAACAAACAACAGGCAAACAGTCGCCATCGTCAGGTGTCCTTTTCATCGTTCTCCCTGCTGCGATTCTACGAATACAGGACGGCTGTGAAATTAACTCTCCATCTCAACGAAGTACCTCTTCAAAGGAAAAATTGATGGGGGTGGTTGTCAGAATATATAATGGCTTCCTGAAAGAAAAGAAGCCATTATTTTTATTGCTTCATAGTTACAGTTTTCCATCCAAGCGCATGCATAAATAAATACCGTATTATAATATTAGCATAAGAGCTTTCACATGACATAACAAGTATTTTGTATAATGTAAATAAAAATACCAAGGACACGGATTGTAGAAAGTGTTTTTTTTTTTTGTTGTCTTGTTGCTCCTTTATTGCGAGCAACAGTTGTGGTTTTTGTATACCTATGTACCATTTCCATGCATGCTTTTCTGTGTTTCCGTTCATTTTAGATAATAACATTCCTGTGCTGTGCCGCATGGGAAAAATTATGAGATTCTATGCAAGTTATTCCGTTTTGCATTTTTCTTCGCGTCATCAGGTCCCATTACTTTGCGAAAAAGTGCTAGGGGAGGGAGACACTCGGAATAATTTAATAATGAAATTGCTAGGAAGTCGCAGTGAAACGTGTTTTGATTCATTTAATTTTTTTAAATTCTCCATACAACTATTAGGATAATTGTATGGATAAGTTTTGCAATTAGGTCTTGAGAATTTAGAATGCATGTTGCAACTTGAAACGTGCCGAAATGAGGGTCACTGACATAAACACATAACATTTTTTTAAAAGTTAGCATTTTGCCTAAAATCTGGCATTCTACATTTTGGCAAAAAAGTTACTCAGGTAAAAAGCACTACTACTGATCTAATATTATCTAAATTGTTTACAATGACGCTAAAGAAAAGCCATGCTCTCCCACAGGGTCGCAAATTTTGAAAAACATACGTCTCTTTGTCTCTATTGCGACGATATGGACTCGTATATATGTATAGTATTAGGCGTAATTTAATTGGAACTTATATCAAGCTCAGCAATGAAAGTCCCAATAAAACGCTATGTTCAGTTTAACTGACCTCTAATTAAAATGTCAAATTAGGAATACATTTGGAATCATACTCCTACTCAACTACAGGTGGCTTTGCTTCCATTTTTTTTGTAAAGCATGTGATTTTCGGTGAAATTCAAATATATTTTTAGACGCATGTATTTTTAGGAAAGCAGGTCTCGAATTTATTATTCCCGTAGGTACAATTTATTAATTTCTACCTTCCAAATAAATTATCCTTTCTACTATTTATGAACTGCGAGCGAATGAGTGTGAATGGTTGCGGGGTAGTAAATTAATTGAATCTCCACTCCTAAGCTTAGAATTTGAAACCAAGGTTCGGGCACCCACTTTCATTCCAGACTTAAAAAACATGTGTATTGCGTTAGGCCAGTTTTTAAGTGAGAGACAATCCTAATTTCGGGCGCACTGGCTCAATGTATAGTGTGTCGCACTACATAGCGAAAGGTCCCCGGTTCAATTCCCGCCGGGGCCAAGTAACATCTTGAGTTTTTTTCCACTGCCCCACCTCTTGCAAACGTCTGACAAACATCCAAGAGTATCAACTGTCATGAGAAGCTTCTCAAATTTGCCGCTCGGATTCGGCATAAAATTGTAGGTCCCTTCCACTTCGCAATGAAAGTGGTTGGAGAAGCTAGGTTTTAGGCCCTCTATTCTATGGGCCGTTAATGCCTAATATTTATTTTTTGTTAATCCTAGTTTCGTGATTATACTATAATTACCATAAAAAAGAACAGTCTATTTGTATTCTCTGGGTTAACTCAACAATTTTGATCACCGATTTTACTTGCGAAGGTGTAAGCTTTCAATATTTTGGAACTTATACATAAAAAATAAAACAACTTAATAAGTTCGTTATTTGTATTCAATGTTCTTTCCTTTTCTGCAATGATAACTAAATTGTCAGTGTAGAATACACAAATTTCGATAGTTTGAACGGAGGTGGCAGTGATGCCAAGTTAATGATCAAACCCGAATCTTTTTTGCAATTTTTTTTTTTAAATAATATTTGATTTACATGCTCTATAGAATGTAAGGATCACAAATATTTAATTTTTTTGTTTCCACCCCCTTCGTAGCCCAAGATATAGGGTATGACATATATATGGTCACACTGGGCATGATTAACAGAAAATATATTTGTAGGGGAGGGTGGGGTTAAAAGTAACAGGGGTAAGAAGTAACAGCTAAAAAAGACGGGGTCCCTCTTGATATTAAGAATCGCGTAAAAGAGAAAAATCTTCATTTTTTCCATATCTATCGTCACATTTGCTTCAGTTGCAGATTGGACGTCAGCAGGAGATGTTGTAATAGTAGTGCACAAAAAAAGCAGGTTTGTAACTTTTTTTTTTCATTTTATTTTTGGTCTACATTCTTACAATAAAAAGATATAGTGCTTAGTATTTTTTTGTTGTGTGCATTTGTGTTTTGGCTAGAATTGTGTGTATATGTTATGTGTATGTGAATTTCGTTTTTTTTTCAAATTTGTTTTCTGTGTTAAATTTCACGCTGGGGAAAGTTGTAACATTTTTCTGGGGCAAGTTGTCACATGTAAAAACCTACCCCATACATTTTTTTTCGAAATGATATTTGTGAACAAGAAAGATCAAGAACGGGTTTTGTGTTTGTTTTTTTGTTTTGTCTGTTGTTTTATTCGTACTTTGGCTGTTCGACAGATGTTGGATGAGAAATATATATGTAAAAACAACTAATATGTACATTGCGCCGCACCGTTCGAGGATACATGCACATATTAGGTTGTTTCATTGTATGGTGAACTATTTGTTGATGTTGATGCTATCCACCGTTGTTGTTTGGTTTCGTTGTTTTGCTTTCGGTTATAACTTATTATTTATAACATACCTACTTATACACACATAGAACAACCAAAATCAAACTATTTTAGTTTTTTTTTATAGTGTGATGTTTGAATATCTTTTTTTTTATTATTTTCTAGCATGAGAAATTATAAGAAAAAAAGTGAACGAGGAACGGTATCAAAGGATACGTTCGAGAAGGCTGTGTCTGTACTTAAAGAAAATAAAAACAGAACCGTACGTCGCGTTGCAAGGGACTTCGGACTGTGTCATGTTACGTTGTCCAGGTATTTGAAGAAGGTACAGGCAGGTGAAAGCTCGATCCGAATCGGTTGGGCAAAACATAAACAAGTGTTCAATGATGAGCAAGAAAAAAGCCTTGTAGAGTATCTGATTAATTGCAGCAACATTTATTTTGGACTCACACCAAAAGACACCAGAAAACTTGCTTACGAATGTGGGGTTCAATATAAAATAACTATGCCCAATTCATGGTTGACAAATAAGGAAGCTGGACCTGATTGGTTAAGTTCCTTTTTAAAGCGGAATCCTAATCTTTCTATAAGATCACCGGAAGCAACCAGTCTCAGCAGAGCGACGTCATTTAATCCAACAAATGTGAAATTATTCTTCTCTAAACTAACATCGCTTTTTGATAAATGGAAATTCACCCCTTCGCGGATTTACAACTGTGATGAAACAGGTGTAACTACAGTGCAAAAGCCTCGAAAGGTTTTAGCTAAGAAGGGGTCGAAGCAAGTTGGATCCCTAACATCAGCGGAAAGGGGCACATTGGTTACTGTTTGCGTCGCAGTTAGTGCTTCGGGAAATTCGATCCCACCGATGTTTGTGTTTCCAAGGATCAAATATAGAGAGTATTTTGTTCGCGATGGACCTCCGGAATGTATTGGAGCTGGAAACTCTTCAGGATGGATGACGAATGTAGAGTTTAACATCTTCATGGATCATTTTATCCGATACACCAAACCATCTATATCTGACCCAGTTCTTCTTTTACTTGACAATCATAGTTCACATCTGGATTTTGGAGTTGTTGAAAAGGCTAAAAATAATGGGGTTGTCATGTTATCTTTTCCACCGCACTGTTCCCATAGACTACAACCGTTAGATGTAGGGGTTTATGGGCCCTTTAAAAGTTATTGCGCAAATGCACAAGATGCATGGATGAGGAACAACCCGGGAAAAACCATGACAATCCACGACATCCCATCAATCGTAAGTAAGGCTCTGCCTTTAGCAATCAATCCGATTAGTGTAAGAAATGGATTTAAAAAAACCGGAATTGTTCCTCTGAATGAGAACATTTTTGAAGAGCACGATTTCCTATCAGCTTTTGTCACCGATCGTCCGAATCCAGATGATCCAGATCCATTAATTGAAAATGCTGTCGACGAAATGCCATTGCTTTTGGAAGAATCTACACCAACACAACAAAACGAAATAATAATTTCTTCTGACCAACCCACAACCGATAGACAAGGCCCTCAGCCAACTCCCTTGACTCCCCCACCTTACTGCTCACCGGGGCCATCGGGATTACAACGAGTTTCTTTTAACCCAGCGGAAATCAGGCCTTATCCAAAGGCCCAACCCAGAAAAAAAATAATTTCGAGAAGGTCAAGAAAGTCTGCCATTTTGACTGATACCCCGGAAAAACAAGCACTTCTTGAAGAAAGAAACAAAACCTTGGCCAAAAAGGGAGCAACTGCAAGACCCAAGCAAAAAAAGCAAGTGAAGAAAAAAGTCTTAGCCTCTTCATCCGAAGAAGAAGATGAGCAATATTTATGCCTCATTTGTTGTGCACCATTTTCTCAGAGTTTGCCTGGGGAAAAATGGGTTCAGTGCATATTATGCAAGAAGTGGGCACACACCAAGTGCACAAAAGGATCCGTTCTCTTATATGTTTGCATAAACTGTGACTCAGATGAAGATTCCTCCTAATTTGTATTTACTAACTTATTTAACTTTTTTCTTCCAAAATGAATTGTGATTTTTTGTTTTTATTATTATTATTTATTTTGTATTGCAACAAAGGCTGTTTGTTTTTAAAACAACTAATATAAAATCATTTATAGAATAAGTACTTTGTTATTAAATGAAGAGTTAAGTTTTTTTTATGTTTTACTATTACTTATTGAAAATAAATACATATAAAAATTAAAGGTATTACTCTTATTTGAAAATCTTGGTACAACCTACCCCGGTACGTGTTACACTTTGCCCCATATACGGGGTAAGTTGAAACAACACGATTTTTTTTTTTGTAAGCTTTATCGAAACACATTACTGTTAGGTATTGCAGAAATTGTTTAATGGATCTTGTAGCTAAAACATGGCTCTTTAATTTAAAAATTGTTTGGTTGATTTAGTTTCAATGTTGTAGCAGGACCATCGATTTTAGTAAAAAGTGTTACTTTTGGCCCCACCCTCCCCTACGTGGAAAATAAAACATCTTCAAAATTTATTTTTTTATTATTCCACTTCCATATGGAAACTTTCTAAACATTTTATGCACAGTCCGATATTGCACTTATAACACTCAGTGCGTCCAACCGAGGCGAGGAATGCAGCGTTTTTCAGCTGTCTCCTCCGCATACCTCTTTCCTGTGAAATGAATTTCTTATATTTTAGGTTTGAATTTAAATACTATTGTATTAATATGCATTGAAGAATTGTGAACTTATAATGAATTCCAATGCAATTTATAATAAATAAATAGATAAATAACAAAATTAAACTTACGAGGCCCAACCGTTTTCGGTTTTTCTCAAAAGCGTTTGCAGTAATAAATTGCAATATTTCGCCTAAACTACAACTGCGGCATATCAGGATAAACTGCATGGTGTAATTGCCAAGCATTTTGAATAGTAGTATCGACCAACCAAGTGAAAATGCTGTTCCACCACTTATTTCCTCGAATCCCAATTCGGTATAGGCTAATATTATGATCCATGCTGTATTCACCTGCAACACGCGGACGCGGAATGCTTTTTCCTCACTGAAATAACGCTGCGTATTCGAAATTGGATGTATTCCGTAAGAAGTCGACGTAATATTCACCACAGCATTATCGCTCCACTTGGTTAGCACAATATTGGTCTTCTTCATCCTGATCGATTTAGAAAACCCTCTAGGCATCTTCTTCAGGTTTTTTTGTTTTCGATTGGGCAACTTTTGGGGATTCGATTCTCTCGAATCGTTCCTGTTGCTGAATAGCCCCGACACTTCAAATATGCCAGCAGTGGAGAAGATGTAAAGTGTTTGTCAAAATAAAAGCAAAAGAGCAAGCTTTGGATTTCCGGCGAAAAGTCGTCTATCATATTTACAAGTGGTGGGTGCTACGCATTTGCCGAATTTTTAATTATAACTTCCATTTGATCTTGGGTTTTTGCCTCGATATATTTCAAAATTGACTAAATAGCCGGATGTAGTGCACAGATACCAAACTTTGTAGCAGAATCGTAATGGCTTGCCTTTAATAAATTGCTTGCATACATGGTGTCCAAAAGGTGAGATCATGCTGTCATCAAACGATAACTGGTTCTGGATGAAAATATTTGATCATATTTGCTTTCAAATGGTCAGTCAACGGCCGCAATTTCCACATTTTATCACAATCGTTCACCTTTTTTCCACTATCTTCAAAATGCAGAAACTGCGAGAGTTGTTGGAACCTATTTCTTCGCATAGCAGAATACATTATTTTGTTGCACATATCATTATCGGCATTCCAAAAAGATCTAAAGCTGTTGCAACCATTATACCATTAAGTTAAATCTAGATGGATCTTAATCCATAGCAAACTATGTAACTCTGTTCTAACTGAGCTGAGCACTGAAGAGTTGGCCCTAAGTTTGTTTTTTTCTAAGCAATTATAGTCGCCCCAACTTTCCTTGCCGATGGCCCCGATTACGGTTGTCGATTACCAATCGAAGCGACATTTATGGATTGTATCGATTGGCTGCAATGATTGGTATTGTGTAGTAGTATAGTCAATCGAACGAGCAATGCTGTATTTTTAAACGATATCTAAGAATTAATATCTAAAAGTAAGCAACACTTTTAAGAATTCAAACTGGACAATTGTAGGTAGGAATGTAATAATTTGACATAACTCAAATTGAGTTGAAATTATTAAAAGTGTTGCCTACTTTTAAATGTTAATCATGTTAAATCAACAGACTATTGTGAATATTTTAATACATAACGCCTCGAACAGAAATTTACAATCGACAGCAAACGTTTGTGAAATAGAAAAATGCCGACCACAATCGAAACAGAGAAATCGACGACGTCGATCGAAAAAAGTGGTTCATCGATCAAGAAATCAACAATCGAAATCGGGGAAAATGACTGAAACTTCGAACGTGAGTGATAGAAACCGGAAGCACCGTCACAAGGCTGTTGAATATTTACAATTTTTAACAACGAACATTTTATGTTGAATGTTTCGGAATATGTCTGTCTGTTGCTTTATTGTAAAAACGCATACAAATGCATGTTGTTTTTGTTTAAAATTTAAGAAAGTTGAAAATGTGAACATTTGAGAATAAAACAGAGTAATATTATATATTGGTCTTCTGTTTACAATAAGATTACACCATCAAATAGCAGTTCGCACATAGGCTATTTGTTTTTTGTTCTTTGCAAATATACGGCATTTATTCTGCACAGAAATCTTAGTGCCTAAAATTTAAATAAGCATTGAACTTTCGCACACGAAAACAAAACCAACCCACATTTTTCACTCAGAATAAAATTATTGTTGCATGCGGGTAACGCCCTTTAGTTTGGGTATATTTTTTCACGTTTTGTGCAAAATTCAATCAGTCAGTGCCCATCGATTTTGGGTTTTGGGAACGATGAACATGTCATATGGGTTCTTTTTTTGTTGACTCAAGATAACTTGAAGATTAGTGGATTTAGTTTGAAATGGACTTGTTTGGCGGCTAAGCTATAATCACGATTAAAGGGATCAAATCCCTCCAGCTTTGCCGCGTCGCTACTAGCCCGTCGGTGGGTTAACCGGCTCGACCTCAATAGATATTGGTGACGTCCCGGTTTGGGATCACTTCGGATCATAACTAAGGCCAATAGACCTTCTCACGACAATGTCAGTGTCAAAAGAACGCAAAAAAAACAAAAAAAATACAAACAGCTGAATGAAATGAAGGAAAACAATGGCGAATTTGCTTGGCGGGAAATACGTTCTTCTCGAATATTTCCTAAAAAGTATATAATAAAACCAATTTTAACAAAAAAAAAGTTCCGGAACTAAGAAGGAGTACCCAAACCACGTTTTGGAATATTAAAAAGTTAACATTATAATATGATTGTGTACAAAAAATAAAACTGAATAAGTGAGAATCGCGTAGTTCTGCCAAAAAATGTTTTTGTTGCGAATATCTCGTAATGTGGCAACACTGAAATACGCACACTCAAGAAAAGGGCTGACCGGTGTAGGTAGGAGAATGTTGTGAGCAGTTAAAATACTGATTTGGTGGCGAGCGGTCGCAAATAAAAGTTGAAAGAGAAAAAAAGGTAAATCGTGTTTTAATTATTGGAATTTCTTACAGAAATCAGAAGTGGGATTAGCCACAATACAATAAAGTGAAAATATAAACAATAAATATATCTAACAATAAAAACGAGTGTCCATATTTATATAAAAAAAAAAAACACGGTATAAAACGAGTGTGTGCTACGACAAGGAACAGTGAAGAACAAAAAAAAAAAAAAATGTCTGACATCAACGCATTAAAAAAATACACAGCTGGTCAGTTGAAACAGTGGTTGAGTGCATTAAAAAGAAAAACAACCGGCAACAAAAGTCAATTAATGCTGCGGTTATTGGAGGTGCCAGAAATCGAAAGAGGAGAATTCGTGTCCAAACACGTCGAAAATGAAAAGTCGCGTGACGACGATGAAGCGACAAGTTCAGACGAGTGCGAGAACGAGAGCAATGACGAGTATGAGTATGAGGACACTGTTATGATAACAACAGATGACATGCCAACAAAGGAGAGTGGCGACAATGAAAAAAAAACGAGTGGACAGATGCTGACAATAAAAAAAACCACCAATACAAATGAAATGTTATTGACGAGAGAAATCGAATTGCTGAAGAGGGAAATTCAACTACAAGAAAAGGAGAAGGAGATTTTAAAAAGAGAGAACGACAGCCTAAAGAAAGAAATACAGCAGAACACAGGCACAAGCACAGGCATACGAGAAAACATTATGCACATAAAAGATCTGGTATCCGAATACACTGGGGATGGAGACTATTTTTCCCACTGGGAGCTACAGCTGAGGAGCGTTCAAATGGAATACAATCTGAACGAAAACAACATGAGGATGATAATTTCGAGCCGATTAAAGGGAAAGGCACTGCAGTGGTTTTATTCAAGGACCGATATCATGAGTGTACCAGTGGCAGTTTTACTAAATGAAATGAAGGAGATGTTTGAGGACAGGAGTAGCCGACTAATGATGAAGCGAACGTTCGAGGCGAGGAATTGGCAGACCAACGAGTCATTTCAGGAATATTACCACCAGAAGGTGATACTGGCTAACAAAATATTATTGCCAAAAGAGGAGCTGATGGAATACTTGATCGAGGGTATTTCTGATATAAACCTGAGATCACAGGCGAAATTGCAGTGTTTTCGAGATAGCAATCTGTTGCTGGAAGCTTTCAGCAAAATGATACTACCGAGGACACCACAACGTCAAATACCATCAACCTCCCGCAGGAGTGCAGACGAAGCAGTCAGATGCTACAATTGCAATAGTTTGGGGCATTACGCTACGGAGTGTCGGAAACCGAAGCGTGCTCTAGGAGCATGCCACATTTGTGCCGAAATGGGTCATCATGCAGCCGACTGCCCGAAGAAGATGATTTCACGCCAGATCCACCTTGTGGGCCAGGAGGAGGATTATGTAAGAAAATTGAATTTTATTTTTTTGAGTAATCATAATAAATTTGATATTATATTAGGAACATTAATAGATACCGGCAGCCCAGTCAGTTTAGTCAGACAAAAATTCGTACCACCCTTCTTTGTAACAAAATGTAAACAAATTAATTTATGTGGTATAAATAAAAGTCCTCTATCCATAACTGGAAATATACGCTGTATTATCTTATTTGAGGAACAAAAAATAGATTTGGAATTATTTGTAGTCCCAGATAATACGATGGAATGTTCAATAGTTTTGGGACGAGACTTTCTGAAATTAGCAAATCTAGGGATAATAAAAAGACAGAAATCTGAACAGAAAAAAGAATTAACAAATGAGTGCATAAATTTAGAAACAGATGAAGAGTGTAATAAGTTAATGAATATAGAATTTAGTGAACAGAAAGACATTGTAAATAATGATGAAATGAGTTATGAAATTAAGCAAATGTTTAGTGAAATATTTGAAAACAACTATTTGTACTGCAATCGTCCTGATGTGCCGGAAATTTTGTGTAAAATGAAGTTAACCTTGAGCGACGAAAGGCCTTTCCACTATTCCCCACGGAGGTTGTCATATCACGAAAAAGAACAGGTCCAAACTATTATAGATGAGTTGTTAGAAAAGGAGGTAATTAGACCAAGTAAGTCCGAATATGCATCCCCCATAGTTTTGGTGAAAAAAAAACAGGCGATATTAGACTATGCGTAGATTATCGGACTTTGAATAAAGTAACATTAAAGGATAATTATCCGATTCCACTAATGGATGATTTGTTAGATGGACTGGTGAATAAAAAAATATTTACGTTATTAGATCTAAAGAGCGCATTTCATCATGTTCAGATGAGTGAGGAATCAATAAAATTCACTGCCTTTGTGACCCCGATGGGTCAATATGAATATCTAAAAATGCCATTTGGCTTAAAAAATGCACCTTCGGCTTTCCAGCGCTTCGTTAATAGCGTTTTTGAAGATTTACTAAAGGCAAGAAAAGTATACATTTATATTGACGATATAATGATTGCAACGGAAACTGTTGCACAACATATAGAAATAATAAAGGAGGTTTTTGATCGACTTGTGAAAAACAATCTGCAATTGAGGTTAGACAAATGCAGATTCATGGAATCTCAAATACGTTATCTTGGGTATGTCGTTTCAAAAGAGGGTATTAAGCCTGATGCAAGGGGAATAGAATCAATTACAAACTTTCCCGTGCCACAAAACGTAAAGGCCGTTCATAGTTTTTTGGGACTGTGCTCCTACTTTAGGAGATTTATAGAAAAATTCTCTCTTATAGCACAGCCCTTATACAATTTGATTAGGAAAGATGTAGACTTCAGATTTGGAGAGCTGGAATTGCAGTGTTTTGAGAATTTAAAGAAGAAATTGATCGAAGCTCCAATTTTGGCCCTATATGACCCCAGAGATAAAATGGAATTGCATTGTGATGCAAGTTCTCTAGGATTTCGAGCTATACTCCTACAGAAGAAAGCAGATGGGATATTTCATCCTGTTTTTTACTTTTCGAAAAGAACAACTGAATGTGAATCAAAGTACCATAGTTTTGAGCTAGAAACATTAGTCATCATATATGCTTTACGTAGGTTTAGGATTTACTTACACGGTATTCTATTCAAGTTAGTCACTGACTGTAATTCACTAGCATTGACATTGAATAAAAAGGAAATTAATCCAAGAATAGCCAGGTGGGCATTAGAACTACAAAATTATCACTATGTATTAGAACATCGGAATGGGACAAAAATGCAGCATGTTGATGCGCTAAGTCGTGCAACAAATATTTTAGTTCTGGAAGAGAACACCTTTGAGCAAAATTTGTTAATAAGCCAGTATAAAGATGAATCGATAAATAAAATTAGGAGTCAGTTAGAGAAAGAAGAGAGTAGCCTTTATGAAATGAGGAATGGATTGATTTATCGAAAAATAGATAGAAAGACGTTATTTCATGTACCAGAGGTAATGGAAACAAACATATTGCGAATGTATCACGATGAAATGGGTCACTTGGGATGTGACAAAGTCTTAAATTCGATACTAAAAACGTACTGGTTTCCGAAGATGAGATTCAAAATTAAAGAGCATATCGCGAACTGCTTGAAATGCATTACATTTTCGCCCAAATTCGGAAAGCATGAAGGCTTACTTCACAATATTCCTAAAGGGAATCTGCCGTTTGAAACAATACATGTGGACCATTTTGGTCCTGTTTTAATGAAAAATGCAAAAAAGAAGCATGTGTTTCTCGTTATAGATGCATTTACTAAATTTGTGCGACTATATGCTGCACGATCAACTGGCACGAAAGAGGTGTTAAGTTGTTTGCGAAACTATTTTAATTCCTATAGTCGTCCCAAAGTATTGGTATCGGATCGTGGTAGCGCATTTACTTCAAAAGACTTCGGAAACTTTCTAGAAGCAAATAATGTTCGTCAGATAAGGATTGCAACCGGATCACCACAAGCTAATGGGCAAGTGGAAAGGGTAAATAGAAGTTTAGGGCCGATGATAGCTAAACTGACGAGTGGAGGGATAAATTTATCTTTAGATGCTGTTTTACCAAAAATTGAATTCGCATTAAATAACACTGTTCATAAAAGTACTGGAAAAAGTCCTAGTGAATTATTATTTGGAGTGCTGCAAAAAGGGGTGATTATAGATTATTTAAAGGAGAGTTTGAACGAATACAATTATTGTACAGAAGAAAGAAATTTTGAATCTTTGAGAACTGGAGCGAAAGATAAGATAATGAAGAGTCAAAATTATAATAAAGCTTTTAAGGATAGACGAAGAGTATGCAAGAAGTATAAGGTAGGGGATTATGTTGTTGTAAAAAACTTTGTCAGTACTCCTGGAGTTTGTAAGAAAATGGTACCCAAGTTTAAGGGTCCATACGTTGTACACAAAATGTTACCGAATGATCGATACGTTTTGAAAGATGTCGAAGGATTTCAGGTGTCTCAAATTCCATACGAAGGAATATGGGAAGTGGCAAACGTTAAACCATGGATAAATAATATAAATAAACAAACGTGACGAAATCGAGACGATTGCAAGTTAGGATGGCCGAGTTGTGGCAACACTGAAATACGCACACTCAAGAAAAGGGCTGACCGGTGTAGGTAGGAGAATGTTGTGAGCAGTTAAAATACTGATTTGGTGGCGAGCGGTCGCAAATAAAAGTTGAAAGAGAAAAAAAGGTAAATCGTGTTTTAATTATTGGAATTTCTTACAGTAATAAGTTTATATTAAAGCTAATTATAAAAAAAAACAAATTTCCAGAACTAAGAAGGAGTATCCAAACAATATTATGGAATAATAAAAAGTTAACAATATATTAGGATTCTGTACAAAAAATAAAAGTGAAACCGTGACAATCGTGTTGTGGCAAAAAAATATGCAAAATGCTGACGAATCTATTATTTGCAACCACTTTCAAAAATTATACACATCTTCTATAAATCGTCCTATGTTGTGAAGATTATACTTTCATCACACATTCATCATACATATTATTTAATGCAGGTTTTAGAACACACGTCAACCTCAAGAACCCCAACTCCGGTCCTATTTTGTCTGCTCAGCGCAAAACCAGAAATGACTGTATCAATCAAACCATCGGGTTTCCTGTCTAACCTCAGTTCGCCTTTTTTCCTTGGCAAGAGTACAGGTTGGGATGACTGAACTCAATAGAACCCCAACCCGTGTCGCTCAAATCCTTGGTGAGAGAGTGAGAGGTGGCGAGAGTGAATAGTGTAGTTGAGTTCAGGGCGGCCCCTGAAACCATGCTTATGTGACTCATACAATCGAACCTAAGGCTGATCCCACTTCACTGCACAGTGGAGGGGGAGCTATTGCTTCCTGCTCCACGGAAAGGAGAGCCGCTTGAGATGACTGGTTCAATGGAACCTCAAACTGCTCTCTAGTCTGTTGCAGGTAATTCCGAGTCGGGTGACTGATACAGTCGAGCCTCGAGCACGGCATGAAGCAGGATCAGGACCCTGAATGCTACGCGCATCGCGAAAGAGAGTTCAACTTGTAGTGACTGTTTTAATAGGAACCACAAGGGGTTCTTGCCACAGTCAAACATCGAAGGGGTGTCCATTAGTTCAACCACATGGATATTGTGATGAATTTGCTGATGGAGCAAACGTCTGTGTTGCTGAGTTCACTTAGATCTTCGAAGAGAATATGTTGCCTTAAGTTGGCTACTGCGGGGCAGTTACACAAGAAATGTGTGATGGTTTCCTCCTCTTCAACGTCTCCACAGCTTCTGCAGAAGTAGTTTGACGGTACTCCCATTCTGGTGGCGTGTCTGCCCAAAAGACAGTGACCAGTGATTGCTCCGACTACCGACCTAATATTTTTCCTGCTGATGGAGAGGAGAGAGAGTTAAGAGATTCGCAGCATTATGTTACCAACTAGGATATTATGGTTGGTGATTCTAGGGCTTTTATCGCCGCATGACTGTCTATGTACGGTAGTTCTGCAGTCTATCGGGTTCATAGAGAGCCTGCATGCTGCTTCGTGGATAGCCGTGAATTCCGCCTGAAATACACAGTGGTCAGGCAGTCGTAATGCGACATTGAGAGCAGGGTCGTCTGAGAAGTCACCTGCCCCCGTTCGCTGGCTTTGACCCGTCGGTGTACATTTCTAGGGCGTCATTGCCGGAATCTTAATCTTCCTAGTAAATAAAAGCGGCTTTGTTGTTTCTGTATATGTAGACTGTACAGTACCCTTATAGTGTTAAACACAGCGCATGCATTTTTTGTTGAACAGTAAGCCGCACCTAGCAATTTAGTACTGTATTGCATGATTTTAGGTGCTACTTACTATTCGAAAGAATAGGAGGATAGGAAAGAAGTTTTTGGTGCTTAGTATTTTTTTTTCTCCACGGGTGGCGCCTAAATTGCTTAGGGAGATCTCTATTTATGTAAAATTCAAATAAAAAACATAGGGGCGGGCTACAGTCCGCTTGGGCGAACTGTTGGATACTCTATTCTTATTCCTATCCCTCATAAGTGGGCGTGACAAAAGTCTAAGTATGGTTGAATTGTTAAGAACGCTCTACATATTCTGTTATATAACATTTAAAAGATTTTATCAAACAAAAACGAAGCTTTTGTAAAAAAACGCTCCCTAGCTCAAACTTTGGTTTTTCAAAAAAATTATTTTATTTAATTGTGGGCGTGTCAGTAAGCGGTTTTAAAAAAAATTAACACATGAGCATAGAGGACACCTAGAGAGTATATATTATAGAATTCAGCTCCCTATCTCAAACTTTGGATTTTCAAAAAAAGTTTTTTTTGTAAATTGTGGGCGTGTCAGTAGGCGGATTTTGAAAATATTTACACATGAGCTTAAAGGGCCCCTAGATATATATTATAGTATATATTATAAATTTCAGCTCCCTAGCTCAAATTTTGGTTTTTCAATAAAATTGTTTTTTTTTTGTGGGCGTGTCAGTGGGCGGATTTTGAAAATGTTATATCCCGAGCAGTTTTAGGAGTCATAGATCATATATAAAAAATTTCAGCTTCCTAGCTCAAAATTCGATTTTTTCCAAAATTTTGTATTTTGAGTTTGTGGGCGGATTTCAAAAATTTGTAAACTTCATTATTTCGGGACCCTAGAGAGTATATGGTTAAAATTTCAGCTCTCTAGGCCCAGTTTAAAGGCCTAATTTTTGCCGACGGACGGACGGACATTGCTAGAGCGACATTACTATCGATGCTGATCATAAATATAGTAACTTTTAGGGGTCTACGGGCAATATTGAGGTATGTTACAAACTATGCGTCAAAATTAATATACCCTTAGAATAGGGTATAATTATGGCACTGGCCGGGATTCGAACGCACGACCTGCCAATCAGTTAGTGAATACACTACCATCGCACCAATGCCACCCGCAAGTATAGTATGAGGGAATTTCCCCGTTATGGCTATGGCAATGTCGTCCGTGTAGGCCGTCACTTTGCACCGAACTCCTCTAGGTTAGAAAAAATCTCGTTAACTACCAAGATCCAGAGTAGCGGCGAGAACACTCCCCCTTGCCTAGACCAGTCTGCTGTCTAGCTTGTTCTTAATCCAGGCGTAGAGACAGTTGTCCACGTTTAGTCCGAGGAGTACGTTCGTGACAGCTTCTGCATTGACATTATTGAAAGTCCCTTCTATATACCTTCATGTATTCTTTGTTATACAGCGTTTTTCGATAACGAACTAATAAAGTACCGTTTCTACTGAAAAGCCCTTGCGGTATGCGTGTTGGCATCTCGAAAGGGAATTGTTTTCCAGGTTTGAGCGAATGTAGTTATCTACAAGTCTCTCCAATGTTTTCAGGAGGAAAGAAGGCTCTTTGGTCTGAAGTCTTTTAGAGAACAGTGTGATGCTTAACCGCATTTCGGTATAAAGACCACTTCAACCATTTTCCAAGCAGTGGGTGTGAAGCTGAGTCTAAAGCAGCTGCTAAAGATCACCAATAGCCAGGGTGTCAAAGTTTCGATACCCTTTTGTTGGTCTATGTGTGTGATTCCATATAGTCCAGGTGATTTGTATGGGAGGAAACTGTTAACCACCCACACCAGTTTGCGGTTGGCAACAATACTCTCCGGTACCGTTTGGACCATGTGATGGTTTGCTGTAGGATGACTGGCACCTACTTTGTTGCCTGGGAAGTAGGTGTCCAGCGCTATACCTAATATCTCCTCGCTGCTTAAAGTCCTTACCCCGTCCTGGCGTTGTATAAAGCTGGATATTTGAGGCTATTTCAGAGCAGAGCACAACGTGAGCAAGTAGAGCATACTTTCTACACCAGAACAACAACCCCCGACCGTATTTTTAATTGTGTTTGATTTCGTTCTCATTTTTTACCTCCTCTCAGTCTATCATTGGCTGTGTTCATATTTTTACTTAGACTGTTCAATCAATTTATTCTCAGCTCAAAGAGCGCTCTCTGATCAAGCTCTGAACGAAAAAAGGGACACAGTTTGAATGCTCTGATGTGTCTGAGTTTAAAAAGCAACACAATTTTTTTTTCAACTCAGGTTCTGCTCTGAACTTAAAAAGGAAAACGCCTTTTATTACAGAACGTCGAGATTAACGGATAACAAATGGACAAAAATTAATTGAAGCAAAAAATACAAGAATAAAAATAGGGAAAATTATGTTTGTAAGATATAGACACTAAATACTGACCACAAACCATGTATCAACTGCTCGTTCTCAGATTCATCAAAGAAACTGGACTGAGGCTCTAAGGTGTGTGACATGTTAAGGCTAGCTCAAAGTAGGTCTCAAATACAGAAAAGAAGTTTTTTTTAGAATGAAATCTCTCACAGGTATAAGCAGGAAAAAATTATACGGTAAAAGCAAATAAAAGTCTGACTGCAATACATACGGTTGCCAGGCGTCTTCGCTTGAGCAAATCGCCCTTTCTACTTTAAGTTTTTTTTATGAATTATACTTGCCTGTCCTAGTTTTGGTGAATATCGGTTTCTAGTTGGGTATATCTACATATTAATTTTTGACTAGGGTTGGCCCCATGGTCGAAATTTAATCTATAAGTTGAAAAAAAATATAAAGTCGACTGTTATACATATTAATCGGAAAATGAAATTGTTCGACATTGCATTCTCTGATTTCACATGATATAAAATATTTCCGGCATTTTCAAGTAACTTTAAGCATTTTCAAGTAAATTCAAGCATTTTCAAGTGACTTCAAGCATGTCAAAGTAACTTCAAGTTTGTTCAAGCATTATCAAGTAACTTCAAGTTTTCAAGCATTTTCAAGTAAATTCAAGCATTTTCAGGTAACTTAAAGGATTTTCAAGCATTTTCAAGTAACTTCAAATATTTTCAAGTAACCTCAAGCATTTTCAAGTAAGTTCAAGCATGTCCAAGTAACTTCAAGTATGTTCAAGCATTATCAAGTAACTTCAAGTTTTCAAGCATTTTCAAGTACCTTCAATCTTTTTCAAGTAACTTCAAGCATGTCCAAGTAACTTGAAGTATGTTCAAGCATTATCAAATGCATAACATGCACAGCAATATTGTTGTTGGTAACTTTAAGTAACTAAAAGTATTTTCAAGCATTTTCAAGTAACTTCAAGCATTTTCAAGTAACTTCAAGCATTTTCAAATAACTTCATGATATAAATTTTTTCCGTTCCGATTGGCAGATTATTGCCTCACACAGCAATGTTGTTGTTGTTGTAATTTCATCCAATTCACTTCATTTTACCTGCTGTAATTCATAATGTGTGTTATGTGGATAATTTTTGTATTGTGCACTTCTATGTATTGCCCCCTACCCAAATATATATAGTGTTGGCATATCTATGTAACGTATAATAGCAAAAAACGGGGGAAACACGTTATAGGCAACTCCGTATTAATATATAGATGAAAATGTAATGAGGTAGGCACCTTAAATAAAATATTAAAAAATCTGTGTTTTGAATATAGTCCTTGAACAAAGATGGTGTCCTCTAAAGTCCAGGATTCTAACACCTCTAAGTTTAGATAATCCTGCAATCCTATCCTTTAGGTACTTAATTAGGTACTCTTGTCGTTTTTTTATGGTTTTCTTTATTTTACAATCCACAATGACAGATATTTTTAAACTTCAATTCAGAAGAATTCATCCTTATCAGAAACGTTTTTTTTACTACCGGCAATAACATTGTCTGTAATAAACTTACACTTTATATTCCTTTCCACAGACAATAACATCATCCTATCGACGTCATCACTCGGTATTATAATATTAAGATGTGTAAAGTACGTTAAAGGACTTTATGTTCTCATCTACATTTTTATACGTAAAACGTGTGCGTGTTCTGACGTAACCGCGTCAAGTCCTGTTTTTACTGGGCTGCTATGAAATACTGATACGGCTGTTAGTAAATTGAATCATCATCGCTCTCTTTAATGAGGAACTGGGTCAATTGAGGCATGCTATTTCGTTAGAGTTGCGTTAGCGTGCTTATTTTGTGCATGAGTTTCATGAATCCGCCGCAGTAGTCATTTTAATCGGACTAAAAGTCGAGAATGTTTCTTAAATAGCTCAGGCTATTTTTATTTGCACGTTTTTGTTTGTAGATACCTACTTTATTAGGAACATTGCGTTTTATGAGTTTTTCAATAAAATTATCTCTTAGAAGATTTTATAGCACGCGATTTTGCAAATTTGGCAGTTTCGTTGGAAGTACGGATTGACTGAAAAAAAAAACTAACAATCTTATGGGGAGTCCAAATCGAGTAATACTAAATTCTATTTTATTTGCTGATGCAATCATAAAAGGTATAACTGATATGAGGACATTTTGGAAAAGTTCTGCTATTAATTCTGTAAATTGAAGGAATTTACACTGCTAGTCATAAGGTTAGAAGCAGGCATTTTTGAGAAGTAAAATCGATATTTCTCCCGTTACATGATGGATTAGAAAAAAACGACTATGGTAAATGAGAGACTGTTTTGTTAACAACAAAATATGAAATGTGTGTATAGGAGAGATTTAGCTAACGGAACTTTGAAGACAAATTGTAAGTTGAGTAAAGAATATGCGGAAATAAATCGAGTCATTAGATTAGAAGCAGTGAACAAATCAACGTTTTTTTTATGAAATGAATATGTTTTTTTCGGTTTAAACGGTACAGTATTATAAATTAATTGTTCTTGATTGAGAATAAAAAAAAAATGGGAAAGAAAAAATGTTTAAAGGTGTGTCCACACCAAAGAAACATTTTTTAAACAATTTCAGAAACATTTCAGAAACAAAGAAACATTTCTGAAATGTTTCCGAAATGTTTCTGAAATGATTATTTTGGTCTGGACGATTCGCGAAACATTTCTGAAATTTACAGAGAAAGAGAGAAAAATGGGAAACAAAGAAACATTTCAGAAACATTTCAGAAGTGTTTCTCAAAGCGTCCACACCTAAGAAACATTTAAGAAACATTTCTTAAATGTTTCTGAAATGTTTCTGAAATGTTTTTTAAACAAATGGGAAACATTTCAGAAATGTTTTTTAAACAATGTTTCCTGAAATGTTTCTTTGGTGTGGACACACCTTAACAGTGGAGGAAGGGACTCGAATAGAAGGTTATTGCTCTGAAGGTCTTTCATGCCGTGCTATAGCCCAAAAAATAAAGCGATGTGATCATTGTGTCAGCAAATATTTTTAAAAAAAACCTTCGTCTTACACAAACAGTTATAAAGGAAACACTTCTTCTGCCTTAACACTTCGCGAAACGCGAAGTATCCTCAGAATACCGTCAAATTCAGCTTTATCGGCAGCTAAAATTAAAGAGATCAAAAATGCCTGCTTCTAACCTTATGACTAGCAGTGTATGTATAAAAATTGAGAAATAGAGGATTCCATAGGAAAATAATGCTCCATTGATTATGATTTGTTTTGTGTTGCAAATGCTTCTTCAATTTTTAGGCGGGCGATATTGAACAGATATGTATGTACGTTGTACGTATGTTTTTTATGCATCTCTGTTTCTCAACTCTTTGGTATGGCCAGCGCCTTCTCTTTGAGGTCTTTGAATGATCGAGCCGGCGGTTAACAAAAAATATGCCGAAATTGGCTCATATCGCTTGCAATGTGTGGATTGTGCAAAGGGAGATTCCACGAGAGCCTTTTCGCTCCTGTGTTGATGTGACCTTTCTCTCTCGCAAGTCACAACTTTAACTGCGTATTTTGATTTAAAATTTGATATTCAAAACTGCGGCTTTTCAGCGATGTAGAATGTTAAATCAATAAGTGTCCGAAACTTAATTTCGAAGAATAAAGGCACGGCCATACAAAATCGAGCGGTCGGCACTCATTTCACATAGAAAATAGTCCTTGTAAATCCACTGTGAATCCCTTGTCAATCCACTGTGTTGTCACTCTATTCCGTCTAGTCATCCTGATTCGGCAGACATTTTTAAAGACCTTATAGTAAGATATCAGAAAGTTCATGAATATCTTGGAAGTATTAGCTTCCACTTGTTCCGTTCCTCAGATGACAGAGTAACAGGCAGTGATAGAGAACGTGAGGTGTGGTCTGATGTTCAGTCATACCGCATAAGTTCTTTGTTCCCGCTTTTATCATAATTCTGGCCACAACTTCCTTGATGTATGTGACAGGTGGGTAATGTTTTCCTAGCGTTTGCTTTCATCCGGATCTTACATTCTACTCCCGCCTACTCTCTAATATTACAGAGAAAGAGAGACGTCTTATGGGCTATCACAGACAACTTCCAACCCCGATCGTCAGGTCGCTCGTTGTCGGGTATGTCCCTATGTCAAGGAACACAACAGAGATTCGTCATATGCTGAAAGCCAACTTCTCTTCGGGATACTGATGGCTGATCAATAAATTGACCTGGGTTGAAAATGTAATTTCAGGAAACGACAATACCAGCGGAGACATTGCGTCGAAGCGTCAGAGATCGGTGGAGGAGGTCGTTCCGGTCTCCAAGCGCCTGAGGATGCACAACACCAGCACTCCTAGCGCGTCCACCGTCAAATCTCATAGGTTTTTAAGCGATGTCCTCAAAAAAGGAATTGTGGTCGCAGTCATAGACCGCAGTGACGCCGACGGCAGGATCTCACCCGAACGGTGGGATCTCATTATTCTGTCCTTGTCAGAAAACTTCGCCGATTTCTACAGGGATATCCCCTGACCATCGCCAATAATTCATGATGGTGGCTGACATCAGGGCCGCGTGAAACTCATCGCCTGCGACGATCAGCGATCGATGGTTATCTATAAGCTCGTGATAAACAAGCTTGGTGAGCTATGGCCAGGGGCCAAGCTTCATGTTATTGCGAGGGAGGACATCCCTCCTTAGAACATGACAGTCCCGGGCCGTCTAAGGAATCCACCACGTCTGCAATCCTTGTGATCGACTCTCAGTAGGTCATGGAGACGGACGAAATCACAGACAAGGATCATCTGAGGGAAGACGAGCTCCTTAGTTCGTCCTCTGTATTGCGTCGCCTGAGAATTGTTTTGTTCCATACACCACTTTTGTCGTTTTTGAGTTAGGAACGGATTCTATGGTAATTTTGTTTGCTCTTTTTAAATATGTGATTCGATTTGCTTTTAGCCTTTCCAATCCTGAGATATCGAACATCAACTTTGTCCCATATCCACCAAAATCAACAGTTTGTAGAATTGTTTTGTGCCGTAAACCATTTTTTGGCGTTTGGGACAAATTTTCCATATAATTTATCGCAATTTTTTGTGAGAATTGTTTTGTTCCACGTGCATATCACTGCGTCAAGAGATACATAAAATATTAACAAAGTTGAGAATTGGTTTGTCCTACGTGCACTCGTGTTAAAGAAAAGCTATGTACTCGTATGTGGAACACTGATCGCAAACAAAATTTTAGTATTGGTTTGTTCCACCTCCATTACAGTTGGGTAGATAATATTCGAAATTATGAAGATATCAATTCGGTGCGGTGATGAATAGTGTTGCAAACGCAAAACCTAATTGCAGACGTACGACCAGTCAATCATTGAATACATTATGGTTTCAATAGATGTGTTTAATGAACCTTAGCTGCACATAAGTACAGACAAAATAAGAAAAGTACAAGATTTAGTGTTCCATGAGTAAAAAACTTGCCGCAAAGTGTTTTACATTCTGTCAATTTGTGTTCCATGAAACTTTGCAGATCAGTTTAGCACAAGTTTTTCTTTACCTAGTTTAGAGATAGGGTAAGTGAGTGAAATGTGTCAAATTTGAACATTCAAGTTGTATTGATGCCAATTGATTTATTTGTTTGGCATGAGATATCGTATTTCTTAGTTTAATGTTACAAATATGCGCATATATATATGTATGGAGAAAAAAAATCGAAAGAATAACATTAAACGAGTTCAAATTGTGATCAAATCGACATCAGGAAAAACATTGACGGTACAATGCTCACTCCAAACCCGAAATTCACTAGAAAACAAAGAGGATTATCTATTTGAAATTTCGCAGAGAAGAAGAGAACATTATGACTGGAAGTTGTACTTTTCTGATCTGATTTGATCTGACATTTTTCGTTACTGGTTTAATGCTAAACACTTTGAATAATTTCCTTATTTTATTGTATTTTTTTAATAAAAACTTTGTTAACAAAAAAGATGAAATCAATTTTTTTTTTAAATTTTAGCATCCAAATTCATGCTTTCTTGCCTTTCAGATATTTTGAATGAGAATTGCTTTGTGCCATATCCATTTTTTTTGTGTTCTACGTGCATGGAAAAAAAATCAGTTTCAAAATGTATGAGGTGGGACACAAGTCAAAAAAGGAGACTTTTACATTAATTAACGTGGCTTGTTAACGGTTTGGCAAAACACTTTGAAAATTGGTAGGTGAACTCTTTATAAGACTAACTTCAAATTAAAATAATAAAAAAAAATCGTATCACACAGTTTTGGAGTACCAAGTATGCAAACCTTTAAATGTGTTTTTCTCGAAAAAGTGCCAATGGCATATGGAACAAAACAATTCTCAGGCGACGATTGAACGGCATGTCTAATAAGGATATTCTGAGTGAAGATGAGCTTCTCAGTTTGTCCTCTGAATTGGAGGACCTCAACAACACAATGGTGGAGGTTTCTCTACAGGATCGTAGCAACAATACTGCAGATCGTACAGATTAACCTCCAACACTTCAAGGCTTCGGCCGCCCTTATTCTCCGGTTAGCAAAAACTGGAGAAGATTTAGACTTGGTCCAAGAGCCCTGGGTTGTCAATAACCTGGCTCGTGGACTGAAGACCCCTGGATACTACCCACTATATGTGTCCGATGAAGGTAAACCTAGATCGTGCATATTAGTGAAGAGTAGTCTTAATGCTTATTTACTCCCTAATTTCAGCGACAATTTAGAAGGCATATACAAGTCCCTACTATTTAACCCTTTCTCATTAATCGAATAACTCACGTGACCATCATTTGGCAAGTGATGGAGGAATTTAGTCCAGTCGATATTCCATCCCGACATAACAATTACTAGAGGCGTAGACCAAGGAATAGACGAACAACATAGAGCTAACCTAAGTAACCTTGATAAAACCCCAGATGTTGTACGTAGTTTGAGAGAGTTCTCTGGAACACCTGGAGAATTCAGCTCTTGGCGTAAGAGCGTTGAGCGAATTCTAAACATTTACAATGACGCAAAAGGAACTCCGAAATACTTTGGAATCCTAAATGTAATTCGCAACAAAATTGTGGGGAATGCCGATGCTATTCTCGAATCCTATAACACCCCATTGAGCTGGGAGTGTATGTCTAAGTGTTTAACTCTGCACTATGCAGATAAACGCGACTTAGGAACATTGGAATACCAGATGACGACATTAGCTCAAGGACATAATACTATAGAACAGTATTATCAATCCGTTTATAGTCATCTATCCCTCATATTAAACAAAATAACCAGCATGGATATTTCCACTGATGCCATGCATCTATTAACTTCCACATACAGGGAAAAGGCGCTAGACACGTTTATACGCCGTCTCAAAGGAGATCTTCCAAGACTTACTACAGAGAGACAACCAAACTAACCCTTCAATAGCAACTCAGCACAGTGACGAAAGCTCCGGACAAGATTTAATCCATATGACGGATGAGCCATTAAACTCCTTTAAAAACCAAATTATCCTTTGCCTAGGCGATACGCCATCGTATAGATTCGAAATAGTTTTTCCTACATATCATCGTCACACTATAACGGAAATAGATTACACCGAACAAAAACTAACAAACATTCTAAAAAAACATCTAAATCCATCGGTTTGTAATGGATTAAAAACTGAAGAAAGGATACTAGGAATAATTCAAGAAATTTATCATACTCATTTTAGCCGATATAAAATACGTTTTAGTAGGAAAATAGTTACGGATCTAAAGGACGAAAATCGTCAAGAAACAGAAATAATAAAAGAGCACAACCGTGCTCATCGAAACAATCGAGAAAACAAGAAACAATTGCTGCAGATCTATTTTTTCCCAGGAATGCAAGCTAAAATAAAAACATAGGGACGGGCTACAGTCCGCTTGGGCGAACTGTTGGATACCCTATTCTTATTCCTATCCCTCATAAGTGGGCGTGACAAAAGTCTAAGTATGGTTAAATTGTTAAGAACGCTCTACATATTTTGTTATATAACATTTAAAGGATTTTATCAAAAAAAACGCTCCCTAGCTCAAACTTGGGTGTTTCAATAAAATTGTTTTATTAAATTGTGGGCGTGTCAGTGGGCGGATTTAAAAAAAAATTAACACATGAGCATAAAGGGCCCCTAGAGAGTATATATTATAAATTTCAGCTCCCTAGCTCAAACTTTGGATTTTCAAAAAAATTGTTTTATTTATTTGTGGGCGTGTCAGTGGGCGGATTTTGAAAATATTTATACATGAGCTTAAAGGGCCCCTAGAGAGTATATATTATAAATTTCAGATCCCTAGCTCAAACTTTGGATTTTCAAAAAAATTGTTTTATTTATTTGTGGGCGTGTCAGTGGGCGGATTTTGAAAATATTTATACATGAGCTTAAAGGGCCCCTAGAGAGTATATATTAAAAATTTCAGCTCCCTAGCTCAAATTTTGGTTTTTCAATAAAATTGTTTTATTTTTTTGTGGGCGTGGCAGTGGGCGGATTTTGAAAATTTTATATCCCGAGCAGTTTTAGGAGTCATAGATCATATATAAAAAATTTCAGCTTCCTAGCTCAAAATTCGATTTTTTCCAAAATTTTGTTTTTTTGAGTTTGTGGGCGTGTCTGTGGGCGGATTTCAAAAATTCGTAAACTTGATTATTTCGGGACCCTAGAGAGTATATGGTTAAAATTTCAGCTCTCTAGGTCCAGTTTAAAGGCCTAATTTTTGCCGACGGACGGACGGACGGACGGACGGACGGACGGACATAGCTAGATCGACATTACTATCGATGCTGATCATAAATATAGTAACTTTTAGGGGTCTACGGGCAATATTAAGGTATGTTACAAACTATGCGTCAAAATTAATATACCCCTAGAATAGGGTATAAAAAATAATTACAAGCAAATGTCAAGTATGTAAAGAGCAAAAATATGATAGACAATCCCTCTTTATCCAGGACATATCTTACATGTGGACATTTATTTTACTGACAAAAAGGTAGTACTAACAGCGATAGATAAATTTTCTAAATACGCACTAGCCAGAATTATAAAGTCCAGAGCCACCGAAGACATAAAACAACCCCTCAGAGAATTTGTTTTATCCTTTGGCGTTCCAGAAGCCATTGTTATGGATAACGAAAAATCTCTTAGCTCAACACCCATTACATTTATGTTAGAAAACTTATTCGGAATAAAATTATTCAAAGCTTCCCCTTATGTAAGTTCAGTCAATGGGCAAGTGGAAAGGTTCCACTCGACACTTTCTGAATTAATCCGCTGCCTTAGAACTGAGCAAACACATAGCACATTTTCGGAATTATTAGATAGATCAATCTTAGAATACAACAGGTCAATTCACTCAACCACGAATAAAAAACCAATTGACGTATTTTTCGGAAGACATACACTCAATGATCCAGAACAGTTAGAGAAAGAAAGGTTAGAAAACTCTAAAAAAATTAAAGATAAACAAGATCAAGATTTAGCGTACCACAATAGAAACAAATCCCCACCAAAAACTTATTCAGCTGGCGATACCATATATGTCAGAGTCAATAAGAGGATAGGAAACAAATTCTCAGCAAGATATAAAAAGGAGACAGTAGCTAAAAACGAAAATAGCACAGTTATAACTCAAACAGGAAAAATTATTCACAAAAGTCTTATAAAAAATTAATATCTTTCTAACAGGATACTGCTGCCATTGTGCAATGCAGATTCTCAGATTTTGGACTACTCCAACGCACAACTAATTAAAATAAGTGCAGGAACAGCAAAATTACAAAGTGGATCATTTAAAATTATTCATGTTATCGAGATAACAGCATATGAAGAAATAGTAGAGAACCTCGAAGCATCAATCAAAGCCAACATTAAAATCACCCACCCCATCTATCCCATCCTATCTTTTGAAATTTCACGAATTAAAAATTATTTATCTAGACTTAAGATTAATAATAAAGTCAAGAGATCAATAGATTTCCTTGGCACCGCCTGGAAGTGGATTGCCGGCACACCGGACCACCATGACCATAAAATTGTAATAGATAAGTTAAATAATGTATTAAGAAATAACAATAAACAAATCGTTATTAATCAGTTAACAGTGGAAAGAATAAACGAAATCTCTAATCTAACTAATGAAATTCTTAAAGATCTTAAACAAAATTCAAATGTTTACAATGAAATTGTTATGAAAATTAAATATAAATTGGAGTTACTCAAAGAGGAAATAATTAATGTAGTATACGCTATTCACTGGGCGAAAGCCAATATTGTTAATTCATACATATTATCCAACTTAGAATTAAGAATTGCAGAGCAAATATTTAAAGACGAAAATATTCCATATATTAATATGGACGAGGCTCTAGAATTTGTTAGTGTTAAAATTGCTTCTTATAAAAAGAACATTATTTACATTTTAAGTTTACCAACTACCTTTCCCGAAACATGTAACATTTCAATATTAAGAGCTGTAAAATTAAAAACAAAAATAAACAAAATACCATTTAACTCAATACTAGAATGTAATAATAACGTAATATTAGGCATAGAAAGAGAATGTCAAACCTACAATAAATTATCAATATGTCAGAGCAGCAACATCGTTAACATAAGCCAGTCAACATGCATACCAAATCTACTCAGAAGTCAACCAGCAAATTGCACCATGATCAAGAACCAGCATATTCCATCATATGAAGAAATATCCCCCGGAATGCTATTACTGAGCCAATTCAATGGACCTATCGTTATTAACAACGACACCATCACGCTTGATGGCACATACATTACACGGCACTTTAACACCTCAGTGCTAGTAGACGGAAAACTCATCGTGGCAAATGAGATAACAAAATACGAGTACCAACCATTACCTGCAATACTCCAACCAACATCTAAGCAAACTAAATTGGAAGAAGTACTCTCGTTAGAGATGATGAAGCAACTCTACATTAATGGAACTGAAGAGATTGACCTCCTAGAATCTAAAAACAGAGTCAACCTATCAATTAATATTGTCTTACTAGCAGCATTTGTTAGTATGTCAACAATATTCGCATACAAAATGAAAAAAAGTAAACGCACTACACCCCAGCAAGTACCAGTACCAGCTACAAGAACCTCAACATCCGGAATTATAGGCATCGAAGACATTTCAAATATGCTCAAATTAACGAGATCAAACGAGGACGTTTGAATTCAAATGCGGAGGAGTTAACACCAAAAAGATTCTCATGGAGAAACACGAAGCTCAACATCGCTTCCAACGTTCGCAACGATGAACATCGCTGACAGCGCGTCTGTACTATGTGCAATACGATTCGTCGACATTGCTGGACCCGCATTCCATCACGTACTGTGTCAGATGTACGAGCACCTGTGAGAACGACTCGCCGTTGGATGTTGCGCCTCTGCTGGGATTAAGATAGTATTTAAGTTTTTAGTTTTTAAGTTTATGCTCATGAGAGTGGTTATCAGAAATAAATTTATGGTTTAAAAGAAAAAATATTAATTTAATTTAATTTATAGGTACAGGGTTCCGCCAAATGTTGCACTGTACACAACAAGTGGCAGAGATGAGTTATTTTGTTCGCAGAATTAAATAATTGGCGTGTTCTTTCGGAAAAATGTAATCTTGGGTTTTCCTCCAAACTGTGCTTATTCTACTTCCCTTTTTTTAATAAATAATCTCTTTAGTTTGTACAATTCTTAAGCACTTATTACATTTTGAAGTTTTATAAAATTGTTTGCACTTATGTATTTAATAAATAATTATGACTCCATTCAAGCAAGATATTACTGTTTTAAAATTCAATTCAATAATGAAAAACACAGCAGAAAAAACCAATCAATGTCTTCAACAAATCCTATCTTAAAACTATAATAAAAAACATAGGGACGGGCTACAGTCCGCTTGGGCGAACTGTTGGATACCCTATTCTTATTCCTATCCCTCATAAGTGGGCGTGACAAAAGTCTAAGTATGGTTAAATTGTTAAGAACGCTCTACATATTTTGTTATATAACATTTAAAGGATTTTATCAAAAAAAACGCTCCCTAGCTCAAACTTGGGTGTTTCAATAAAATTGTTTTATTTAATTGTGGGCGTGTCAGTAGGCGGATTTAAAAAAAAATTAACACATGAGCATAAAGGGCCCCTAGAGAGTATATATTATAAATTTCAGCTCCCTAGCTCAAACTTTGGATTTTCAATAAAATTGTTTTATTTAATTGTGGGCGTGTCAGTAGGCGGATTTAAAAAAAAATTAACACATGAGCATAAAGGGCCCCTAGAGAGTATATATTATAAATTTCAGCTCCCTAGCTCAAACTTTGGATTTTCAAAAAAATTGTTTTATTTATTTGTGGGCGTGTCAGTGGGCGGATTTTGAAAATATTTATACATGAGCTTAAAGGGCCCCTAGAGAGTATATATTATAAATTTCAGATCCCTAGCTCAAACTTTGGATTTTCAAAAAAATTGTTTTATTTATTTGTGGGCGTGTCAGTGGGCGGATTTTGAAAATATTTATACATGAGCTTAAAGGGCCCCTAGAGAGTATATATTAAAAATTTCAGCTCCCTAGCTCAAATTTTGGTTTTTCAATAAAATTGTTTTATTTTTTTGTGGGCGTGGCAGTGGGCGGATTTTGAAAATTTTATGTCCCGAGCAGTTTTAGGAGTCATAGATCATATATAAAAAATTTCAGCTTCCTAGCTCAAAATTCGATTTTTTCCAAAATTTTGTTTTTTTGAGTTTGTGGGCGTGTCTGTGGGCGGATTTCAAAAATTCGTAAACTTGATTATTTCGGGACCCTAGAGAGTATATGGTTAAAATTTCAGCTCTCTAGGTCCAGTTTAAAGGCCTATTTTTTGCCGACGGACGGACGGACGGACGGACGGACGGACGGACATGGCTAGATCGACATTACTATCGATGCTGATCATAAATACAGTAACTTTTAGGGGTCTACGGGCAATATTAAGGTATGTTACAAACTATGCGTCAAAATTAATATACCCCTAGAATAGGGTATAATAAACCTCCCTGACAGTTATATTAATATACTACAGACTGTAAGTACACCAAACCAGCCTCTTCGTTTTATTGATAAAAATAGACGAATATTCTGCTTATGCAATGGAGGAATATTTCAATCCACAAGTTTTAATTTATCTGTGTACATATATATTTCTTTCGAGTGGTTTCCGACAAATTGAAAAATATCCTATTTTGTATTTCAAACAAAAGATAAAGCATTCAATCGCAACCTTCCCTACTCGTAAATAACAAAAAAGTAAGAAAATGAGTTATTTCTATTGCAAGTCCACAACATCTCAAATGAAGTATGTACGAGTATACGAGTATTACAAAGTACAAACTTAAATACATTAAAGGACATATTATTTAATCACTAGCATTTGAAATTGCGCTTCCAATAACCTTAATTGCACCAAACGCCTGCATGTTCCGAAATTACCTATTATTTTTTATTATTCATTGTCAATTTATTATTCCCACATGAATCAATAGTGAGCAGCCTACATTTATGCATTTTAAATCGCGTGTATTCGAAATAGATAAAAAACTAAGATAAAATATAGAACTTAGAAGGTTCGCCCGTTTGACATCAAAAAGTAGAGGCAGGCCTCACGATTTCGAATCACTTCGTCACTGATGGCAATCATATGACATTATGCTAGTGTTAATTTATTTGTGTGATCGTGAAGTGTTTCAGCTTGCCTCTTTTTTGCGATTTTATAGTAACATTGATTGATATTGTCTTTATTTGAATTGCCTTTATGATGAATTCGCTAGATTACCTGTCGTCAGCAGATTTTTAAGATATATTTTAATGAGGTACTGCGACATATACAGATGGGACAAAGAAACTGGACTGCAGGCTGATCTCTAAGGTCCTTGACCTACCATAAAACTGCATGTTCATAAAAAAATGTATCGAGGGGCTCTGGAAGAGGGAACAAACCTCTCCAATGTATAAGCAGATTACACAAACATAGGGACGGGCTACAGTCCGCTTGAGGGAACTGTTGGATACCCTATTCTTATTCCTATCCCTCATAACTAGGCGTGACAAAAGTCTAAGTGTGGTTGAATTGTTAAGAACGCTCTACATATTTTGTTATATAAAATTTAAAG
The DNA here is from genome assembly GCA_949715645.1 of Portevinia maculata. Lineage (NCBI taxonomy): Eukaryota > Metazoa > Arthropoda > Insecta > Diptera > Syrphidae > Portevinia > Portevinia maculata. Next base: position 63,530,586 of record OX454525.1, on the reverse strand, counting down.
GATTTTATCGAAAAAACGAAACTTTTGTAAAAAAACGGTCCCTAGCTCAAACTTTGGTTTTCCAATAAAATTGTTTTATTTAATTGTGGGCGTGTCAGTAGGCGGATTTAAAAAAAAATTACGCATGAGCATAAAGGGCCCCTAGAGAGTATATATTATATATTTCAGCTTCCTAGCTCAAACTTTGGATTTTCAAAAAAAGTTTTTTTTAAATTGTGGGCGTGTCAGTAGGCGGATTTTAAAAATTGTATCTCCCGATCAGTTTTAGGAGCCAGAGATCATATATAAAAAATTTCAACTTTCTAGCTCAAAATTCGATTTTTTCGAAAAATTTGTTTTTTTTGAGTTTGTGGGCATGTCTGTGGGCGGATTTCAAAAATTCTTAAACTTCATTATTTCGGGACCCTAGAGAGTATATGGTTAAAATTTCAGCTCTCTATCTGATCATAAATATAGTAACTTTTAGGGGTCTACGGGCAATATTAAGGTATGTTACAAACTATGCGTCAAAATTAATACTAAGTCCTTAGAATAGGGTATAATACGAGGGGTCAATAAGTCCGTGACTTTTGGAATAAAACACAGATTTTTTGATAAAAAAAATTTTTATTTTTCAACGTAGTCTCCCTTGAGCTCTATAAACTTTGTCCAACGCTTCTCCAATTTTTTTATCCCTTCCAAAAAAAATGATTTGTCAGGTCCTCAAAATAGGCCTTTATTTGCGAGATGACTTCATCATTGGAGTCAAATCTTTTTCCACCAAGCCATTTCTTCAGGTTTGGGAACAAGAAGTAGTCGCTCGGAGCCAAATCTGGAGAAAAGGGTGGATGAGGGAGCAATTCATAGCCCAATTCATGGATTTTTGCCATGGCAACTGCACATGTGTGCACCCTTGCATTGTCTTGGTGGAAAAGAACTTTTTTCTTGGCCAAATGAGGTCGGTTTTTTTTCAAATCGTCATTGAATCGGTCCAATAAGTTGGCATAATATTCCCCATTGATTGTTCTTCCCTTTTGAAGGTAGTCAATGTGGATTATCCCGCGTGCATCCCAAAAAACAGTCGCCATAACTTTATTGGCTGACAAACCCACCTTGGCCTTCATTGGCGCCGATTCACCCTTAGAAACCCACTGTTTTGACTGTTGTTTGGTCTCTGGTGTGTTGTGATGGATCCATGTTTCGTCCATGGTTACAAAACGGTGCAAAAACTCCTCCATATTGCGATTAAACAACGCCAAACCTTCCTGTGAAGTTGTTACACGATTGCGTTTGTGGTCGACTGTGAGCAAACGCGGCACCCATCTTGCGGAAAGCTTTCTCATGCCCAAGTGATCATTCAAAATTGAAACCACTGAGCCATGCGAGATCCCTACGGCTTCCACAATCTCTCGCACTTTCAATCTTCGGTCGGCCAACACCATATGGTGAATTTTTCGATTGTTTCGGGTGTAGAGACCTCAACTGGGCGTCCAGGACGTTCGGTATCTTCAGTGCTTGTACGGCCACAACGAAATTCAGTAAACCACTTTTTTACCATTGAAATCGATGGTGCAGAGTCCCCATAGTATTTTTCAAGCTTAGCCTTGGTCTCGGTAATGGTTTTTTTTCGCAAGAAATAATGCTTAATAAGCACACGAAATTCACTTTTTTCCATTTTCTCCTCAAATTAGTGAGTAGTCTGATAAAACTAGCTGTCAAACACAAACTAACTGACGCAGCAAGTTTAAATTTTGACAGGAGTCAACTGACAGATGCCTGTTGACAAGAGCAGTGTTGCCGTTTCAGTAAAGAGGTCAGAAATTCAAAAAGTCACGGACTTATTGACCCGCCCTCGTAAGTAGATCATAAGGCAGTGTGCTATACTCTTATTTCTATTATTATCAGATTATTACTGCGACATATTTTTAAGTTATGTCATTGAGGATTTTAAAGACCAAGTCACTAATAAGTTGAAATAGAGATGGTGGCGGGTGAGCCCTTAAGCAGCGCTTATATTCCCGAAGCGAATTACTTTTACCACATTCAGAAGACATTCTGGAACTAGCCATCCAGGTTAGGGCTTCGGTTATGAAAAGAAAAGCGATAAAGATTTGGGATTTCTTGACGAAGTTTACTTGCCATATTTATTTATGAGGTTTAATCCTTGTATCTCCGGTAGGGATAACCGTCCTCCTTTATGTGTCGAACATTAGACTGAATGATGACAGCACGGGCGAATATTATATACAAGGAAGAAAAGTCTCAATTATAAGTTGACACGATGAAATGCAATATGACATAACCACTTTCTGAAAACGAAACCGGGCCCGAATTCCCGCATCAGTGAAAGAATAGGTGACTTCCATACACATCAATTAAGCAAATAAACGCATTGGGATGATGTGCGACGAAGCATTTCGTAGCGAATACAATTTTTAATTGTACTAGGATAATTCTAGTGCTAGTATAATTCTCTAAAACTTTCGTGTGAACTCTTTCCCAGGTCAAGTTCCGGATTCGTTTTTTCGATTGATTTCGAACTTAAATTTAACGTGCCAAAAAATGCCAAACAATCGAACTCGACACTCGAAATCATGCTCGATATCTTAACCAAAAATAGTAGGTTATCACCATCGTATATAGGCTTAGATAAAAAGAAAACAAAACGCAAGACTTTGACTCGGCAGCTCTATGTTGGCTGTCACTTGACATTTCGGCTGTTTTCCAGTCAAACGAGAGTACGAGTATATTGATCGTGAAAATTAAATTCCAAAATATTACTCAGATTAAAAATCTAATTATAACACCGTGTAGGGCAAGAAAATTGCAACTTGCAAATATTAAGTTGACCTCGATTAAGAGTGGTTCGGATGTGAAACGGGCTTCAATATACGATTTTTTTTATATTTTCAGTTAAACAAGTGCACAATGAACCTGAAAGCTAAATTATAACATAGGGACGGGCTACAGTCCGCTTGGGCGAACTGTTGGATACCCTATTCTTATTCCAATCCCTCATAAGTGGGCGTGACAAAAGTCTAAGTATGATTGAATTGTTAAGAACGCTCTACATATTTTGTTATATAACATTTAAAGGATTTTATAAAAAAAAACGCTCCCTAGCTCAAACTTGGGTGTTTCAATAAAATTGTTTTATTTAATTGTGGGCGTGTCAGTAGGCGGATTTAAAAAAAATTAACACATGAGAATAAAGGGCCCCTAGAGAGTATATATTATAAATTTCAGCTCCCTAGCTCAAACTTTGAATTTTCAAAAAAAAAAAAAATTAATTGTTGGATTTGGAGTGGGCGGATTTTGAAAATATTTACACATGAGCATAAAGGGCCCATAGAGAGTATATATTATAAATTTCAGCTCCCTAGCTCAAACTTTGGATTTTCAAAAATTAATATACTCTTAGAATAGGGTATACAATTTTTTTTATCCGGAGCAGTTTTAGGAGTTATAGATAGATCATATATAAAAAAATTTCAGCTTTCTAGCTCAAAATTCGATTTTTTCCAAAATTTTGTTTTTTTGAATTTGTGGGCGTGTCTGTGGGCGGATTTCAAAAATTCGTAAACTTCATTATTTCGGGACCCTAGAGAGTATATGGTTAAAATTTCAGCTCTCTAGGTCCAGTTTAAAGGCCTAATTTTTGCCGACAGACGGACAAACGGACGGACGGACGGACGGACATGGCTAGATCGACATTACTATCGATGCTGATCATAAATATATTAACTTTTAGGGGTCTACGGGCAATATTAAGGTATGTTACAAACTATGCGTCAAAATTAATATACCCTTAGAATAGGGTATAAAAACTTTGCTCTGATTAAAAATCTAATTAAACTACCGTGTAGGGAGAAAATTACAACTTAAATGTATAAAGTTGACTCTTATAGGACAAGTGGTTTGGAAATAACAGCGGTTCAATACTTTTAGGTAAAAATAAAAATGTACACGCAAGTAAAATTCGGGGTAGGTGTCAGTACAATAGGTGAGAAATTTCAAAGGTTTGACATTCAAATTCAATAACAAAAGTTATCGGAATACGTAGAAAAAGATGTTTGGAAGCACTGATCTATATCCGCTTAAGGATTTAGCGGCGGAAGTTATATCAGCTTAAGTTAACGTATATAGGCTAAGTTGTTGTTGTGTTTAACATGGAAATGTGAATAAGCGTATTAACACGTGAGTAAAAAAATACACTTAATGTTATTTCAGTCATTGGTATATCTAAGTGCATAAGTATTTTTGACGAACAAAATCTGAATTTGCACCTGATTTTTTTTTTATATACAGTAATGTCTCGCTAATCCGAATCAATTATTGCAAGGGGGTATTCGGATTATCGAAAAATTGGACTAATGAGTACAAGACGGGAACAGGAAAAAATTGCTCATTTAACGAAAATAATCTTTGTTTATTAAATTCAGTTCAAAGACATTATGTATGTACGTTTGTAAAAACAAAAATAAATTAAGAAAAAATTTAAAAGAAATTCATAAATTAGATATTTGTCTGTTTATTTTTTCTTTTGCTTTTGTAATGTCATCAAAGCCTTTTGTTTGAGATTTTGCAGAGCCAATATGTCTGAAGCGGAGGCTTCGTTCTCCAACACCCATTTTATAGAATCAGCTAAAGCTGTCATTGCATCTTCATGCTTGGTCTACTCTTGATGCTCGTGTAGTGCCTCTTCTTCGTCGCTTTCAACAATTCGTCGCCCTAGTGACACAAGAACGTAACTACATTTTTTACGATTTTGGACTGGGTATGACACCTTTCTTCATATATCATTCTTTATATTGTGGCAAAAAATTGTACCTCTAGGTGAACTAGTTTAGAAGTTAGCACTTGCCGTATCAACATTTTTTTCGAAAAATAGTAGGAAAAATAGTAAAAAAAAATCACAAAATCGTCTCTCCTGAAAACTAACAAATATTGACATACGTTTTTGTGTCAGTAAGGCGACGAATTGTGCTATCCTGGATGTTGTCCTCGTTCAGCCAATCGATAACTTCATTAGCACTCAAATGAATTCCACACATACCTTCGATAGTTTCTGTAAAATTTGCCATTTCAGAATTTGATATACCGTTTGGTTGATTTATTAGAAGAGCCAGCGGAATATCGTCCTCAACATCATACTCATCTGACTCAGTGAAAGATAGCAAGACTTTCAAGCAATTTTTAATCATTTCCTGTGATAGCCCCTTTAATGCACTTGCCAAAAAGAAAACGGTGTCTCTTAAAGTTATGCTTTTTAAAACAGCGGTTATTTCAGCATTTTGGTTCATAACGTGAGACAACTGACTTTTTTTGTAGTTTAGCTTCGTTGTCCTTATTTCATTCTGATCCATGGGTTGGATAGCAGGATAAGGGACGTACAGTTTGGTGGTAACAATAGTATCATTATCATACCATTATCAGTTTTAAGCTCATTTTCTGATGGGTGGGATGGCGCATTGTCCAATAGCAGCAACGCTCTTTCCGGTAGTCCATTTGCACTGGGTCGCAAAATGACAAGATTACTATTATAACTGAAATTACTGTAAAAACCAAAGCGTTTGTATGTTTTTAGTACGAATTCGGATTACAGCGTACAAGAATTATGGCTTATTCGGACTGTAGAGTACATAATGAGGAAAAATATTGATTCGGATTAGCGCGATATTCGGATTAACGGCGATTTGCATTAGCGAGACATTACTGTACATAATATCCTTTTATTATACTTTTTTTTCCATTTTTATATCCCGTGAAATTTGCCGAATTTAGTGGATTTTCCTTTATCTCAGTCAAAAAACGAATGTGATGCGTGATACCTGATACTCCCAGTTCAAGCAAATCAACCAAAACAAACGTTACCAAAGACTCAGTCAGACAACTGAATTGGCAGATAAACTGCAAAAATAGAACGTTATGGTTCGCTTCAATGTGTTACATGGCGTCTCCACGAGCAATATTTTATAGCGTTCTATCTTTGTATATAGACTCAATAGTAATATCACCAACACAAATTTGAAAACGTCGACCTCCACGAAAATGGCAACAAAAGGGATAGCGATTGAAGGTTTGTGTGTGGACGTGTGGTTTGTGTCTTAAATTTGATGATGGCATGAGGATACAAGTAAAGGAAAACGAAGAATGAAAACCAAATAAACTGGTTTGTTTCTCATTATCGAATCATTTTGATATTATGTAAGTATAGTCCGTACCAAAACAGTTGGCCAACGGTCGATTGCGCAGAGAGAGGATTTAAGAGAACAAAAATGACGCGAAAGAGATTTAATCACTAAGCGTTTTTGCCTGTAATTTACAATGCGTAACCCAACTTTACAGTGCTTAGAACTAAAATGCTGTTGAATATCTAAATAAACTTAATTTTTTATTATGAGGTCGACTTTTATACATTTCTACCTAGAAGTCCGATTGTATTTGAAAGGGTTCCCAACCCTTTTTATGGTTGAACATTTCGTGGTTTAGCGCTAGGTGCCTGTATGGGTGGTGTGCTTGGTTAGCATTAATTTTATGATGTTTGATTTTACCTGTTTGACTTAAGTGTAAAAGTTTTACGACATGATTAGTGTTTGCATTTGGTTACCTGTAGGGGCAAGGAATAAATTTGTTGCTTGGTTTTTAGAGTTTTTTATTTTAAGATAACGCATATATATTATGGATTTCCTATTTGGAATTCACTTTCACGAAAACAAAAGCATTGCTAGGACATAAGTTTATTAAAATAAAATAAATTGTAATGGATCTTTCAAGAAAAGGAAAACCAATAGGAAGTCTAGGACGTAAGATCGTTGTTAGGATATATTACAAAAAAATTGAAGAAGCTAGGAATTTATGTATAGATAATCCCATCACATACGCAAATTCACAGACAGAGGAGTTTACGGGAATTTCGGCCCGAACAATAAGAAGGATAATTAAAGAATATGAGAAGAAAGGCGCTATTGAATCTCCAACTAAAAGAGTACCACATACAAAATGGAAAACTGGATTGGACGAATTTGGTATCACAGCTGTTCGGCGAATTATATACAACTTCCACATTGAAGAAAAAATGATGATAACATTAAAAATGTTAAGACAACGGGTGCAGGAAGATTTGGAGCTGAACATAAGCAATATGTCGCTACATAGGATTTTAAAAAGAAATGGATTTTCTTATAGGAAAACGGAGAACAACCGTAAATTTCTTTGCGAAAGAAATGAAATCAAACTTTTACGAGTGAAATATCTGAGGAAGGTGCGGGAGTACAGGTCAGAAGGATATGAGATTATTTATTTGGACGAGAGCTATATTCACAGCTCTCACACAAGGCCAAGGGCATGGACTGACGGCACCAGTCAAGGTTTAAAGGCGCCAATTTCAAAAGGCCAAAGGCTGATAATGGCGCATGCAGGTGGAGCGAAGGGCTTCGTGAATAATGCCTTGCTTTTATTTAAATCTGGGTCGAAAACAGGAGATTATCACGATGAGATGAATTTTGAAAATTTCTCCAAATGGATGAAGGATCAAGTTTTAAATAACCTAGAGGAACCATCGGTTATTGTAATGGACAACGCATCATATCACAACAAATGGGAACACAAGCAAATCACTTCTGCTTCCGTTAAATCGGAGATGTTAGAATGGCTTTCCGTCAACAATATACCGCATTCTTCAAAAATGCTCAAAGTCGAACTTTATGACCTTATAAAGCGACATCGGACTAATCACCACCCCAAGCATAAGATTGACGATATGATTCACGGCGCGGGACACGAAGTACTACGATTGCCACCCTATCATCCAGATCTCAACCCTATTGAAAAGATCTGGGCAACAGTCAAGGGAAGAGTCGGAAGCCGAAATACAACGTTTAGATTATCGGATGTTCAGAAACTAGCTGAAGAAGAATTTTCAAAAATAACAGTTGAAGATTGGCGCAAAGTTTGTGAAAAAATTATAAGGACAGAGGAGGAATACTTTTCACACGAGCAGATGTGGGACACAATGTCGGATGCAATAATTATCAATCCAGGAGATGATTCTTCAACCGATTATGAAACTGACAGTTCTTCGAATTCAATTTAATATACATTAATATTAACTATTTCATATATAGGTAGCAAAATCAATAAATATTTTTATCTTAGTACTAAAACGTGTGTGTTTTTACTTCTTAATTCAAACCAAACCGAACCACCCATTTGGTATACTGGTGTTTTGTTTTGCTGCTCGCTGTAAATCTGTTTTATATTTGCAATTCATCGTCAATTTTATCTCGCTATAATTTACACTTTTAATCAAGGTTACAAATTTAAAAGTGGTGGGTAGTTCAATAAGTTTTAAAAACTGCATTTCTTAAAAAAAATTATTGAAGAATCAAGAACGTTCACCATTTTGTCTTTAACGAACCGTTTAATACCCCATCCTCTTTTTTGTGACAGAAAATCGTGCCTATTGTTATTGGGCATAAAATCGTTTACGTTTCCAAAAAATTCCCAAATTGTAAATTTTTTATTAAATTTACCTACCTCGCCCAAATTCAATGATATAAACAAAAAAAATTTGGTGTGACACTGCAATTTACTTTACTTTGCGTGCCAATATCACTACCTACATGATCAATATGCACGACACAATTAATAATGATCAACGAAAGCATAATGAGCAAATAGGGTTTAAATCTAAAACCGTACACCTTCATACAGACACAGTCACACAATCAATTCATGTGCAATGTTTTGCTTAATCTATCCGACCGTGATCACATCATACTCCTACAAAGAACCGACAAGACGAAAAACGAAACAATATATTTGCCTCCAAGTAAAGTTGACATATAATGGTCTATATTTTTCCTCCGCTCCTAATTTCAGTATAAAAGAAGGAAAATGAAGAAACCACCCTCAGTGAGATCGCGACAGCGATCTTGAACACAAGGCAGGGTATACGTCGTTTTTTATTATGGCTCCGCCCATTTTCGTCTCTTTATGCTTGTTTTTGCAATTTAAGAGATTGTAAAACACATTTTAAGAGACCTGCGCAGTAGAATGGCCAACTGTTTTGGTACGCGCAGGTCTCTTAAAATGTGTTTTACAATCTCTTAAATTGCAAAAACAAGCATAAAGAGACGAAAATGGGCGGAGCCATAATAAAAAACGACGTATACCCTGCCTTGTGTTCAAGATCGCTGTCGCGATCTCACTGAGGGTGGTTTCTTCATTTTCCTTCTTTTATACTGAAATTAGGAGCGGAGGAAAAATATAGACCATTATATGCCAACTTTACTTGGAGGCAAATATATTGTTTCGTTTTTTGTCTTGTCGGTTCTTTGTAGGAGTATGATGTGATCACGGTCGGATAGATTAAGCAAAACATTGCACATGAATTGATTGTGTGACTGTGTCTGTATGAAGGTGTACGGTTTTAGATTTAAGCCCTATTTGCTCATTATGCTTTCGTTGATCATTATTAATTGTGTCGTGCATATTGATCATGTAGGTACTGATATTGGCACGCAAAGTAAAGTAAATTGCAGTGTCACACCAAATTTTTTTTGTTTATATCATTGAATTTGGGCGAGGTAGGTAAATTTAATAAAAAATTTACAATTTGGGAATTTTTTGGAAACGTAAACGATTTTATGCCCAATAACAATAGGCACGATTTTCTGTCACAAAAAAAGAGGATGGGGTATTAAACGGTTCGTTAAAGACAAAATGGTGAACGTTCTTGATTCTTCAATAATTTTTTTTAAGAAATGCAGTTTTTAAAACTTTTTGAACTACCCACCACTTTTAAATTTGTAACCTTGATTAAAAGTGTAAATTATAGCGAGATAAAATTGACGATGAATTGCAAATATAAAACAGATTTACAGCGAGCAGCAAAACAAAACACCAGTATACCAAATGGGTGGTTCGGTTTGGTTTGAATTAAGAAGTAAAAACACACACGTTTTAGTACTAAGATAAAAATATTTATTGATTTTGCTACCTATATATGAAATAGTTAATATTAATGTATATTAAATTGAATTCGAAGAACTGTCAGTTTCATAATCGGTTGAAGAATCATCTCCTGGATTGATAATTATTGCATCCGACATTGTGTCCCACATCTGCTCGTGTGAAAAGTATTCCTCCTCTGTCCTTATAATTTTTTCACAAACTTTGCGCCAATCTTCAACTGTTATTTTTGAAAATTCTTCTTCAGCTAGTTTCTGAACATCCGATAATCTAAACGTTGTATTTCGGCTTCCGACTCTTCCCTTGACTGTTGCCCAGATCTGGATGATAGGGTGGCAATCGTAGTACTTCGTGTCCCGCGCCGTGAATCATATCGTCAATCTTATGCTTGGGGTGGTGATTAGTCCGATGTCGCTTTATAAGGTCATAAAGTTCGACTTTGAGCATTTTTGAAGAATGCGGTATATTGTTGACGGAAAGCCATTCTAACATCTCCGATTTAACGGAAGCAGAAGTGATTTGCTTGTGTTCCCATTTGTTGTGATATGATGCGTTGTCCATTACAATAACCGATGGTTCCTCTAGGTTATTTAAAACTTGATCCTTCATCCATTTGGAGAAATTTTCAAAATTCATCTCATCGTGATAATCTCCTGTTTTCGACCCAGATTTAAATAAAAGCAAGGCATTATTCACGAAGCCCTTCGCTCCACCTGCATGCGCCATTATCAGCCTTTGGCGTTTTGAAATTGGCGCCTTTAAACCTTGACTGGTGCCGTCAGTCCATGCCCTTGGCCTTGTGTGAGAGCTGTGAATATAGCTCTCGTCCAAATAAATAATCTCATATCCTTCTGACCTGTACTCCCTCACCTTCCTCAGATATTTCACTCGTAAAAGTTTGATTTCATTTCTTTCGCAAAGAAATTTACGGTTGTTCTCCGTTTTCCTATAAGAAAATCCATTTCTTTTTAAAATCCTATGTAGCGACATATTGCTTAGGTTCAGCTCCAAATCTTCCTGCACCCGTTGTCTTAACATTTTTAATGTTATCATCATTTTTTCTTCAATGTGGAAGTTGTATATAATTCGCCGAACAGCTGTGATACCAAATTCGTCCAATCCAGTTTTCCATTTTGTATGTGGTACTCTTTTAGTTGGAGATTCAATAGCGCCTTTCTTCTCATATTCTTTAATTATCCTTCTTATTGTTCGGGCCGAAATTCCCGTAAACTCCTCTGTCTGTGAATTTGCGTATGTGATGGGATTATCTATACATAAATTCCTAGCTTCTTCAATTTTTTTGTAATATATCCTAACAACGATCTTACGTCCTAGACTTCCTATTGGTTTTCCTTTTCTTGAAAGATCCATGACAATTTATTTTATTTTAATAAACTTATTTCCTAGCAATGCTTTTGTTTTCGTGAAAGTGAATTCCAAATAGGAAATCCATAATATATATGCGTTATCTTAAAATAAAAAACTCTAAAAACCAAGCAACAAATTTATTCCTTGCCCCTACAGGTAACCAAATGCAAACACTAATCATGTCGTAAAACTTTTGCACTTAAGTCAAACAGGTAAAATCAAACATCATAAAATTAATGCTAACCAAGCACACCACCCATACAGGTACCTAGCGCTAAACCACGAAATGTTCAACCATAAAAAGGGTTGGGAACCCTTTCAAATACAATCGGACTTCTAGGTAGAAATGTATAAAAGTCGACCTCATAATAAAAAATTAAGTTTATTTAGATATTCAACAGCATTTTAGTTCTAAGCACTGTAAAGTTGGGTTACGCATTGTAAATTACAGGCAAAAACGCTTAGTGATTAAATCTCTTTCGCGTCATTTTTGTTCTCTTAAATCCTCTCTCTGCGCAATCGACCGTTGGCCAACTGTTTTGGTACGGACTTATAGCATGTATGATGACTGATGAGAGGGCTATGATGGAAGGGACGAATAGTTTGAAATGAAAAATTTAATAAAATCTGATTTCAGGCTTTTTGCTCAAATAAGAAATTATGAGTTTATCGCTTTTAGGACTGTCACTATTTTGGCTATATCTTGTCGGAAAATGTTCCGATTTGTATCATTTCTTTTTAATTGATTCAGAAATATTCAATCTAATTAATTAAGAAATAATTATGTTACTTTGTGTCAGTATTGCGCCATGCTGCACAACCACTTATGGGTCAATAGGTTCCTACATATACGATTTATATTTATTTTATTCAAATTTTATTATATTTTTATTTATTTTAAAATGCTTAGGCCAATGGTTCGTATGAATACGAACTAGCAGTTCCTTGGAGTAAAAGGCAGCAGTTTAGTATGTAAAAGCATTTACAAATTGCTTCAGTACAGTATGAACGAAGTCTTTCATTTCTAAATCGAGTTTGGAAATTCGATCCTAGCATTTACTTTACTGAACTTGTAGGTAGGGTGATGGCACCAGTAGTCGGCCCCTTAACTTTAATTTTAGGTTTGACTTGCTTTTAAAAATCCGTTATTCAAAAAGTGAATAGACTATTTGGCTTAAGTAAATATTTGAAATGTGTAAATTAGGTATTTCTAGGTTGTTTAAGTTGTATTGTTTAAGTATAATTGTTACCCAATTTAAACTATTTACAAAAATGTAAATGAAAACCACATTCTTCAGTAGTCGGCCCCCCTAACTGTAGTAGTCGGCCACATAAGTACTCAGTAGTCGGCCCCCATTTTCATTTCTGTATTTTCAATGTTTTGACCAAGTTAGGAAAGCAGATTTTTTTTTTAATTTTTAATACATATATTTTAATTTATAAAAACAAAAATAATACAAACTCATTTAAAAAAAGAAATGTTTATTACATTAAATATCATTTGAAATAAATTGCACAAGGTATGCCATTTACTGACCTTATAAAAAAACGAAAAACACAATAATTTCCTTCGAAAATTAAAAGAAATGGCTCTTCAGACATTATTATACGAAAAAAACAAATTGGAGTTCTCCTGTACTGGCTATAAGATATAGGTGCCGGCAATGGTTCCATCTAGCTCAGATGGGCCCGATGGTGTTGATGTAGATGGCAAGGAAGCCGCAATATCCGTAGGAAGCTCAATCGTACCATCTATGGCCGTCATGGTGTAATTTGGCTCAGATTGAGTAAGGTGACTACGCTCCATCTTTTCCACTATCTTCATCACAACTTCATAGTCAACGTTATTTTTAAAAAACAACCTTCCTTTGCCAAAGCTAGAACTTTCTTCGTTTCATCAAAACTATGAGCACTATATACAAACTATATACCTACAACTATATACAAAGGTTCTATGAAAATTGCTCGTGGAGACTACGAATAGTATTCTATGAAAAGTTGCATTCTATATATTGCTCAGTTCACCACCATTGAAAGAGTAAGCTACGAGTATGAAGTGCCCACCGTACATTTTATGGTATTCTATATTTCTTTCTTTCTATGAAAAGTGATAGATGGTAAGCTATGAAATATTGCTCGTGGAGACGCGGTGTTAACTTTTACTGGCATGTGATAACGAGTGGATAACTTAACTCACCGAATTCGGCGTTTAAGGAGCGAATAACTTCACACATTCTCAGATTGTAGTTCATGCATTCACAAATTGAGAGGATGCACATGCATGTGTGGAAACATTGCGAGGATGAGAGAGAACACTGCCTCTCATTTCGGCATATTACTCTTTCATAATGCGTTGCCTCCATAGTAGTACCATAGTATTGAAACGGATTACACAGAAATGAGTGTCAACTGATGAAATATGACAGATACACTCGATTTTTTAGTTTAATTTGGCGAAGTGCTGCAGCTGCAGTGTGTTAAGTGATAAATAGCGAATAGCTAGCACAGGGACAAATATTTTTATTAATCATAAAAGATATTATATGGACAAGTCCGCTATCCGTGTGCCAGCTAACTCGTGTGTTAAGGAGCGGATAGTGTTTTTCCAATTTATATGGCTGTTAGTATATAAATTTTGGCTAAACGTACATACATTCGATCGGACAGTATAATTATGTACATAAGTACCTACATACAAAAATACATACTTCATAATTGTGTTGTAGTAGCCCGCAAAACAAAAGAGATATTTTAAATTTGAAACGCATTCGATACTTTTCCGAAACACAATTCCTTTATAAAGGTTTAATAACTGTTGCTTTTACTGTAAGTTTTACTTATGATGTTGCGCCAAAAAGTATTCGCTGAATAAAATGCGCATTTTGCATGAACAAATTAAGTGGTTATCAATGAATTGGTTGAATAATGAATAATAAATGGTGTATACGCATAGTTTATATATGCATACGTACATAAATGTTTTCGACAAAAATGACAGCGAGTATAATATATATGGAAAAGGTATGGTAATTTTTGAAATGTGTGCGGCTAAAGCGTCCAATTTATGCAAATACAGTCAAGTCCGCTTATCTGGACTACGCTTTACTAAAAAAATTGGTAAACTGAAATACAAAATTTATCGCGGAACATTTTCTTAAAATAAATAACTCCTCTCAACTGAAACCCGATTAACTAAAAAAAACTGGTTAACTGAAAAAACTAATTCTACAAAAATTATTAGTTTATACTGAAACAGTTTCGCGTAACTGAAATATGGCACTTACAAGTAATGGACGAAACACTACTGGCTGGTAGAGCTGTGTCAATCGTGATTGATTCGATCTTTTTGACCCGATCACAATAAAGTATTGGTGATTGCAATCACAATGCCCGAAGTCAATCGTTCATCGAGTCAATACTTATGTTCTGTTTTGACTAACTCATTTCTTTATTACTGATTTCTTATCTACAGAACCAATAAATGTGTTAATATATCAAAATATTTTTATTTATTTCGGCTTATTTCGTTTTACCAACACATATTTGTTCTAAAAAAATATCGCTTCTGTGCAATAACCTCCATTTGTTAATTATTCAAAGGCGTTTTGGTATCTATATATACAATCAGCAGTTTGTTGTTATTGAGTGTATTCACTCTTACAATCCATTCGAATGTATCTGTCTCTATCGAAACTACGAATGATGATTGGGGTTTTTGATTGTATTGAAATTGAATGGAGCAATACAATACTCCCATGTCCCATCTGTCATTGATTGATTGAATGATTGATTGAAATGACCGAATCATTTTTTCAACCAATACTTGAACGATTCGATCATTAACGATTGACACAGCTCTACTGGCTGGTTGGATCAGTTTCTACCATGAGTCACATTCTCCAGGCATTCGTTTGTCTTTATGCCTCACAGAGCAAATTCCAGCAAATCCATTTTGAACAGTCGATAGTAGCCTATTCACACCGCATCAAAAACTGAGATTTCGGGAAGACACTAGAAATCTTCATAAAAACAAAAGTTTTCTTAAACATTTTCCATAATTCAAAATCTTGAAATTTTGGAAGATTTTGATGAAATCTCCTCAAACCTACCTACGAATTCCTGTAGCAAACACACCTTTTGAAACATTTACCACTACTAAACTAGCTCCATACATACGACTTGCTTATGGAGGTGGTTTTCGAATTATTTCGAAATTTTCATTAACATTTATTTTGGGGTGCATATTATAAACTTGTAATTTGTAATGAAGTGTTGGATATCTCTTATTATTCATTTAGTTTCTAATTAAAATGCAGTTACATTTCTGTAAAGCCCCTTTTCTTAGAACGGTTTGTGAAGAATAGAACTTTCGTTTCCAAATTTTTAAATACTGGGCGTGTCAGTGGGCGGAGATTATTTATGTATATTCCATATCTCAGCTTTTTATCTCGAATTTCGATTTTTTCGATAAATCGTTTTTTTTTGTTTTATTTAAAAAAAAAAGTACATTTGATCCCTAGAGAGTATAATGTTCCAAATTGCAGCCGTTTAGGTAGAATTTTAATGCATTAAAATTTACGACGGACAAACTGACGGACGGACATGGCTAGATCGACATTACTATCGATGCTACTCACAAGTATAGTTACTTTTGGTGGATTTGAGAAATATTAAGGTATGTTACAGAGTGTGGGTCAAAATTATAAAATCCTTATGCCTGAAACCGATGTGCAGCAAAGACACATGCAGTAACGCACATGAAACACATGTTCAATAAGAAATTTGGCGCTTCAATTTGCAAGGCAACTGCGAGTTCCCTACTAATTAAATTGCTATCACTTGAAAATCGATGGTCACCTGAGTTATTTGATCAATGAGGAAAGGTAAAATAGTAGGGACTAGTAGTTGCCTTGCAAATTGAACGCCCATTGTCATCATTCAGTATGCTTTATGGCTGACATAAATATCACTGAACGACCAAACAGTCTAAAATTCGAGGTTATGTCGTAGAATTTAACAAGACGAGACCTCAAACTAGAAAAAGTGTACCAAATTTTGCTGTAAAATTAGAAATGGAGACACCATTCTACAAGAATTGACATGCAGTAAGCAATGTGTCATTTTACATACAAAAACACAAAAATCTATTTTAGCCATTAGAACAGGGTATCAAAACACATTAACCAAATAATTGATTAAAGGATCATAAGCTTCGCAGTCCCCTTAGCACAATTTGTTACCATACATGTATAAAAACATAAGGAAATGCTGCAGCCCGTTTTGACGAACTGTCGGATACCCTATTCCTATCCCCCAAAAAACAAGCCGTGGCACAAATCTAACTTCGTGCCCGATTTCAGTTTCACTTTACACTACTCTCAACGCATTTAATAGACTGTTCGCAACCAATCTAAATCCACGATTTTGGGAATTCACTCGAAATCTACATCTTAGTCGGAAAACTTTATTGCATTTATAAATAGAAAATTGCAAATATGTAATTCCATTCCAAGAGCGGGATATGTGACTTGTTCATCCAAATACTGACGAAATGTCGAATGGCAAACTTTTTGCCGCGATCAAGAAGTTATTTTTAAAAGTTAAATCATAATTCACAATTTTTTGTCGCATTCCATCTACCGACGACTTAAAAAAAAATTTCGAAATTAACCTAGAAATCCAAATATTGTAAGGAATTTTTTTTAGTTTTCCAATTGAAATTCGCGGTAGTCCGCTACGACAAATGTGTGTTATGGGAATGAAAACTAATCAAACTTTAAGAATAATACATAGTTCGGTCGTGGGATATTAGTCGCTCACATATGAATGAGCCTCAAGGTACTATCTTTCGATCAGCATCGAAAGTTATGTCGTTCTTGCCATGTTCGTCCATCCGTCGTTGTTTTAGGCCCTAAAACTCGAGCTAGCAATGAGAAATTCGGAACATATATTCTCTATGAGCTCGAAATGATCAAGTGTAATGATTCTTAAAATGAGCCCACAGTTTAAAAATCATGTTTTATCAAAAAAAAAAAAGAGAGATTCGAGCTAGAAAGCTGAGATTTGGAAAATCATATTCTTTAGTCCCTAAAATAATCAGCTGCAAACGATTTTTTTAATCCGCCCACTATTTTCAAAAGTTTTAAAACTCGAATTTTCGCAGTCTGTAGGTAAAGTCGTTCCTAACAATTCTTTCACGCATTTTGACCACGCCCACTGTTTACGTCGTTTTTTCCGATAAAATCCTTAAAATTGCGAAAAAAAAAATCTAGAAAGCATTACAAAAAGAATTATAAAAACTTCGAAAATAAAAATTCGAATCGACACAATCTAGAATCAATATTAATTTTACAATTTGTTTATAAAGGAAGGTAGTTACTAGTTGTCCGGCGGGTGCTTATATTAGCGCACTTTTTCCTTCCACTTCGCACGTTGGAGAAACTAGGTCTTAGGCCCTGTATGAGCCGTTAATGACTTATATTTTTAAACGTTAAACTGGAAAAATTCTACGAAATTGTGGTGGTCTATTACTAATGGTGCAGTAAAATTAAGAATAGACATCATGCAATATGTCATTTTACATACAAAATCATCTTACTGCATGGGGATTGCCGATTGCTGTACATCTGCTTTAGCCATAACACATCATTCGTTCATGCCAATTCGTTACTTTAAATGATTCGATAACATATGGAAGTTAAGGGTCCCTTAGGTTAGGTTAGGTTTATGTGGCTGTCGGCAGAAGCCGACACACTTATGCCAATTTAGGTCCATTGTGATACCACGTATGTATCATCTACCTCAACTCTGTAGATGGGACTGGCCAACGACACGCGGTTGTTCTCAAACGGTCCCCCATCTACGTACTAACCGCGCCCAACGTCGTTTAATTACGGTGATCTGACGAGAACCGATTAACTCGACGTGGTATGGTCGTTGGTTAATCCCAGGGGCCCTTACACGGTCAATCGAATGACATCAATCACTAGCATGTGTTTGTGAAAATGTATCTGCATAAGTCACACACATTTGGTGAAGTCTGATTGACGAAAATCAAAGCAAGTTTGATTTTGCATGATGAACGTCATGCCGGTGATACGTGTAAGGGTTGGATTGACGTAATTACTTCATTCTGTTTTGTGTCGCGGAAGCGAAAACATATGCGGAAAACTGAAGGACGATGAAGACCGAGCATTTGTTTTGGAATTAATTGAAACGTATCGGTTATTACCAAATTTATGGGATGTCAAGGGGAAAGATTATAGCGACCGAACCAAAAAAATGCAACAATATTAAGTTTTACTGCAAAAGTATAAAGAAAAGTATCCTGATGCACAAAAAGCGGATGTCACCAGAAAAATAAATACCTACGTTGAGAACGAATTTTCGGCGCGAGCTAAAACGTTTAAATGAATTAAACAAAAGCGGATCCGGTGTTGATAATTTCTGTGAACCAACTCTTTAGTATTTTAATGAAATTAGTTTCATTAAAGACAACGAATCTCCGTGTGCATCTCGCCAGTACAATTCAAAAATATATTGCAAGAGAAATATATGCAATACAATCGTCCGTTTCACTCATCGCACATCCGTACACCACGAAAACTCACAAAAAATAAAAATTTGACGTCAATCGATTGAACTGTGTAAGGGGTAGCGTCAATCCACACATACACGATGCATGAGCATGATGTCGACCGATTGACCATGTAAGGACCCCTTTAGGTACACACTCGTTCGTTGGTGCGGTTATTCCGCCGCCACAGATTTTTCTTTTAATTCAGCGCCAGCAGCTACATACATTGCTGAGTCAATGTTATTCAGAATGGAAAAAAAAACAAATTAATATAACCTTACAACCTTTACTTTGTCGCCGACTATTATCAAGTATGTAACAATGTTAGCTAGTCTAATATTATTAATTATTTATTTCGTCTAAAAAAATCACCCTTTGCTTTCTTTCGCCGTCGTCATCGTTTTGATTGTCATCGTCGTCATCAACATCGCTGTCGGCCAAAACAAACCCAAATAGTAACTTCTTTTTCGACAACGACAACTCTATTGAGTGAAGCTTCTCGTTCTTTCTCACTTCTCCTCAGTATCAGGTTGCTGAGTGCTGACTGCTTCTGTTCTTCGTTCATCAGTCGTTCTGCAGACTTCGTCGATCGAGCGTCGTAGTTTTCAGTTATTTTCCAGTGTATATTTTTATCAGGCTGTTTACGTTTTTGTTATTCACCGCATCGTGTTCGCCGTCGTGCCTTCTCCTCCCCCAGTAACATAACAAAAAAAAGAAAACCTGTTTATTTCATTTCTCAATTTCTTCTCGTCCCTTGTATTTTGTGAATTTTCAGTTTTTCTGATGATTCGTGATTGCACCCGAGTATTTCGCCGTTCTTTGTACCTGAATTTGAGACGTGTTCACTAAATGACTGACGGATCTGTGGACTTTCTGTCTACGTAGCTGTATAGTTGCAGTCTGTTGTGACTGTTTGTACGTGTGTTTTTTCAAATGTATTAAATATTCGTAGCAACCGAACGAAAGCAATAACCTTTCATTTTCATGGCGGAGAGTTGTTCCCTCTCATTTTGTGTGTTTTCCCACTTATTGTACCTCATTGCCATTTTTGAAAAAAGTTCTTTCGATCACCTGAGACTGTGATACAGACTTGTGTTAGTTCATTTTATTACTCGTAGACACGCCATGTATGTATATAATCGGCACGAACATCTCAGCAAAGTGAACAAAATATAAATTTACTTTACGTATATTAAAAATAAAATTCAGTGCCAAGAAAATTGATTCGATTTTGTAGTTGTCCTGCTTACCCCACTCCGCTGAAAAAAAGAAACGGAAACGGCAAAATATAAATAAGCCTAACAAACGGAATGAATTTAGTGCTAAATTGAAGAAAAAGAAAATTGAATAAAGAAGTAGTAAACTTCGTTAATTTACAAATAAAACCGTCCAAAAACGATTTTTAAATTCAAATTCATGGCATCACCAAATAAAATACGGAGAGATTTAATAAAAATGCTCAACAATAACGGATACTTGAACTGCACCACTACATCGAAACGAAGGGAATATGAGGTTAGTCTGACAAAAGTACGTTACGTTTGTAACAAACCAAACAGTTCGCAATGCATGGACGAACCTTTGTAATTTAATTTTGCTTATTTTTCCCACAATCATTACTGCCTAACTACGCTTTTTATTTAAAAAAAAATCCTCTCAAAAGAAAAGAGCAACACAACCACGTACCGTATTCATACACATGTCGATATGTATATAATGTACGTATGTAGGACGTGGTATGTTAACGCTTTGTTTTTGCTGTATCTATTCTTGAGTATTTCTGTTTTTGTTGATGTTCTTTTTAATGGCAGGATATGAGCACGAAAGAAAATGTCAAAACGCTTACGCCGAAGATTTATAATTGGTTTCATTTAAAATTATGTATCCATTAAATTTGCTTTCGGCTTTTTTGTTCAGAATATATTTTTTATTAATAAATAAAAAAGACGCTTTTATAGGTTCATAATATGTATGTATTTGAGTTTTGTTCTCAATTGAGCCTGAGGGTAATCCCCGGATTGTTGCGTCGGGGAAAATGTACAATTTTTAACGCATTTATCCGAGAATCCCGTTTAAGTGCATTGTCGACGCAATAAGGAAAACCCTGCTTTATTGCATTGAAAACGCAATAAATCATTTTTATTAGAATCTTCATAGGTATACGCATTATTGTAAATAAATATTTTATTAATGAAAAATTATATTGTTTGTTTATTGTTTATTTATTTACTATTGTGTTAACACGTAGATACAAAATCCATTAATTGTGTAACAGTTATAAAAGGTTAATTTCGAAAGTACATACATACTTAAAAACAGTCAGAAAACTAACTCCCTGCGTAGGTAGGTTGTGTAACGAACGATTTCAAAGCATTAAAATAAAAAGATCACAAAACACAAACTGCCGATTAATATTTTTTGTTTTGTTTCAAGTAATTAAAGCAATCAAATTATTAACGCATGTGACTTTTGTTTGATTGCTAATATGTGAATAAAGTGCTCAACGTTTTCAAATTAATAGAGCTTAAGTGATAAGATACAAGTCGTATGCGTGAGGGAATAAGCCTTGTGTAGATAAGTATACCTAATAATTTAAAAAAAAAAATCCTTAGCTGACATACAGATATTAAATGTTGGTAAAGATAATCAGCTTCCTAGTTAGGGGCTCGCCAGGCGGCAGGCTGTCAGAGGTGCCACAGCCTGCTGGCCGTTTTCGCTGGTTCACAAGCACACAAAAGTAGAACGTGATGCTAAATTGCAAAAAAAAATGTTTACTCAAGGGCCCACAGATAAAGACGACGCCTCTAATAAACCGAGAACTAAAAAAAACCTTCTTACAATCAAAAATGTTGTCCCGATGCTTTAACATTGGCCTTGTCGGCTGGTCATACTCTTAACTTGTTTTTATGCCGGGTTGAAGCTAGGTTCAACCTGGTCTTAAATGCTTGTAAACTCGACCACGCTTTACGAGTGGATTCGGTTCGAAATAATGCATGTAAACTTGGGTTGATTGGTTAAATTGAAAGATTTTCCTACATACAAGTTCGTAAGATTTGGTTTTATGCTTCAATTTATACTCAAATTAAATTACATTTTCAAAGTGGTTGTTCCTCTTCCTAGAAAATAAGTCTTGGGGCTGCAAAATTCAAGTCCCGCCAGGGGCGCTCATGAACCTAACTACGACGCTGTAGATAACTGTGTTAAATAACTCTGTAGAATAGTTTTCGGGTTGCCCTCACGGAATATATTATCCCGTTTACATTAGAGATTCAATCCTAATTTTAATTAGAGAATCAATCCGAATTGATTTCAACCAAGATTTGCTCAATCCGGTTACACAATTTGGCTCAGCAAATTCATTTTTTTTTTATTTAAATTGACTTATTCTAAGATGTACTGTAAAAGAATTTTTCTGAGGAAATTTTTTTTTTTTTTTTTTAAAGTTTTCAATTTTCACTGAAAAGTGCACCTACAAACTGCACAAATGGACGCGTTAACTTTGCATAACGTTTGTACTAAGTGTTTTCTGTTGGTTTGGAGGGGGTGGGTGGGGTGGTGAATGCAGTGAATGTTGGAAAATATTATAGGTATTGCCATAACAATTTAAGTTAATTTGTTTTTTTTTTTTTTTTGGCTAAAAATATACTGGTAAATACCCCAAAGTAAGTATATATAAACTTTAGCTCCAGGCGCCTGCCTGACAGTTGTTGACATACCCTTAGCGGAGCGACGAAGTCGCGTGAGCGGCTAAACCCTGCGAAAGAAAGGGTTAAAATCCTGTTAGCGAGCCACCCACTCCATACTTTAAATACACCATACTTTCTTACAGGCACCTGCCTGACAGTTTTTGGGATACACTTATTCAACCATTTAACTTCGTTTAAAGTTAATTAGTCTTTTTTTTCAAGCAGTTGTGCAAGTTTATGCAGATTTCGCAAAAAAAAAATTGTAATCTAGGTGTATGAATTACATAAACATCGTTTTATTAAAAAAAAAATTTTAAAATTTAATAAAAAAAAAAAAAAAAATTCATTTCCTCAAGAAAAAAATATTATATTTATATTTTTTAGGCCATTTTAAGCCAGAAAAAAAAATTCCTTAGTGTTCATAATGGAAACCCGCCCCTTCGATTAAGTCCTAAAACAGTTAAACATAAGGCCAACGGAAAATTAGTTTTTACAAACATTTATTTAAGAAATAACTTAAAAAGCAAAAAAAAAAAGGTTTTTAAAACCTCATATTTAATCTCATTCTGCCCAAAAAAAATGTATTAAAAATTTGTTTAGAAAATAGCATCATTCAGTGTAAATAATTCGTCCATTGAAACACAAAGGGGCGTAAGTAACAAAAATCCGATTTTGAGAATAATTACATAAAACAACGTTAAAGCAAGTTTTTTGGCATCACAAAAGATCGTAAGTGAATTGGAACCCATTGTTGGGATTTCGTTTTATTGTTCTGGGGCAAAAGTGATATTTTGTAATTGTTTCGTACCACGAATAGGCTTTTCTTTTTACTCTCCTGTAAAATTGGTAAATATCACTTACGCCCCTTTGTGTTTCAATGCACGAATTGTTGGTTTATTAAGCTACTAGTCAAGAAAAAAATCTGAAAAGAAAACGCGATGGTTCAATGCCACAAATACAATCAGCCCTATTATGAATAAGTTCTCCTCGGAAAACTGATCCAGCTGTGTCGCGTGACGCTGGAAAAAAAATGTGCATTATGGAAACAGTTCTTTCTAACCATTCAAAACCAAAACATCAACTCCACAAATGACACATTAGTGGAGAATTGGCTTGGGAAACCGTTGCTACTTCGGTTTGGCGAAACAAATGGGTTCAAAACTCTTAACTCAGAAGAACAAGTGTAAGCTTTACAAAACACTGATACTGCCAGTTCTGCTTTACGGCGCCAAGTCCTGGACGATAAGCAGTACCCGATTTCTGTTACAATATTTCCGATGGAGATTCACAATAGATTTCAGCTACTGTACTAATCCTCCATTTGCTAGGGGGGATTTTGTCTTCCCGAATAACGACAATGTCTCCAACGGTAAAATTAGGGGACGGTTTCGTCCACTTAGCACGCTGCTGCAATTGTGCTAAATACTCCTTACTCCACCTTTTCCGCAAATTTTGGCGGTGTTGCCTTTTCAAGCACCATGCGATCTTCAAAATGACCTTAACATCGGTGGCATCGTGTTCTGGAATGATTTTCAGTGGCTCACATATCAGAAAGTGCACCGCCATAAGGGGCTGAAAATCATTATCATCTGTTGATATAGAACAAAGAGGCTTAAAGTTGACGCAAGGCTCTATTTCCGCTAAGAGGGTAAAAAACTCCTCGAATATCAGAAGATTCTTACCCAATGTTCTTCGCAAATGCAATTTAACACGTTTTGGAGCTGACTTCCAGTAGTCTCCCTTGTAACTCATGGCGGATTGAATTGCCAGGTGGTCCCATCGTCAAATAGGAATTTTGCCAACTTCTCATCCTGTGTTGTCTTAATTTAGAAGTTGTTGGTTAATGGCCTCGATGAACCACAAAGCCCTTAAAAACAGAGATAAAAGTGGGAGACGACAAGTCATTAGCAAGTTCTAAGTGCTATCACCTTCACCAGTCGCCATACATATAAAGACTAAAATGTACCCCTTAAGAGCCTAAGAGCCACGACCTTTTGAGAAAAGAAACAGAACTGGTTTGGGCGAATTGCTCATCAGTTGCTGGAAGTAGCTGCATGTGGTACAGCATGCATGAGAAACGCGGTGGATATCCTGGCAGGTTAACAAGGCGAGCTTAGCACAAGGGGAAAAGTATGCGATGTGTTCATCTGGCTGCAATGATGCGTTTCGCAATCTTGCGCCCACCTTGAGCAAACCATTCGCATTCAAGAACGGATTTAATTTTAGCAGCATACTTTGACGTGCAAGAGTTTTCTTGGATTGCAGTCGTCGAAAAAAAAACTTGCGTGAAGCCAATCCAAAAGTTCAGTGCTTCCTGAGGCTCGATGCGACTGTGATGTTTCGATGAGCTACGCGATATTGATTTCCCACCATTGTATGCTATAATGGAACGCCGTATGTTGTTGATTAATCTGAGGACAAATGCAGTTACTTATTTCTGGAGGCGATCTGGCTGGCATGTTAACGTTGACTGGATTGTACTTCTGGTCTATAGCGGTAAGGTATAGCTTCTTGGATCTGCGTCGCGCGTTTGGCGACAAATGTGCACCACTTACTATGTTTGCCAGCAGGCCAACGGCACACAACACAAATCGAGGCAATGTATTTGGCGAATTTACGAAAATCATTAATTGCATCTGCGCCAGATGGTACGTTGAAAGTCGATGTGCGATTCGTCGACTCGTACCTATTGGTACATTTTTGCTATGTCAGCGCTCATCAAAGCGAACGTGTTAATGAGGTCAGATTGAAGCTTCTGACTAAACCTGGGCATCATTGTCCAAGAGTTCTTCCATGTGCCCCAGGTTAATGTACTCCTCCATGAACTCTGTGCTGTGAGCGGAGCTGATGATCCTTGGAAAATACTTTCACCATGTGAGTTAAGGACGAAACGGCTGCAAATTACAAACTACCTACTCTACTTACTTATATATAGAGTTATTCATTCATCTCAGCAGGGAGCTGGGACATACCTATCCCTGTAAACCAAGGGATTAGGCTCTGTTGGAGCATAGACCTTGTTCTAGCCCTTATGATATGCTGAATAATAATAACATTAGTATTAGTTCAATGAACTTTACACACACAACGTTCAAACTCCTTGTATTTATATATAAGGTTATACATTGAAACATAAAAATATAGTACATATTTATTTATAAACAAAACACACGCACAATTAGGAAACATAAGATGTAGTGACAGAAATGACTTAGGAATTGCTTTTAATCAAATCCGTGAGCTTACGTTTAAACACCACAAAGCTTGATTCATCCTTTATTGTAGTTGGTAAACTATTAAAATACTCGTATGTTAAGCCCGTGTACATCAGGGAACTATTCGTTCGACTGAGGTTACATCTGCTCGGCCTGAAATTATTTGAGTTTCTCAGATTATACGGCTGCACATCACCAATATTTACCAAATTGGCCCGCAAGTATTCTGGGACCATTTTGTTTTTCATTTTATTAATAAACACCATCGCACTAAATATTAATCTTTGCTCCACATTCATCCATTCTAATGTGCTGAGCATCACTCGAATTGGGGTATATACACTACACTTCTAAATTGCCCGCATAGCTTTATTCTGCAACAATTGGAGTCTAGTTTTTATTTCTTGTTGACTATCGTACAAAAGAGTGGAACAGTAGTCAAAATGTGGCAATATGAGAGCATTATAAATTAAAATTGAATTAAAATTGAATAATACTTAACCATATTCTAACTTTAATTCGGATTCTGAGCATCGTTGCATTACGCAACAAGTAATCAAAATCCCTATTGCTTTCCGAGCGGCGCCTGGCAGTCGTAAACGTGCGCACGCGCCGCCGTGAATCGACTGAAGGCTTACAGCCTCAATCACCCCCTGGAAGCACCACAACAACAAGTTCGAAAGCTCGACCTCTCAGAATCGACATAGCTAACTTTATCTAACTTATAAACTACTACTACATAGGTCCCGAACCTTTCTGCTGCACTCCTAGATCAGCAGCAACGGCAGCAATTAAAAACTGGGAACATAGAAAATGTATCTATAATTGGGATAACATCCCAGGTCTAAGACAGGCCAAACGAGCCATTCGGCCCTTCAATCATAATGCCAGCAAATGTCTAAACCTAAGCAGGCATGATATCAAAAACCTAGTAGGTTACCTTACTGGTCACCACGGTTTAAGATATCATCTACACAAAATGAGAATAGCAGATTCTCCTGAGTGCCGACTCTGTCTTGAAGAGGACGAGTCAGCTGAACACATTTTATGTGAATGCCCAGCCCTTAATGGAATTAGAAAGAAGATCTTTCTCAGGGAACAATTGAACCCCGAGGACATAAAGAATTCTTCTACTGGTAAAATTGTCCGCTTTACACGGAAAGTGGAAATTTTACTAGTTTAAAATTTGTCTGGCCCATACGGTACAAAAGATCTTTTAGGTCGAAGTACCCCCCCTTTTATAAATCCCCTTGGCGAGTCAGAATTTAAAAAAAAAAACTTATAAACTAGGAGGATGTTACCTAGTGTAACACACCGTCCTGGGAGGGCATGTTGACCCCTTCCCCCTCAACAAGCCACCAAAATTCGGTGAACTGCTTTTTCGTATCGAAAGACTGCAGTATGTTCACATGAATGGGTGCTGCGAAGTTGTGAAAACAATGAAAGCTGCACATTCCCTCTGAGCGACCGTTAGACCTATGCCCTTGATTATTGTTGTTGATGGCGTATTCTTAAGTTGCAGTCTTTCGACACGTAATATTGCGATGAAAAGCATTGTCAAAGAAGATTCTTACCGTTTGATACAGTCCGACATGTGCTTAACTGAGCATTAACTATATTAACAAGGTGGAATAGTTGTATCTTTTCGCAAGTAATTCCCACACTTTTTCGTAGTTGTCATCAGTGATAGTAGTGCTTAAGTTACATTAAGCTCTTTCATTTGCAAACTGCATCAAGAAAATTGGGCTTTTGACAGCCTGCCAAAAGAGTTTCGTTGTGTATTAAAGCAGACAATGCGTCGTGAAACTGTCCCATCAGCTGGGTCTCGAAAAAAGCGTGGTAAGTCCATTGGCGGTAGCTTAAGCTCACCATGTCTGGGCGCAGCAACTTGTGGTTTCTTTTCCTGAGCAGGTTATTTCAGATTCAGTGGCTATCTCGAAAAGTTGGCTAATGCGTCAAGGTACCACACCTCGCCCTGCACGCGTTGAGGCCCTTCGGCAGCCCGATAACTACATATCACCACACAAGCAACCCACTTCACTCTAACGCCTGCGTCAAACTTCACCCGGTGATTATTTAAAAGTACAAGAAAAGATTCCAAGTCATTGATATAAACTTGCGTGCTGTCCCTCAAAGTGTTATCTTAGTCAGGGAAACAACAACAAAACGCTATCAAATTCTTCGGCGAACTATCAGATTCGGTAATTGTTCTTGAAGAAAAGTCCAACAAGTCAATAGCTTACGTCAATTTGTCCTCGACAAAGTCTTTTACCTATGTAATCCCTGGTCTTGTTGTTTAGGTTTACGTCAGCTGGAAAGTTTATGTCGCTTGAAATCTTGGTGTTTGTGTTGACTCGCTGAAATGCTTATCAAAAGATCGCGATTATGATAATGGATGTTATATTCTACTTCTTTATGTAGCTTTTTTCTGATTCGGAAAATATGTATTTATAATACAATATGGGGCATTGTATTCCTAAATTATAGCAATACGTTAAAATTGTGACAGTAAACACATTGAAACGAACACATCATAGGAACGATTTGTATCATTTGAATTGACTGAGAAGTTGAACAGAAACAGTTGTTTTATAGCCAATTTTATGTTTTATAAATCATAAGCAACATTTAAGAACAAAGATTGTGTGGATTAATTCATTTTAAGTGTACCAAAAAAAGCAAATCAAAATTTGTTGGTTTTAATTTTACGTTTGGCTATAACTGATGCCTTGAGTATTTTAATGTCTTTCCCGAATAAATATCCTAGGAAGACTTTTTTATTTACGGATTTCAATATTCGTGTAAACTGTTGTTTATAATAATTGATTTCTTCTACAATATTCTCTGATTTGGGCATACATAATTTCTTTTGTTCACTTGGTGTTAAGTTAAACACAAATAAAGAGTACATTACATGTGGTAAGTTGATTGCTTCGCATTGTGTCGTCGATGACATATGGCCTTAAAGCCGGCTTTATTTGTTTTCCATCCATGATGTCGTCATTGAAGTGTTGTGAAGCTTATACGTTAATTTTGTTTTCAAAAATGTTTTTTTTTTTTTTCTTTTAAATGTCTGCCATTGATTGGGCTCTAGATAGGTAAAGCTTCTTTACGTTACTTAGCAACACTTTGTAAATCGTTAGCACAAGTTTGCACACTAACACTATTAAATCGGCATTTTCTATTGTTGCTGGTTGTGTTGACTCGCTAAAATAAACGCGTTGCTTGCAACTTTTCCGCCACTTTTGTCTATGTAGGTATATTGTTTTGTTTGGACTGCGATTATTGCCCATTCCAAGTGCATAAGCAGATTACAGACAAAATGTATATTGTAATCACTCGCTTAGCGAATTGCACAAGCGGACCAGTAGGGATGCAGTGAAGTGCAGATGATAACCTTGTCGTTAAAGAAAGAGAAGAAAAATCACTCGCTCACAATATTCATCTGTTGTTTTTTTAGAATCGCTTTTTGGGCACATCGTTTTATTTATTTATTTATTTTACACTCATAAATTTCGTTAATAGTTCAAAAATGCTGCATGGAAATAACTTCGCCTCTAGTGGGAAATATAACTTTACTTATCTGTGGAAATAATTTCACGTCTTACCGATGATTTTAAGACTTTACATGAATACTTTTATTATATATACATACCTTAAATGTAATTTACTATGGAATGAAAAATGACTATTGGGGCCACAGGTTGTCGGGTTGCTATTGTGGTCTATTACTAGATATTTTTTTTTGACATTCTTCAGTTGCAAATAAAATCCTTAACTTAAAAAATTTCCCGTAACGTTATTTCCGTGCACCGACAAAAATATCATCATTTTCCACTTTCCACTTACAGTCACCGTATTTTCCTATTCGCCATGTAGTATGTTGAATATAAACATAAACATTGGATGGTGGTGTTTCGGCTGATAGCATAATAACTTAACCCTGTGTCAAGAAATCAGATCAGCAGTTTCGCGCGCATGCAGCATGTACAATATGATACACCTTTAGAACCGTAGATTGGAATGGTTCTCAAGGCGTAACTGAATGCCGGATACGGGGTATATAAGTGGCCAAGTGAATAGTGACTGATCTTTATACCCAAGACGAAACATGATATGGCTTTTATTGCACTGTTGGTAGTTAACGATCACCCTCTCTAACTGCGACAAATTTATCACTCAGCAATAAATGTGTGAATTCTTGATTTCGCAGGTTCGTTAGCTTACAAAAGCTGTAAAATAAACTTGGCGCTGGGAGCAATGCATTTCTTATCGTATTATATGTGAAAACATTGGAATGGAATTAAACCAATGGAATGTCAATAAAGAGTACTAACGGTGAATGTGCACAATATTATTTTTTCATAGGTAAAAATAAAGCGGAGGTCCTACCAAATATTCGTTTTTTTTTATCGTTTATGGAAAAGAACCTGCTGATGACCTTTCCATTCCATTCCCAGTAATCCATTGTTGACTTGCGAAACCAGTCCATGTTCTGCTCGAAGCAATCATGGCAACCTTCTCCTCAGAATACCTCACAAAATTCCAACCCAGATAGAGAAAGACTGACAAACTGCGTCGTATCCAAAAAGATGTGTTCAAACTAAGATATTGGCAAAATAACAGCAATCGTCACGGGACACTGGCCTATATGAGACTATCTTGTCAAACTAGGCATCCTATGCAACAAGCGCAATTGCAATTTTGCAACCGAAAAAGAAGCTCTAATCCGATATGTATGCGCCTGTCCAGCACTAGCTATTACCAGACAAACTATTCTTCAATTCACTTGAGCAAGTCTTAAGAAAAGTGTTAAGGAACTAAAAACTTTCTTAAATTCCACAGGTTGCATCTAGACTCTCACTTGGAAACATAGTACATAATATACATTTGGCTGCTTCTTAAAAATTAACATTTAACATTTTATCGGGGCAACCTGTTATTTTGTTCTTCAAGCTGAAAAGGAGCAACAAAATAAAGTTTCATCATGTTTTAAGTAAGTTTAAGGGTCGCTACCACAATTGAAAGTTTGGAAAAATCCATCCAACTCAAAGGAAATGGACGGAAGCGGCCGTACTGCAAGTTTGCTATCACAGAAAAAAACCATTTGAAATTGTAATATTCATGGCTAGTGTCAAATTGTTCACTCTCTCTCCCTTCTCATTCTGTCCAACGAATTGCTGGCAAATGTGGAATAAATTGGAGAAATAGAAAGAAACAGATTGAATTGCATATATCGCACCTCCGCTCAAATAGTTTCATAACTCAAAAAAATTAGAAAATCCATTTATTGCAGCATTACGTCCCCCATACTTCAAACTATTATCTCAAAAAGTGTCATATTCATTGTTCGAATATTTGTCCCTAGATGACACACATATTTCATTGTAATGTAATGCAAAAGTAATGGCGGCCCAAACATTTAAATGCGTTTTTCTCGAAAAAAATGATTTTTTGACTTATGACACTATTTGAGCGAGGGTGCGATATGTATACTCGTAGGCGCTTAGAAATATGCTGGCATTTTCATTAAAACTCGCTAAACAATAAAACCCCCAATTCAGAATGAGCTGAAACTTGTGGCTTCAATGGCGCAATGTGTGTGTGCTGGCCTGAGAAGACGCTGGTCTAGGTTCGAGTCCCATTGGAGGAAAAGGGTTTTTGGAAATAATGAATGGAAAACAGACCAGCACCAGTAGCATATATTTATTTATTCAAACAACTCAAAAGGAAATTGAGGGGAGCAAAACTGCAATTGTGTTATCGCACAAAAATACCAGTTCAAAAATTTACATATATTGCATAGTTAAAAATTAAAAGTAAGTAGAGCGCAAACTACTAGTGCTTTAGGCCCAAAAAAAAAAAAAATCTAATTGATTCGCAGGCTTTAGTGAGTTATATTCAAATCGTAAGGCCACACCAGTTAGAAAGAAATTATTTGTCACGGCAAATTATATCAAAAGTGACAGCAATTGACATAAAAAAAAGATATATGTTTTTTTTTTGCATTGCTTAAACAATCTTAAGCAAAATGATTCTGATGATTCTGCCTATTCTACCGCAAACTCCATTTTAATTATTTTGGAAAAATGAAGTAGATAAAGTGCATGAGTTTCGATAAAACAGCCGTAAATACTGGCCTAAGAAACGGAGCTTGCATCCTCCATCTCTCGCCATCACTCAATTGGACCAGATATTTACCCATTTCCCTACCTCCTTAAAAACATTGCTAACAAAAAAAAAGCTGCAGCAGTAATTATATGCTTCGTTCAGAATCAAATGAATGAATTTCAAGCTCTTACTATGAACTTTGCAATCTTACTATCATCTTTCTAGGGGTTTACCTAAGAAAGGTCTATCTTTGCGAGCCAGTGCTGGACTTCACCGTTCTCGATAGATGGCAAAATTGATTTATTTTATTTACTTAGGCGACAGTTGAAATTAACCAAAAGAGAAGAGAGAGGAATTCGTGATATTTGTCTATTCACCAATTCCGTTTATGTGCAGCTTCAGCACCTTAAGATCATAGAAATTATCTGCAGCTTCTTAAAGATTTAAAAAGGTCTGAGGTGTGATCCTCTGTTATCCAGAACATCCATTTAGAAGTATCTTGGCCACCTGTGGAACGTTTCGGAAGAACAAGTTGAACTTGCTTTGTTTGATGAAATTGTATGCACAGAAACTAAACGAAAAAGGTCTATGGGAGAAAATTGAATGGAGTTTACAATCAAAAAATTGTTGTTGACCCCAAAATTATTGCTTTAAAGAATTAAGAACGTTTTGCGTCAAGCAGTACTCTTAGTTTTTTCTGGACTACCAAAGTTCTATGTGAATGTCTTAAGATTGATGTCAGCGAGTGGAAAGAAGATGAATCGTATAAAGACTTGTATTCCTGAGCGAGGAGTCACTTGAAGGGATGAATACCACAAGTTTTATATCACAAATGAGGACCAAAACCATATTTATTGTTATGAAAGAAAAATAACTTGGTCCGAACAATGTTACACTGTTATAATAAACAAATTAATTCTTATTCAAACAAAATCCTTTTAAAAAAAGGGTGACAATGGTGCAGTAGTAGTGTATTCGCTTACGGATTGGAAGGTCGTGCGTTCGAATCCCGGCCAAGTCGATTACTTTATACCGAATACATGAAATCGCAATCTCCCTAAGTAACTTAGACACCACTCGTGGAGAAAACCCTACAACTGCACCCAAACACTTCTTTGCTATCTCTCTATTCTTTCTAATACCAAGTAGCTTACACTGTGTTCTTAGCATTATAAGGGTACTGTAACAAAAAAAAAAAAAAAAACCCCTTTAGCGTAAGTAAATTATAAAAAAAAAAATTACTTCAAAAGACATTAGTTCTGACACAAGTTTTTAACTATTTTTTTTACTATATATCTATTTATAACTATATATCTATTTATAACTATATATCTATTTATAAAAAAAACATTTAAATTAAATTTCCGCGAAAACTGAAGAGGCAATTTTACGATGTCATCGGCAGCAACGCAGTTTAACCTATAGCTCCTTGGAACTCCAAATAAAGCATTTACCAAAATGGTCTTTCATATTGTAGAAAGAGTTGGTAGAAGCAACCCGAATCACCGCGCCCACAAGTGGACCTATTGTGATAGGCCCAGTTCAAAGTTCATCCTTGATGCCGCAGTTTGTTATAAATTTGGGTGAGCTGGCAGCTATATCTGCCGCTTCAAGGTAAAGTACAGTTTTAAGCTTGCCTATTACCCTCGAATTCTCTCCAGCAATAGTGCGTTTTTTTCTTTTTTTCAGTTTTTAATAGGTACTGGTTTTTATTATATTAAATGGTAGGCCGCAGAATGTTCATGGCATCACGAATTGAGATGCAGATCGTTTTCGTACTTGTTCGTCTCCTTGTTCATTAAAGTCATATCCGCTGTGTCCTCAAAGGAGACTCTGTTTGTAGAAAAGGAACCATACTGCCCCCTTTTACCTGATAAAGGTCCCTTAGGCATTGCAATTGCTACATGCAAACTCATGGTTATGAGGGAGGTCATTGGGACAACTAACTTTAGGTGGGCAAGTGGCAGATATGCTCTTTAAAATTAAATTGGAGAATTGATGATTTTTATTAAAGATACATATAATCGTTTATATAAAATGATTAATAAAATATTATCTATCTATCTTTTCTATATGTATGTATACACATAAAAATGAAACGTTGTTCGTGTGTCTCTGAATTAATGTATGTGTGTTCTTTATGAATCTTAACAAAGTTATGTTCATTTACTCGTACAAGCATTAATAGATTTTACTTAAATGTGAAAAGAAAAATTTAAGTGATAAAAGAGGGAATTGTTTCCAAGTAAGCAATGATAAAAAAAATTAAATAAAAAAAATGATCATTCAAGACAAATTTCAGAAATTTTTTTCAAATTTAGTTTGTTTTATTTAGGTTTACATTTAGGTGAGGTTGTGGAAATTTGTGTTGCTCCTCTAAATGCATTGAAAAATGCGCAAAAAGCTAGTATCCTAAAGGGAATAATCGCGAATTCGATGACATAATTATTTAAAAACAACATTAATTGCCAGTGTCACACATTTAAAAAGTAAAATTTCTATGTGTCAAGACGACAATTTGGTGTGGTTAGATAAATGGGTATGAGGCATAGAACAACTAAACAAAACAGCGCACTGCAGAATTAATTTCGCTCAGTCACAAGGTTAAACACATGATATATTTCTATTGTTTTGACGTGATTGCGACGGCATTAGGCGCTTTTCTTTTTCAGCTCAGAGCAGTGTACTAAGCTGTCAAAAAAAGATCTGTTTTTTTTCTGAGCGCTCAACTCAGAGCGTGTTCGGAGCGTACTTTGTGAGCCCGGAATAAAATGACCGGGTAGTTGGAGTAAAAAGATGACCTGGGTCAGTGACAGAATGAAATGAAGGAAAATAAAGGGAAAACAATTAAAATACCTAGCTATCGGAGGTGATTTTTCTTACGTTAGATGCAAACCAGTTAAATACGAGTATAATAATAAAATGCCCCAACTTGGATTTAAATTATAACTTTGGACCTTATTGATGAGGAGCTTCGAAGTTTTTCACATATATATATATATATATATATATATATATATATAAGGGGCCTGCTTTTCGAATGTAAAAATTGCCCAACTGCAGCGCTCCCTACACGACTTTTAACTCTTACTTCTTTCTCAGTTAAGCTGGAACTTTGAAATTTTGCATATATATATTTCAGAAGCCTCTGCTTTTCGGATGCAGAAATTGACCGACTGCAGCACCACCTACATGGGTTAACGCTCTAACTGTCTTCGCAATGAAGCAAGAATTTTGAAATTGCACACATGCATAATTATATATTTCAGGGGCCTCTGATTTTTGCATATAAAAATCGACTGACTGCAGCGCCCTACATGTATCTTAACAACTTTTTCAATAAAGGTAGAAATTTTAACTTTTGTACATATATTTTTCAGCGGTCTCTGCTTTTCTGGTGTAAAAATCGCCCGACTGCACTTTCACCCTTTATTTCGAAATTCAGTTTTAAAACTGAAGAAAAAAACGGGAGCGGGTCGAAATTCAGCTTTTTAAAATTCTGACAGGCAATATTTTAAACAAATAAATTCTGCTAATTATGTTTTTTTTCCAATTTACGAATTTAAAGAAAACAAATATTTTTTAACTTTGTCAACAAATTACAATATATTTCATATAAAGAAGGTACACACCAATAAAAAAACTGCTTTTACCTCTTCTTCTATAACAAGTGAGTAGGTAGGTAGAATGTTTTACAAAATTAAAAGCGAGCGCTTTTAAACATTTTCCAAGCCTTTTTTTATTATTTGCAGAATTTTGTAAAGTAAAATTTGGAAAAAAAGTATTCTGAAAAGCAGAATTTTGTAAAACAGAATTTTGAAAGCAGAATTTTGACCTTGCTAGAACTTCGACCCCAACCCGAAAAAAATAAGTAGGTGTGTAGTCAATTTCTCCAGTCTTGCAAAATAAATTTTGTACAGTACCTACAGAAATATCACTTCTATT
Source organism: Portevinia maculata (assembly GCA_949715645.1). Taxonomy (NCBI): domain Eukaryota; kingdom Metazoa; phylum Arthropoda; class Insecta; order Diptera; family Syrphidae; genus Portevinia; species Portevinia maculata. The sequence goes on along the minus strand of OX454525.1, from coordinate 63,494,731 downwards.
ATTTACAGTCTTGCAAACTCGATGTGAAATAAAACTGATTTAAGTTTTTTTTTTTGTGTTCTTCTTTAAGTATATCTAATTAGTGTTTAATTAAATTGAACTTTACTCAAGTTTGAAATACAGCCTTTGAAAATATTTAATTTAAAATCACACGATCGTGAATTCCACATCCACACGAATCTTAATAAACGAAATAAAATCGTTTATTGAAGGCAGTTTGGTATAAATGCGTATTGTGATCGAGAATTGTATAAACAACACGAATGGCAACGCAAATAAACCTGAAAAGAGGAAAACATTAATCACGCGAGCCAAACTTGCAAAGTAAAAATGTTTGGTGATCCTCGGGTGGTCAGCAGCGATAATAATACGCGGCTATTATGTATGCAGTTCATACCCTGCAACTAGAAAAATCTCCATAATCTCATTTCGCAAAAAAAAAATTAATGGAGCATTAATTATCGTATCCTTCGATATGCTAAACGATTTCTTGAATAACTTATGTAGGAAAAGTTAACTTACTCCAGTTTATTTTACCAAAATGTGTGCTGATATTTTTTTTCGCCTCCTCTGTTATGGAACATAATAATTTGTAGATACTTATTTCAAGAACTAGCCTTTGAAATAAAAGCAAAACTTAACAATACTAATTCCTAATTTCAAGAAAACAATATGAATCGACCGTTTTTAACCATTTTTTGCCTTTTATTCAAGACTTAGCGCACAATCAATATTGTTTTGCTGTCATTAGCAGGATCTAAAACACCCATTTTATTTCAATTTGAATTTTGTATGTTACATTTTAGGAATACAACTTTCCTTATCGCAGCGACAAGCATCCATATTGAGCGATAACGATTTAGGGCAAGACTAGTTGACTCACGGGTCGGGTCAAAGCGTGCCTCACGAAGTACTCAGCAATCACAAGTCATGCACGAATAAGGCTTACTAACTAAGGGCTTGAACTCGAACATACATGCTTCATGTGGGGCAGTTTATTTGGCCCCGTCGGGAATTGAACCGGGTGCGTTTCGATTAGTAGTCAGACACACTTTTGACTTTTAAATTATTATTTTTTTTAATTAAAATTAACAGGATATTTATTCTAAATTAATTGTCCTTGTGCAGACCTTCTAAACTTAACTATAACCTTATAATTATAGCCTTTCGGCCTTAAAACTAATCTTACATATGTATTTATCGATAAAATTAAAAAAAAACTATCATTATATAGATTTTATATTTTATATAAAACAAGTTAAAAACTATTCTACTTACTTTAACTACTTAACGTAATCTAACTATAATTGCCTTACGCAACAAGTGGTCAAACACCCAACTGCTTTCTGAGCCGCGACCCGACTGACGCCTTCCAGCGTCAATTACCTCACTGAAGCACCAACACAAGTTGGCGAGCCCGGCGTATCTCAGAAACGCCCTAGATAACTTAATCTAACTTATTAACTAAGAGGATATTACCTAGAGTAACGCGCCGTCCTGGGAGGGCATGTTGACACCTCCCCCCCTCAATAAGCCGCCAAAATTCTGAGAATTGCTTTTCCGTATCGAAATTGAATATTCATGCCGTTATCGATGAAATAGACCCGTCAACCTATAGACCTTCTATAGATTGAAATAACAATCAATTCATTATTCATACTTGTTTTCTAGATAAATTCAAACGAAATCTATAGGGTAGTTCGAGACAACCACAGTGTCAGTCACGGACGACCAACTTGTAGGAAAACAAAAACATTTGGGTTTTTTATTTTGTTAAATGAAAGTAAAAACAACCGTGTTTGAAGATGAACAATACATTTATTATTTGGTGATATCAAACCTAGAAAGTGCGTAAAGTAAACAAAACTAACAAAAAAAATTCGAATTTTGCATTAGTTTTTTCCTGTTATCTTCGTAGCAATAATAGTAAAAGTGATCCCAAATTTGTGAAAGAGATAACTTCCAGAAATGTCTACCCTATTGACAAAACTGTATAAGCACTCGAAAAATAAGAAAACAAGTTCAACAACATATCTTTTTTTGTTTATTCCCTCATACACGCTGATTTTGTTCTCTCAAAATAGAATTGTTTACTATTAAATATTTATCCTCTTCTTCATAACCACTCATGTAGCAATAGGAACGCTTTCCAGACCTACTTCTGACTGAATGAATCACAAGTAAAATTTTATGACAGAAGTTATCACCCAACAACTATATACATAATTGATGCATTTCAAGATGGTGACCAATTTAACGTTCTGTCAACTGACACGAATCAATGGCCCGTTGCCCGTACAAATAACAAATTAAGTGTGAAGCTTGTGTCACATGGGCAAGGAAATTAAAAATAACGAGACTATTAATTTAGGGTCAAAATTAAATTTGTTATTGGTAAGGCTCAATTTCGTTGACTGTCAGCTACCAATAAATTCGTTCTATTGCTTTTATTGGAAGCATCTCTTGTTTCGGGAATCATACGTAAGAAATCTGTTGCGTCTCGCATATTCAGTAAATTTATTTTGGATGATTGTGGTGTTTTTATTTTTGTTGTGGCTAGGCTATAATACAGCATCAGCTACCCTTCATTTAAAAGTTGTAAACAAAAACAACCTACGACTGCATCATCATACACAGGGTAGTGCAACTGAACTCAGTTCGTTAGACAGAGACAGAATAGCGCAATTTTACCTTCTCGTCTCAGAAGATGCTTACTTTGATACACAACGAAAATAAATACATATACATAGAACTCAATATAAAAAGAACAAAACGCCAAACGGGAGTTTTCAAACGTCTTTGTTTGTGCAATATTCAATTGATAAACGTGACTATCAGATCATAATTAGAACACGGGCACACAAATTATCTTCTTTTTTTTAACACGAAGCTACAAATGTTGAGTTTGATTGAATTATTCAATTACATAGATATTATTATTATTTCTCATTATCGTTTTAGGTTATAGATAGTTGCAGTGGCTCAGTGTTTGCTGCTGCGTGACTTGACTACTGACCAAAGGATCTGCATAATGTTATTATTTATATTTGTTTACTAAGGCTTTATGTAGTGAATTCATGTACCTCGATAGTAATGCAGAGCAGTTATTCTTAGAACATTTTATTGCAATCACAAGTTTGTACCTTGGTGCTTTTTTTTTTGAATAATTAGTAATAAAAAGCTCGTTTAAGTGTATGTATCTACACGAGTTGTCACATTTTCACAATGTATACATATACTCAAGCGGTACATATAGGTACTTGCTTCCGAGGGGCGGAAACTTCACTTAGTGATTAACAAGGCATTCGTCATCAAGAAAAGAATACGAATATGATTAAATGAAAAATATTTTCAAGAAAAGATTTTAGTTATGAAAGAATAAAACTGGTTTGATGTTGATGACTCACTGAAAATTTAAAAAAGGGGGGGGGCGAAAAATTAATGTTTTTGAGAATATGTACCTAATGTGTAGAATAGAGTTTTTATCTTTTACACAGATAAACATGCTACATTGGTTAAGAAAAACAAATTGTCAGACATACACTTCGCTTCAACTGAATAAGCACAAACATTTTCTAAGCTAGGTTGTCCATTTTTGTGCCGTAGTACCTATATCATTTGATGATGTTGAGAAAATAAATTGGAAAGAATAATTCAAAAACTACCGCCGTTTTATTTTGCGTCACGTAAATCTTCTTTCATTTGAACTTTGGCATTTCTGAACTAAGCAAGCCCAATACACATAGGGAATCCATGGATCGCTTAACTGTCTGAGAAAGCCGAATATTTGTGTCTATGAGGAGGAGAATTATTTGAATCGACTCAAATACATACTTTATTAACTGTGGTATTATCATAAACACACACAGACAACTTTGCAAAGGCCTATTCACGTAACCTAATTTTAAGACTTTTTATGTTCTGACAGTATATTGCCTTATCCTTATCATATGATTTGTTTTTAATCTCTTCGGATCCAATTAGCTTGAGCCCTCCAATCTTTATAAGGCTCTTCTATATCATCAGAATTACATGGATTGAGGGAAGTGAGGTCTAATAAAAAACGTGTTTTCTCCTGATGCAATAATATGTGCCCAAATCTTCCAAATCTGGAGTTATTGCTTGCTACACAGCGCGGGCGTTAAGGAAATTAGGGTTAGAAGATAGGGAGACATGCCGATGCACGTTGGTTTTGAATGTTTGTAAATTATAATGTGAGGGAAAATCGAGCGGGGAAGAGCATTCCACATTCGTATTGTACGGCTAAGGAAAGATTCCTTGTACTTCACTCTACGCTCGAATACAAGCTTGAGAGTGAACTAATGAGCATTCCTTGCATGGCGGGTATTGCGGTTGAAATGTTAAAGGGGTGGAATGCAACTGGCTAATTCGTTTGAGCACTTATGGTTCAAATAAAAATAAAATAACGAGAGACAAGAGACTGCGGCAATGACTAAGAGCGTCAAAAGCGAGTCAAGCGATCTCGCAATGTTACGGTCACCAATGAGTTTTATCGCGCATTTTTGGATCCTGTCAAGTAGATCCAAGTATGTTATTGGTGCGCCAGACCAGATATGAGCATTGTCCTCAATTACATTACATTACATTACATTTTTATTGAGTCTTAAAAAATCAATACATTTATTTTTGTACTTGTGGTATACCAATGAGGCCGACTTATAAACATTATGCCTGGATTGAAGAAAATAGCTCCGTAAGGTTTTCAATATTTATCACCCCTATCGTGGAATCCGTCGGATCTGAGATTCACTTCACTTATTCGATTCACGTGAACAGAAAACTGCTATCGTGGGATCCGTCGGATACTCTCCCTTACCGACCACTATTGGTGATTAGGAAATTCAATTGTGACAGCTCATTTCGAACAAATTTGTTTTGTTAAAATTAAATTCAGTGAAAAGGAAATAAAAACTGCGGATGTCAAATGCATGGATAGATTCAATCCGTTCGTTTTCCACGACACAGTGAATTTCATTCACGTTACGGACATGTGGATGGTTCACGTCTGCGGATTACACGATGCAAATTGTTCACTATTATATTATTAGCGGATTTTTTTCAAAGTTTTATTAAGAGTATTTAAAAAAAGCGTTTTATTTAGTTTAAAAAAAAAATGGGTTCCGGAAATACTTTGACAGCGACAGAAAGAGGAAAAATAGATGATTTCAAAGAGTTAGGACTCTCAGGCCGAGAAATTGCAAGGAGGCTAAATAGAAGTAAGACTGTTGTAAACAATTATCTTGCGGATCCACAACACTATGGTTAAATCAAAAAGGACGCACAGCAGAAGCAACAACATTGCGAGAAAAGAGGGTTATTCTACGGCTTGCCTCAAATTCTACTCTACCAGTGACTAAAATAAGGGCCAATAGCGGAGTATCAGCCAGCATCGCAACGGTCCGAAGGATAATACGAAAAAGTATTAGGTACTATACAGAGAAGACAATTTAAAAAGAAACCTGTTTTGAGGCAAGTACACAAGCAGCGTCGAATGAATTTTGCAAGAGAACAGTGAATGGAAACGCGTTGTCTTTTCGGATGAAAAAAAGTTAAACCTTGACGACTCCCATGGTTACAACTTTTTATTCCATGATCTAAGAAAGGAGGAGCTTATTTTGGCAAGACATCACAGCCGTACATCAGGTGTAATAGGGAGCTATTACTCACTATGGCACAATCGAGTTGTAGTTTTTGTCCACAACAATTAACGGAAACAACTACAAATGTTTTCTGGGACGGTCATTTCCAAAAGTGAAAAACATTTTCGGACCCCTGTCTTGGATATTCCAACAAGAAAATGACCCTATCCACACTTCCAGGGTTGTTAGAAGTTGGATTCAATTAGAAGACGTGGAACTTTTGCCATGGCCGGACTTAAACATAATCGAAAATGTTTGGGCATGGCTATCTCATAAGGTGTATGAAGGTGGCAGACAATTTGAAGACAAGGACACTTTAATCGAAGCTGTTCGTAATGCCTGGGCCCAAACTTCTCTTAATTTTTTGTATGATTCTAATCCAAACCCAACAAAAATTTCGCGCATACTTATTATTAATGTAGAAAAACATAATAAATAAATGTTTACAAACCATAAAATGTAAACATTTCATTCATTTTTTTTTTCTTCCGAAGATTTTGCATGTGCGCATCTTTTTATACGCTTTTCAAGTAGTTCATTGTTTGATCTTGAGAAATTCCAGCGGTCGTTTAATTTAATTTTATGACTTACTGTTGGGAAGATATGTACCTGTTCACAGGTAGTAAAAGTTTCCGGGTATAACATTTCTAACTCTGAAAATCGATTGCATCACAAGAGAATACAAATTTCCCATTATTTCACTTGAGTTTGGGTGGCCTATAAAAACAATATTTCTTAAATATGGAGAACGCGCCTGTGAGATGAATAAGTATGCTGGACATAATTTCCATTTCTTGTAGCGAATTGGTAGTACATTTTGAAACCGCGCCTTGACATTTACTTTTAGTGGCGCAACACTGAAGGTTCTGAACTTTTTAATTCAGCAACAAAATTGAGTTTCCAGAAAACATGCATAAGTAAATATTGAAATGTCTCCTTATTCAAGCAAAATCGTTTACCAAAAATGCAAATAAATATACTGACATGAATTGCAAAAGCTTTTGCATTTTTTGTTCTTACGCTATTCCTAGTTGGGCCGTGAATTAGTGTCGGAGGACGCGATTCGACTCCAGGTGAGCAAATAGATCCGCGAGCCCAGGTTATTCTTTCCGATCGTGAGTTGAAAACTAGTCCAAGGTTTTTTTAAGCATTTAAAGCCACAAAAGAAAGACACTAGATCACGGCAACCTCAGAGTAGAAAAAAACCCATGGGTCTTACAGCGCACGGACTTTATTAACGTGACCCTTACTGCACTGCGCCGTTAAGTTGTGATCAGATCATTTTCAAAAATGAATCTTAAGAAAAACTAGTTTCATGCAAAGACTAAAGCTCCTGAAGGAATTGGGCCTTCGCTTTAAAAATTAAAGAAAAATATTTAATGTCGCTGTTCGTTTTCCTGTCAATAAGTTAAAAAAAAAGATCTTATGTTCTTGTAGAAAAATATACATATTCAAAAACTGCAGTTCCTTGGTGTTAAAAAACAGATCTATCTACTGCGCTCTTTCGCAAAATAACAAGAGCTACGGATACAAAAAATGGGTGAACTTTAAACAAGAGCATAGCCTTGCTTTCTAGAAAAACCTGCCTCGATCGTTTGGTAATCGTTGCGTTGTCACTTTACTGCAACTGTAGTATATCGTAGTTGACTTACTGTATTTGTTGCTCAATATAACTGTACTGCCGTAAATTCCAAACAACTACATTCACATTGTGCTTCAATACCAAAATAGAGGAAAAGATATACCTTCACAAAACGAACTTGTCAAAAAGTTGAATTTCTTCCCTGAACGCAGTCACTTTTCCTGAGTTTGAAGCTACCCGTGACAGCTGATTACTGTACGTATTGTCAAAATGACACTTCTGTGCCGTTTCTTGTTTGGTCATTTGCATTTGTTCATTGGCTAGGTTAGCTTAGGTAAATGTGGCTGTCGACAGAGGGCAACGCACTTAGACCAATATGAAGTCCACTGTGGTACCACGTGAATATGGGAATAGTTCCCCCCCCCCCTTTTTTTATAATTTGCTTACGCTAAAGTGATTTTTTCTGTTTGTTACAGTACCCTTATAGTGCGTAAAAGAGCGTAAGCATTTGTGTTTACAGCAAGCAGCACCTGGCACAATCGTATTTCATTGCATGTTTTTCGGTGCTACTTACTATTAGAAAGAATAGAGAGATAGGAAAGAAGTGTTTGGGTGCAGTTGTAGGGTTTTTCTCCACGGGTGGTGTCTAAGATGCTTGGGGAGATTACGATTTCATGTATTCGATATAAAGTAATGGAATTGGCTGGAATTCGAACGCACGACCTTCCATTCAGTAAGCGAATACACTACTACTGCACCTGTTGCCACCCTGCTCGTTAAACCAGTGAGAGCTTGTTATGATGCGTAGGAGACTTCTCATGTCAGTGTAAGTTAGATCGGTGAAAAGAGCTGAACATCTACAGAGAAGATGGAGTACAGTCTCCTTCTCCTCCTCGTCCATGCAGCTTCTGCAAAAATTGTTTGAATGTAAGCCAAACCTTGCTGTATGCTTTTCTATGGAACAGTGTCCAGTCCTCTATAGTGGTGCTTATATTCAATCTTTTTAGAGAGGTAAGACTCTTAGAGCGTTGAAAGTCCAGCTCTGGCCAAATCTGCTAGACATGTGTTACTACTTGTCCACCTAAGGTTTCTTCTTTCGATTGCATGTAGCGATATATCTAGGGAACCTTTTTCATATAGCAGTAGTTCCATGTTTGGCGAGTTCATCAGCTCTACAGTCCCCTAGGACATTCATTTGGCCAAGATAAGACTTAATCGCCATAATTTCCGCTTGGAAAACTGAACGAAGACTAAGATTTAGCCTCCGGAGAAAACACCAGGCCCAGCACGTCATTGGTTTTTATCTGTCGATATAAAAGTGTACGATTGATCATCTAAGAAAGCATCATCCTTCCAGAAAGATCTGCAGGCGATGGTAAGTTTAAATTGTTTACCAAATTGTAGCTGGGGATGGCGTATTCTATGTTTCTTTTTCGATCCACTGTGATGGAACTTTGAGACGAACATCAGCATTAGCAGCCGCTTTTCTGCTAAAAAGGGTGAGTGGTGTGGTGAAACAGAATGTTCAGGCGCAGAACGTAGTTTGGAGTATTCTGCTAAATCGTTTGCTTAGCTTATCGCGATTGGTCGCAATTGGCAGTCTAGCAGACAACCATGCTGTATGTAAGTGTTGGTCTCACGACCCAGACATAAAGCCAGTGAGTGTTGCGGGGTGTTCAACAAATGATCTATAAAGATCATCAATTTATAATGCCTTACAACAAGTACACATGATCTTCCTATTCATCATGAATTACGTTTTTTTTGTTCCTCAACATTGCATTCTGTTTTCTTTTGAATTCTATTTTGAATTTGTTTTTCGGTTTTGTTCTCTTTTGTTTTATAACCCTAGTTTTTGTTCAAACAAAAAAATAACAATAAAAATACATACATAATATTAAATCGGGAAATTGTTTGGGTTATGTGGTTAATCCTACAAACATAGAGTATAAACTGTCATGAGAAGCTTCACAAATTTGCCATCCGTAATCGGCGTAACTTTGTTGATGGTGGTTGGAGAAGCTGTTTTAGGTCCTATATAGGCCGTTAGTGCCACAGATTTATTTACATGAGCAACTCGTGGGACTCCACATAGAGTGTGAATGCCAAGGTCAACTCGATTGAGACGGCTCTGACTCACTATCGCCGTTTCCCGAAGTGGTATACTTTTTTACAAGGTGGCTGCAATCTGTATTTTATCTGTGCTATGTTATTACTGCCTGGAGCTGTTAAGCTTACCGAAAGTCTTCGTTTTGCTTCTACGCCTCAATACACGATCACTATAATCAATCGCGCTGCTGACAGGTTTTCATCTGAGCTTAAAATTAAAGCTAGCTGCTAATGAATATTAAGTTAATCACAGAACGCGCTTTGACCTTCTTACTAAAAAAAAAAACGTGAAAAAGTCTAACGACTTTGTACCTAAAATCAAATTGATATACATATTTTTATATTTAGTTCTCATGGGACTAGATGCCTCTAATTGTCATTCCTTATGATTTTATTAAGGCCTCCGTTATATAGATGTTTATGCGTCTGGCGTCCATTAAACTAATTTGATGTTTTTATTAATATCGCATGATTTTGTATACACCTCACTGACGATATCGGTTTTTTTTTTAATGACCCTTCATTCAATCAGTGCTCATTAGAATAAGAATTCCTTGTTCCAATTAAGCGTCGTTACGTTGTAATCAATGGCAACTTCAACGGCAATAAAGATTTTCGATGCAGTTAAATTATTATTACGTAAAGTACTGTATTGTCACATTTTTTAATTATTTATCGAACGAACGTATTAAGTTTTCGTCATGGCTATAGTTGGTGACCTTAGTTAAGAAAAAGTAATATGAACTTGCTTGAACTTTTGGGCACTTAGTATTCGTTGGGTGAATATGGTAGGTAGGTATATTGTTGTATAGTCACACTTCCAAACCCATGGCTCAAACTGGACATCTATTTGTATACATATTTCTTATGTTTTTGTTGAAATCTTAATTACACACTTCTGGCTATGGTTTGTGGAGCTCTGAATTAGGTGGGTGTCATTAGCCACTGTGATTTAACTAGGGTGGACAACGGGTGGAATTTGTGTGGTAACCTTAAATAATAATAACCTGTTATATTGCTGACAAATGGTATTGAATTGAGATTTACCCCGAGCGGCGAATTTGAGAAGCTTCTCATAACAATTATTGCTTTTAGATGTTTGTCAGATTTCGGCAAGGCTTGGGCCCGGCGTGATTTGAACCCGAGACTCTTCGCTAAGTAGCCAGCCCTACGCATAACCACTGAGATCACAGTAAGAACTAGTGTTAATCCCCGCGAAAACTTTTGTATGTCACAGGCCTATCCGTCTGAATACCCTATTTTAAGGGTATTATAATTTTGACTCTGTGTTTGAAACATACCTTAATATTGCTCGTAGACACCTAAAAGTTACTATATTTGTGATTAGCATAGGATGTTATGTCCAATTAGAAATGTCCGTCCGATGTCAATTTTTATACACAAAACTTCGAGTTAGAAAGCTGAAATATTCACTCTAGGAGCTCACAATGATCAGGTCTAAAGATTTTTAAAATCCGCCCAACATTAAAAAAAAGAAGATATGTCGAAGTACTCAATATCGGAGTTTGAAACCTGAATTTTAGAATATATACTTTCTAGAGGCCCCCAATGTTCATTTGTAACTACATATTTTCAAAATCCGCCCACTGACACCCTCACTATTTAAAAAAAAGACATTTTATTGAAGATGTCAAGGGAAGGGAAAGGCGTATTAATATGTAGATAAGTTTATTAGCGGCCAAGGTCAATCGGTCATAGACCTTTGTGCGATCACGGGAGATTGGTTGAACGTGGTTGATGATCTGCAGGTGCCCATAGCCAGTTTCTCAGCGCACTTACCACTAGATGTAAAATTCCATCTCGTTGAGAATACCCGTCAGAGAATCCCAGTTAGTCTCCCCAAACTTAAATCGGTCGAAAGTAGAGTATCGGTACAAAAATCTTTTGAATCACCATTGTAATGCTCTCCCACTGCAACCTGAGAGCGACATTGATATGATTGGTGACAGTATTACCCCTTCGTTCACTCCTAAAAGCAAATGGTTCGATAGAGAATGTAGCAACTTACGAAAACTCTCTTTTAAGTTCTTAAAACTTTTTAGAGCTACAAACTCGTTTGCCTTCAAATAGTTGTACCTGCGCGCCAATAAGGAATATAAACAGTTATGCTATCAGAAAAAAGCTATAGTTACCTCAAAATTCTTGCAACTAGGTTACAACAGTCCAAAAACTCAAAAGAATTCTGGAATAATGTTCAGGAATTGGGAGGGCGCATTCGAACTGTGAAGATTTCTGTCGAAGCTGATACGTTAGCTGGTCATTTTAAAACACTGCTATCAGCGGAGGAGGGTCTTCACAGTTTTAGCTTTGCATTACCAAACACAATGGTATCTGAACTTGACTGCCCGATTTCCTTAGGAGAACTTAAAGCTTCCTTGCAGGCTATGAAAAACAACAAAGCTCCGGGGTGCGATGGTATTCCAATTGAATTTTTTAAAAACGGAACAGACCAACACGAGACTAATATTGTGGATTTTTTCAATTTAATATACAACAGCGCTTGTGTACCAACGTGCTTTACCAAAGCGCTTATTTTTCCTATTTTCAAAAAAGGTGATGTGAGCCGACCAGAAAAATACAGAGGCATCTCTATTCTCAATTCTCTAAGAAAGATGTTTGCTTCGATCTTATACACAAGACTTTCCAGGTGGATAGAGGATAATAATCGCCTCAGCATGTATCAAGCTGGTTTTCGGGCTGGTTTTTCCACCGTTGATCATATTTTCGCGCTGACTAGCATCGCTAGAAAATATATTGAAAATAATAAGAAACTTTTTGTGTGCTTTGTAGATTTTAAAGCAGCGTTTGATACAGTTAACAGGCAAGCTTTAATTTATAAACTGGCATCCCTTGGAGTGTCAAGAAAGTTCTTAATGTTGTATGCCAAATTTCTTTCGTCATCTTGCGCAGCTGTGTGGGATGGGTCGAACCTGTCTGAATGGTTTGAGACATCTGCAGGCGTCCCTCAGGGCTGCATATTAAGCCCAATTTTATTCGCGTTGTACATTGATGCAATATCTGATATTCTTCCGGGTGGCGTTAATTTTGCGGGCAATCACATAAAAGTACTTCTGTACGCTGATGACCTAGTGTTACTGGCGGAAAATCCTTCTTCTTTGCAACTGCAAATAGATTGCAAACCTACTGTAAAACTTGGGATCTCCATATCAACGTCGCAAAATCCAAGGTCATGGTATTTGAGAACCGGCAGAGAAGACGTCCTGGGGTAGGAACTTCGCGCGTTAACAACGAACAAATTGAGGTAGTTCGTGAGTTCAAGTACCTGGGTGTTTTGTTGTCATATAATCTAAACTTTAACAAGCATGCCAGAGAAAAAAGTATTGAAGCCAAACTGGCACTCAACATGATGTGGCCGAAGTTCTTCGCCAATCAAAACATTGACCTTTCTTCGAAGTATCAATTGTTTAACGCCACAGTTAATGCTTGTATGTGCTATGGTGTGCAGGCCTTTGGTGTGAGCCCCCTCGAAGAATTTGAGGCAGTCCAAAGATTCTTTTTCAAGCGTCTATTCCGGCTACCAAATGCGACTCCGACCTACGCTATTCATGTAGAGTCAGGTTTGCCTCCCATCTACGTGCGAAACTTGAAAGCTCATTCTGATTATTTAACCAGAGTGGTAATGAGAAGCGGGAATAATCTTTCCAAGACTATCTTAATAATGCTTATCCTTTTAAGGATTTGAACCAGCTAGCGATATCTCTCGAACTGAATGTCTCCTTTACTTTAACTAATGTTAACGACTGGCAGAGGCTTTTTGCAATGATCATTGCTAAAGTGGATGACAAATTATACGATCAGCACCTAATTAGAGCATCTTCCTCAGGTTCAAGGTTAATCTATAGGAACCTAAACCATCATTTGCTATCTCACTAAAGTCATTTCAATATAAATTTTTCATCGAAAGTTATAAGCACCATTTTTAGAGCGAAAGCAGAATTAATAAATTTGAATTCCATGCCACACAGAACAGATCTTGAGGAAACGTGTAATCTATGCAACATGGAGAGTGCCTGAAAATATTCACCACTTCATTGCGGAATGCCCTATTTTACAAGAGATTCGTCGACTATACTTCCGAGTAAGCAATCTGTCCGTAAATGGTCTGTACGATATACTAAACGGAGCTAGGGGGTGGCTTGTTTTGTACAAATCTGCAATCATGCTCTGTTATATCGTAATAGCTTTTAAAAGTCCAAGCTACAAGCAACTTTTGCCGTTCTTCTTAAGTTATTGCTTTAATAATCCAAAATTTTTCTTTTATGTTTCAAATCATTTAAAATTGGTATTTTTTTTTTTTTTTTTTTTTTTTGGTGTTCTAAATCACTTCAAAATTATAAATCTTTATGTTGTAAATCATCAAAATTGTTGTAGACCCTCTCGCTGATCCATGCCATTCCTTTAATCTAGTTTTATACTTAGATACTGATGTACAAATTGCATTTTTTTTTTTGTTTTATTTTATATAAATATATTTTTTTTTTTCATCTTTTCTGTCGACTAATTGTTAAAGACATAACGAATTAATCTTTTATGCTTAAACCCTAAATCTTGTGTTGTAAATAAGTATTTCTTTCTTTTTCAATTTTCCTTTTCAATTTAACTTCTATGTAATAATTTCTTTAATATCTATGAAATGCCATTTCCGGCAGACGGCTATTTCTGCCATGCTCGTGTTCTCAAACACAAACTATTATACATATATTTCATGAAATAAAGAATCTAATCTATCTATCTATCTAATATAAAGTTATTCTTAACAATTGTATATATAAAGTTGTTCGCCATTCCCACTTGAAAGGATATGCAGCATACTTCCCACACTTGATTACGACCAGTAAGTTTGTTGGCTTAATTTTAAGATAATTTTTAAATCTGGAGAATTTGGGAAAAACCAAATGCACTATGAAAGGTTTATGTAGTAACAAAAATAATTTGGCATTAGATAAATTCAGTTTTTATAATACTTGTCCCAATAAGGTTATAAAATTAGTCCTTTTTTCCTCTCACTTGATTATGAACAGTAGCCAAATCTACCTGTTTTAAATCAAATACAGTCATTAAGAGTATAAGAGACCTTAGTTCAAAACATAACTTCATAGAAACAAGAGTAATAGGAAAAAGAAATTATTAACCAAGCAGGAACTAATCTAAATTCGGTCTTACAAAGACCAAGGCAAATTTATTCGTTTCATAGCCGGTAAGATTGGAAGAGGACCAACTTTTGTTCAAAGCTATCTTAAGGACCCTGAGAACTATGAAAAATAAGAATAAGATCGAGGCGATACTGAGAGCTGCTTCAAATTCAAGACTTTCCGTGACTAAAGTCAAAGCAGAAACTGGAGTTGAAGCTACTAGTTCAACTGTTCATCGCGTGATACAGCAGGCCAACCATATTAGACACTAAAAACATGAAAAAAAAGAAAACACGATTGAACGCAGCACGCAAAAGTCTGCGACTTATTTTTGAGCTTTGAACATCCAGTTCTTATGTGCCGTAAAAGCCAATTGCTCACCATACCATTATACCGCCTCCCTTGCTGTGTCTTCTATCTGTGTAATTGTATCCATCAGGTCCGTCTAAAAAAAACTTTTTTTCATCCTATTCTAAGGGTATATTAATATTATTCGTAAGAAATGTCGATCTCGCCATGTCCGCCCATCCGTTGGCAAAAATTACGCCCTACAAATCAAGAAAGCTATAATTTGGAACATATACTCTCTAGAAACCCGAAATATTCAAGTGTAAGAATTTTTTAAAATTCACCCACAGTCTCAAAAAACAACGCATCGAAATTGTTTCCAGAAAGCTGAAATTAAAAATATATTGCCTCTAGGGGCCTGAATTGCTCGTGTGTTTACAATTTTTGAAATCCGCTCACTGACACGCCCACAATTTAAAAAAAAAGAGGATATAGAAAAGTCAAAGTTTGCGGTAGGAAGCTGAAATTTGGAATATTACTCTAAGGCCCATAATAATCATAAACAAAAACATTTTTATTGAATCAATCAATGAATGTCTGAATCAATCATTGAATGTGTGTCAGGAGCAGGCGGTGTTGCTATGCGATTATTTATCTCAGGACCACTTTGCAATCTTTGACTCAAGGCTTCATGCCACCAAATAGTAACCAATCTCCGTAACCACGTTGTTTGACAAACATCAATATCTATTGATATCTTCACCTCATAAGTCAGCTATACGTAATAATTTCTCAGCTGATTAGATAACTGCGAATAAAGAAAATAACTTTATATTGGACTATGTACCAGTTTTCTAATCTTCCACTGCATACCTATCTGCTGTTTGGCGAATAATGGTACCCTATCTGCCGACCGGGGAATTGAAACACAAATATGCGGATACCATTTCTGCGTTACACTTCTAGTTACACTGAAACATTTTTATATCATGTCATTTTATTTTCGTCAATCAGATTAAAATATTACAGACTATATACATGCTCGTTGGCGGGTATGTAAAAAAAATACTTGTGTTTTAAATATATTTTTATTTGACATGTCATTCGACAATTAAAAAAGACACCCTCTTCCAAAGATAACTAGGTAGGTACCAAATTTTGCCGCTCAAATACAATCCTCTAGAAATTTGGTTGGAATAATGTTAATTTACTTACCAATATTTGAGTTATTTACGATTACTGTTTACTTTTGTTGATTGTTAACTTGTGTACTAATTGTCTTGTTAGAATTTATTTAAGCTCTTTTTATCGCGCTACATATATTTTTCGTGATCTTGGTGCAAGAACCTTATTTCAACATGGACTTGCAGGTAGATAATAATCATAACTTTCGTTGCTAAGTTCCAGTGCTTATCTTGCTGCCTTATTATTTCCGCAACTAGGAATATTTTGTAGACCAATTATCGCCTTATAATCCCATCACTCATTTCTTTTTCCTTTGCACTGCAGGGCTTGAGGAAACTAGAAACGAAACTAGGACAACATTCCTTAAATGTGTGCACCGTCATTACCTTTCCACAGTTCTTCTGTTTATTGAATAAAAAAATAACCCCCACACCTTACCTGGGTGCACATACCCTCATTTGTGTGCAACTACACCTCAAAAGTGAAATTCAAAACCCTATCGAATTTAGGACACCAGGAAGTTCATTAAAAGCAAGACCACGTTGCGAAATATCTCTCTGTACCTATATTGAATTTGTTCGAACAGACGGTACACAGAAAATGTGGATATATAGTTTTACTAAAGTCGCTATTCTACTAATTGGTCTCATGTTGCATGTCCTAAGTCAGCCCATGAGAAGATTGCGAACCACACACGATGCAGTGAATTATAGCTGACTTTGCAATTGTAGACTCGCTCTAAGTATAATCATGTCAAGAATACTCTCTAAAGCGAGCAACACAATAAAGAGAAAAGAAGAATAATCAAACTAAACTACAATCACAAAGACGATACAAAGCTTTTGTTTTAAGCACATAGTGTGCAGTGTACACTGGCCTCTAGTAACCTCCAATTGGCGCTGTACCTTAATGCTTGACCCTTGAGCGCAGTAGGGTTTCTTTTTGGATGAAAGCACATGAGCAGATGCAAGGGCCATATTTATGATTTTAATTCTTATTTTAATTAATTCCGCTAGTTACATATTCCGGGCATAAGTTGAATCAAAAGTTAAATCAATACCAATTACCATACACAGTAATTTTGGCCTCACTAATGATAACATTTTTCTATTGTGTAATTACAGGAAGTACCTGAAGAAAGTTACAGCCTGCCGTATCAGAACTCGAATGGTTCAAATAATGGGGAAGCTGTTATACTAAAAATAGACGTTCCAGTGCCTTTGCGTGAAGAACCAAAATTTCCTAAAGAAAAATGGAAAACATTTATTGGTACGCGTTAGATGTATGATTCTGTTAAAAATTGTATTCTTACAGCTGTTTGGTTTTCTTTTCAGCATTTGTGATATTATTAGTTAACTTCATTTTGGCAACAGTTTCCTTATCACTGGTCCATGAAAGACTACCAGATAGACAAAGGTATCGTCCGTTGCCAGACGTGTTCTTAGACAATATTGGACCACAAGATTGGGCATTGAATGTTAGTGAAATTCTTATCATGGTCACGGTCAACACCTGCATACTGTTAACTCTGCTGCACAAGCATAGGTAAGTAAGAAGCCCCTAGTGATAAGGCCTTAAGCTTTATTAGGAATTATATAATAAGCCTACATAACCCTTATTTTATCTGAAAATTGGGTTTGATTGGTAGTTTGAAAAGATAAGTCGTGGAAGGGAGCCGGGTACTTGAGCTGGTTATCTTTATCTCTGTTCATTGAAGGAGTCTCGCGCGCGTTATGACTCCTAATAAATTGTTATTTACATGTTAATACGCACTTGTAGTACACTTTTTGTTTTTTAGTAAGTAGAGGAGCATAAAATGTTTATCGTCGAAGAAAAAAAAAATCCCACAAATTATGAAGTAAACGTTCACATGTGTTTTACATTCACAAAACGTTCACAACAACAAAATACGCGCTCTTAGAGAGCTCTCTTCTTGTAGCTTAACTTTTATTAACTTCTCAGTACTGTGCTCATGTTTTGTAATTATCGCATCGTAATATTTATATATATAATAATACAATATCATATTCCGTGTTCTGTAACTACGCGATGCGAAAACTATACCACATGGAACATTTCGAAATGAAACCCCTTTAAATATGTGATATATTCAGGTTCTGTAACTATCGAGTGCCATAAATTATACACTTGAACTGTCAAAATTTATCACATTTCAATTGGCATGCGATAGAAAGGGGCATTGAACAATTTTAAACGAATAGTGGACAGTGAACATTTTTGACTTTTTATTTAACAAAATATTCAGTCCGTTGATCAAGTTCAACGTTTAAAAAAAAAGCGGCCAAGTGCGCCCATGAAGGGTTCCGCGCGAATTATAATAATTATTTACTTAGGCACCTATTACAGATTTATTATTAGAAAATAATGGTTCACGAATTACGCATAAGGTTTATGTTTATGAAATTAAATGTTTTTTTTATATATTTGAATTGATTGAATGAAAGGTAAATTGCGGTTTACGATTTATGACGTATTAAAAAAAAATACTTACTAGATTTCGTTCAAACCAATTTTCGGTGGAAGTTTGCATGGTAATGCACATCATATATTTTTTTAGTTTTATCATTCCCTTATTTTAGAAGTTATAGGGGGGGGGGGGGAACATTTTACCGCTTTGAAGATGTCTCTCGCGCAAACTATTCAGTTTAGAAAAGAATGATATTGAAGACCTATCCATAGGTACCACACACGTATGGGTTTGATGAAAACATTTGTTTTGAGTTTCAGTTCTAAGTATGGGGAACCCCCAAAATTTATTGTTTTTTTTTTCTATTTTTGTGTGAAAATCTTAATGCGGTTCACAGAATACATCAGTATAGCTCTTATAGTTTCGGAAAAAAGTGGCTGTGACATTCCCGGACAGACAGACAGACAGACATGACGAATCTATTAGGGTTCCGTTTTTTGCCATTCGGCTACGGAACCCTTAAAAATGCAAAAGGAATAAAAAGTAACTAATAAAAAACACTCAGAATTAATGGAGAAGAATGTAGGTACATCTGTGAAAAGAATTTAGCAATCACTTAAATAAGATCCCTTTTGAATATTCTTGAAACTGTGTTGCTACAAAAATAAACAGCTTGGTACATCTAACAAGAGATGGCAAAAAGTTCTTATGTTTAAAAAAAAAAGTTTTTATATTATGTATTTGTTTTTTTTTTTCATAGACAGACAAAATAAATGCAAAATTTTAACTTCATTAAATTCATCAACATAATGTTATCTTAAATCAGCGTTAGGATCAGATTAAATTCAAAAGGTTTCGTCTGAGGCCAGCAGAACCGAGCGATTATCGTATTTTCGAAAATTCAACAGAAACGCTTAATTTTTATATAGTCCACTGAAAAATCGCGCCACACCATTCCTATCCCAACAACATATAAATACGCACTGAATTGCCTCGCCCAACTACCATTCGATTTCCAGTATTTTGACAATCCTTCCAATTTCCCATGATGTTAAAAGTTAACAAGGGATATTTTATCGCATAGGGTTACAGAACAACATGACTTTTCGATGCGAAGAGTTATCGCATGAGTTACAGAACATGGGCACTGGGTTAGTTATTGTAATTGGTCCGAAAATGAAAATCGTGATTGACAACACATATGTGATGATCCACAATCTGCTTTTAAATATTTTTAAGAAGATGTGTATGTGTGTCTATGTTCAATTTTACGTTCACGTTTTCTCGCTTAATCGACTCCCATTCGACGAGTATTGACTTGAATATGATCTGAAAGAAATTACAGTGAATTGTTTTTAGAATTTCTTAAGAAAGATTTATCCAATCTTATTTCAGATATTTTCATTGGGTTTTTATCAAAAAGCAACTCACAATTTTTTATAACAGTAAAACATAGTAAAACAAAAAAATTATCAATATTAAATAAATGATTAGATGGATCGAATAATATTGAATTTATTGAGTTTTCGCTTAGTCTCCTTAATGATTTTTATACCCTATTCTAAGGGTAGGTATATTAATTTTGACGCATAGTTTGTAACATACCTTAATATTGCCCGTAGATCCCTAAAAGTTACTATATTTATGATCAGCATCAATAGTAGTGTCGATCTAGCCATGTCCGTCCGTTCGTCGGCAAAAATTAGGCCTTTAAACTGGACCTAGAGATCTGAAATTTTAACCATATACGTACTCTCTAGGGTCCCGAAATAATCCAGTTTAAGAATTTTTGAAATCCGCCCCACAGACACGCCCTCAAACTCAAAAAAACAAAATTTTGGAAAAAATCGAATTTTCAGCTAGAGAGCTGAAATTTTTTATATATGATCTATGGCTCCTAAAACTGCTCGGGATATAAAATTTTTAAAATCCGCCCACTGACACGCCCACAATTAAATAAAACAATTTTATTGAAAAGTCAAAGTTTGAGCTAGGAAGCTGAAATTTATAATATATACTTTCTATGGGCCCTTTATGCTCATGTGTAAATATTTTCAAAATCCGCCCACTGACACGCCCGCAATTTAAAAAAAAAAACCTTTTTGAAAATCCAAAGTTTGAGCTAGGGAGCTCAAATATATACTATATACTTTCTAGGGGCCCTTTATGCTCATGTGTAAATATTTTTAAAATCCGCCCACTGACACGCCCACAATTTAAAAAAAAAAACCCTTTTTTTGAAAATGCAAAGTTTGAGCTAGGAAGCTGAAATATATAATATATACTTTCTAGGGGCCCCTTATGCTCCTGCGTAATTGGTTGTAAAATTCGCCTACTGACACGCCCACAATTAAATAAAACAATTTTATTGGAAAACCAAAGTTTGAGCTAGGGAGCGTTTTTTTTTACAAAAGCTTTTTTTTCGACAAAATCCTTTCAATGTTATATAACAAAATATGTAGAGCGTTCTTAACAATTCAACCATACTTAGACCTTTGTCACGCCCACTTATGAGGGACAGGAATAAGAATAGGGTACCCAACAGTTCGCCCAAGCGGATATATTTGTATACCCTATTCTAAGGGTATATTGATTTTGACGCATAGTTTGTAACATACCTTAATATTGCCCGTAGACCCCTAAAAGTTACTATATTTATGATCAGCATTGATAGTAATGTCGATCTAGCCATGTCCGTCCGTCGGCAACAATTAGGCCTTTAAACTGGGCCTAGAGAGCTGAAATTTTAACCATATACACCCATGTTCTGCATTTCGATCGATATCGAATTCAATTCACTTTTCAATTTCACTCGGAATGAAATTTGGTGTTATGCATTTCGATCGTTTTCGATTTTTTCGAATTCGCTTTCGAATTGTCGAAGACCTAAACAAACACAATGTTTGCTTTTAAGTCAACATGGATGCAATAGTTTTAGCAATTTTCAATAAAAAAAATGCTGGATTCGCACTTAAACCATTCGTAATAACTCCCTACAGATTTGCTCCAATTCACAATATTCATATCGATCGAAATGCAGAACACATAATTTCACTTTCACCTTGCAAATTCACAAAAAGTGGAATGCAGAACATGGGCCATACTCTCTAGGGTCCCGAAATAATCAAGTTTACGAATTTTTGAAATCCGCCCACAGACACGCCCACAAACTCAAAAAAAAACTAAATTTTCGAAAAAATCGAATTTTGAGCTACAAAGCTGAAATTTTTTATATATGATCTATGACTCATAAAACTGCTCGGGATATAAAATTTTCAAAATCCGCCCACTGACACGCCCACAATTAAATAAAACAATTTTTTTGAAAATCCAAAATTTGAGCTAGGGAGCTGAAATTTATAATATATACTCTCTATGGGCCCTTTATGCTCATGTGTTAATATTTTAAAAATCCGCCTACTGACACGCCCACAATTCAAATTTATTTATTTTTGAAAATTCAAAATTTGAGCTAGGGAGCTGAAATTTATAATATATACTCTCTATGGGCCCTTTATGCTCATGTGTTATTTTTTTAAATCCGCCTACTGACACGCCCACAATTAAATAATACAATTTTATTGAAAAACCAAAGTTTGAGCTAGTGAGCGTTTTTTTTTTACAAAAGCTTCGTTTTTTTTTGATAAAATCCTTTAAATGTTATATAGCAAAATATGTAGAGCGTTCTTAACAATTCAACCATACTAAGACTTTTGTCACACCCACTTATGAGGGATAGGAATGAGAATAGGGTATCTAACAGTTCAGAGCACTCAGACTAGGTAACCGTTGTACTAAAAGGCAGAAATCCCTTTTTTGGCGTAGAGTTTGCAGAAATCAAGTACAATTCGTTTCTCTCCATTAATGGGTAACGCATGGTGCCGTTCCCCATAGGGATTGAACGTGCACCGCACGGGTCACAAGCCAACACACTAACCTCTACACCGCCGTCCAACTTGTTTACTCAGGTTCGTTAGTATAACCAAAAATCATGTTTTTTTTTATATTTTATATAAATGCTAAACAAATATTTGTATACCCTATTCTAGGGGTATATTAATTTTGACGCATAGTTTGTAACATACCTTAATATTGCCCGTAGACCCCTAAAAGTTACTATATTTATGATCAGCATCGATAGTAATGTCGATCTAGCCATGTCCGTCCGTCCGTCCGTCCGTCGGCAAAAATTAGGCCTTTAAACTGGACCAAGAGAGCTGAAATTTTAACCATATACTCTCAAGGGTCCCGAAATAATCAAGTTTACGAATTTTTGAAATCCGCCCACAGACACGCCCACAAACTCAAAAAAAAACCAAATTTTGGAAAAAATCGAATTTTGAGCTAGAAAGCTGAAATTTTTTATATATGATCTATGACTCCTAAAACTGCTCGGGATAAAAATTTTTCAAAATCCGCCCACTGACACGCCCACAAATAAATAAAACATTTTTTTGAAAATCCAAAGTTTGAGCTAGGGAGCTGAAATTTATAATATATACTCTCTATGGGCCCTTTATGCTCATGTGCAAATATTTTCAAAATCCGCCCAAAATTATTTTTTTTTTTTTTGAAAATTCAAAGTGAGCTAGGGAGCTGAAATTTATAATATATACTCTCTAAGGGCCCTTTATGCTCATGTGTTAATTTTTTTTAAATCCGCCTACTGACACGCCCACAATTAAATAAAAAAAATTTATTGAAACACCCAAGTTTGAGCTAGGGAGCGTTTTTTTTTTGATAAAATCCTTTAAATGTTATATAACAAAATATGTAGAGCGTTCTTAACAATTCAACCATACTTAGACTTTTGTCACGCCCAGTTATGAGCGATAGGAATAAGAATAGGGTATCCAACAGTTCGCCCAAGCGGACTGTAGCCCGTCCCTATGTTTTGATACACATTTAAGCAATTTAAAGTAATCGTAACGATTAAATTTGAATTTTCTCTCCTGCCATTTTCCTGCAATTCGGCATAAAATAAAAACACGTGCCGTTTTATGAGCAAAAGTCTTTCTGAACTCATTATTATTTTATTTTCTTCGTTCTAAAGTAATTTACAAAATATTAATATTAAAATAATCATTTTTATCATACAATTTTTTTTACGTATACTTATACTGACATATTTGACCATAAATAAGCACTTTAGAACTTACACTATGTGGAAAATTGTTCCAGTTTCAAGTGTTTAGAAACTTTTAGCAAATTAGATATTCAAAGACTTAAAGCGTCGAGATGCCGAAATAGGAAAAGAAAAAAGGTGGACAAAAGTCTTTGTTTTTTTTCATTAAATTGTTAATCATGGTGAGAATGAAACGAAAGAGGGTAATGAAGATCGCAATAAAAATATAAAAACATAACTGGCTTACGTTACCACTTGCAAGAGAGTTTTCACTTCTGCTCTAGAAAGGAACCAATTTTTCAATGCCCTAAAAAATCTATGACTCCTGCCAACCAAACTGCACACTTCATTAGGCAATGTAGATGAATGGAGCAATTGCTGTTACAAAGCGCCTGTAGTGTTCTTTTTTTAGCTCTAGGAACGGCAATATCAATTCTCGATCTAAGAGAGTATAAATGCCTGTTGCTGTCATTTATATACCCACTACGTCGGTAGAATAATTTTAAAACCTTATATATATAAAGATGTCGAAGGGGCAAAATATTAGCTAAGGCGAATAAGGCATGCGAAGGCTCCCACCTAGATTTAAATCGCATGACCCTAACAACTTTCTTTTGCGCAATCAAACAAGGCTTTAAATTACTCATGTACGCACTACCCCAGCATGTTATCCCATATTTAAGGCGTGAGTTTACAAGTGCATAGTAAATTGTCTTAAGCACCGTTGAGGGAACTAATTTCCTTAAAAAGTATATTCTGTTAAGTGTCACGTAAACATACCTTTTAAAATTCGTGATATGAATCTTCCAATTGAGGCTACATCCAGAATAATTCCGAGATACTTGAATTCGGACACTGATTCTGTGTTGATGCAGCCATCGGTACAATTATTATCGTGCAACTATAATGCTGTTCTCCTGCAATTATGTATGCGAAATTTGGAGGACTGTGTTTTTTTACATTTATGAACTCACCTTATCCTGCAGTCCCTCAAATCAGGAGGCCTGCCGATGCTTTTGAGATCGAAAAGGCGGACCGGTAGGGGTGCATTAAAGCGGGAAATGATCCATTATACCCTGATAATTGCCTCGCCGTTAAGTAAGAAAAATAATATCGGGTTATTCGGTGATAAAAGTTTGACGAATCGTATTGATGTGTGATGGTAAAGGCTGCATCTCATCATTTTATGTTCCTGGTCATCATCTACTGGAAGATCATCATAATGAATTCAACAACGCACATTGCCGTCGAGGTAATGGTACTCGATCTGTGAATGACTCGCTAGTTCCAGAAGAAACTGATTTTCATCAGTGAGCAGTTGAAGTTTTTTGTCCAATTCTTCAATATCACATACATTCAACGGTATCTGATGGAGCAATGGTGATATTGATTTTGTCCGCATGACCACCATTCACTTCCTCGTCGATCCAATCATCAATTTCTGCTTGCAATTGATGTCTAAACATATTTTTACAATTACTAAGGTATACAAAAAGATGAACAAATTGCTGACTTGAAAACTATTCTTAAATGATTAATTAAGAACATTAAACTTACCGGGGACACGAACGAATTCAAACTTTCGATTAAATTACAATTTTATTTTTTAC
This sequence comes from Portevinia maculata, assembly GCA_949715645.1. Taxonomy (NCBI): domain Eukaryota; kingdom Metazoa; phylum Arthropoda; class Insecta; order Diptera; family Syrphidae; genus Portevinia; species Portevinia maculata. The sequence goes on along the minus strand of OX454525.1, from coordinate 63,469,570 downwards.
CACTTTCCCACAACAAATGGTAAAATAATGACAACAAATAAAAAGGTTGCTTGTACCTTCAAAAAGGCAAATTCACGACCAAAAATGCAATCACATCCCTGAGTGATAACATATGTGACCGTTTATTCAAAAATGCATGTAAACTTGGAACTCGTTGGAGCCGGTTGGGTATTTAAACACTCATTTCATAACTCGGTTGTGCCAAAACAAATTTTTGCAGGTCTACTTCTCTGCCTATTATGACTATTTTGTGAACATTTCAAGACAATCATACGACGGAATCTATGGGTAGGCTTTAATGAGTTAAGAAAGAAATTATTGCACTTCACCCAACTATACACATGGGGACATATTATTTAAAAAAAATATATGTAACAAAAAGTTTTAGAATTTGCTTACAGCAGATCTCTTTCCACATAAATCTAATTTGTCAATTCAGAGCACCAACTTATAGTTGCCTTTCTGCCACGAATCTTAAAAACTTGTCCTCGTTTAGCTTTTGCCACAGTTCCTCCCCTACGCCATTGTTCTAGTTTAAAATTTAATAATTGAAGTTTCAGTGCGAACCATCCATGTGATTTTCCCAAAGTTTTTATTGATTTCCATATCCAATGAGCTGACCACCACACGAACGCCCTCAATTTTTATATCAAACTTTATTCAATTAAATACTAGAGAGAAATGAACGCATTTCTCGTAACCTAACTAGGTCACCGTGGGTGGCTTCAGTGATAACTAGAAAACGACAAAGTTCAAAGCAGTACACTTCAAACGAAGGTACGGGATTTGTATCAGAACTCCATTTCACTAATGTTGTTACCAATCCAGCTCTGCAAAGTTTGTATAAATTAATTAGAAAGACACGCGTCGATCGCCTTCTCACTTTAAAATAAATAAACCTCCCCTGTGGATAAAAGTTGATTGCAATTTAGAGCAAACGGATAAATTACCAGTTTTGTTCTATTGTCCTGTCGCTGGCGTGAGACAATTCTTTTCATTATAATTAATAAACTATAAAGCTGTTCTTCAATAAATGACGTATAAAACTCAAGGGTGGATTAGTTAAATACAAATAAATATTTGTTATGCTTTAATGTACAACCGAATTGATTAGTTTGGGATTTTATGGCTGCCACCTTTCTTGCTGATACTGTAATTGTTTGTTTTTCGAGTCGTTTATAAATTTTGTAAATGCTGTTTATGTTTCTGTTTGTTAAGTTTTCCATGGGAAAACGCAAATAAATACAATTTATTGCTGACACCACCTAAGACAGCACAACGCGGATCTGCCTGCGAAATCATTTACTATTGATTTACGATACAATAAAAGTTCAGGCATCTGCTTGAATTTTGGTTTGTGGCTGAGATTTGCATGTTTATCTACAAATACTTTGAATACTGCGCGTGCTAATGAATATTTTTACGAGTTAAATTTATATTAACTGGATTTAGTTAGCACCAATGAGTAGGTACTGTTATCACCACTACTTGCATTCCCATCTTTATCTAGATTGATATTGCTTATCAAGCATATATATTCGTTCCTTATTGTTTTTACATAGTTTATGATGTTGGTTTTTGTTGTTTTGTGTTTTTTATGTTAAATGTTATTTTAATGTTTAATGTGTATAATGTAATTTAAAATGTTTGATGTAATGTGTAATGTTCAATTGTGTTACCAAAAGTGTATTGCGTTCGTCCGAATAGCTCAAAATTAAAAAAAAAAGAAGAACAAGCGTACTCGGTATTAAAGAAAAAGAAAACTGTTAAGCTGTGACGATTAGACGAATATAAGACACAAAGGGGATAACAAAGAGAGGATTTTACGTTAGTTTAAGCAAACAAAATGTACATTGGTTAATTGAAAATTAATGTAGTATGTATGTATGTACGTTGAACTAGTGTAAATTATAATTTGAAAAAATGGGAAATAATAACAATTATAAGAATATTCACTATGTGAAAATAATTTAAAAAAACAAGTCATGATTTCAACTGAATTTAACACTTATACTTTCCAAACCGAAATTCAAAATGTCAACCCATTTTTCATAGTTTCGTCATTATGTACATTTTGCGTTTCCTACAACACTGCTTGGATAGAGCAAAATCATTGCCAGGGGCGTCACAAGGCCACTATCAACACGGCAAAGAAACATGTTTGTGGACAGATAAAGTTAAAGCAGTGCTAAGTGACATTAAAGTGGCATTTAAAGATTGGTCAAAGTGCTCTACTAATAAAGGAGATGAAAAAGTTCGCATCGAATTGGAATACAGACTTTGCAAGAGACTCGCAAAGAGAAAGTGCCCTCAAATTCAAGCAAATTGTGTGGAAGGCCTGTATCGGGAGTTAGAAGACATTTCTTCTTCGTCTGCTGATAGAAACCAGGCTGTCCACGAACTCCGACAAACTTGCTTGCACAGGAAGACAACTGTTTTCAAAATAGCCGCTCAGAGATGGAGGAATACCCAGGAAATCCGTTCGCCAAAGTTCATCATCAATGCTCAAGGCCTGCTTCTTGCGGATGACCAAAAATAATACGCAGGTGGCAGCAGTATTGTGAAGAACTACTAAATAAACAATTTCCTCGTATATATTTTCCGAGACCCGTTCCTAACAATAAAGAAGTATCCGACATTACTGTCGAAGGAGTTAGGAAGGCTTCTCCAACCATTTGATTGTGTTGAAGGGAACTACAATTTAAAGCCGACTCCGAATGGCAAATCTTGTGAAAGCTTTTCATAACAAATGATACTCTTGGATGTTTGTCAAGATGTTACTTGGCCCCGGCGTGATCTGAACTTCAGACTCTTTGACCAATATTAGGTAATGGTAATGGTACTACATGTGCTACATCTTTCCTGTTTGTCGTTCAACAGTCGGCACCAGAAAGCGGAACTGGCAGTATCAGTGTTTTGTGGAACTTGCACTTGGGTTAGGAGTTTTGAACCCATTTGTTTTGCCAAATCGAAGTATCAATGGTTTCCTAGGGTAATTCTTCGTTGGATCTCCACTAAGGTGTCATTCTTGCAATTGATCTTTAAACCGAAGTAGGTAAACTCCATATTTACCTTGAAGTAGCTGCTAACAACAGAGATGTTTAGTCCTAGTCGTTTGACAGATGTTTGTTTGTTTTTCAAAAGCATTTCCTTACTTTTGTCCTCGCTGATTTCGAATTCAACTAATTTCGCCTAAAAGCCATAAAAGCCTTTCCCACGGGACGCTGAGATCAACCGATTGGTCCGCGTTCCCCAGTAGTTAAGCGTATCTGTTGAAGATAGCGTCTTCCGTGTTGACACCTCCCTTGGGCACTGTCTGTTCCAGAACGAGATTAAAGAAGTCACATTATAGCGCATCTCCTTATATTCAGTGCATATTTGGAATAGTTCGAAGAGCTGCTTCCAAACTGTACATTGAAAGGCGTATTTTCTAGCGTCACCCGACACAACCGTTTTGCCGGAATCCCAAATTCAGCCATGATCATATGATAGCATTCATCCTGACGATGAATGCTTTTATATGCGGCTTTAAAGTCAATGAAAAAATGGTGGGCCTCGATATTATCTTTGCGAGTTGATGTGAACAAACAACATATTTAAACTTTCAAATAAGCAAAATCAACAGACTGAATCAATTATTTTTATCTACAAAGTAACTGCCCTTTTTCACGTTTATATACATATACTCAATACCCGGTTAAACTTGCATGTTTTAGCCACACTGCACTTGACAAGTAACAACTGTCAGTTACCTGAATTTGGCATAACAGCTCTCCACACGCGTACCACACTCAAATTGAAAGCCACTTAAAATGTTGCAGCCGACTTTTAAGAACCATCTCAAGCTGATTATTTTTTGACAGTTGCTGGGTAGAACAATTATTAGTGAATCCAAAATCGCCTTATGATTTGCTTTTATTTATGATTTATCTATACCAAAGCTATTTTTGTCAACACGTTGATTTGCTGTGGCATTCAACACGCGATTCTTTATGTTTAATTGTTAGTTGAAAATAGCCCACTCGAAGGGTCGCCTTTAACTTCAATTTCCCACATTACAGGAAAAATTCTGATTTAACAATTTTTTGAATTTCTGCCATTTCTCCTAGATTAATTAATTGGTTACTTTCGATTTCTTACCACATTTCCTTACATCTTTTCAGATTCATTATCATGCGACGAATATTCTTAATCTTAGCCGTACTCTATTTCATGCGTTCCATCACGATGTATGTTACAGTGCTACCTGTTTCCAGTACAACGTATTACTGTAGTCCCAAATCGAATACCACCGCCACGCCATTGGTAATCGCAAAAAGGGTATTCCAACTGATGTCCGGCTTTGGGCTGTCCATAAATGGAAAGCACACATATTGTGGTGACTACATCTACAGTGGACATACCGTAATGCTAGTGCTTGGGTATCTCATCATATCCGAATGTAAGTTAAATTTTCATAGCCAGACGTCGTCTGCTCATTTTTTTGACTGGCGGTGATTCAATTGAATTAATTTAAATTGTTTTTTTTTTTTAAATTCTTTTTTCTTTTGTAGACTCACCACGTAGATTTTTCATCTTACATTGGATGTCATGGTTGTCAACCTTTATTGGAGTATTATTCGTTTTACTGGCGCACGGGCATTACACAATTGATATACTTGTTGCATACTATGTGACAACTAGACTGTTTTGGACTTACCACACTCTTGCGAATAACCATTTTCTCCTTAAGGTAACGCATATCAAATTAATAAAAAAAATAGATTGTAATACATATTTTTCCATTACTCTTTAGTCTGGCAGTAATAATTATATTGGCCGTGAATGGTGGTACACATATTTTAAATACTTTGAGAAAAACGTCCGAGGACCAGTTCCACGTCAATACGAATGGCCACTGCCATGGCCACGAAACTTCCATTCAAAATTACCAAACCGAGAAAGTTAACAGCTAACACATGTCTGACTTTTAGTTACTAACGGCATGAATAGAAGCAGCACCTGCAGCACTTTCAACAATCGCAACAGCACCACACATTACCCAAATAATAGTGACAGACCGAATATCAATCATTCATCGCAATCGAAATTAAACAATCGTTCCAAATCCAACAGGAGCATCAAACTAAACACTGAATCTGCACAACAGGGTGTTAACAACGTTAGACCTAGGAGTTGGACCCACTACATACGCGTTCAATTTGACGCAACTCTAAAGGCGACGCAAACCTCAATACGAGATTACTATGTTCTGTTGGTCCTTATATTTGGCGGTCATATGAAGACTTAACTGACGCGCAAAGTTTTCTACTACATAAAAAAAGAAAACACTGGACAAAAAAATGTTTTGGGGAGTTTACATTCTAACTAAAAAATAATAATAGAAAAATAAATATATTATAAAAGTTGGTTACTATAAAAAAGAAGAACAATATATATATACAGACATGTGTATATGTATATTCATATATTAATGTGTTAACTATTACATACTGCATAGGGATGAGTTTCATACACTATTTACCTTAAAATATACATACATAGAATTGTTAATCATCCCATATCTCTTCTGCGCCTAAAAAATAAAATCAAAAAAACACCCCCACATTCTCAGTCAAACTCAGAAATATATTTTTCTATTGCATAATTTGAGAAACAAAACAATACTTTTGATGCCAAAAATGGAATTGTTAAAAAAATTAAAATACTATTTCGGTTTGAGTGAAGAATGCTTCGCTAAAACTATTTTTTTACCATTATAATAATTATATAAATATATTTTTTTAAGTTTCATAGTTAGTTTGTAAATTTTGTAAATAGTTTTTTTTTTAATTTCTTTAAAGTTGTATTCTTTTGCAAAGACGAAAAAACAAAATTATTTATAATATTGTAGTTTCAAAACCACACATCCCTCCCCACACATTTGTGATTGGTCGAAGGAGAGAGCCTTTTTGGAAAATTGCCTTTTTGTACACATAAAAAAAATGAGAACAAAAAACACCAACTAACACTAAAACTATTGTCTGATTGTATTTAGAAGATATTAATAATTATTTAAGTTTTCTTCTTGATTTCGTATAGAGAAAAAAGAAACATATTTTATCCCACCCTTAAAAAAATCACAAAAATTGGGTTACATTTTAATTAACGAAAACAATTGTTAACCAGGTTTTTTCGTTTGTTTCTCAGTTAAGATATTTTGTAAGTTGTATGTATAAACACAAATAAAAAAAAAATATTGTATGAATAAGAAATTAAATTGCATTTAATTGATTTCGAGATTTTTAAAATCGCTTTACTAGTTGAAGAGATGGCCCACGAGGCCCGGAGACGTTATTTTCTCGAGATATCGTAAAAAAAACTCTGATCATAACGGCAAGGTTATGTTCGGGTTTCGCCGGTTCGACCTCAATCAAGGCCAACCGAATGCTGATGTTGTTGCATTTGTGTGATGATCGGGGAGTTTTAAGGCCTGCATCTTTTTTACGATCTCGACACGTGAATACTTCCATTATTGTTTATTGTTTGATAGATCTTTAACGACACTAGTGATCAGCAGTCGTGTACGGAATTGCATGAACACTTGCGCGACTTTAAGATGGGGCGTCATCGTACGACGCAGTAATCTGCGAAAGTCCTGCTTTGTGCCTGCAAATCGAAAATATTTTTCTTCTGCACGCTGTCGGTAGCAGGCGGCAATCATTTTAATTAATTTGTATGCGTAAATTTAATTGCAGAGTAGAGGCGAATTCCTAATGAGTTCACACACCAGAGTGTTACGTAAATCTATGGCGGTAAATATGGACGCACACTCGGGGGGGGGCAATATACGTTTACCGCAAACCAGTATTGTAGTAATATAATTTTGTACCGCAACATGCAGAGTTGGCCGCTTTGTACCGCGTACCGCATGCCAAATGTGTATGTGAAAAACGTTCAACATTGTTTTCAGACAAGGACATGGAAACCATGGACCCACAGCCCATTCTCAGATTCATCAAGGAAATTGGACTGGACGCTGTGCTCTTAAGGAGTGTGACCTGCCAGAGGGCATGAACCTCTCCGAGATACTAGCAGGGGACACAATAGACCAATTAGGTCGCAGTCTTGAAAAGACCAACGAATTTCAAGTCGAGACACACCAGTTATTCATCGACTTCAAAGCCGCGTATGATAGTACACAACGTCAGGAGCTCTATATGGCGATGGCCGAATTCGGAATCCCGGCAAAACTGATTCAGATGTGTCGCGTGACTCTGGAAAACACGCGGTGCAACGTGCAGTTTGGAAATAGCTCCTCCGAACTATTTCAAACATGCACCGGATTTCGGCCAGGGGACGCTCTATCATGCGATTTCTTCAATCTCGCACTGGAGCAGATAGTGCGCAGGGCAGGTGTCAACACGGAAGGTACTATCTTCAACAGGTCCGTTCAGCTGCTGAGTTATGCGGACGATATTGACATCATCGGCCGATCACAAGCACTCCGTGATAGAAGCTTTCACGGCGATTAGAGCAGGCGAAATCTGTTGTAAATACGGACAAGACTAAATACATGCTATCAACAAACAAACAAACATCTGTCCACCGCCTAGGACAAAACGTCACTATTCATAGCAACAATTTCGAGGTAGTTAAGGAGTTCATCTATCTCACAGTAAACATGAACTCCACGAATGACACCTTAGTGGAGATCCGGCAAAAATTACCCTAGAAAACCGCTGCTACTTCGCTTTATGGCGCCGAGTGCTGGACGATAAGCCGGAAGGGAGAGCTGATACTGGGCACCTTCGAAAGAAAAATTCTTCGTCGGATATGTCGTCCTGTGTGCGAGGAGGGCGAATGAAAGAGAAGATAGAACCGCGAACTCTATGAGCTGTACCAAGATGTGGATGTAGTCCAAAAAGCCAAAATACGTCGACTACATTGACTCGGCCACATCGAGCGAATGGACAATAATGCTCCAGCTAAGAGGATCTTCGAATCCCAGCCCCCAGGTTCGAGAAGGCAAGGAAGACCGAACCTTCGTTTCAAAGACCAAGCCATCGTGGAAGCAGCGTGCCCGGGATCGTAGAGGATGGAAGGCTGCTGTGTCTCAGGCAAAGACGCTTCACGGGTCGGGAGCCCGTTAAGTAAGTAAGTTTCTTTAACTCAAGGGAAATATAAAAATAAGGAAAGAAAGATTATCCTTTGAAAATATGTAACAGAGGCTTTCAACCAAGGTAATAAAGTATAAATGTGAAACAATGCTATTACCGCTCGGAGTGAACTAACACGGAGTATAGCGCTTCTATTGGTACGGTATATGTACTGCTCTGGTGTGTGAGCTTCGAATCTGCAAAAATTCAACCGCATGCCTTGCTTACCTGCAAATGGAAAATATTTTGCTCCTGCTTTTCTGCAGATTTTTGATATCTTTTTTTACAATCTTAACGACCCCGACTTGATTTCTGCAAATTTTGACATTTACGAACGTATTGACATCGATCGATTTAAATTTTTGTTTATGAATACAATGCAAATCTTTACAAGGCGGACGATAACGAAATCGCCGATGTTTAATTTGCCGCTAATCACAAATTAGTTGAAAAGTTGATTAAAAGTTAATTCACGAATTAAAAATTCTTATTAATAAAAATTCACAGCCGTATTAATAAATGCAAATTTAGGGTAAATTATCTTTGAATCAAAATATGAAATATTATTGAACACCCAAGCCGGTAAATTAACGATGATTTAGTTGAAATATAACTTGCAACATTTTGCAAGATGGTGTCGAGAAAACTGAAGTTACCTCAATGAATAAAGAGACAAGGAAGCGGTGTTCTGGGAGAAAAGTGAAGCAAGAAGTTTTGAATGAGGACCCATATGAAAGTATTAAACATTTCACTTAACTTTTTAACATTATTTGCAGCATCTTTCAAAGATTCGAACATTTATTTATTATTCGAATATAATTTATTTATTTATATTTTATCGATTTCCATGAGGTGTATAGAATTGTTTGCAGAATTCATATACTTACTCAAATGTCTACCTACACTTCTTTATCTAGTGCAGCCTATCTTGTGAAAAGTCTACCTTTCTGAGTACGCCCGACTAATTTGACCGAGACATTTTTTTTATCAATTTGTCCATAACTTTTGTTTCCTGGGTATTTTTGGAAATTAATGCTGAACTCATATTCTTTTGCCATTGGTCCATTTGATTGATAACCAAATGATTTTGCATATTTTATTTGTAGCTAAATTAATTTTTTTTTAAGATTTCTATAAACTCACCCGGAACAATCCTTTCCCATTGCAAATTAACATTAATGAAACACGAATTTTTTTCAAATGAACAATCTTATTTAATTTTGATCTTACTGAATTATTTTCATTTTCTCAAACTCAAACTTTTTCGACTTTCCATTCCCTTTCCTTTTTTCATTTTTCTTTCAAAAAGATCTGCATTCATGGCACCAATTCCTTCCAAAATTTCAGAAGTTTCTTCATTGATTAGATAATTCTGCTTAATTTTAAGCAAAACTTCTTTTACGGTCATATTATTCACTCCCTTTAATCCGTGTTAAAGGTTACACCCGGATTAAAGATAGTTTACCCCAAAAATGAATCCCAAGTCCATAATATTCAGTCGTTAAACCAAACATAAACCCAGTTTTTTAAACTTGACAGCGTTTAATCCGTTTTAATTTAAACTGCACTCCGGAGACCAGTTTAAGTACTTTAACTCGGGTTAAAACTCTATTTTTGACATTTCTTTGCACGCAGGAGGCAGGAAATAAAAAAGTAAAATAAAATGAAAAAAGCTGGAAAAAGTACCTATCAAGACGCTGAAAAAATGGATTTCATTCGTGATATTGATGAAACGTTGATGTCTTCGTCGTCGGACGATGAATTTATTGAAGAGCTGATGGAACAGCAGATGGCGAGTCAACATCGTTCTAATCGTCGAACGTATCGAATGCAGAAGTGGGCTTGTGTAAAAGATTACGATACATTAGATTTCCGGAAATATTTTCGGCTAAAAAAAGAGGCATTTTATTTTATTTATTTATTGTTTCATCAATTAGAGCTACATAACTCAATTAGACAACTTAAAAACTATTATAATTATGAACTTAATTCTATTACTATGATTTAAATATTAATTATTGTGATAGAGAACAGACATTATATGATTCTTAAAAGAATTTCTAGAATAGTTTCCAAAAACATCAATGCGATCAATAACTAAATTTACAAGTAATTCGCTGGTGCAACGCTCAATCGGACATTACTGCCATAATTTGTTCTGTGAAACCGACCTCGAAGATGAAAGTTCATACGCAAATTCCTTTCAGGAAAAAAAAAGTTAATCCGCTCAAGTAAACAGGGGCATTTAATGTGGTAATTAATTACATCTCTTATAAACATTATATGTACTGAAATACTTACGTCTATTTTCAAGAGTGAGTATATTAAAGAGAAGGAGGTTACATTCAATGATTCGACAGGAATTGGATGGTGATGAACGTCGATATGTTATTTATTACCTACATATCGTTATCGGTTTATTTAGTTTGTTTTCATTTTAGGTCACGAGCAAAATTGACAAACAAATGTCGTTATATGTGACTTTTGACACTACGTAGGTTTAAAACGGATTAAAAAACGGTTTAAAGTGTTTTAAATCCGCATTTAAATCCATCTTTAATCCAGCGGGTTTAACGCATGTTTTTCAGTGAATAATATGGACACAGGTTTAAATTGTCGGGTTTAAAAAATGCGGATAAATGGGCGGGTGTAAAATTAACTTAAACTTGAGTTACACCCGGAGTGAATAATATGGCCGTTAATGAAGCTATTTGTCTCGATTTGCGGCGAACTTTTTGATTAAGTACTTTCATTTTTCTATCTTTATCTTTAATCAACTTTCTTAAAATACTTATTTTTGTTTTCATCTTTTTGCTTCTTGGTGAAGTATTTAAAGATGATGCAGCATCAGAAGAGACCATTGCTCTTTTTAAAGTCATTCTCCGATTCTTCGTAAATTTTAAATACATAAGTTAATAAATTTTAAATAATATATTAGCACTTGACTTACAACCAGAACTGGATCATGAGTTGTTCCAACTGTTGGTAGCAAAATAGAAACGCGCTCTGGGACAAATTCTTGTACTATAAGATTAGCGGTATCTTCTACAGCCGGTCTAACATAGTGATCCTCAAAATGTACTCTCGGCGCAATAGTCGAAAATTCCTCCACGCCATGGTGGTCCATATTACTGCAGTTTGGAATGTCTTGGCTAATGAAAAAAAGTTAAAAAGTAATGGCACACCATTGAACGAGGGAATCCACCACAACAACAAACAGAAAAAGGTACACACGAAGTGGAATAAGACAGCACACAATCACTCAATCACTTTACTGTCACGAGGATCAACCAACAAGGAAGTTGACGCGAAAAGATCAAAACGCATAACACAAATTTTGATGTACACAACATTAGCAATAATACCTTTCATAGGCCGAGGTTTCATCGAGAGATGATACTGCAGACGGCATTAGTCTTTTCCTCTTCACATTGAAAATAAAATCGCTGGTATTAAAGTGTTTCGAACACACAACACTACGGATCGTTATGACTTCATTTTTAAGGTTCAGGGCAGATATCCAAAGATTTCTTTTGAATGCACACTGAGGAAACCTTAAACACGAACGGAAAAGTAAAAGCCATAAATAATAGCTAGATAATTACTTGCGTCCCCTTTGCCCTACAACACCCATTTGTTTACGTTTTTTAAAGAATTTTTAAAATTTCAGGTGAATAAAACCATTAGCAAAAACACTACATTAAAAATTCTCAGGTTACATCCCTGCCAATTATAACATCACTGTAAATTTGCATTACTGTTTATAACATCCCTGAGTGTCACTGAGTTAAAGTAGTTGCGTTAATGAACCTGAGCTGCGCAGAAAATTACAGAAAAGATCAGAAAAGTAACAGGTTTTTGTATTCCATGAGCAAAAATCTTGCCCCAAAATGTTTTACATTCTGTCACTTCGTGTTCCATGACGCTGTCCAGCTCAGTTTAGTATAGCAGTTTCTGCACCTTCTTATGAGGAAGGGCAACTGCGTGAAAGTTGTCAAATTGAAGACGTCAAATGTCACTGATGTCAGCTGATTTGTTTGTTTGGCATGAAATTCGCTATTGCTCGTATCCGATGTTGTAATATCCGACGAACTTAACAAGATGCTACTGCCAGAATCTTCCAACATCTCGAGTATTAAAATGTCTGAAGTATTCATTTTGTTTTATTTATCAAAAGCAACTTTGAATCTCACTTCTCATTTAGATTTATTTATTTTGGTATTCAACAGCTGATATGAGAGCTGTCACATGAAGCTGTACTTTTTTGTTCTAACTTGATCTGACAGTTTTCGCTCATGTGTGCTGATCTGATCTGTTCTGTTCTGATCTTTTGTTCATTAAACACAGCTAGTGACATTAGTCCCTCATTTGTTTTCGCGTGATTTTCTACACAATAGGTCCGTTCGCGTATTTTATGTGTAGAAAAATGAAAAGTGTCAAACCTCCAAAATCGAGAGAGAATCCTCTCATTTCAAAGAAAAATACGCGAACGCTTTTGAGTAAAAAGGTGAAAAACGTCTTAGTTTGGCTTGAAAAGAAGAAACAGCTGTTTTTTTTTTTTGCTGGCAAACTCATAGGATTTCATCATTTGACGGTTTTCATTTTCTTATCAGCTGAAATTCTGTGGGAAGAAAAATGAGCGAAAGTACATTTTTCTTTCGTTCATCTTTTTACCATTTACTCAGTACGCGAACGCGTTTGTGTAGTTTTGCACGAAAGTATATATAAATTTACGTTTGCATATTAGTTCGCGAACGGACCTATAGTTTTTTAGCAAAGTTTAGCATAGTTTTCTGTGTTTTTTTTTTTTTGCCGGCAAACTCATAGGATTACATCATTTGACAGTTTTCATTTTCTTACCAGCCGAAATTCTGTGTGAAGAAAAATGAACGAAAGTACATTTTTCTTTCGTTCATCTTTTTACCATTTTCTCAGTACGCGAACGCGTTTGTGTAGTTTTGCATGAAAGTTTATATAAATTTACGTTTGCATATTAGTTCGCGAACGGACCTCTTGTCTCTTTATTCAATGAGTTACCTATGTAAAAGGCGATTTAATCCCATCTAATAACTGGACCAATTTGTACTACTTGTACTAGATGCAGGGATGGATTTCATACATTTTACTTTGACTGTTTTTTTTTAGAATTTCACCCTTTTATACGCCCAAATTCAGGGTATTATGTCAAAAACGTTTGCACAAGTACCAATAACGACTGTACAAAGTTTCAACTAAATCGGATCAACGATGCGCGAACGCATAGAAAACGAACACAGAAGCAATAACTAAAAAGACTAGAAAAGTAAAAGACTACCTTCAGTGCATTTATAAACAAAAAATTGCATAATATATGGATTAGTATTCCTAGTTCATCGAAATATATTTAAGAAAAGAGGGTCCAGGACGGATTAATTAACCAATTGTCGAATTCCAAACCTTTTTGTCGCGAGCAAAACCACGCCCCTGCCGCGATATGTCATAGTTTAGTCAAATTGCGCAAAATCTCGTCGCGATTCGCTGTTCAGCTTTGTAATAGCTGCCGCAGGGCATTGGTACAGTGGCCATCCGTCCTTTATTTAAAAGGACGGGTGTTGTCCTTTACTTTTGAGACTGTCCTTTAAATCATCGAGAAAAATGTGCATGCATCGAGTATTAATTCAAATAATTCATTTCAATTTGTGCAAACTGCATTGTAATGCGACGACTAAAAGAGTATATTCAATAATGAATGCGGGCGAAAAGTTATGCTTGGACCAGTGACATATTAGAAATTTTTTCAAGTACTGTTAAAGGTTTTCTCACATATTTATAACGAAAAAACGGCAATGTTTGGAGAAAGTGGATTGCCCATTGGTCGATCTGTCTATACACTTTATCCGTGTACTACAGATAGTTGTGTTCTTTAAGGCAAAACTTCAAGATTTCAAGGAATTTGTTTTTGCTGAGATCTGTGTTGTTCTTTATGACATCCCACTTCATTTTTACTATACCAACTGCCAGTTGGATTAGCACGTTTTTTTATTAATACGGCTGGTAATAACGATTTTTAATAATATCTGTTCTTTATTTGAGAATGCATTGTAATCTTATTAATAATAATAATAATAAATATTGTTTTGTTTTAATCGTGGGAAGAGTCAAGCAAAAATGGGGTGTTGCTCCATGCGGTATGGGAATTCTGTTTAAAATCTCCGCTAGTACTATCAATGTCAAAAAACTAAAGTGTACAATAGGGCTTTTCACCAAGCTTTCTCTTTCTGAAGTGCCTCATCCCTTTCTTAAACGTCCAACGTCAAAAGCAAATTGAATGAAAACAATGTCAGTGTCAAAAGAGCAAAAAAAAAACAAACAAACAGCTGAATGAAATGAAAAATCATTGTGATTGTTAATAAAGTGTAAATTTAAGTGAAAACAGAAGCAATTGAAGATTAAAAAGTACCAGCTATTGAGAAAAAACGTGAGAAAGTAAATTAAAGTAAAAAGTTGATTCGAAACAGAAATATTTTTTTGCCACAAGGCGATTGTAATGGTTTCACTTTTATTTTTTGTACAGAATCTTAATGTATTATTATCTTTTGAGTATTCCAAAATAGTGTTTGGATACTCCTTTTTAGTTCGGGAAATTTGTTTTTGTTATAATTCACTTTAATATAAAATTATTACGAGATCTTTGCAACAAAATTTTTTTTGCCACAACTACGATATTCTCACTTTTTCACTTTTATTTTTTGAACACAATCACATTATAATGTTAACTTTTTAATTATCCAAAACGTGGTTTGGATACTACTTCTTAGTTCCGTAAATTTTTTTTGTTAAAATTTTCTTTGTTATAAACTTTTAGTAACTATTCGCGAAGAACTTATTTCCCGCCATGCAAATTCGCCATTGTTTTCATTCATTTGAGCAGTTTTCATTTAGCTGTTTGTTTTTTTTTTTTTCTCTTTTGACTGACATTGCCGTTTTTTTCTCTCTCTTTTGACACTGACATTGTCGTGACAAGCCCTATTTCAGTGAATTGCAGAAATCGTATGGAAAATGATTCAGTGAAATCAAGAGCTATTGAAGAGTAAGAACTACCAGTTTAAAAACCTAAGAAAGTATGTTATGGTAAACAAACACAGTTTTTTTTTATAATTTTGATATTAATTAAATAATTTGTATCGTTTGTATTAAGTAGTAGGTCCGTTCGCGTACTTTATGTGTAGAAAAGCGAAGTGTCAAATCTCCAAAATCGAGAGAGCATCCTCTCATTGCTAAGAAAAGTACGCGAACGCTTTTGTGTAAAAACTTCTTAGTTTGGCTTGAAAAGAAGCAACAGATGTTTTTTTTGCTGGCAAACTCATAGGATTTCATCATTTGACAGTTTTCATTTTCTTACCAGCTGAAATTCTGTGTGAAGAAAAATGAACGAAAGTACATTTTTCGTTCGTTCATCTTTTTACAGTTTTCTCAGTACGCGAACGCGTTTTGTGTAATTTTGCACGAAAGTTTATATAAATTTACGTTTGCATATTAGTTCGCGAAGGGACCTAGTATAAAATGTATGAATAGACAATCGTTTAACTAAATTGTTTGCCACAACAACGTGATTCTCACGGTTTCATTTTCATTTTTGTTCACACAATCCTATTATATAATTTACTCTTGGTATTCAAAACTAGTGGATACTCTTGGAACTGATTTCCCAAATAGGATTTCGCTTTTCTAAACGATTTTTTTTTGTAGGTAGAGGAAGGTCTAAAAACAACGTTTGCACAAATTATAGCTTAAGAAAACGCGTAAAAATCCGAAAAAAAATGTTTAAAGTATTCGTTTTTAACCTCAATCCGTCAATAAATTCCATTGAAAAGACATTCAGAAAAAGCAGCATTCAGCGCTATTAATTGTGGGTTCATATATTAACTAGACTATGAGAGTTTGAATGTGGATTCAATTCGAATTGAAATGCGAATCGAGTCAAAAGAGGATTGACTTAATGTAATCTTGGGAAATACCTATTGTAAAAAAATGCTGTGAACGTTAGAATTCGCATTAAGGATACTATCCTTTAGAGACAATCGTATTTCTTTTGGGTTTTCCTTTTCTAGATTGAGAATGCGTTTAGTTACGTTGTGGAATCACTAGTAGATCACATAAACAGTACAATGTGTATGCGGGGCATGCTGCCCCCTGCAACCCCCCTGCTTGGGTTCACTGTTAGCTTTGGGATAGGTGCGAGGTCCATTGTGAAATCACAAGTAGATCCCATAAACAGAACAATGTGTATCAAAAACATAATAATTAATAACAAATCATATATACATTTTTGTCATCAATTATATATAAATATATATATAGATATAATATAATATACCTATATATGTATAAATATATGTACATATGTAATAAACATAACATTTCCATGCTCAAGTGTGAACTCCTCCACTCAAGTATTTTGTTATCAACTCCACCTAGCATATACTCCCACCCATGCAGCCATTTTGACATTATTGTCAGTGGTGAATTAAATAAATTTGTATGGAAAAACCTTAAATTTGCAAATATTAGTTTCCTTAAGTAAAAATTGATGCACAACATATTCTAAAATTATAACAAACATTTCCACATCAATAGTTTTTCGAAATTCGAAATCCTATTTGCGAAACCATAACCATACTCTTCCTTAATTCGGACATTTTTTTTATTAAAACTTTTTAAGAAATATTCGCGCATAACTTTTCGCCCGCTATATTTTACGTTTTCACGAAATACACTATTAAGTTAGTTTTCCCTACGTGTAACATATCTGGCTGATATGTCAACTAATGACAGATATTTAAGTACATCTTCTGACGTCAGACGCTAGGTGAAAGTTGACCTAACAAATAAATCCTACATTGTTTTCTCACTCTCAAATTGTTTTAACAACTATGCATTCATAAATAAATCTAATCAAGGATTATCCTAATACAACATAATTATGCACATTATGGAAACCGTTATCAGGTAATCGGTGCCTTTCTTTTGAAAATATCTTATAATCGTTCTTATGTACTTAGTCTCTTTAAGTTTTCTACATCTTCATCAAATAAATAAGTTCAACAATCTTGGATCGCACTTTCTATACATTCACTTTTTTAAAAAATGTCCCAAAAAGATGACACTTCAACAAAGGTTAAAAAGTTGCGGCCCAAACATTATATTACGGGAAAACTTAAAGCACGAGTACTTGCGATGATCAGAGAAAACAAACATATTCTGTTTGGGCCGATTTCAGATAAGGAAACTAAAGACACAAGAACGGAAAAGTGGAAGCAAATCTTTGCTTTCGCTAAACGCTTGAAAGTTCTTCCCACTAACAAGGACCACTTATACTTGAGAGATGTATTTTGGCAAAATTGCAAGAAGTACGCTATCGTAAGTAGTTTTTCAATTCTGATTGATTAAAACAAAGCTCAGTTACCCTGCTATAGAGCAAGTCGAAGAACATGATGAGGGGTGAAAACGGAAGTCCATGGAGGTACAGAGGCGTCACGGCATGCGACAAGATTATTCTCGATATAATTGGACGAGGTTCCGAAGCCGATGGGCAATCAAATGATGAAACCATGAAAAACAGTCCGGGTTCGTTATACAGCACGGCTAAACTGTTATAATATTTACGATTATTTTTCAGATTTCGGCGCAACCTGTTTTGTTACCAGTACAAATAATCAGTCATCCCAGCAGGTAAATCTTCTTCCACAAAATAAGAGACGGTTGCCGAAAGCATCTTCAGAGGAGTCTTCTTTTGCTGTTAAGAAGCAAAACCTCGTCCTTGAACACTTACAACTCCTCAATCATAAGTCCAAATTGGAGATCGCTCTTATGGAACGACAGTTGGGATATCCCAGCTCAGTGTTCACAAAAGACTTGGCCGGAAAGACAGGTACCACAACAAATGCAAATTTGAATGACAGCATTCCAGAAAAATGGCAATATGAGGTGCAACAAAATGTGAAGACTATTGAAAAGCAAGAAAACGAGGAAATAGAAGACAATGACGATTTCGTAACCGATGACAAGTTTCTTATTAATTTGTTATAAATAATCGCTAGGATATGAAAAAGTACATGCAAATTACATATTGACAATTACATGAATAGAAAAATAAGCAGATTCCGTTCCCTATTTTTCTACGTTATTTTTACTTAACGGGCTCTCTAACCGTGAAGAGTCTCTGCATGGGACACAGCAGCCTTCCATCCTCTGCGATTCCTAGCTCGTGGCTTCTAGTTTTCCAGACGAAGGCTCTGGCATCCGTGATTGGTCTTTAAAACGGAGTTTCGGTCTTCCCTGCATTTTTGAACCTAGTGGCAGGGAATCGAAGATCCTCTTGCCTGGAGCATTATTGTCCATTCGTTCAATGTATGTACACCTTGGTATAGCACATAGGTTCGCGGTTGTATCTTCTCCTTCATTCGCCCTCCTCGCACACAGGACGGAGTATTTTTCTTTCAAAAGAACCCAATATTAGCTTTCCTTTTTTACTTAACATCCAGCACTGCACCATAAAGCAGGACTGGCAGAATTAATATTCAATAGAGCATGCCCTTTGCCCTTCAAGTGAGGAGTTTTGAACCTATTTGTTTTGCTAAACCGAAGTATCAGTGGTTTCCTTAGGTAATTCTCCGTGGGATGTCCACGGATGTAATTTATAGAATTGATGTTTACTAATAGGTAGATGAACTCTTTAACTACCTCGAAGTTATTGCTATCAACAGTGACGTTTTGTCCTATGCGATGGACAGATGTTTGCTTGTTTGTTGATAGCATGTACTTGGTCTTGTTCTCATTTATTTCAAGACCCTTACTTTCACTGGACCAAAAAAGATTTTAATTATGTAGATTCAGATGTTTTTGAGTTTTTGCATGCAACAGAATGCAGTTGGCTCTCGTTTCTTATTGACTTTTTTTGCAGGGGTTTCCATTAGGCATTCCCGCAACAAAATATATATTTGTTTGTTTAGTATAGCGTATAGGGTAGAAAATACGAGAGATTGTATGTATTAACAAATTTGACGAGGAAATCGTAATTAGCAAATTTAAGTTTTCCGCCGTGCCCGTGAAATCTAGGTATAAGTTGAGGATAAAAAACTAAAAATAAGCAAACAAAAAATAAAAATTGTATTCAATTTGAAATATTTTTAATTTGAACCCTTTTAACTCTTGTAGCGGTCGACCTGAACACTTATCTTTGTCTTCCACCGAAGGGACTGTTAATCCTGATAATAATTTCGCTGTATCTATTTCCAATAATCTACCTATACTAATATTATAAAGAGGAATAATAATAATAATAATAATATTTGGTTGGGTATATTACACTGCGACCTATTGGTCTATTGTGTCGCCTTGCTTGTGCCTCGGAGAGTTTCATGCCCTCGTTCAGAGCCCTCTCTAGATACTTCTTTGTGAAGCGTGTCGAGGTATTGCTCTGATCTATCCTTGGCAGGTCACACTCCTTAGAGCACAGCGTCCAGTCCAGTTTCTTTGATGAATCTGAGAATGAGCTGTGGGTCCATGGTTTGTATGTCCTTGTCTGTTATTTGGTGCCTGCCCAAATATTTCATCCTTTTGTGGGTCAGTGCCCCACAGGATTCCAGTATATGGTCTGGAGTTTCGGCGGTTTCACTGCAGAATCTGCAGAGCCCGTCCTCCGATATGCCCATTTTCCTCAGGTGCTCCTTGAGTCTGCAGTGCCCCGTGAGGAGGCCTGTTAGGATTCTTAGGTTGTTTTTGTTAAGGCCGATACAAACTTTGAATCTCTTTTGGTTGTAATTTTCTAAGAGTTTCTTTGCTTGCCTCAGACCTTGGAGATTGAGAAAGGTTTTGACCTTTGTTTTTTCCTCCAGTCTCCTGAACTCTTCGCGTATAGTGTGTTCTCCTATCCCGCAGAATGGTTCAGGTCCTATGAAGGGTTCCTCTGCCCCTTTTCTTGCCAGAGAGTCCGCTGCCTCATTGCCTATAATGCCAACATGGCCAGGTACCCAGCAGATGGAGATTCTGTTATTCTTGCCTAGTCTATTCTTGTAGGCATTCCCACACGAGTTTTGACCTGATAACGTAGGCGTCAAGAGCCTTTATAGCTGCTTGGCTGTCAGACATTATTGCATTATTTCTCGAGGTTGATTCGAACGCACCTGTCTATGGCACATATTTCTGCCTGGAAGATGCTGGTACATTTGCCCATGGATTCGTAGTGCTTACTTCCTGGCCCAAACACTCCTGCACCAGTTCCCTCCTCGGTCCTCGAGCCGTCCGTGTACCACTTTGTTGTTTGGTTGCTCAGTCCATAAGTTATGGATTCATTGCTCCAGTTCTCCTTATTGCTGAGCTTTATCTGGCAATTCTTCTCGAAGTTGAATTTCCTGATGCTGTCGTATCTAGGTATGCCAAGAAGTGGGAGCTTTTTGAACAAGTCACCGTGTTCTTTCGAACCGATGCATTTCCCTCTCCCAATTCCCTCCTTTGCCATCCTAAGGATTGTTTTGTCTGTCTCGTTCATCACCATGATGTGTAGAGGGGTCAGTTCCAATAACACCTCCATGGCTGCGGTTGGGCAGCTACGCATTGCTCCGGTAATGCACAGGCACGCCAGTCTTTGCACTTTGCCGAGTGTCTCTCGCGTATGTGATCATTGGTCTCACGATTGCAGTGTACATCCATCGCAGGATGTTTGGGCTGCATCCCCATGCCTTCCCCGCTAGGCTCCTACATATCATGAGAGCGCGGGTGGCCTTCTTGGATATCTCCTCTGTATGTTTTCGCCAGAGGAGTTTACTATCTAGATGGAGTGCTAGATATTTTACTTCTTTGACTGGTATCAGTGTCGTGCCTGATAGGCTGATGTCCTTAAGTCTTTGAAGTTGTCTTTTCCTTGTGAATGGTACTATCGTTGTTTTCGCCGGATTGATGTTAAGTCCGACAGTATGGCACCATTCCTTGGTTACTTTAAGCCCCTTTTGTATGATGTCCCCAAGGGTTTCTTCGAACTTGCCCCTGGCAATCAATACAATGCCATCGGCGTACGCCTGACAGTTGATGCCATGGTTGGTTAATTTTTCCAGCAGTTCGTCTACAACTAGGCTCCACATTAAGGGTGATAGTACCCCTCCTTGTGGACATCCTCTTGTTGTGCTTACTCTGATGGTTCCAGATGGTGTTTGAGTCTCTGCTGATCTAGTGCTCAGCAGCTCACACATCCAGTTGGATACTGTACTGTTAACTCCTTTCCTATCCAGGGATCGTTTAATCGCCTCATGTGAGGTGTTGTCAAATGCTCCCTCTATGTCTAGGAAAGCGCAGAGTGCTATTTCTTTTGCTTCCAAGGCACTTCGAATTATCTCCGTCAGCTGATATAGGGCGATCTCTGTTGATCTGCCCGCTCTGTATGCAAGCTGACGATGATGTAAGGGGGATGTGTTCAGAACATCTTCCCTTAAATAATTGTCCACAACCTTTTCTGTCATCTTAAGAAGAAATGACGTAAGGCTGATGGGTCTGTACGATTTTGGCTGTGTGGGGTCTTTTTTCCCCGCTTTTGGTATAAACACAACCATTGCTCGTCTCCATTGCATTGGTATGTGGCCCAAGGCAATACAGCTCCTTGTTATTTTTAGGAGGTGTGGTATTAGTACCCTTTGCCCTTCTTGAAGAAGGGCGGGTATAATGCCGTTCACTCCGGCAGATTTGAAAGGCTGAAAGAAATTTATTGCCCATTTCAGTCGTCCCTCAGAACAGATGGTTGATGTTGCTTCCCAGTCTTCCCTCCGAGGTCTGATTGAAGTGGTATTGATTCCTGGCTCAGTACTAGGCGAGCTGCCAGGAAAGTGAGTTTCTAGTAGCAATAGTGCCCTTTGATCCTCATCTTCCGTGAACTCGCCATCTGGTTTCTTCAGAGACATCGGCACTCCTCCTGACTTCGCAAGAGCTTTGTGTAGCCTTGCCGCAGTAGGAGTGCTGGTGATTGTCTCACAGAATTTCCTGAAGCTATTTCTTTAGCTTTTCTGATTTCCTTATTATATGTAGTAAGGGCCATTTGGTAGCTCTGCCAGTCTCCGCTGCACTTTGCTTTATTGACAAGCACCTCGAATCTTAGTTTTGACAAGTTATTGCTCCACCATGGCGTCTGTTTCCTGTTCCGTTCTCTACTTAGAGAACAGTTTTCTTCGAACGCAGTGATGATGGCGTTTGTTATGCCTTCCACTGCGCTCTCTAGCTCTAGGGGGTGTCCCGAAGCCTTCCTCAGACTAAGGCGCCCCAGATTGCTCTCTAGAGCAGTTCTATAAGTTTCCCAATTGGTTTTCCTTGGGTTTCTTACTGGATTTCTCGTGATACTTGTGCTGTCCAGGTCGAATACTATTATTCGATGGTCAGACAATGACGGCTGACTCTCCAGTTACTAATTAATTTACTTACGTTTACGCCAAGCGTGAGGTCGAGTACTTCCTCCCTGACTCTAGTTACAAAAGTGGGGGTATTTCCCACGTTTATAATATCAAGTGACGAACTCATAATAAATTCCAGCAGGCACTCACCCCTGATGTTGGTGTCGGTGCTCCCCCATATGATGTTGTGGGCATTTGCATCGCACCCTATAAGGAGCGGCATGCGGAGCTTGTTGCAATGCTCCACCAGTCGCTGCATTTGGGATGATACAACCGGCTCATCCCCTGCACAATACGCCGATGCGATGACAATGGTGCGGTGACATCCTTCAACATCCAGATGTACCTGAATTGGCACCAGATCTCGTGTCGCGTATTCTGAAAGTAAAATAAATTTATATTTATTGTTTATTAGAATGCAAGCTCTCGGTTTCTTGGTCCGAGTGTCCCATATTACCTTTGCATCCTTGCTCGCCAATCCTTTGACTTGTCCTTTCAGGATCCATGGCTCCTGGATCAGTACTAGCCCTAGGCTTTGGCAGGTAAACATCCTAGATATAATCGCCGAGACGGCTATAGCATGGTGAATGTTTACCTGTGCTAGTTTGATTTTTCTGTTGGCGGGGTTCATCGAGCTATTGATCGCGGGGGGCAATTGCCCCGTCCTCTTTCAGCAACGAATCTTCCTCCACCTGGGTGATTTCCTGGAAGAGGTCGATGACCGTGTTGTCCATTTCCCCCTCAGAGATCATGCTCTCCGAGATGGACATAGACTCCTCGGTCTCCTCAGGAGCCTGCTCCGCCGATTGGACAACGGAAGAAGGTGCTTTAGTCTTCGGAGGAGCAGTATGCTCTACCTCGGACTGCGCGCTCTGCGAGTTCAGATTCGATGCTGGCTGGGCTGTTTGCCCAGAGATCTCGTCCGACCTCTTGAGTCCGCACACCGCAACCCTGCCTAATCGGTAGCTCAGGGATCCTTTTTGGGATTTTATGGCGTCGAAGGATTCTCGGTCGATGCCAAGAGCCAGTACCTGCCCGGTTCCATCTTTTCGACAATTGAGAACCTTCCACGCCTGGACGTTAAGTCCCACATTTTGTGCTCCCAGCAGTGCCAAGGAGGTTTTAGCTTCTTGATCTGCACTGCGTGGAAGGAAGATCGTTATGGAGTAGGACCTTGGTATATCTGTCCCACTTCATGCCATGAGGCGTGTCCCCTTCCATTTCCCCAGCTTTGGGGCTACTGCCTTTAGCCACTCAGCTGTCTGCGGAGTCTCGCAGTCAACTAATAGCATTTCATGTTTGAAATGTATGCCGTGGAATTTGGGCTTATGCTCCCATCCCAAGGCCATTTCCAACACAATGGCGTCTTCAAGTGCCGTGAGGTCTGGGTTGCTGAGGATTTCCTGCGGATATTTCACCGGGAGAACAGCAACCTGCTAAGCAATCGCACCTGTCTCGTGTCTACCGCTAGCCGGGAAGGTTTTCACCGCCGTAGCATAGCTTCGACCGACCACGGTGGCGCTCGCTTTTGCAGGCTTTCCCGTGGCCCTCTCGGTACCTTCATCCACCTTCTGCTTTTTACTTTATTTGTTGTGGGGGGGGGGGGGGGGGTGATGTTGTTGTTCCCCCTTTTCCCCGTCGCCACTTCTGTACTTTCGGGCTTGGCCCGATGCTCCTCAGCCCTCCTTTTAGCTTCCTCAGGCCCGAAGCCTTTATTGAGGTAGCGGAGGTACCATTTAGTGCCAGCACCACTAAGTCTCCTTCGCAGAGGGTCGTCCCTCGCGCCTGGTTTCCCAGGTGGAGGTAAGGCTGGCTTATTCCTCTACCTTCCGGTGTTGTTGTCGGGGGGTTCAGGGGCTGGTACTTGAGCTATGCTCGTTCCCGCTGCCCTAGTTCCCTCCACCATTACTTTCCCGAACAGGGAGGGGATTAGGATTTGGCTCCTATCCCCACTGCATGCACCCGTCGGTGCTACCGGGCTTCTTCCCGGGCCTTTTGGCACCCCCGTGGCTTGTCGTGAGGTGACGATGGTTCTTTGACTGGTGCTGGGTTGCAGCAGTTTAGAGCCTCCCTCTCGACTCGTTCCAGGTCTATCCCGTGCCAGGCGGTCGTCATGGATGTCCTGCTCCATCCGACCAATGGCTTCGTCTGCGGTCTGTCCCCGCATTCTGTTTAGTTTGTTTTTGTTTTTTTGTTTGTTTTGTTTGGGCATATCCCACGAGTAGCGCGGGAAAGACGGTCAACCACGCCAGAGCCCCGCATTACCGTGGTAAGATATCCTTACTATAATAAAACTGTAACTTTTTTTTCTGGCTCTAAGGTGTTTGACCGGATTTGATTAAAAAAGTACTGCACGAAATTGATTCCGGTTTTCACAGTTTCATTGAAAATTGTCGAGATTACAAGATAGGATATGTTTTACCATTACCCGCTGTCCGGAAGCGGATATCTAACCTGATATCTAAGAAAAGTTGTAACTCTCGAATGCTTTCTAGCTCCTAGCTTTGGAATGACTCATCTAAATGAAATAGGATTTTTTTTAAATATAAAGTTCAAGTATGTACAAAGATTTTAAGATAAATCATCTTTTTAGGTTATCCTGAAGTTGAACAATAAGCATTAAAATATAAATTTTATGCAATTTAAAAAAAGTAAAATGTTCGATTGAAGCTAGTATCGTTGGATTTTCCCAGCGTTGAGTGGAGGAAAATGTGTGTGTGTGTGCGGCACAAATCTGTTTCTCTCTCTGTACCTTTTGTGCTGTGTGCTTTGTCTTTCTTTTTTTTATGCACCTTTTGTAGTTTGTGTTGTTTTTTTTTGTGGCGCATGGGATTGAGAAAGATAGGGTATGAAATGTAATTGAGATTGAGAGGGGGTCACACTGAGAGTATATCCATATAATGAGAAGGGACACTCTCGACGTTTTCTTTATCAGTTGTTATCAGCAAGTATTTTGTTTTAAATTTGAGAAGTGTCAGACTGGCGAAGCAAGGCGAGCATGGGTCAGCTAGTTCATAGAATAATAGTCCATATGGATGACGGTCAACTTAATAGTGGATATGGAACTAAATTTTTAAATGGCATGTCGATCTGGCCAGGGTCCATCATCATGTTACCGATTTTGAGGCCTTTAAATTAGAGCTGAAATTTGGAAAATGTTTTCCCTGGAGAGTGGAGACACGAAATGATCAAGTGTGAATATTTTTCAAATGCGCCCACTGACACCCACTATTTAACCCCCCATATAAGGGTAGCGAATCGAACGTTCGACTCAAATTACAATAAATAGGCATATTTCGATACAATAAATACATTTAACATTTTGCATTCGACGTTTTTTGTTGTGGTAGCTTTGATTTCGAAGTCAAATGAAGAGGTTCGCCAATCGTGATATGTCGACTGGATAAGGTCGACCGTTCGATTCGCTAACCGTAAAAGGGGTTTAAAACAAACCGGTTAAATTCGTAAAAGTTTTTTTTTTAAATAATTAGCGTGCGCCAAAGGGATTTTTTATTTTTCTGTAATTATTACAGTACCCTTATAGAGTTGCCGCAGCACAGGCATTTTCGTTGCTGCAAGCAGCCCCCAGCAAATGATTCATTGCCTGTGTTTGGGTGCTGCTTACTACTGAAAGAATATGAGGATAGGAAAGAAGTTTTTGGTGCGATAGGGTTTTTTTCTCCACAGTTGGCGCCTTAATTGCTTAAGGGAGATTTGAATTGTGTGTATTCAATTCTTACAAAGCATGGCTCTGGTCGGGATTCGAACACACAACCTGCCAATCACCTTTGTAATACACTACCATCTCACTATTACCACCTGCAGTCGATGGAAATGAAGGTCGCGCTCTTCGTAAAGTATGCGGAAAGGGTATTTCTTAACAATTCGTTTTTGCAAAGTTGTTGCCACGTCCTTGCCATAGAGCGAGAAAAACAAAGACTTTCTTCCGGCGCGCACTTAAGTGTATTGGAATATGGATAGACTATCCAAGAGTTCGCCAATGCAGACTGTAGCCTTTCCATGGGTTTTGTTTATGACTTGGTCCTATTTATTCACTCGCTAATATATTTAAATGAGCCCGCTTCATTTAAATTTAATGGAGAGTTAATAAATCAGACCTAAATCGTTCAATTTACAAGGCAACGCAAGTCCTCTGACGAATAGCTATTTAAATCAATTCGTTTTAAAAGCCAAACATTTAAAACACATTATTTCTTCAGCTTTCTCAATGTATTGTTCAAATTATCACCTCACCTTTTTAATTTCTCCGTTTTTTGGGTTCCGTAGCCAAATAGCAAAAACGGAACCCTTATAGATTCGTCATGTCTATCTTTCCGTCTGTCTGTCTGTCTGTCCGGGAATGTCACAGCCACTTTTTTCCGAAACTATAAGAGCTATACAGTTGAAACTTGGTAAGTAGATTTATTCTGTGAACCACATTAAGATTTTCACATAGAAATAGAAAAAAACAATAAATTCTGGGGGTTCCCCATACTTAGAACTGAAACTCAAATTTTTTTTTCATCAAACCCATACGTGTATCTATGGATAGGTCTTCAAAAATAATATTGATGCCCCCCCCCCTCTAACTTCTAAAATAAGGGAATGATAAAACTAAAAAAAAATATATGATGTACATTACCATGCAAACTTCCACCGAAAATTGGTTTGAACGTTTTTTTTTTAATACGTCATAAATGGTAAACCGCAATTTACCTTTCATTCAATCAACTCAAATATAAAAAAAAAACATTTAATTTCATAAACCTTATGCGTAAACCGTGAACCATTATTTTCTAATAATAAATCTGTAATAGGTGCCTAAATAAATAATAATTATAATTCGCGCGGAACCCTTCATGGGCGAGTCCGACTCGCACTTGGCCTTTTTTTGTTTTTAAATCCAAAAAATTGTTTTTAAATTCAAAAATTTAAAAACCACATGCGCGAAACACCTTTGAATATTTTTAATATTGAGGTCATTTGGAACTTTGGTTCGTTTATAAATTTATTTAAATGTAGGTACATAAAATTGATATGTTTATTGTTTAGCCTATTTTGTTGCAGTACCATTTACCAGATGGTCTTCGTCTTTTGTTAATACACTTTCTGATAATATAGCGTTCAAATCTGTTAAGTTCAAGGCAACATTTGCTGTGATTGAAAACCAGATGAGAAATCCATAGGATAATACTGGACGTATTCGGGTACCATAGGTGTAGTATAAGCGCTAACCATTGACAACTCATTTATTTATAGTCTGTTCTTTTTTCACTCGTTTTATTAGAAAAGTTGAATTTCGATACTTTTTTGGCAGTAGCCCGGCAACCCCAGTATCCTGCTCACGCTAAAACGTTGCGACCCTAGTCTCCAATTATTCTCTCCACCCCAAAGATAAATGCTAGATAATTTTTTTTATGCGGGATATAGATGAGACAAAAATGCATGTTAGTGACAAATGACAGTAAATGCCATTTTAATTGTTAAGCCCAGTATCCTGCTCGCGCTAAAATTTAGCAGCAGTAATTCTCTCCACAGCGCAGATAAATGGCTGCTAAATTTGTGACACAGGAAATAGGTGGGAGAAAAACCATATGTTCTTGACAAATGTCAGTAAATATTTATATGTAAAATTTTTTATTAAAAGAAAAGGAAATATGAAAAAGTACAATGAATAACCAAAACATTGAAGAAGATGTAATAATAAGCAGATTATTATGACAGTACTGGATGCTTAGTCAGAGGCGAGTGGAGAAAAACCGTCGCGGAATCCGCATTATGTTACTGCATACTTCCATCGAATGCAGGAAGACAAACCAATGACGGGAAATGCACTAGAAATAAAATTATAGAGTTTGTTCGCCTATTGGATCTATTTCATATCAGCAGAAAGCTGCATTTTTTGAATAAAAAACAATGTCTAAAATGTTTGAATCTATTTATTTTTGATTTTCCGCAGCTCTACCAATGCCTGCTGGTGAAACGAAAGGCTTAACTTCTGAACAACTTCTTCTGGGAGCTGCTTTAATATCCTGTCTACGTTGGCAAAAAGGCTAAAATTAGTTAGCACTGGCTGGGTGGTTAAATTGTCCTCTTTTCGGAGTTGCACCAGTTCTGTGACACTTTGCGTCAGTAACGCAACGTTATCCAGCATTGGATCCCTACGCTGCTTTTCTTTGTCCTTAAATGAAACATACATTGTAAAAGTAAAAATAAGTTACATTTCAGTAATAAATACTTACATAAGTATAGCTGGACGATGGTGTATCGAAATTTGACGCAGGCGATTTGTTCCGTTCGTCAATCTTATCGCTTGAGAATGTGCTATATAATAATGAATGAATTTATTAATTTATATTTTAGTGGTGAACAATGCTTACATCAACATACCTTCGTTTTGACGATGCTGGGGTAAGAAATGACAAGCATTCGGAATACTCCCAGCTGACACTGCTTTCGTCATCCAGAATATGCTCGTCATCGACATTATCTAAGTCATCCGCAACGCCTTCCGACTTTCCCTCTTCCTGTTTGAGGTGCGATACCTCCGGCTGTCCTTCAGGGACTTCCACGTCGACCTGCACTCATCAACTGTGAATATTTGTAAATAAGAAAGATTAAAAAGATTTATAAGACAACTAAACGAAAAATGCAAACATAAACTTCAAATAAAATTATAATTTTGAAACTACAGTAGATCCTAATGTGTCGAAGATAAGCACATATTATCCCTGGTATTGCCCCGATACTCGCGATAGTTTATTTATTTTGATTTCGAAAGTAAAAAGAGTAACTCATGCATTTGGTACTTCAAAATTTAAAAACGTAAGTTGAAGCGAGTTTGGTACTACAAAATCTCAAAATAAAAAGATAAATGCAAAACAATGTACACCATTTGGTAGAGCACAGTGCGACTTATTCAGGGATACTAAATACTTAGTGATAGCATATACGGTTTTCTAAAATGCAGCTTTTTTTATTAACGTAGTGCATTTAATAGAAAATGCTAGACTTTCGCACCTGCCTTAGGAAAACCGTATATGCTATCACTAAGTATTTCGTATCCCTGAATAAGTCGCACTGTGCTCTACGAAATGGTGTACATTGTTTTGCATTTATCTTTTTATTTTGAAATTTTGTAGTAAGAAACTCGTTTCAACGTCAGTGTTATGTATGTACATGTAAAAATGATCACTTTCAAAAGCATTTATTACTAACATTTTTTAAAATAGAAACTTATTAAATGCAAAACGGAGTACATTATTTTACAGAGCGCAACAAGACAATTTCCGAGTGTTGGTCCCCAACATAAAATTCCAACACCAAATCACAAAATGAAAAGATATTAAGGACACATTTGCACTTACACACTCGACACTATTGAATCTGAAATTTGCATATTGAACTATTCATTTGAATATTTCTTTGATATACACATATCCAAATGATTAGTTTAAACATGCACGATTAAATTTATCACTCGCGTTAAAACTTTCACGCATTTTATTTAATAAAAATGCGGACGAAAAAACAAACCGAACGCACGCGACGAGCAAAACACGGAACTCGAACTATAAAACTTTTTCAGCACAAACCACAAATTTCCTAACGAACTGTCAAAATTTATCTCCGATTTAATGTACCAGGCAATTCTTTCACGAGCTAAATTAGTGGAGACCTGTCATTCGTCGAGCAGACATTTTGTGTGGCCCATCTATGTGAAATTAAGAATTTAGCAGGCGAACAGGATACTGCTTTGCTAAATGCTTTCGCTAAATTTTATCTTTGCAGACATTTTTGTATGGGAGATAAATTTTAGCGCGCGCAGGATACTGGGCTTTATTTCTGTTTGTTCATCGAGATATTCCATTTCCACTGAAGAATCGCTAGTGTTTCAGGACACTTTAACCAAAATGTCAACAAATTAGCACAGATTTAATATACCCGAAATTTATTTTGCGAGATAAAAAAGTGGAAACTTTTCGTTGTGTACTACGTTGTGATACCTAGTACACAACGAAAAGTCTCCACTTTTTTAAACTTTGTTAAACTGAGTGACATTTTGTGCGGCCCTAAAAGTAATAATTTAACGTGTGAAACTACCTCGCTAAATTTAATTCTTTGTTGAAATGTTTGTATGGATGCTTAAATTTAGCGTGAGCAGGATACTGGGTTTAATGCCTGAAACACTATTACGCTTTGGAACTTCGCGTTGACAAACGCATCCTGTTGAACATAGGAAATCAATGAAATCAAACAAAATGCTGCGTTGCGTTTGAACTTCAAAATGATACACGTTAAAACAAAACGTAATCTATCGTAACGTTACTACAAAGCAACGCCTGTCAAAGCGAACGTAGGGAAAAGTATGTACTGTCAAGGTTTTTCTTGGTATATAATACGAGTCTTCAGTAATATTTGAATTTTTGTTTTGCACCAAGGCCAGAGAGCACGTAAAGCGTTTGTACGTATCGAAAGCAACGCATGCGCCAAAGCGCGGTTGTGGGTTAGACATAAGCGTAACAACCAAACATATTTACAATAGGTCCGTTCGCGAACTAATATGCAAACGTAAATTTATATAAACTTTCGTGCAAAACTATAAACTACACAAACGCGTTCGCGTACTGAGAAAATGGTAATTTCATGTACTTTCGTTCATTTTTCTTCACACAGAATTTCAGCTGGTAAAAAATGAAAACTGTCAAATGATAACATCCTATGAGTTTGCCAGGAAAAAAACAGCGGTTGCTTTTTTTCAAGCCAAACTTTGACGTTTTTCATCTTTTTACACAAAAGCGTTCGCGTACTCTTCTTTAAAATGAGAGGATTCTCTCGATTTTGAAGATTTGACAGTTTTCATTTTCTACACATAAAGCGAACGGACCTAATAGGTCCGTTCGCGAACTAATATGCAAACGTAAATTTATTTAAACTTTCGTGCAAAACTACACAAACGCGTTCGCGTACTGAGAAAATGGTAAAAAGATGAACGAAAGAAAAATGTACTTTCGTTCATTTTTCTTCACACAGAATTTCAGCTGGTAATAAAATGAAAACTGTCAAATGATGAAATCGTATGGGTTTGCCAGCAAAAAAACAGCTGTTGCTTCTTTTCAAGCCAAACTAAGAAATTTTTACACAAAAGCGTTCGCGTACTTTTCTTAGAAATGAGAGGATTCTCTCTCGATTTTCTACACATAAAGTACGCGAACGGACATAATGTTACAACCAACCAAATACATGATGCAAAATGTCAAATTTTCATTGATTGAAAAGATTTGCTCCCAAATTGTTGCTCTATAATTTACCAATGCATACGAAAAGTGGTGAATTTGTGGTTTTGACTTATTTTGAAAGAATTTCAGTAGATATGATAGAAGATATGTGCAATACCCCCACCCTCACCCACACCATTCCTAGAATAGTCAGTCATTCAGTACCAAAACATGTCTCAATGAAATTGATTGATATTGAGGGGAATTCCTTCGGTTTTCAATGAAAAACACTATAAATCTTAGGTACTAGAAAAGCATTCCGTTACTTTTTCCTAACTTTTTCTGAGAGAATTTATCCCCAATCCTTAAAATTTGAGAAGTTACTGGAAGTTCATTCTTTTTACATCCTCTATGTGTTGCAGTGTGTTCGTCATCAGGAAATTTTAGCTCACAATTTGTTGTTTATGTTCGCCACCGGGATCACAGAAGAAATTTATAAATCGCCAATTTTGGATCGGAGAAATGCGGACATAAAAATAATGATTTTCCAATCCTCAATAGAATATAAAACGCGTAATGTGTATATATGTTCAGACGTCAACGGACAAAAAAGCAGCAAGTAAACAGTTCTGTAAATTAAACATACTTCCTCGAATGGAAATTCTCAGATTCGTTTGTACTTCAAACCCCCCCCCCCCCCCCCCCCCCCCCAACAACTTCCTAAACAATAAATAATTTCAAAATTGTTCTTCCAGTTCATAAGATTGCTGAATGGTAAGAGTTCTCTGGAAGAATTTATTTGCGATAGGCCTGCACATTTATTTCGAGTGTAGCTGCAACAAACTTAAATTACTTGGGATACAAATGAGTCTACAAAACATGATCCTCCAGCACGACATCCCAAAGTTTGATATCTCCTAAAATGTAGACGGTATCAGCAATATCGGGGTCAACACGAAAACGAAATTCTGTTATAAACTCCTTATTAACGAAAACTTCATATGAGCAATAACCGCGTACTATAACCAAGCTGAATCTTTTTGCTGGCCAGAGATTGGTTGTCAGCTCGGATACCTCTTCCTTTGCCCAACCGCCATTATACCAGGCATTCCTAGTCACAACATTTCTACCAATATAGTCATGATGCTTTGCGAATCGACAACGGATGTGGAAGCTCACAATCGGGTGTGGCCAAATATTCTGACCGGATTGAAGATTGATGTAAAATGACAAAGGAAGAAGTTTTACTCGCCCTTCAAGCCGTAATCGCTGACCAAAGCCCAAGCTTCTTGGTGCTATCAAACCGTAGTAGGGCAATGGCAAACTCGCTTCGTTTAATGTAAGCCGACCATAAGCGGGAGTCATACGGAGATGGGGATGATTCCATTTTATCCGATTATATTTAGGCTGTTTTTCCGGCAAACGCTCTGGGAACTTTATGACTTCTTGGCGATTAATTTGGACGCAATCGACATCTCCATATACTTCAATGCAGCCTAAAGTTTTGTAAGAAACACGGTGATTGAATTTGGCAAAATGGTTTCCATTTAGAGAAATCATGTAACGATCATCGGAGATTAAAATTTGTATGGTAAAGTCAGTGCCTCTTTTTAAGGCGAAGGGAAGCGCTGAAGCAGATTCATCGGCTCCCCAAAATTTGTTTACACAGGCGTTCCGAACAACGTAGTTCTGAGGCAAGCGGGGATTAACACGGAGGGCGATATCATGGGTCTTATTATCAAGAACTAAGTGAATAGCAAATCTGTAGGAATTTGTTTTGTTAAAACCATATTCATACATATGATATTTTTTCACCAACCGTTCACATTTTAGAGGCATGTAACCAGAAATCTTAAAGCTGACACCTTCTTGAATTTCCCCAGAGACATAAGAGGTATACAATGGCACGTCATCAGCGCGGTAGTCGTAAAATGACTTCTGAAATGAGAAACCACAGGCAGAACTGGGAGCAAGAATGCAACAAATGATTCAGCGAATAAAATTGTGGCCCATGAAATAGGTAATCGATTTAACAAAGTTTTTTTACGTACTTTTTTTGAAATATTGCCCAAATTTCTGTATTTTCTGAAAAGATACATCTGACATTATCTGGGTGAGCTACTTGTGGCTAAATTTAATTTAGTGTCTTAACTTAGCTGGAAGTATTTTGTCTGCTTCAAAGGCCATTTGAAATGTGAAAACCTCTAAGCATTCCCGAACCGAAAAAATGGAAACTGTCTATAAACTTCCAGCGCATGTAAAAATTCATTACGTCTTGGCAAATCCACATCTCCTTTATTTGCATCCCTACTGGGACTGTGGGATTCGCCTTTCTTTCTTGTTCTTTTCTTTAACAACGAGATTATTATTTGAACTAAAGGGATTATAACCCTTCGACTTAAATGCATCTCTACTGGTTCTCCTTTGGGGTTCGCCGGTTTGCCCTCAAAATATAACGGTAGGCCTACCGATTTCGAATCACACTGAGTAATCAAATGCTTGTGTTGTTGCATTTGTGACATCTTCTTTGACTACTTACCTTGCGGTGGTGGAGATGCTCAGTACGACCCCGATACTGTAAGTTCTCCAGAGGAGGTTTCCGAGCTAAAAGGTAGTCAGCCCAATTCTAGTGGTGGTGTGAGCGTAATGTAAACTGTGCACAAGGAGGAAAGGTTGAGGGTTTATTATCAACCTCTAACGAGCTCCTTCAGGTGCCTTGGTATGGCCTGTCGTAATTAGCCTTATACCAGTACAGCCGGCAATGCTGGGGTGGACGACTTCTCACCGGCTTACTCGTGGGACTCAAATTATGAACACAAATCAAACAACACCAACAAAGGAACAAAAAGAAAACGAGAAAGGAAAACAAAGCTTAGCGAAATCTTCCAAGGCTAGCTTACGAATGGAAGACATAGCTACACAGAACGTGACTGACGACCGACTGAACTACAGAGTCAATGCCAGCTAGTAGTCCGTAAATTACTCGGACTATGAAAAGGCAATCCGTCAAAACAGTTCCCTCTGATGCGGAGGCCTCGGCAAGCGCCGCCGACAATGGTCCTTTCAACCTGTAACAGGGGGTAATCCTCCTCCAAAGTCCCGAAAAAGGTAAAGAGCGCTGAAGCAGCGCACAGACAACGAGGTAGCGAAGGATAACCTAGTCTTCGGCATCTGCGACTGGAGCAACGATGTGGGAAGAATTAATGACGAAAATTGGCTGACACTAAAGACAAGATTGACCATAGACATTCTTGCCTTTAGCGGCAGAGACCATTCGGCATTACTTCCTACTTTCACGGATAACGGTTGATACCTAAACGGTGCTAAATTGGTCAGGTGCTCCGACAAGATGTCGATTGTTTCCCTGAAGGCAACGATACCAAGACTTCCGAGCCTATGGGTCAATGCCTAGTTGAGTGTCGCTCACTGGAGCGATATTCCGGTCCGCCCAAGAGCTCGCGCTTGGGTACCCCCAGGAGCAAATACGCCGGATGAGATTCTTCGGCTAATCAAAAGGCAAAATAGGGATTCTTCAAAGGGAAATTGTAAGACCAGCGCCTTTATTAAGAACATGCTAGACAGCAGACTGGTCCAGGCGGAGCTCTGCAGCTGTTTGACAAGGGGGTCAGTGTGCAGGGGCACACCACAAAGGGGAGTGCTCTCGCCACTACTCTGGATCATGAAAGTTAACGAGATCGTTTCCAACCTAGTGGAGGTCGGGTGCAAAGGGACGGCCTAAGCAGGCGACATTGCAAAAACCATAACGGGGAAATTCCTCCATAACTACTATCAGAGACCTTATGGAATCAGCCCTCAGTCAATTATCCTCATGTTCCATTACGGTGGGTCTTGGCTAGCCTATTTAAAACCGAACTGGTTTTATTTACTAGGAAGATTTAGATTCCGGGAATAACGCCACCTACGCTCAACAAGCTAAATACCTGTTGGAAAGCTCTATAGGCTTCAGATGGGGCCTATAACATAAAATAATCTACTGGCTGTATATAGTGGTAGTCAGGCCTATTCTTACCTACGGTATCATAGTATGGTAGCCTGCGCTATCAAAAAAATGCCACCCAAGCGCCGTAGAACGAGTCCAGAGGTCAACCTGCATCTGCATAACAGGAGCCTTAAGGCCCACGCCAACAGCAGCCTTAGGGACTGTCCTTAACCTCCTCACCATTGGCATCTATGGGAAGCTGGTGGATACTAAGGCAGCCCTCATATTGAGAGAATCGAATTCGTGGCAAAGCTCACACATTGGGTACAGGAGCATCCTCATCGCCCACAATATTCACAATAACACGGACTTCTAAGTCCCAACAATTGATTTCAGCAAGATATAAGGCAGTCATCCCAGACCGAGCCGGCTGGGAGGATGGTCAAATCGTAGACAATGACGCCGTAGAAATATACACCGACGGGTCGCAGACAGCGGACGGCACGAAGCAGGCGTTTTCTCAGAAGACCCTGCTCTCAATGTCGCACTACGACTGCCTGACCACTATAGTGTATTTCAGGCGGAAGTCAGGGTTATCCGCGAAGCAGTATGCAGGCTTTCTATGAAGCCGATAGACGTGATTTACATAGACAGTCAGGCAGCGATAAAAGCCCTAGAATCACCAATCAATAAGATCCAAGTTAGTAAAACTATTCCGCAAATCTCTTAACGAGATCGCCGGCAGATTTAACATTTCTCTGTTCTGGTTCTGGGTCGCCGGTCACAGTGACATTCCAGGCAACTGCAAGGCGGACTAGCTAACTAGACGGGTTACCACACTAGACCTCTCTAACGACAGAGAGATACCAGCTGTACCTGCAGACGTTGAAGCCCAATACATCAGACAACGCATTAATAGAAGCAAACAATATGCTGATTGACATCAGCACATGTGCGTCCTCAAAAAAAATATGGACAAAATACGAAGCAAACAGAATATTCAAACTCCTCTCCATCATCAGGAAAAATGTAAGCTCGGTAGTCGAAACAATCACTGGTCAGTGTCTTTTGAGCAGACACGCCACCAGAATAGGAGTAGTAGAGATGTGATTAGGAGGAAACAATCACACACCTCCTGTGTAACTGCGCCGCACTAGCCAACTCAACGCAACAAATTCTTGGCGACTATTTCTTCGAAGATCTAAGCGATCTCAGCGAGACAGACGTTTTCTGCATCAGCAAATTCATCACAAAATCCAAGTGGTTGAACTAATCTTAGGGATAGACACCACTTCGATGTTTGACTGTGGCAAGAACCCCACCCTGCACCCTTTCCGGGGACCAGTGTAGCTTGTGGTTCGTATTGCAACAGTCACTCCAAGCTGCACTCCCTCCGCGATGCGCGTAGCACTCAGCGTTCGACTGCGTCAGTCACTCCCTCAAGAACAGTTTGAAATCTATTACTCGACTGTGCAGCCGATTCACCCCGATCCCCCATCCATGGTATATGATAACTTGCTCGGGATTCGATTGTATCAGTCACACGACGAATTACCTGCAAAGAGAATAAAGAGCAATTTGAGCTTTGAGGTTAGATTGAAACAGTCATTTCAAAAAGCTCCTCTTTCCATAGATCAGGAAGCAGTAGATCTTCCTCCGCTGAGCAGTGAGTCGGGATCAATCCAAGGTCCGATTACATCAATCACTTCAGCCTGATCCTAACCCATGGTTCGGGAGTAGTCAGTCTCAGCATATGGCAACCGTTATGCGAGTTACAGCCAGACTGCATCCCCTGACTCTTCATGAGAACTTCCCCCACTACCACGCAGTAGGTAATCACGGGCTTTCAATATGCCGAAAGACGACCGGAAAAACATTAAACATTTTCTTAATTTATAATTTTAAGAAAACAACAACATTATTTAAACATTTTTGAATTTATTGATCTTAGCAGCTGAGGACACAATCGCAATATATAAAATAGCAATAGCACTTGCACCAAGCCTTAGCCAATTTTGAACAGATAGGTATAATAATGAAAAATTGATTTTAAGCCAAAACAATATTAATTCTAATATTAAAAAGAGTTAAATCCCTTTAACCCGCGAAGCAGTCATTCAGGCGCCTGTAAGACAACGAAACAACGTTCGTATGTATTTCAAATAAAAAAGACTTCGTCTAGTTTGAGGTAACAATATTAAATAATTTTATTTCGTCGTTTTTCAACTTAGAGACATATAAATATAACATTTATTTAGGTACAATTAAAATTTAATGTTAAATATTTTTTTTTCATTTTTACTTAATCTCGAGTTCCCATTTAAAGAAGATAATCGAAATGACAAGGGTACAAATTATGTGTATATATATGTATTCGAAGCTTCTTGAAAAATGCAAAAACAGGTTTACTTAAAAGCAATTACTCCTATATTGTGTCCCAACGTTGTACGTTCAATATTATTGTCTTTCTTTGACCACCCAAGATGAGCAAAACAGAAACAGTTAAATTGAAATCAATATGACATTCTTTTAAAAATGCGTATATTATTCTTAAACAAACTAAAAGTATTAACAATTACCCAAGCAGAGGGTAATTCATAACCTTATATTTAAACAAACCTTATTAGAAGTAGGCGCGCTAAAAATGTGCAGCTGTAGAAAAACAGAGCTGCGTCGCTGCAATTAGAAGTCTTCTTGGTATGCTGGATTCTGGTAAATCCTCTTCTCAGCGCCATTCGCTGTTGAGTGGTTCTCTAGCACTACATCCCAAAGTTTGATGTCTCCCTGCACGTAGACGGTATCAACTATTTCTGGGTCTACATGAAATCGAAATTCTGTGATGAGCTTCTTATTAACATACACTTCGTATGAAGCCATCCCACAGACAATAACCAAGCTGAAGCTCTTTCCTGGACAAAAGTCCGTATTCAATTCGCTGCGCTGCTCCTTTGCCCAGGTGCCGTTGTACCACGCATTTCGGCATACCACATGCTTACCAATACCTCCTCCATGTTTCGCAAATCGAGGATTAAAATGAAATGCGATAATGGGATGCGGCCAAATTTCCTGACCACCCTGAAGGTTGACATAGAACGAATGAGGAAGTAGCTTTACTCGACCCTCTATCCGCAGACACTTTCCACTGCCAAAACTTTTTGGTGGCAACAGGCCATAATAGGGTAATTGAAGGCCGAAATTATTTTTTCCATTCAAAGTGATCAGCTTCCATTCGAGTGGGGTGGTAGAGTCTTCCTGTTGCTCTGATTCAAGACTGACACGAATCTCTTTGGCTTTTGATTCCGGCAAGCGTTCGGGGTATTTCGATGCTTCGGTGCGATTAAAACTGATATTGTCCACATCTCCCTTTACCTCAAGGCACTCCACAGTTTTGTAAGGCAAACGATGGTTGAACTCGGCAAAGTGGTGACCATTCACAGAAATCATATAACAACTATCTGTGATGAGGATTTGTATAGCAAACTTCGAGCCCCGATGTAAACTAAAGGGGAGCGCTGAAGATACCTCTTCGCCTCCCCAGATATTTTTCACGCGGGAATTGCGAACAATATAGTTCTGTGGCAGGCGCGGATTGACATGGAGGGCAATGTCACGTGTTGGCGTATCAAGTATAAGATTTATTGAGAATCTGCAAAGAATGTAAACATGATATTGTATATTGAGAACCATTTGAAAGAATATATATTATTTAAAACTTTTGACAGACCTCTCACAGTTAGGAAGAATGTAACCGGCAACTGTAAAGCTGAGACCTT
Source organism: Portevinia maculata (assembly GCA_949715645.1). NCBI lineage: Eukaryota > Metazoa > Arthropoda > Insecta > Diptera > Syrphidae > Portevinia > Portevinia maculata. Next base: position 63,430,090 of record OX454525.1, on the reverse strand, counting down.
CCGTAATATCGCCTAGATTGCTGTTCGAATAGACTGGTAGTGTTTCGACGTAATCGTAGAATGTGGACTGCAATGAAACAAATATTCGAAAATTAAAGAAAAATTGAAAATTTATAATGTACATTTTATACACAACAAAACAAGGATCAGGTCCGACTTCCGCAAACCCCCTTTGTCAGCTGGTCAATTGGTGATAGCGCTAAAGAAGCGGCAAACAAACTAAAGAAATCGATGAAATATTTTGAGTGATTGGACCCACAAATGGAACATCAATCTTTACAACCCTAAACCCGTTCATATCAACTTTATTTCATCTTCCTTAATGGCAAGTTTATTGTCAGAAGTAAATAGATCACAACCCCTCCCGCCACCCCACTGGTGGGGGTTCGCCCTCAATAAATATCATATTATCTTTACAAAAGAATAGAAACGGTAAGAATTAATATCGATGGTAAATCAGTACCGTACCGCTATCTAAGGACATTATTCATGCTTCTTCGAACTCTAGTCCTGCCTTTTTTAAACAAAAACATAGGGACGGGCTACAGTCCGCTTGGGCGAACTGGGATACCCTATTCATATTCCTATCCCTCATAAGTGGGCGTGACAAAAGTCGAAAAAACGAAGCTTTTGTAAAACAAGAACGCTCCCTAGCTCAAACTTTGGGTTTTCAATAAAATTGTTTTATTTAATTGTGGGCGTGTCAGTAGGCGGATTTAAAAAATATTTAAACATAAGTATAAAGGGCACCTAGAGAGTATATATTTTCTCATTCCCCAGTTCAAACTTTGGTTTTTCAATAAAATTGTTTTATTTAATTGTGGGCGTGTCAGTGGGCGGATTTCGAAAATATTTACACATGAGCATAAAGGACCCCTAGAAAGTATATATTATAAATTTCAGCTCCCTAGCTTCAACTTTGACTTTTCAATAAAATTGTTTTATTAATTTGTAGGCGTGTTAGTGGGCGGATTTAAGAAATTTTATCTCCCGATCAGTTTTAGGATTCATAGATCATATATAAAAAATTTCAGCTTTCTAGCTCAAAATTCGACTTTTTCGATAAATTTGTTTTTTTTGAGTTTGTGGGCGAATTTCAGAAACTCTTAAACTTGATTATTTCGGGACCCTAGAGAGTATATAGTTAAAATTTCAGCTCTCTAGGTCCAGTTTAAAGGCCTAATTTTTCCCGACAGACGGACGGACGGACATGGCTAGATCGACATTACTATCGATGCTGATCATAAATACAGTCAAAATCGCTTATAGCGACATCGGTTATAACGACGTATCGGTTACAACGACCAAATTATTTTGTCCCGAATCAGTGCCATTGTAATTCCATTGAACGACAATCGCTTATAACGACATATCGCTTATGACGACATATCGCTTACAACGACCGATTTTACCCTTTTTTTAAATTTAATATCGGTTATAACGACTAAAATCGACTGATGGTGCAACTGATTTTTTTTTTAGATCGGTAAACTGATTCTCTGTAGATGCGATGTATCTAAGTTCGTAGAATCCGGGATATGTTACAGTTACCGTTTGCGTTTATTGAGTTTGTTCTACGTTGGGAAAGTTTTACTCAGTGCAAATTTTTCAGTGTGACAAGTGCTTGCAGAAGTTTAATTTAATTTTGTGAGGCAAAAAGTTGTACCTTCTTATCGGAAAATGAGTCAAAAAAGAAAAATCTTTACAATTGAAGAGAGAGCAGGCATTATTTTCAGATTGGAAGCCGGGGAGCAAAATAAAGACATTGCTAAGAATATTCCGTGTCACACCCCACTATATCCACAATTTTAAAGGATAAGGAAAAAATAAGGATACAATTTGAGGAAGCAAAACTTGCAGTTAATAAAATAAAGAGGTCACAGTGATGTTGAAAAAGCTCTGCTTATATGGTTTAAGGCACAAAGAAATTCGGGTATACCCATCAGTGGACCCATTTTGCAAGCCAAAGCAAATGATTTTGCTAAGGAGATGAGGAAGAACGACTTTAATTGTTTGTCAGCGTGGATCTAGCGTTTTCGTCAACGACATGGAATTGTTGGTGGCAAAATAATAGGAGAGGCCAAAAGTGTTTCGAAAAGTGCAGTAGACAATTGGTTGCAGGTTGTTTGGCCCCAATTTCGGGCAAATTATACAGATGAAAACATCTTTAATATTGGCGAAACCGAAATTTAAAGGTGAAAAATGTATTGGAGGCAAAATGGCTAAGGATCGAATTACTGTACTGGTAGGAGAAAATATGACTGGTACAATAAAGGAAAAGCTTCTTGTGGTGGGTAAGTCAAGGAATCCAAGATGCTTTAAGAATATAAAAAAGCTTCCAGTAGAATATGAGATCAATAAAAAGACCTGGATGACATCTCCAATTTTTGAAAAATACTTGAGAAACTGGGACCGCCGAATAAAAAAAGAGAATAAAAAGATGTTGTTACTCGTGGATAATTGTTCTACACGTCCAGTTGTGGAAGACTTGCAAGCTATACGGCTTGAATTTATTCCGCCAAACACCACATCGGTGCTCCAATCAATGGACCAAGGAACTATAAGATCCCTTAGGGCAGAAAGCTTCAAGTTCTAGAGCTTATAAAAAATATTGAACAACGATGCGACATAAATTTACTGGCAGTGATTTTACTCATTTCAAAGGCTTGTGAAAGGGTCACTAGTTCAACCATTGCAAACTGTTTTGTACATTCGGGATTGTAAAATTCTCAAACAAGACACGATTTTGAGGAAGAAGATGAATGGCCCTTAAATCAGTGGATTCAAAATGCCGTATCTATTGAAAATGCACTCCCGTGTTCGTTTGATGAGTTTCTGCAGGTTGACAAGCACGTTTTAACGGCTGCGTCTTTGGCTGATGAAGAAACCGTTGATATTTTACAAAACGATACATCTCAAGAAAGCGACGAAGAAGAAGGTAACTGAGTTTAATATTTTCTAGATCAAAACATAAAAAAAAATTGTTTTGAATTTTATTTCAGAAATAGGATTTGTTCAGCCAACAATCGAAGATACTTTGAGTTCAGTACGCACTTTCTCTTTTCATTAAATGACCTTGCTGGCAACAATTTGACCGACAGTTTAATATTAACGGAAAAAATAATTGAAAAAAATTTGATTACATCGAAAACTAAGCAATAAGGTATTTCCAATGTTTTTTTATAAACAGTAGACGTATTTTTGTAAATGTGTATTCTTATTATTTTATGGCTCAAAAACAAAGAAAAATTAGGGAAAAAAAGTAAGTATATATATAGCCTGATATCGGTTATAGCGACCTATCGCTTATAACGACCAAATTCGTCAAACCCTTGAAAGTCGTTATAACCGATTTTGACTGTATAGTAACTTTCAGGGGTCTACGGGCAATATTAAGGTATGTTACAAACTATGCGTCAAAATTAATATACCCTTAGAATAGAGTATAAGAAATGCATTTACAGTTTTAATTATTTTTTCTTGTATTCATATATAGAGTCGGGCGCAGTGGCTCAGCAGTTAGTATGTCGGACTACTACTCGAAAGGTCCCCGGTTCAATTCCCGCCGGGGCCAAGTAACATCTAGAGTTTTTTCCAACTGCCCCACCTCTTGCGAACGTCTGACAAATATCCAAGAGTATCAATAGTAATGAGAAGCTTCTCAAGTGTGCCGTTCGGGTTCGGCTTAAAATTGTAGGTCCCTTCCACTTATTATTTTGGAGATCTTATTAGTTTGGAGATGAGAATCATGAGCCATCTAGACCTGATGTCTCCTATCTGTTTCTACAACTCATAGAAGGTATCTCGTCCGGCCCAACTGTTTTTGATTCTTTTACTTCCCTCCCATCTTCTTCGACAGAAATTCCGGGTACTTCATCATTGTCAGGAACTGAATGTGTTGCCCCCTGTGAAGTATTTTTTTGTCATCCGCAATTACCTGCCCCTGAGCATTGTTGATGAACCCTGGCAAACGGATTGCATTTATCTTTCTCTCAGTGGCTATTTTTATGATAGCTGTGCTCCAGTTCAAGTTGGTTTGTACCAGTTCGGGGATAGCCTGGTTTGTTTCAGCAACCCGATAAAGGACTCCATACACTTGCTTGAATTTGAGTGTACTTTTCCTTCGCGTGTTCCTTGGAAAATATGTATTCCAATTTAAGGCGAGCTTTATCATTTCCATAATTAGAGCGGCTATTTGAATGCCGCGTTCTTTGCACTTTTCTGTTGCCCTGGTTCGCTAATGAATCAATACGGGGAAGTAGAGAGAAACCGAATGAAATGTAATATACTTGTGAAACGCCTGGAAAAATGTTGAAATGTTTATTATAAAGGGTGATCAAATTTGACGCATCATTTTAAATTTGCCGACACTTTTTTTACAGCTATTAGATTACACCAAAGTTTTTTCAGGCATGAAGTAAATACATTTGCGTTAGCTTAAATGGATCAGTACACTATTGAGCAACGTGTTTTTATTATTAAAACTTATTTTAAATATGGTGAAAATTTTGCAGAAGTTGAAAGAAAATTTCGTTCAAAATACCGTAGAAAAAATGCTCTGTCAAACAGTGCTATTAAACTTATCGTTCCTAAATTTGAAGAAACTGGTTTGGTTCAAGATCAGAGAAGTAAAGCCTATCATCGTAGTGGTCGTTGGAGTGAAAAATATTGCAGCTGTTAGCAGAGGTGTTGCTGAAGAGTCAAGGACGTCAATTCGTCAATTCGTTAATTGGGCCACAACAAAATGACAATTTTTTCAAGCTATTTATCTTCACCGATGAAGATCATTTTGAAATTGTCAATACACAAAACTGTCGCATTTGGGCGGAAGAAAATCCTAGAGGATTGTTTGAAAGACCAATGAAACCAAAAAAAAGTTACTGTATGGTGTGGATCTTGGTGTGGTAGCGTAATTAATTCATTTTTTTTTCGAAGATGAAAGTGGCAATGCAATTACTGTGGATGGAGCTCGATATCAAGCGATGATTAGAAACTTTTTGTGGAGTCAATTGGAAGATATTGATGTGCAGAATATGTGGTTTCAACAGAATGGTGCAACATGCCATAAAGTTTAACTATCGCATAATTTCCCGAAGAACAGACGTGGATTGGTCACTAAGATCATGCGATTTAACACCAGTGAATTTTTTCTAAAGGGGTGAGGAGTAAAGTTTATGCCGATAATCCTCAAACTGTTCAACACTTCAAGGCAATATCATCGAGCAAATTTCAGAGGTCAATTGGACAATATTCTTTTTCATTATTAACCGGAACCAATGCACATTAATGTCCAATAAAAATAAATACAGATTTCACACTATTTATGTCTTTCATTCATAATTTAAAATAATATATCAAATTTGAACACCCTTTATAAATCGATAAACAATAAAACCCCATTAAGGTAGAGCTGAACTTCCGAGAATAATTAATAAAAAAGACAAGCACCACAAAAAGAAGTCTGATGGTCGGCTTTGGCAGGTTGTGAAAACAACACAGTAATTCCAGCCCTCCACTTCATGTGAAAGCATTCACAAGTTGTTATTGTTTCATTTAACTATTCAAAAGAAGAATTTATGAGTAATTGAGTTTTTACTCAGTGTATATCGCTAGGGACATCCACATATTTTAAGATTTCCACCATCCCGCGGGGAAAAAACTTGGCCTTAGCTGATGGGTTTCTGTTAAATCCGAACATGATCCAAGTAATCCCAATGTCGAGTAGAACTTTCTAACACAGAGTGTTATCTGATGTGTGCCTCATTGGGGAAAACCAGCCCAAAATGAATGTAGGTATGTATGTACCTACCTTAATTCATTAAAACTCGCTAGAAGCTTTTAATATCTTAAGGATCCATTGATCCTTAAAATTAATCAAATTGGAAGTTGCAAAAATAAATGAAAAAAATATATACACCACAACAAGGGTATCCTTAAAGCTCTTATCCCGAATTTAACAAAATTAGACTTTATTAACGCTCATGCCCTCATAATTTAAACAATTTTAAGAAGCATCTGTATGTTTATGTTCATCTCAGCCGACTGGTAAAAACTTAATAGTGGTAGCTTCTGAACTCAATTTCTAAATACATTTATTTTTTATTTATTCTTTTTCCTCTTCTTCGTCTTCTCCTTCAACAGAATCATCTACATCTCCGAAAAACTGCGAAGTTATTGCTCCAAATATGCCTTTCAATGCATTAAAAAATAATCTCACTACGGCACGCCAAAAGAGATCGCTTAAAAGGTCACGTTTCGGTCTTCCATTTTCATTTTCCTCGGAATAGGACACGGGCGATGCAAAACCACTTTCAAGAAAAACTAAAGAAAAAATGTTTTTATAATCAAAATAATTTTTACTGATAAAATTATGAGACTTAGGTACTTGATATAAGTAGGAGAACTATCACCATTGCATACTTTGGCATGGTCGATTACCAAATGACTTTATAAATAAAAACACTATATGCGGAGTGCGACAAATTATAACTAGAAGTAAGCAAACAATTTTAGGTCAAGGTTCTTGTGGAAGACAATATTATAACTGCTTATGTGGTTTTTTGGTTGTTGTTGATTAAAAAATGAAAACGCACAACGCATAAATTCAAAAGCTATGTTTAAAACATATTGAAAGACTACAACCCCGATGGGGGTCGCATTGTGTGATTGTTAAGCAACTTTGTAAGCTTTGCTTTAAAGCTAAAAGGATTGATCTACTTATCGGTGCTGTGAATGCTTCAAGTACATCTCAACAACAGGAATGTTCGAAATAACACGATAAACAAAAACAACATTCTATCGACAGCCACCTTCCACACATGCTGCAAATACATACAATGATTTGTGTTGGAAATAAAATTGCATGGCCGCTGGCTATGTTTCTCGGGATCGTTCTTTTGTGCAACAGTGGAAACATTTCACAAAAAACAGACCTAATGCAGCAATATTTCAGTGCATTCAAATTATTTTCTGGAGATGCTTGCTTCAACCGTGGTAATTTAGATAACATGAACACCAAAATCTTTGAAAGTTTCCATTTCATTGTTTTCAATATTAAGTTCAATTAGCAGAAAGAAAAACAACGTCATGCAGGGACGGGATACGAATATCAGTGCAGCGCAGCGCCCCAGAAAACAGCGACGCATTGACCATCTTTTCTCGAAACTCGAAAGCCCGCTCGATCATCGCCCAAAATCCAAAAATTAACATTTGCACAAAAAAGTTAAAAAATGTGTTGGGCGAATATTTGCTTTCATTTGGGCTGTGCGAATTAACGCCCAAAAGTGGAAAAATGAACAACAGCCCAAAATTATTGAACATTAAATGAACATTCACCCAATAGTATAAGCCAATCAAACACTGTTTTATTCGAAAATGTAAGCTGACTTAGGCGCCTGCCAGACAACTAACATCTATTCTTAGAAAAAGCAACCAAATTGCATGAGCGGGCTTAACCATGAGGGGAAACGGATGAAATAACTTTAACCGCGAGGCGGGCCACTAAGCTGACATAGACGCCTGCCAGAAGACTACCAACTACATTTAGCGGTGCAATGACGTTCGGAGAAGGGGGTTAAATCCCTTTAACCCGCGAATCGAGTCAGCCAAACAATGTTTGGTTCGAAAATGTAAGCTAACATAGGCACGTGCCAGACAACTAGCACTTACCGGGCAACGAAGTTGCCTGAGCGAGCTTAACCATATGCGGAGAAGAGGGTTAAATCCCTTCAACCCGTGACGGTGGCCAGCTTAACAATCTTTGAATCGAAAATGTAAACTGACATAGGCGCCTACCAGAGAACTAGCACCTACCCTTAGCGGAGCAACGAAGTTGCCTGAGCGAGCTTAACCATGCGAAGAAGAGGGTTAGTCCGAACAATGTTTGATTGGAAAATGTAAGCCGACAGAGGCGTCTGCCAGACACCTACCCTTAGCGGAGCCACGAACTAGCATGAGAGGGCTAAACATTTCATTTTCAACTCGATTAGCATGTTGGTTTACCAACTTGCAAACATAAAAGCCTTTTGCTATACGAAACCCGCAGTGGTACAAATAGTAAGCGCTATCGAAGTATGCAGTTAATATGTGCTTAATCTGTATAATTTAAGTCAGCTTCGTGGAAGCACTTATTGCAAATTGTGTAGAACGAAGGACATAGCGTTTGAAGCAATACAACGGCTATCTTTATGTGGTCGGCCTAGTAACAATAAAAATGATTCGACTCTTTATTTGGTAGTTTTTATGGTCGTTGGTCACACTGGTTTTGCAATAAGGTTGGGTCGGCGGTGCTTACGTTTTTGCATAATGTATTTTCAAAGGCGTGTTCAGTTGAATTCTTGTCAGTCGTGCGAAACAAGTAAAAAAAAAACACAATACGGGGTGACGCGTGTTAGTTCTCAGAGCAAACAAATAAGAGTGTACTTTTAAAAGATAAAGGTCAACTGTTTTTCAATTTAAAAATATTGTAATATATCTATAATACTGCTGAAATGATCGAAAGATTAGACAGGTTATACGATATTTTTTAAAGTTTAGAGACTCCAAAAAATCCAGAAGGCCAATTTTTTGGAAATGAAGAGCAAGTCAATTTCTTAAATGAAACGAATATACTTTTCCAAAATATTACTTTTTTTGATCAGTCTGCCAATGTAAGTAAAAAGATGCGATTTTTAAAAGGATGGCAGCAGAATATAAATGCTCTCATTGGCATTTCAAGTGATTTAAAGGCAGATGGTATTCCGTTCCTTTTAATGAGAAACCTTAATCAAGATTGTCTGGAAAATACCTTCGCGGTTTTACGCAACCGAGGAGGAAATAACAAGTTTCTGACTCCATTTCAATACATTTGTTCATTTAAAAGATCTTTTTCAGCAAAGTTCATGGAGGATATAACCCATGGAAACTGCGATTCAACTGTAAATTTAGAGCTTCCCGACGTTGAAATGCAGTTACAATCACCGAAAAAGAAGGACAATTTGAAAAACATTTTCAAAACCCAATTTTGAATCACTATATTGATTTCTGGGGCAAAAATGCGTTCTTTTATTTTGCAGGCTACATTTAAAAAAAAACCGTCAAAAACACAAGTGTGAGCTGAAATTAAGTCAGAAACCTAGTGTTTCCTCCATATTCACAGATTTCAAAGAATATGAGGGTGCGCATTTAACACGCCCTTCTCAAGAGTATTTAGATGCGATAGAAAGCCTGGAGCAACAATTTATTTCTCGTTTTCTCAATTTGTACTTGTGTAGTAATTTTGAAAGAAAATGTATAATCTATTAAAAAATTAATTTGATTAATTTTGCTGTAAAAAATCAAAACAAAGAATTTCTGATAAAATTTTATGTATGTGTTCGAGTGTATCACAATATAAAACAATTTAATACGATTATCAAAAAAGCCAACAACAAGCAAAAATATCCTAGCGTAACACACATGTAGTTCTTGTTTAATTTTCAATAAAAATGTATGACAAATTAATGTACAGTTCCTAACCTACTTAACGAAAAGAGCAACTAAACGATTTATTTAGTGCTACCTATTATGCACGGAATATAGCAGGAGTCAGGTATTAATTGTTTTCGATGCCTGCTTATGAAGAACATTTTTTTTTAATTACATTCTATTCAATTTTCAGTCCATGAAAAGTGATGACTCAAATGCAGGAGTGCCTCAAGAATCGGCATACTTCAAAAACATTTTTCTCCCCTAGCCTTGTTCAGTCGATACAAAATTCAATTACATTCCTGCATGGAAAAATGCGGGCAAATCAATTCTTAATAAAAAGTTCGTGAAAAAAAAACTTAGGTGAAAGGGGCTGACATGATTGCACTCATCGCAAGGAATATAATAATGGACCCCCTACATTGTGTAGGCACCTACTCGTATAATGTGAAGCTATATTTTTGATTACGTGATGAAAGGCAAGCTAACGATATGCACGGCTAGTTTAAGAAGCTTTCTCAGATCAGGTACCTTTTGGGAGTGTCAAACATTAGCAAGACTATTGGGGTTTTCTAATGTTCGAAACTTGTCCCAGGCACTAAACTACTGTCAACAAAATTACCGTCTCTTGGGAAAAAAATGCAAAATTGTGCGTTATCTATTCTCCCACAGCGTCCTACAGGCATTTAAATGTTCTTTTTTTATATCAAATCGTTTAAGTTAGGCAAGCAGTTAAGCTAAGCTTTTTTTTAGTGAAAATCATAGTTTAATATTTCACTAAACGAAAATGGAAGCTTTGAATCTTGACACATAAATAAATACATCAACAGTTATTCTAAGATTACATAATATAAAGCTCAATTTAACCATTGACTCTAAATTTTTAATGTTATCGTTTACTGCGACACTTCGCGGTGCTGACTTCATCGGAGAATTCCCGCTAGCACCATATTTGAATCGGTATACCTACGATGTCTTATTAAGCGACACTGTACATACAAAAAGGTGGGTAACTACGTATATACAACAGTACATATATTTATCTTTTTACGAAATTGTTTCAAAAATCCTCCAACATTTCAATGTTTTTCTCGTTATGGATTGGAATGTTTCAGTCAAAGATGTGCTAATGAAATATCTAAGTTAAGACTGGCATACTAATTGTAAACGGTTTGAGTAATTTCGATGACTTGTTTCATTTTTATGTGCAATGTATCTGGGTATACATTGAGTCACAGTTTTATGATGAATATTCATAATATATATTGGTTGAGGCCCAGGTCCACCCCGGACTGTAGCGCTACCTAAGTAAGTAAGTATTTATAATAAAGACAAAATGGAACAATAAAATTATCACATTAGGTCAACAACTGCTTATCAAAAATTGGACTTTAGTTTGAATTTATAAGATTAAAAGCGTTGTTACTTTAAAAAAGACTAATAATTATTTTCAAAACAATAATAAAACTAATAACTTAGGAGCACAATGTGATAAGAGCATCCAAAAACAATCTAAACAAATCTTGTATGTACATAATGTTATGTGCTTATCTGAAATGGTGGCGAGAAAACATGAGTCAAACAAGTAAGCTATAGCAACAGCTGATCTTTCAACAGTGAAGTCATTTCATTTTAGAAGAAGTTTTGTTTGCTGCAGAGGAGAGAGCGAGAGAGTTGCTGGTAAGGTGCTTTATATGTTTTTTCTTATCCAATTTTGTATTTGAATATTAAATATCATTTACATGTGTATTTGTGGAGTGGTTTGAGTAGGCGTCCTCTTTTTTTATCTCATTTAAAGAAAGTTATCTATAAAGATATTCTTAGTCACCTAAATAATGTACATAAATATAGGGGAGAGGGGGGCAAGAAGAACCACTTAAAGCTTGGACGTTCATAACTTTTTGAATCCTACGAATTTAACAGAATTCATTGCAAAGAATAGCTTAGTCCTCGGACAAACAGAATTCCTTGCAAAGTAAAGCTGAATCCGTGAACTTCATTCTATTAAGTTAAAAAAGGATACCCTGATCAAAAACACAAGATGACCTTAAAAGTCCATTTTGCTCCTCTGATCATCATTGTAAAGATCCATTGCGTGATCTTTGGAGATTTACCTAAGGTTCTGTCACACATGCGGCGACAGGCCCGCAAAGTTCTGGTAGCTTTTGTAATTTTTTTGTTTATGTGAGTTTCAATTTAGTCTTCTCCAAAGAATTTAACGTCTTCGGAATACTCAAAGATCGTGTCGTTAATTGAAATTCGACCAAGGTTTAAATTTCTTCTTTTGGTAAAAGGAACTATGATAGCCTTGCTGGGATTGATTAAAAGATTTTCCCTGTTGCACCAGTCTAGGGCCGTCTTAAGAGCGTTTTGCATGAGTGGTGTGACTTCGTTTGCATCTTTGCTCCTAATAATGATGACTTTGTCATCGGGATATCCAATTTTATTGAAGCCTAATTTGCTCAATCTATGGAGCAGATCGTCAATGACCACAGGAGGGGTCACTTCTCCTATGTACATTGTACAGCCCCTTACGGCTGATACTAATACTGAAGTCGGTCCTGATGAAGCAGTTATTTTCCGTCTTTATTTCTGTGATGCAAATCATTTGATATGGAATGATATCCAGTATTGTCAAAAGCACCCTCTATGTCCAGAAAGGCGGATTGTGCGATCTGTTTGTACCGGTAGGCGCCTTTGATCTCTGTTGTTAGTTTTAACAGACCGCCTTCAGTCGATATAGTTTTCTGATATACAAATTGACATGGAGGTAGAAGGATGATGTCTGCGAAGTATTCTCTGATGTGAACGTCGATAATCCATTCCATTGTTTGAAAAAAAACAACGATTTCAAGCTTATGGGACGGTATAATTTAGGTAGTTTACTCGGCTTGTTATCTGGTTTGGGGATGAATAGTACATTTACTTCCCTACAGGTGCTTGGTATATGTCCGCAGTTGAAACTGAACCTAATTAAGGCAATCATGGTAGGTATCAAATAACCCATATCTTTTTGGATAAGGGCAGGCAAGAGACCGTCTGTAACTGGTGCCTTGAATGGTTTAAAAGAGTTTATGGCGCACTTGGCTGAAAGAAGTTAGTTAGACACTAAGGAAAAGGACAACAAAAAACGAAAATAGAGAAGAAGAACAGTCAACTGATATCTAATTATCCAAACCACAAACATGGATTATTATTCGCGATTAAAATTGAGTAAATTAAATTAAATATCCTGCTTGTTTTCAGATAACCCAATTCATTGCCTTTTATAGCGTCGATAGCTTTTCGTAGATCCTCCCTGGTTTATGTGGTGGCTCTAAATGCCTGAAACACAATGACGCTTTGGAGCTTTCACTTGAACCCAGTTGAACCATGGAAATCAATGAAACCTATCACAAAGCCGCATTGCTTTTCAAGTTCAAAATAAGACTCGTACAAACGAAAGGATGTTTCGTAACAATGCTTTAAAGCACCGTGTGTCTACGCAAAGGTAGGGAACAGTATGGACTGCCAAGGTTTTTCTTTGTATAGGCTATGAGTCTGCGGTCATATTTGAATTGTTGGTTTGAGTCAAAGGTCAAAGCGGACGTAAAACCTTCAGATTTAACGAAAGCAAATTACGCGCCACAGCGTGATTGTAGTTTAGACATGAAGTCTTTCGAACGTTTGTTCGGACCATCTTCAAAGAACACAAATATTAAATGAACTTAATTCAAAAGGCGAACAAGAACATCGTTCGTGGTAGTTCGTTTTGCCCCATGCCGTTCTGGTTAGTTTTGCCCCACAAGGTGTTTTTTAATACAAATATTTTTTTAGAGGAAAAGATTTGTCTCACAAGCAAACAAATCTTTTTTTTTTTTTGTAAAAAAAAATTGTTGCAGGAAATAAAGACAAATTGTTTGTTTTCATAATTTTATGATTTGTACTAAAATCAATTTCACTCTGTATAAGGAAGCGTTGGCCAAACTAGGTTCTTAATAAGGTCGGGATATTGATAATGAAATGGAGTTAACAACTAAGACACAAATTAGTTTAGTCCTTTTTGCCCCCCTGTCCCCTAATTATATTTTGTGCTATTCAAATCATTTTTATTAAATAAGAGAGGTGGTATACCAAGATATATATATACGGAGGTACAGTGATAAGTACCTAGCCTGGAAAAGTTTTTTGTTTTGACAAAAATTATCCGAAAAATTTATTTGACCGTTTTATTTTAGTTCGATACACTAAGTCCAACTTTTTTCTAATTTTTGCATTCCTTTAAATAGAACGATTCCTCAATCCATTCAATATCTACGTTTGCTGCAATCATATTATCCTAATTTGAGCCAATTCTCTAATCATATGTGGCTAGCCTTAGAGCTGGTGCATTGCCTTGTCTTTTTTTCATTGTCAAAATGTGGTCATTTTCATCAAATCTTCATCGAAACAGTACCATAAGTTTAAATAATTTTCGCCAATTTTTTTTTTTATTTTCAAGGATTTATGCCTCCTTCACTGCAGCAATTAGTTTGCAGCTGATGGATGGGCTTTGCCTTCATCTTCGTCTCTGGTGTGTAGTATCCATATTCCATATTCCACTAATACAAATCGATGCAGGCATTTTTTTTTAATCATTAATATTAGCAAGTGGCTCAGTGATTGCTGGCGAAGCCGGGGCCCAGACCTCGTAAGAAAAAAAACGATCGAAAGAAATCGTTTCGAAATATAGACAAGATATAGACTATCATCGAAATGATGTTTTATTGATTGTGGGCCCTGCTGTCTCTAGGGACCCCAGAAGCAACTGGACAAAATGCAATAAATACATTATTGGACAAAATGAACAGCAGTTGGAGGTGAGAACTTGGGTATCCCGATATCCAGTTCGATCAGTGTCTATATTTAAAAAAAAACATTTAGATGCTGGGCTTCGCTACACAAAACGCGTCTTAACGCCACATTTCACCGCCGCTTTGTATTACACTGCAATATATAGCTCCGGTTACATTAAGAGCGTTTTCTAAGCCGCGTTGAATTCACTGCGGCGTTGTATAAAATTAAATATTATTCCCTGACGACTGCGCGTTAAATGTCATTTCAATTGTATTTTTATACCCTATTCTAAGGGTATATTAATTTTGACGCATAGTTTGTAACATACCTTAATATTGCCCGTAGACCCCTAAAAGTTACTATATTTATGATCAGCATCGATAGTAATGTCGATCTAGCCATGTCCGTCCGTCCGTCCGTCCGTCGGCAAAAATTAGGCCTTTAAACTGGGCCTAGAGAGCTGAAATTTTAACCATATACTCTCTAGGGTCCCGAAATAATCAAGTTTACGAATTTTTGAAATCCGCCCACAAACTCAAAAAAACAAAATTTTGGAAAAAATCGAATTTTGAGCTAGAAAGCTGAAATTTTTTTTATATGATCTATGATTCCTAAAACTGCTCGGGATATAAAATTTTCAAAATCCGCCCACTGACACGCCCACAAATAAATAAAACAATTTTATTGAAAAACCAAAATTTGAGCTAGGGAGCTGAAATTTATAATATATACTCTCTAGGGCCCCAGCTCATGTGTTAATTTTTTTTAAATCCGCCTACTGACACGCCCACAATTAAATAAAACAATTTTATTGAAACACCCAAGTTTGAGCTAGGGAGCGTTTTTTTCGATAAAATCCTTTAAATGTTATATAACAAAATATGTAGAGCGTTCTTAACAATTCAACCATACTTAGACTTTTGTCACGCCCACTTATGAGGGATAGGAATAAGAATAGGGTATCCAACAGTTCGCCCAAGCAGACTGTAGCCCGTCCCTATGTTTTTGTTTGATATTATTAGAAAAATGAATTTATTTTTTTATTTAATTTTATTTAATTTGAATTTAATTTTGCTTTTAAGGGAACCGCGCTGGATAATAGAGATAGTTGTACACAGTGCTCTCCGCTCCCAATGTGACGTGACGAGGCCTTTGCTGAGGCCATTGCGGGATTTTGCTAGGACTTGGAGACTTATTCACAACAGTTACTTTCCACATGGGTAAATATGCTACGTGGCCCTAATGGTTGTTCATTGTGGTTCAATATAGCACCTTGTTTAAGGGAAAGAATTCTGGTATTCGAGAAATAGTTTCTTGGGACTTGGGAAGATTAGCTTTTTATGTAAAATCGTTTTAGTTTAAATTGCACTATGTTGGCGACTGCCAAACTGACGGAATGCAATAAAGATGGCGATTACTTGGTGCGTGAAGCAACGAGTGATCACAGTCCTGATTATAGTTATAACAGAATTTAGGTAATAAATTGAGGTCAAAATGTCTAAACAATAGCCCTTCCCTTAAAGTAGGTGGTGAATCGACTATACTCCTTTCAGATCATGAGTCTACAGTACCTACTTCTGAGCACGGATGACGGTTTTGGAGTTTTCTGGTTTTGCTTTACTTCCGCTTTAACCTAGCGGTCTTAACCGCTCCAAAAATCTGTATTCGCGCAAACGTCGTAATCGAAAACAACAGCGAGACGAAAATAATATAACGTAAAGTAAATAAGAACAAGAAGGGCAATGCTGAAGGGATAGAAAAGTAGGTGTGCGAATTCGACTCCCAAAATTACGGAATTAAAAAAAAAGGTATTTTAGTTTCTTAGTGATTTCACCTTTTAAATACTAAACCAACTATATTAACTAGCTAACGACTAATGAGGTTGCGAGAAAAGGTAGAAGCGGCTGAAAATGTTGCGAATAAATGTGACGCGAGCGAGACGAATACGTGCAGGTAGCGTGAGAGTACGAATACTTTTATACGAAGTAGTTTCCAGTGTTGTCTGCATTTTTTGCTCGTGTGAAAATGCCAAAGTAAATTAACTTGTTGTTTTGGATAAAAAAAACGGGATGAAAAATAATTGAAAAAACGGGTTCGGTAAATACCGGCCGGTTTTCCCCATCATTACTTCCGAGGTTTTCGCTTTGTAAACAATTACCAAATGTTTTATTGACCGGAAAATCATGACCAAAAATGGAATGTACTAATTCTTCTTAATTGACTTCGAATTATTTATCATAGTTAAAGGGACCATAGCCCTCCCACTTCCATCCCTACTGGCCCGCTGTGGGGCTCGCCGGTTTGACCTCAACAAACAAATTCGTAGCCCGTCCCTACACGGATAATTCACTACCATATAACTCTTAGAATTACGCTATCTCAATTCCTTCTTCATCAATCATTAGTTGACTCCTTGTGTTTTGTTCAAATAACGAAGAAATAAAAAGGAGTGGCAGGTGTTTATTTTGCGCAGTTTTAGAGATACATATGTATCAACATCTGAAGAACTTATTGCATTTGTACGCAAGTATTTATTCCACACTTATTACACAATAAAAAAGATTGCTATTTTAAATCAAGCTGGCAAACATGTGTTCAACATCATTCCATGGATTCTTAACAAAAAGTCATGGCACTTAAACTTTTGAGTCACGATTGGTAAATTCCATCAAAAGTTCTTAACCTAGCAGTGAAATTTAAACCACTTAAGTTTCTCACAAATTAACATATCCAACACAAAGTTGCCACTCAATTAGCATAGGTCACAGAGGGGGTGCGTAGCGCAATTTGTGCTTCAAAATCCTACACACTTTAGTTAACATTTTGTCATCACTGCTGGTGTTTGAAGTTTGAGACGACACAACCAATGAATGTCATATATCAACCCTGGAAAGCTTTCGAGCCCCGAACACCGGCAAATGTATCAATACCCCGTCCCATATTCTCCATACCCCCACCTGTTAATCAGTTTTCTCTCTCTTACCTCATTTAAGCCATCTCCCTTGGTCGACGAAAAGCAACAAAAATATTTCAATGCCTTTCGGAAGCACATAACTTTTTAATTGTGATCCTTTCCTGTATGTCAACGTTCCTTAAGTTATAGTACTGGCATACTTGTGGTCTTTGCTGTGGTATATCCTTTTGAATCCTCTTATTGTACTTTCCGATTCTAAGTAAAGTAATATGACAATGCAGGTTATAAACGAATGCGTCATTCGACGCTAGTCACTGCAGTTCAACTGCATTAACATTTTTGTATTTGTTTTTTTTTTTATATGGTTCTACACGAATAGAACCTACACGAGTTTACAAAATTTATAAATTTTAATTTGTTTCTATAATGAATCACTAGCGTGGCTTTCGTTTACTGCCTTCGCAAAGATTTCTAAACACTAATTGTAGAAATATATATTTTTGTTTTTACACACACATTACTTTAGCAGCATAAGATTCGATTAGTATTATGTATCAAAAGAAAACAAAACTGTTTTGTTTATAAGAAGAAAATAGATCACAGATATGTATGTAGTACAATTTTGAGCAACGTCTCCCATAAAGTTAAGAGCAACGCAGGTCCTGTAGGGGAAGGGAACAAATTTGCACTTTTGGAATGATTGATTTTTTTTTTGGTCGAAGGAATATCTTAAATTATTCGAGATAGAAACAAGTTTCCTGTTGGTCTTTACTTTTTTTAAGCACTTATGCAGTAATTTGTTAATGTAAATATTATTTTGATGTAAACAGTCGCGACACAGTTAATGTAAACGAAGTACCAGGGGTTCGAATGGGTATGGCTAAAAAAATAAAAAGACAGAAACTTGTATGGTAGCGGGGAGGCTGTTTCCTGAAGCAGTCAAGACCTGCGTGTCGGTGTGCTTTTTTAATGATACTGTTTTGTTTGGTTCGAACGCGGAATGACATGGGCGCTGAAAGTGGTTTTGATCGGGTCGAGATGATGAAAAGGGGGGAAATCGAGGCACAGAAAGCGCTGGCATGGCAAGTATCACTCGCGGGAGAAGCTTTTTCTTATCAACAAAACACGAAAGAGAATCATCGATTTTATTGTTGTTAAACAGCTGTTTCGCAATATAATTGTGTTGTGGTATCGATAATTGCAATTGGCGAATAGTGATGTTGTTTTGAAAGCTTTTTTTGTAGCTAATTCCGATGTACCTTGAAGCGACAATACGTTTTACTGACAGAATAGAAGCAAAAGGTATTTTATCGAATTCCACATTTATAAATTAATTTAAAGGCATTTTGGTTCATAGACACAGAAATTAATGTGGGGAATATAATCTTTAAAATGTACTAGATGACGGCCAAGTGGAAAAAAATAGTTATTAACTATGTTCAGTTCGTGGTGAATTTCGTTGCTACATTGCGGTTAAATGTGTTTGTATTGGCTTTATTCTTGCTTCTATTCGATACTTCTTGTCGGGGACAAGGTGCTACGACTACGATAATGCCAGAGGAACGTGTTATACGATTACAATTTCTACAGGAGGCTCTGCGTTGGACACGACGCATCGACGAATAAACAGATTGCAAAGGTTGGGGCCTTAGGTTAGCTTGGGCGTTTCTGGGAGAAGCCGGGCTCGCCAAGTTATGTGAGGTGACTGACGCTGTATGGCTGTAGTCGGCTCCTGGCGGCGGGTACTCACGTTGACGGGCCGACGACAGGTAATTGTCATGTCCATTATAACTATTACCATTATAACTATTAAAGAATTTAAAAAATTGGAAATTGTGCTTAAAAATTTAAATTGAACAAAATCTATCTATCAATCTATTTATCTATCTACTCATGTTGACGACTGCAAAGCGATCGGAAAGCAATTGGAATTGTGACCAGTTGTTTTGTATGGAAACAAGTGCTCAGAACCCTAATTATAGTACATAAGCGTAAGTTATGTAGCTTTAATAAGTTATCCTGTGTGAACCACCAAAGATCGTAGCTTCCTGCCTGGCAGACCGACAATAGAACAAATATTTACACTAAAGCAAATCGTGGAAAATACCAAGTCGAGATTGAACATCTTTTCATCGAATTTAAAGCCGCAATCGATAGCATTCATCGTCATGAGCGCTACGTGGCAATGACAGAATTTGGGAGCCCGGCAAAGCTATATGGAAACAGCTATTCCGAACTATTCCAAACCCGCACCGGATTTCAGCAAGGAGATCCTAACTCGGAAGACCAAGTCTAAACTCTACAACAAAACACTGATACTGCAAATCCTGCTTTATGGCGACGAGCTCTGAACGATAAGCAGAAAAGGAGAGCTAGCATTGGGGTCTTGCGAATGGATGAGAAGATACAACCGCGAACTCTATGAGCTGTACCAAGAAGCACATGTAGTCCGAAAAGTTAAAACACTTCCACTAAATTGGGTCGGCCACAGGAGCGAATGGAGAGCAATGCTCCAGCAAAGAGGCTCTTCGACTCCCAGGCTCAAGGTTCGACACGACAAGGAAGACCAAACCGCCGTTTAAAAGACTAAGCTATCGCGGATGCCAGAGCGCTCGGTATGGACAACTGGAATCAGAATGCTTGGTATCGCAGAGGAAGGCAGGCCGCAGTGACTCTGGCAGAGATTCTCCTCGAGTCGGAGCCCATTAAGTAAGTAATTGAAGATTGCCATGGGCTAATGGTCTAAATGGGTTTGGCTTGATAAGGTGATGTCAGAACCTTTGTTGGGTGGAGGTTTGTGATTAAGATTGATCGAGAAATGATAGGTTCAATAACTGTTGGCCCTGGTGGTTCCTGTGGTGTTATTTGTTACAAAAGGTGTTTTTGTTTTAATTGCGGGATAAGCCTGTATACTACAAAAGGGCGCTTGGTATGGGCATTACATCCGAGAGGCACCTGAATATTAACCCTGCACCATTTAGACGTTATCGCTTATTCCATAAACATTGACTAGAGTTACCTTGCTCATGGTCCGCGGAGGCAAATCGACCTCTACAATAGAGAATAGACATATTGCTTTCCCTTATCCGACACCTGGAGATGTGGCAGGTGGTCTAAGAAGCTTGCTTTCCGGAAATCGTTTGCCTCACAATGCAGATCTGACCACAGCTAGACCAGCGCCTATCTAAGAATCTTGTCTCTCTTAACAGATTGCACATTGGCACCATTGTAGCTTTAATTACTGGACACTGTCTCATAGGCAAGCATGCAACAATGCTCCACTAAGTTATTTTCTTCTACAACGATGTAAATCATCCCGCCGGCTTTTATGGTCATATCAATGATGAATGAAGCAGATTAATGCATTCTTTGTCGCGACGCACGTTTCGGCAGTGTTTGCTGCCTTAGAATGAGTAAAAATATGATTTTCTGAGGCGCACAGAGTGTAAAAAATCATTTCCTTCAAATAAACATAAATCTTTTAAATGCAACATCATTGAGGAGACATTTGAAAACAAAAAAGGAAAACTTTGAGAGCTCAATTTGACCCTGCAAGTCGGAGCTACAATAGCAAATTTTGAGAAATGCTTACATACAGAGTATATGGTGCAACGCATATCTTCAAACTCCTACCTTCCTGCCTCCGTCTAACTGTGGCAAGAAACTGAAAATAAAATGAAAATTCGATGGCATAAAAATGACCAATTACCAACTTTAATCAGCGAAGTCGTGGTCGAGGATCGTTCGAAAACCGGTGATGCAGGTTAATACTTAGATTTGTCGCCTTTCTCCGATTTTAAATACATATATGCTTTTTATAAACTATTTTTATTTTCACAGATGCGAATATCCAAAATGGTAGAGAAGAAACTGATGCTGATGAGGAATCAGCGATCAACCAGGTCAGCACTAGCGAGAATTCTGACAAAGAGGATTTGTCATGTTTTATAGAAACACTTACGAATTTCGATGATGATTGCCTGTGATATCTAATAAATTATGAACTTCACAACTCAGACAATTATGTTGTGATTTTTTACAATATCCATATCGGCGACAGGAGTAGGGTAGAGTCGGCACCCTCCGACACCTTAACAGAAAAATTGCAAAAGCAAACGGGTTTTTCTTATTTTTTCAAAAAATTAACAATTATTTTTCAAATTTATGATTTTAACAACATATTGGCGCAGCTTTATATTCTTAAAAATTTGTTTACTATTTTTTTTTTATTTAAGAAAAAAAAGTAGAAAAGTGTCGAATGTGCCCCAGCACGGGGCACCTCCGACAATGGGTGGGGCACCTTCGACAGTAAGGCACATGATTGGAAATTGATGTACTATATGTTAGTTTTTTTTAAATAAAAGTCCTAATATATTATGTTATAAGAATCCAATTCATTTCTTTTTATTATTTGTATTTAAAAAAAAAGTTTTAACGAAAAAGTAGTAAGTAGCTTAAAAAATAACAAAAAATAAATTAAAAAAAAAAAAAACATGGGATCACATCTCTAACGAACATTTAAGTTTCTCAAATCGATGTTGAAGATACTCTTCCTTTGGGACCTCGATGTTCCCGGAGGATGCGTCGGCATCGGCATTTTAGCATAAATATCGCTCCTTAAAGTTATGCTTATGTCTGGGACATTTGGATTGATGAAAGTCCAGGAGTTTGTCATTTTTCGCAGAAAGGACACAGTAAATGAATTATGACCTTGGACTTCTACTATTTCACCAACAAAAAATATATTTTTTTTGTCAAAGAACTTGACCAAAATAAAATCTCCTTCATTTAAGATATCATCGTCACACCCTAGCATCCAATCTTTTCCAGCTTGTTTTCTTTTGACCCAAGACTCTGGCATGTTGGCTTTTAAAAAAGCTCCAAATTCAAATACAAAGCGCCTTGCCATATGATAAGTCACTCCAAAGTGGAGGTTGGAACAGTTTTTAAAATAACTTGCTAGATCCTGCTCTTGTTTTGCTGTAAGCACTTGGCGAGAGGTATATTTACACTGATATGGAAAGATTTCGGTATCACTTTGTTCTTGGCCGGAATCATCAGCCGGATGTGGGAGCCTTCCCTTTCCCTTCCTAAGACGAGTTATAAGGGTAGTCCTTTTCACGCCATATTTTGCCGCTGCTGAACTGTGTGATTCCATCTTGTTAATGACATCTGTAAGGGCCTTTTTCATAGCTTCTTCGTCCACAAGAGGTCTTTGTGCTTTTTTTTCATAAAAGCGAACCATTATCTATAGTAAGCGAAAAATATTTTGCGCTTTTAGCAATTTTTTAGGTGAATAAACAAAGAAGGGGTAGCTCCGACAGGCTTAAACTGTCGGAGGTGCCCCATTCGATGTTTTCTTACTTTCCTTTTTTTAATTTTTTAGCAAAGCAGAATATTTGAAAATAAGTATTAAAATATAAATAAATACTTAATATTGTATTTCAAAAACAACTTCTTTTCAAGAAAACATTAAAAATAAGAATATAAAAATCTTAAGAACATACCTTGAAAATTATATCAACCGCACTCCAAACAAACTTTACATCCTACTTTGGCAGGATTTGCAGACAGACTGCTGAACTTTTTGACATATGCTTAATATGTCTAAGGGCACGTTCACAATTTATTACAGATTTTTTAAAGGTTTCCACCCAGAGATAATAATGACTGTCGGAGGTGCCCCACTGTCGGAGGGTGCCGACTCTACCCTACATCGCCCCTATACAGGGTGTCCCTTAATTCGTTGGCAATATTTTAGGGCATGATTTATGGGTATATTCTAAGGAAAAAAATGTTCTACGGTAAGGGCCTATCTCTAATTTTTATATCATTTATTGAGGATTTAAGAAAAGGCTTACTTGGGTGTACCCTGACCCATGTTAACGGTAATTGCGCTGTTAGTACTAAAGATAGAAATTTCGTTTAGGCCTCTATTTTTGGAAGAAATATTAGCCTTTGTAATTGCATTTAAATAAATTTTATATCTTAACTCAGTCTTAAGATATCCAATTTTTAAGCTGTTCCATTTTTCCTGCCCATGCTAATTTTTTGACTTTCGGTTCAATTTTCTTCAGAAAATGCGTAATAAAGATAACGTTTTAATATTTTTTTTGAATGAAGGTAACAATAATAAAAATAAAAGCTAACGACAAGTTTGTAGAAAAACCCATAGATTTTATGATACTTGGGAAAACATGGAACAGGTAAAAATGGGAAAAAAGGTTTTATTGCTTTAAGTTGAAATAGAGGCCTAAACGAAATTTCTATCATTAGTAATAACAGCGCAATTACCGGTAACATGGGTCA
The DNA here is from genome assembly GCA_949715645.1 of Portevinia maculata. NCBI lineage: Eukaryota > Metazoa > Arthropoda > Insecta > Diptera > Syrphidae > Portevinia > Portevinia maculata. The sequence goes on along the minus strand of OX454525.1, from coordinate 63,406,608 downwards.
GGGTACACCCAAGTAAGCCTTTTCTTAAATCCTCAATAAATGATATAAAAATTAGAGATAGGCCCTTACCGTAGAACATTTTTTTCCTTAGAATATACCCATAAATTATGTCCTAAAATATTGCCAACGAATTAAGGTCACCCTGTATAGAGTGGCAGGCCTTGTTTTTTTTTTGTTAAATGCAATGTCAATCAATTATAAAAGGTTTCAGCACTACGCAACTAAGACGTGTTTTCTTTTTTTTTTTACAACTTTTAAAATTCACTGTTAAGTATTGTCCCAGTGGTACGCCTGCATGCATTTATTTTATGTTTGTCAAGCGTTTATATTGCACGAAAAATATAAAGCCACGATTATGCAAATCTGTTTAAAATTAATAACGCCGGTCCCCGGACTATTTGCATGCAAGCAAATCTCTTGAAATCACTTGCTGCAAGCGCTTGTTGCTTATATGTTTGCTTTAGGCAAAAAAAACACCTTGCAGGTGCATCAAAATATTCTTGAAGGATGTAGTTAAACAGTTTAGAAATCGAACTCACTTTCCAAATTTGAATTTTCTCTTGATCAAAAAAAAAAATGGAACATTTAAAAAAATAATGGAATTTGCCTTTAAGCGGTGTAGATGGATACCATGGGACACTTTGATACATTTACATATTTGAATTTCCATTCATGATAATTATATGCCTGTAATTAAATATATTAAAAATTTGTTGGGAGCTTTATTTTGAATTTAAATTATATGGTTCTTGCATATTTGCTGAGAACATTTTCTTGTTGGCTGTGTGCTGTATAGCTTATCCAAAGGCCACAAGTTCAAATCCCGCCCGGGCGTAGTAACACCTTAACGTTTTTTTCTACTGCCCCACCTCTTTGGAACGTCTGACAAACATCCAAGAGTATCAATTGTAAAATTGTAGGTCCTTTCCACTTCGCACAAGCAAATGGTTGAAGAAGCTAGGCCCTGTATGAGCCGTTAATGCCTAATCCAATGCCAATCTACCCCAATGTATGATTTAAAAAAAAATGTATACTATAGCCCAAAAACCTGAAGCTATTTGCCATAATCCATAAGATTATATTTGTTCTGAACTTAGATACACTTCGGGTTTCAAAAAATCTAATTCGTATGAAATATCGCCGCTAAAATAATGGAGGACAAAATTACTTTCCACCATCAAAAACACGATAACACTTATAGACAATTTAACCGTCACTGGATTCATTATAAATTTTTGTGAATCTGATTATGCTACTTTGTTCAAGATTTTTTTTTTTTTTTTATAAAAATAAGGAAATCCAAATCCCAGAGCACTCAGACTCGGTAACGGTCCATTGTACCATTGTTCAAGATAGTAGCTTTAATGTTAAAGTTCTTTGAAATTAAATTTTTGAGATATAGCCGTTTTCTTAATGCGTTGGTCGAGTCTTTTTTACGAATTTGAGTACATCATATTTCTACATTAAGTCAAAGTATTGATAACCCCAAAAAACTAAGAAAATCATTAGACCGTGATGTTTTTCAAAATTTTAGAAACTGACCTAAGAAAAAATTATAAAACAATATTTTTAAAATCTGGGTATGCAGATTTCTTATGAATATTTGTACATAATCAGGTTATATATCAACTTTCTTTGAAAATATGTCACGGATTTATGAGATATTGTTGGTTTCCTACAACGTTAATCGAGTTTTTGGGGAAAAACTGAGCAAGCCAAGCCACCTTCTGACACACAACCCAAATATTTAAGACATAAAGTTCAAAAAACTATTATATCTATGAATAGAAAAAAATATATAAAAATATGAGTATTAGTTGGTGTGTGTCAAGGTTATTTTCCCTGATTCGAACGTTCTCTAAGTAGAATCTCCCCCTTCCTCGAATTTTGGGAGGCAATTTTTCATTCCCCTGCTTTTAATATAATGAAGATAGATGTAAAAGACGTCCTTTATGTAGAAATTCCCCTAACTCAAACTTTTAAGCTCTCGCGATCATTGAACTTAGAGGAATTCAACTGTGTTTTATATTTCAAAATGATCAAATTCATTAGAGCAATTTTTGAAAAAACCGGTGTTGTAAAAATCAGTTGGATGGTGGATAAGGTAAAGTGTGATACATGTGAAACTTACATTTTCAAAGACAAATATCAAAGTTTGTTATTGTTTTTATATATTGAATTTTCGAGAACAAACGTTAAAATAGTTAATGATTTATTAAAATTCCTTTACTCTTTTTTTAACCTTTTGCAAAAAAATCCATTTATGGGGAGACACATTTGACGGTATGATAATCTGTATTTAATCTGAGTTCCATTTAACAGTCATATACTTTTTATTCAAAAAAGTATTAAGCTAACAAACTTGGCCCCTTGTTGAATGGAAAAATACTGAGTTATACTTTTTTCATAACGTTTTATGAAAGAAAAAAATAATTTTATCAGTAGAAAGAAAAAAACATTAAATAAATCAGTAATAAGGAATGTAATGAGTGGTTGTCAAGAAAAATAAGAATTGGTCGTTCCTTGATTCAATTGGTAAAACGCTGAATAGGTTTAAGCAATTGGATTCAGATTTTGTATTAAAATCACTTATTTTTAATACAAAATCTGATCTGGAAAGCAGACGTTGAAAAATCTTTCATTTAAGCATAGACGTGTTGAAACATATGCTGGTGGCAAACGATTTCCACAGACGTTCACTATTTGACACATCTCAAATATACCTACGCCATTTGCAAAAGTCAAATGTACCGCAAATGTTCTTGACAACTGTTTTCTTCTTTTTCATTAGGTAAGTTCGCGAACTAATATGAAAACGTAAATTTATATAAACTTTCGTGCAAAACTACACAAACGCGTTCGCGTACTGAGAAAATGGTAAAAAGATGAACGAAAGAAAAATGTACTTTCGTTCATTTTTCTTCGCACAGAATTTCAGCTGGCAAGAAAATGGAAACTGTCAAATGATGAAATCCTATGAGTTTGCCAGCAAAAAAAACAGCTGTTGCTTCTTTTCAAGGCAAACTACGATGTTTTTTCAACTTTTTACACAAAAGCGTTCGCGTACTTTTCTTAGAAATGAGAGGATTCTCTCGATTTTGGAGATTTGACACTTTTCATTTTCCTACACATAAAGTACGCGAACGGACCTATTATTGTTTTATTTGCACACGACTCACTTTTATTTTATTAAATTTAAGAGAATTGCTTGCATATTTGTTTAATCATTTAAAGAAAAAAACATAGGAACGGGCTACAGTCCGCTTGGGCGAACTGTTGGATACTCTATTCGTATTCCTATCCCTCATAAGTGAGCGTGACAAAAGTCTAATTTGTTGTAATTGTTGATTTAATCGAAAAAAACGAAGCTTTTGTAAAAAAAACCCTCAATAACCCAAGCTTTGGTTTTTCAATAAAATTCTTTTATTTAATTGTGGGCGTGTCAGTAGGCGGATTTAAAAAATATTTAAACATGGTGTCCAATGCACCCCACTTTACTCTACTGTTATTTAAAATGAGAGAATAATACAAAATTGCTGCAATATTAAAAACCCCAATTTAAAGAAAATTCGTCCACCCATTGTGGCTGGCGCCTCGGTGACAGGCGGAGCGATGGACGGAAACGCTTTCTCTAGCTGCGGCAATTTTATTTTATTGTTTTATTTCTCTACTGTGATAGTTGCCATCACAATGCCACAGCTTAATTCTTCTCCACTCCCATCGCTTTTTCTTTGGCGAGGCACCTGCTTTTGACTTTTATTGCGTACTAAAAGAGATTAGTTTATTTTTTCCGACTAATACCTAATAATTGCGGGGCAATGATTTTAGAACTTCGCACTTATCTTTGTGACAAACAGATATTTATTTTATTGCACGTGATGCTCTTCTTAACTTATAATTTCCTGTTTCTGGAAAAAGTCCTACGTTTTTGTGGAAACGCAGCATTAATCTATAAACTTAAAAAATGCGTTAACTTTGCATTTAATTCCTTTTTTTTTTAGCATTTTATTTCTTAAATTCAAACTACGAGCTCCTACTGTATGTCAGCTGTTTTTTCGTCGTGTACCTACTTTATTTTTCGCTCCCACATTCAGCTACGAAACGCCCCCTGTTATACACCGCATTGACACTCGCTTACAAACAAACAAACGTCAAATGAATGATATTGTAGAGATACTATAAAAAATGTATCTTCAATCGCAATTGAAATCATTACATAGCGACTTACCATTTATTCCGCGATAACAGAATATATGTACATTTATGCATTTAGCAAACATTTCAATTACATACCCCATCTGTCACCTCCTGACCGTCCACAACTTCAATGTCACCGAAATCATCGACCTGATAGTCACCTCCTCCACTACCCCATTGCTCTTCGCAGGGGTATTCTACAGTGGTAAAATCAATCTGCCTATTCATGTTGAATGTATCTTTGGCACTACACTTTACGAATTGTTTTTGTTTAATATGGATCCCACTTGGTTGACCTGTTTCACTGGACAATACTTCACTGCAATTAAACTGAGTTTTCCATAGTTCCGCCCGATATTTCTGGAAGAGGTAGCGATTCCTTTTCGAGCGTAAATACAAAACACTACGACTTAACGAGAAACCCGAACCAACAAAGAATTGAGAAAACTCGTAGATCTGCCGAAAAGCATTGCAAGCGAAAAACGTCAGAGCTGCCATATTGGTGTGTGTACGGCGAACTATTTTACGTACATGCAAAGTTGTCTCACATAATTGCGATTTGCTGAATTTTATAAGAGAAACGAGAGTGTATTGGCGTGGTGACTATGGGTTGACGGTTAAACGTGTTTGCTGAATACAGGTCGTGTAGCGATACAAATCAATGTTATTGTGTGTCTGGTCAATAGAATATAGGTGCACTTCTTGAATTTATGTTGAGTAAGCTTTTATTTATGCTAATGTTGAATTATAAATTACACATTAACGACAGATGTGATCCCATAAAATCGTGCAAATCGAAACCGTAGGGAGAAAGCGGGATACTTGAATCACTTATTATATTTTAATCAATTTCCACTCAAATCCTGCAAGTATTTATAAAGCTGATTTCGTAAACGTCATCTGCGTTAAAAATGCTATTGGGTCAAAAATTCGAAAACACAAAAAATAATTTAACTGCATTTGCAATATGTTCGATAATGCAGTTTTCGCAATTTGTTCAGAAACGTCATCTGCCTGAGGTGACAAGACTTTTTGATGGCGAAAAAAAATTGAATGGCTGATGCCAAGAGGGATTAATTTAAATTATTAAGTATGTTAATTTATTGTTTAGTGTGAAATTAAAGTAATCTGTTTAATTTTCACATCATTAGGTTTTCCATAAACGAGTTAAATAGGTAAAGCCGAAGTGAATACGAATCCGAAAAGTAGGCCAATTTATAATAATGGTGTTTTAAGTTGTTTAATATCTTTTTAATTTTTATTATGTTATAGCAAAATTTTCACGATTAACTTGTTTAAGGGATCCGTTTCGATTGTGTTTGAAAACGTCAAATGCACTCACAGAAATACGGCCATTTCAAGCGTAGTGGCCCGTAAGAACGCCAGTTATTTGTCTGCCGTCTTTTCTGTTGACTTCAATTTTAAATACGGTTTTTATTGGTTATTAAATACCTACCTGCTTACATATTAGACAGAAATGATTAAATCTTGCTTAAAATTAACAGGGCACTTATTCTTAACTAATAATCCTTATGCGGACGCTCTAAACTTAACTATAACCTTATACTTATTGACTTACGGCCTTAAAACTATGTAACAAAGTAATCTTGCATTTATGTTTTCATCGAGAAAATTTTGAAGAACTCGGCATATTTATCAAATTTTATATATTTATTCTTATCTTTAAAACAAAATACAAACAACCTATACTCTACTTACTTAAAGTACTTAACGTATTCTTACTTTGATTAGAATTCTGAGCCCCCGTTGCATTACGCAACAAGTGGTCAAAATCCCAATTTGCTTTTCGAGCGCCTGGCAGACGTCAACGTGCATACGCGCCGCCGTGAGCCGACTGAAGCCCTACAGCGTCAGTCACCTCCCCTCCCGGGAGCACCACCACAAGTTGACTAGCGCGGCCTATCCCAGAAACGCCATAGCTAACTTAATCTAACTTGTAAACTAAGAGGATGTTAGCTCAAGTAACGCACCGTCTTGGAAGGGCATGTCGAGCTCTCCACCCCTCAACAAGCCACCAAAATTCGAAGAATTGCTTTTCAGCATCGAATTTATCCCTCTCCGTCCTTGCGGTGCTAAAACGGAGGAGCTCATTAGCATTGGCGACGCCCCCGCCGTATATGAGCTGCTTATCTCTCGCGCTGCGGTAGCGGTGGAATAATACCGGGATACGGTCCTATTCAACTGAGCCCCATCGTATACGACCCTTTTTGGGATAGTATTTTATATAGTTGGATTCAGGGGTTCGGAACAACCGGAGATAGGCCCTAAGACATTGTCTCTCAAAAATCCGAATCTTTTCCATATAACTAGGCGCTATATAAAATATAAAAATGGACAACCATAAGTGATGATCTGCCTTATAAGAGCCACGTAGCATATGGCCTTCACTTTGGAGTCAAGTTGACTGCTATGAAACCGTATCCTTGTCAGAACATACGCCTTCTTTTTCCCAGCAAGACTATCGAAATATAGATACTGGTCAAGCCGTCTCAATATACCTTAGTTTGATCGAAGTCACGCTACAAATGAATGTTAATGACTTCGATTTTAGGACCTGATTTGTATGCCAAAAAATCACGCTTTAGCATATCTGAGCAAACCTAGCAGATCACTCGTGTAAATGTTAAACAGGATCGGAGAATTCACCGCCCCCTGTTGTAAAACGTTTTTAATTTCAAAGAGTCTGCTCGAAGTCACGTTGCCATATGTGACAAGTAGCTTCTTTCTCATAAACATATTTTAAATTACATATAGCAAGGTTTGTGCATCCCCCGCCTGGTCAACTTGTAGAAAAGTCCCTCTTACCATACCATGTCCAAAGCCTCCTCAAAATCAACCAGACAAGCACCCTTGCATTGCTTTTTGCATTTGTTCCACTGAGTGTCATGCTCCGCCCTGAAACCAAACTGGTTGTCCAGAATTATGTTGTTGTCCTCGACCCACTTCAACAGGGCTCTATTGACAACCTTTTCAAAGACCTTGCTAATATTCGGAAGCAAACTAATCGACCGGAGATTGGCAGGGTTCGCACTATCTTTACCCTTTTTTGGGATAGGATGTACCACAGCTGCCTTCCAATGCGCTGGATAATGTGCATTATTTAGCGTATTGTTAAACAGCGTGGTAAAAATATCTACAGCCTCCAGAGGCAGGTGCCTCAATATGACTTTTGGGAATCCTAAAATTTCAACGCTTCAGAAAAATGAAAATCGTCAAAGTTTGCTGCACAAGCTTAGTTTTTTTTTTTTTTTGCTGTCAAACTCATAGGATTTCATAATTGGACAGTTTTCATTTGCTTACCTGCAGAAATTCTGTGTGAAGTAAAATAACCGAAAGTACCTACATTTAGTTTTTTAGGCGAACGGGTTTGTGTAGTTTCACATGAAAGTTGGCGAATTAGTACCTACGCGAACCGACACTATGTATAGGGCCTAGTTGTTTATGTACTTACTTCATTTTCATTCTCATCCGAATCTGCATCTGTACAGTTGTGATGATGTTTTTTCTTTGAGACTGAAAAGCATGACATGATGCGTACCAATCACTTCACTTTTATATCAATTTTACTTCTTTGGAATATATAATAAAATCGCTCACTTACAAAGTTATCTTGCAGATTCTTTTATTCACTGTTTGATGTTATTATGATTCTATTTTTATCTTTAGGGTGTGAGATCGCACAGTAGAAACAAATAAACTGTAAAAACTGATGACTTTAGATCAATTGGACGGAATTCGCACATATGTATATCACATCAACTGGCACATTTTAATTGATTAGATAAACTAAGTTATCGAAAGTTGCGATGTTTTCTATACCAGAACCTTATCTTCGCTTGTACGAGTGGTGTTTAGATACTTTCACCTCAATAGTCAGGTTGCCCTAATAAATATTACGAGAAGGAATGCAGTTGTTGTGAATAGTAATTACTCGCGAATGAAAAATAAAACAATGTTTGATATTCTTTCTATTTTGTTTCTGGCTAATGTTCAAATCTCAGAGAGGCCACCATTGAGTTTGATATTATTTCATAGAGCACAGTCCGGAGAGGGGGAGTGATTTTGTTTGAATTCTGAGTAGAGAATACCTTATGTTGTAATTTTCTCAGTAGATATCTACAATGTCTATTAGACTCTGAAAGTATATTGTGTATCTACATTTTCAAAAAAAATATTTTATGTTTGCCAAAACTTAATATCCAAATTTTCACCAAAATGTTTATAACTACAATTGGGAATGAAGCAATCGGAATGATTATAATAGCTTTAACATATTAGTACACATTTTCACATAAATGTTCTTACCCATTAATTCAGGTTCTCTATTAACTCAAGCGTAACGTGAAGCGAATGGACGTTGACGTCGCGTCGGTAGCGCTTTGCGCAGAAGCTGAGTTTAAGAATAAAAATCAGTTGAATAATAAAACTTACTATAGTGATAAATATACTTATTTTTCCGACCTTTGCGTGCATATTTGTTGTTAGAAGGAACGGAAGAGTGTGTAAGAGCGTTTCCCATGCACTCAACCGTGAAGGAAATTTGCTCCTATGGTGTTGCTATTCAATTGACATACATAATGTGTCTAGTCTACATACACGGAAGAAAATAACCAAAGTAAGGAGCCGGCAATATGTTAACGGTACTTATTAACGATCCGATGCACCTGGTCTAGTCTCTAGTGCCATTCTACTACAACAAAAATATTCTCTCTAAAACAGTTTACACCAACAGTTTCACCAAACATTAGATGTGTTCCCTTACTTTCCGAGTAACTTCAAGTAAATTCTCAAATTTAAGGAGTGGGGATAAATTCTTACAGAGATCGAAGAAGTAAAAAAAGTAAGCTTTTGTAGCAAAATGTAGTAAAAACATAGTGACGGGCTACAGTCCGCTTGCGCGAATTGTTGGATAGGTACCCTATTTTTATTCCTATCCCTTATAAGTGGGCGTGACAAAAGTGTAAGTATGGTTGAATTGTTAAGAACGCTCTACATATTTTGTTATATGTATTACATTTAAAGGATTTAATCGAAAAAACGTGTCAGTAGACGGATTTAAAAAATATTTAAACATAAGTATAAAGGGCACCTAGAAAGTCTATATTATAAATTTCAGCTCCCTTCAAACTTTGGTTTTTCAAAAAAGTTTTTTTTTAATTGTGGGCGTGTCAGTGGGCGGATTATGAAAATATTTACACATGAGCATAAAGGGCTCCTAGAGAGTATATATTTTATTATAAATTTCAGGTCCACAGCTCAAACTTTGGTTTTTCAATAAAATTGTTTTATTTAATTGTGGGCGTGTCTGTAGGCGGATTTGCAAAATATTTAAATGTAAGTATAAAGCGCATCTAGAGAGTGTAAATTATAAATTTCAGTTTCCTAGCTCAAACTTTGACTTTTCAATTAAATTGTTTTATTTAATTGTGGGCGTGTCTGGAGGCGGATCTTAGAAATTTTATCTCCCGAGCAGTTTTAGGAGTCAATGAACATATTTTAAAAATTTCAGTTTTTTTAGCTAAAAATTCGATTTTTTCGACAAATTTGTTTTTTTTTTGAGTTTGTGGGCGTGTCTGTGGGCGGATTTCAAAAATTCTTCAACTTGATTATTTCGGGCCCCTAGAGAGTATATGGTTAATTTCAGCTCTCTAGGTCCAGTTTAAAGGCCTAATTTTTGCCGACAGACGGACGGACGGACATGGCTAGATCGACATTACTATCGATACTGATCATAAATAAAGTAACTTTTAGGGGTCTACCGGCAATATTAAGGTATGTTACAAGCTTCGTGTCAAAAGGGAGGGGAACACACCTTTTATCCTTTTATCCAAACCTATTGCAACAGAAAAATACAACAGAGTAAAACTTGCGCTATGCCAGGAATACGCATCAGTTCACTCTTAAGTCTACTTTCGAACGTACAGTGCAATACAAAGAATCGTTCCATAGATGTACATACAACACGATTGTGGAATGCTCTGTTTTCCCACAAATTTTGATTAACAAACATTCAAAACAAACGCGCATCGGTTGATCGTCCTTCCTACTGTCGTTAATGCCCGCTCTCTGTAACTATGTACATTAAAAGTGTGTCAAAAATCCCTTTTGCACGTGCAATTTATAAAACAAAAACTATAATAGTCGAAGGGTGCGTAAAGTACCTACCCTACATATTTGAATTGGGTGCCCAAATAGCAGATTGCTCCGCTTCTTTAAGTTTATTTCCCCTCCGCTTACGTCCGACAACAGCGATCCCATTTGCCCTTTAGGTACGTAAATTTGACAACCAGTTGTTTGTATGGGAAAACACTAGTTAGTTGTCCGTTCACATTATAAGTTGCTTAAGCAATTGATAGATCGGAAGGGAACGGTTCGTTCAATTATGACATTAGCTTCGGTCTTCGTCCGTCTATTATAAGGTCCGTTCGCGTACTTTATGTGTAGAAAAATAAAAACTGTCAAATCTCCAAAATCGAGAGAGAATCCTCTCATTTCAAAGAAAAGTACGCGAACGCTTTTTTGTAAAAAGATGAAAAACGTCTAATTTTGGCTTGAAAAGAAGCAACCGCTGTTTTTTTGCTGGCAAACTCATAGGATTTCATCATTTAACAGATTTCATTTTTTACCACCTGAAATTCTGTGTGAAGAAAAATGAACGAAAGTTTTACGTTTGCATATTAGTTCGGGAACGGACCTATAGTTGTCACTTAACGGCCCATATAAGGCCCACAACCTATCTCGTGTAGGGACGGGCTAAGAATATAACTGAATATCACACCCCTTTTGTACAGCCAGGTGAGCCTAGAGACGCATTAGGCACCTCAAAACTCTCCCGCAAGTGTGCATACAAGTCCACGGGTTGATACGACTGGAGATCATCGGTATGGTTTAATCCTGGTCATAACTTTGATGTTAACGGAAAAGACGTACGGACATTTCGACATTCAGTTCTATATTGTATGTTCCCATACATATAAGAGCATGTGGACCTCACATCGTCCCCCGTGTCTTGGGTATTGACTATTCAGATGTGCTTATACGATAGGGTGAAGCGGGCAGGGTACTAAAAATACATGTCGGAGATTTTTGCTAAGCCGCACTATCGATATTTAAGTAGAAAGCACATCGCGAGCAAATGGAAGGCAATACAACCCTATTTAAGAGACACGCTGGATATTTCTACGAAGCGAAGAAACTGCAGAACAAGCAGGGGCATGCACCACAACACAACAAGTCTTAGTAAAGAAGTGAAATTCAATTCAAATCAAAAAAAGTAAGTTCAATTTTATATGTGGCCTACTTTAGTAGGCTGGCTCCATCTAGATATCTCAGACGACATTGGTGCATCAATGTAGGCTATTTGTACCGGAGAAGCCTCGTCTAGCCAATTCTTCAGCTTCAGAATTCCATGACCTGGTACCCAGCAAAGGATTATATTTAACTATGTGGCTATAATGGTAAGGGCTATGCGGCGGTCCTTTACTGCATCGGGTTTTATTGTTCTGGATGTAAGTAAGGGCTAGATGCAGGACTATCGATTATATAATCGATATCACTTTACTACAAATTTTCGAAAAACAGGAACTCGAAAAACAAAATCTAGACTACAATTCTCAATCACAAAATCTCGAAAACAAGACCTCGAAACCCAAAATCTCGAAAAATTAAATCTCGAAGAACAAAATCTCGAAAATCAGCGAAGAATTGAAAAATGGCATCATCTTAAATACCGGATTGGTCTGCGTGATTTTCATGGTTTTATGTATTCAACAACAAAGAATTACATCCATTTTTGCAACAGGTTTTTTTTTTATATAATTTGCGTTCGCTAAAGGGATTTCTTTTTTTTCTGTAGTACACACTACCCTTATAATGGAAACCACAGCGCAGGCATTTTGTTTGTTGCTGTAAGTAGCTCCCAGCAATTGATTCATTGCCTGTTTTTGGGTGCTACTTACTGTATGAAAGAATATAGAGGGATAGGAAAGAAGTTTGGTGCGATGGGATTTTTTCTCCACAGGTGGCGCCTAAATTGCTTTAACCAGATCGGTTTTTGTTGTGTGTATTCAATTTATAAAAATCATGGACCTGGTTTGGATTCGAACGGCTGACAGTAAGACCTGTCAGCTAAATGCATTTATTTAGCTGATATATGAATCTATTGCGTGGGTATGGAGTATGGTAATTGATTTTAAATGAATCATTTTTGCCGATGTAATTGGTTGTAGTCTATGCGAAATGAAAATGGGGGTTGCGTCAAGGTTTTGCAATGTATAATTTTTGTGTTTTGTGTGTTAACACCTTCCTCGGGTGGCTTTTTAAGGGTAAGTGGTTGTTGTCTGGTAAACGCCATAGACACTATAAATTAGGCGCATTCAAAATATGATGTCCATTTACAAGCAAAGTTTTTGCTCTGGATGGCCCACTTCGTGGGAACTAAATATTTAAACTATTTTTCGTCAGGGTTTTGCCCGCTCACGCAACTTCGTGGGTATGTACTTGTTGTATGCAGGTACAATAAACACAGTGAAATAAGAGCCAAATGTCTATTTACTCGCATCATTTTCGGATTTCATTGAATTCATGTCAGGCGGATTTACCGGAGACCTTGGGCATTTGATTGTGAGGTCTTGCCGGCCTTCGGTTTGAATACTACTATCGGGTATAGTTCCAACTGCCAGGCAGCGTTTCAGAATGTAAGACAAGTTCAGTCGAAATCGTATCGTTCCGAATGACATCTGCCGACTGCTTATTTTTGTTTTTATAATTTGTACGTGCTAAAGAGATGTTGCCAGTGCCTCACCTTTTGCGAGCATCTAACAAACATCCAAGAGTATCAATTGTCAAGAGAAGTTTCTTAAATTTGCAGTTCGGACTCGGCTTAAAATTCTAGGTCCCTTCCACATCGCACAAGCAAATGGTTGGAGAAGCAAGGTTTTTAATGCCTCACATTATTAAATAGGTTTTCTTTATCGTGAATACTTGTTTAACAAGTTCCTTTTTCCCTTCACAATGGAAGGAGACTACAGTTATACCTATACCCAAAATAGGTTCCCCTGAATCTCCTAGTGATTTCCATCAAATATCTCTTTTATGTTTTTTATCTAAGGTTTTGGAAAAATTAATATAGTTTTAAGTAGTAAAATATGTTGAGGAACTGAACCCTATTTCTAGCTGGCAATCAGGATTTCCCACCACATCACAGCTGTGAAACTGCTAAGCTGAAAGGGAATCCAAATCCCAGAGCACTCAGACTCGGTAACGGTTCATTGTACTACCAGGCAGAAATCCTCTTTTTGGTGTAGAGGCATTTGATTGGGTGCCGTATGTTGTTGTTCCCCATGGGGATTGAACGTGCACCGCACGGGTCACAAGCCAACACACTAAACTCTACACCATCGCCACCCTAAGCTGAAAGTAACTACTGATATAAGAACGGCCTTAGACAATGGCAATTTCACTGCTCTCGTTCTACTTGGTTTTCCACAGCTTTTGACAGAGTAAACCACCACCTCCTGCTTAGAAAACTGAGTTGTTCCTTCAATTTTAGCTCCACAGCTATACGTTTTATATTTTTATACAAAGTTTCTTATCAACGTGTTAAAATTAAAGATTCTTTGTCCGATCAATTATTATTAGTCCCTCAAGGAGTACCGCAAGGATCAATTCTACTTCCATTATTATTTAGTTTATTTATAAATGACATCTCATCTTTCCTTAGTTCCCCTTCCATCTATATGCGCACGATGTCCAACTTTATCTAAGCTGACCTATAGGGCTGATCGAAGACTGCATAGAACGGATTAATTGTGATCTCGATAATATTGCACTGTGGTCAGAAACAAACTTATTAACTTTAAACCCTAGCAAGTCGCATGTTATTTATTTTTTTAACAGGAGTTTTAAATCGCTAAAGGGCAAGCGAGGTTCAACCCATAACACTCAACGGATCTCAGCTACCCATTGCAAATAAGGTTAAGAGTCTCGGCATAGTTCTAGGCTCATCAATGCGATGCTGTGATTTTGTCAAATCGATGCCCTGTAAGATCTAATTGCTCACATCCACTACAAAACTCCTACATATTATAAAAGACAAACATAGATAAAACACAAACTGTGACATTAACTACGTAAACAGAGCCGTGAAGTAAAGATCTGCGTTGGATTTCCAAAAATAATTTACTGCAGGTACTATGCCTAAACAGTAATTTGCTTTGGTCCACCAACAAAATCAACACTAACACGATCCGCTATCCGCCAGATACTGCCTCTACCCGACCACTTCAAGTACACACACAGAAATCGTACGGCACCTGCAGGAGCCAAGCAAAAGTAGCAGCGATGGAGTGGGATGGAGCACGATAGATACCCAACGCTATGCCTTTTTTTCTTTTTGCTTTTTTTGGCACGAGTAGATTTTATTTTACAACACTGCATTTATTTTTCCGCGAACTGTACTATGGTGGCGTGACCATACGTCGGTATAATGAGGCCGATTACGGGCAAACAATTAAACGCGAGCGTTCGCGAACAGAGGCAATCAGCAACTTCCTAGCATAGGGTATGCTTTTTAAATTGGTCCGAAAATAAAAGTTGTAACTTGTGTATGTATGTGTGTATGAACGAACTTACATAAGTACATTAGGGATTAATTTTTTTTCATGGTACCTATCTCGCGTATAAAAAATGATATCGAATTTGGGATCTGACCACAATATAACAAATCTTAACAAACAAGTGAAATTCAGTATAAAATCGAACTTGACTTGTTTGAATTTGAATTGAATTTCATTTGTTTAACAAGACTTGTTGTATTGTGTATCAGGACCCTGGTCCCAATCGACGCGTATTTAAATTTGATCTAAAAAAATACATTGAATTCGGTCCAGCTTTGTTTTAACAGAGACTGAAAAAATATGGATTTCAGAATTTCTTGAGAAAGATTCATCCATCTAATTTGGTCTGGTGGCAATCCATATAGGTATACATACTTCAAAATATCAGAGATTTTCATTGATTTGATTTTTTTTTTATCAAAAAGCAACTAACAGTTTTTTATAAAAGTAAAAGAATTGGAAAAAAATAACAAATAATCAATATTGTTAACGAAGTTTTTCCTTTATTATTATTCATATTATTACTAGCAGCAGTCACCGACTAGCTTTCGTAGCGTTCACTTCGTGTCGACTCTCCCTAGTGCTTGACTTAGTGCTTTTCCGTGATAGACGATATATCTATCTCGCTCACTCCATAAATACTCTTTTCTTTTTCTGTACTTGTGAAAGCCGCGTGTTTCAGTTTACGCCCGCAGGTAGTGATAACTACAAAAATCATGGCCCCGGGGCCAAACAAAACAATGCCCGGGAACCGATTTAGTGAGCTTGCTGATCTGCAATCCTCTGAACCGCGCCCAAAAAGAAATAGACCCATAATCCAAGACGATTTTCCCTATCTTACTCCGATCCCTAACTTCAAAAATCCAAGATTCGTTCTGATCTCATCGAAGGAAAAGGATATACCACTTACTTCTGTTAGCATTTTCGGATTAAGGAAAGCAATTGATGCCATTAGCACCGAATATATAAATATATCGCAGCTAAGAGACGGCAACATACTCATCCTAACGAAATCACAAACGATCGCGGACAAATTCCTACGTATAATCAATTTAGCAAAACAGTGTCCAGTCTCTGTGACTTTGCACTCAAGCCTCAACTCCTCCAAAGGTGTAGTATACGCGCCTTGTTTAATCAACATCAAAGAAGAAGAAATTATAACTGAGATGAAATCACAAGGGGTAGGTAACTGACGTCTACAAATTCGACACATTGACGGCACACTCGTCCGACAGGTTTAATGTTATTTACCTTTGACCTCTACCAACTCCCTGCTTCAATGGAACTAGATGAGCTTAACGCTGCTCTAACTTCCGCCTTAAACGTAGCATTCGACGAATCTTGTCGCATTACTACGAGGAAGGCAGACAATCGTCCACCGTGGTGGAATGCAGCACTTAACAAGCTTCGCCACACAAGCAGGAAGCTATTCAACAAAGCCAAAACAACGAGGCTACCTCTGGACTGGGATATCTACAAAGCAAGCCTTAAGAGCTTCAAAGCGGAAGTTCGTAAGGCCAGACGTAGATCCTGGCGTAGTTTCTGTCAGAGTATTGACAACACGTCTCAATCTTCTAGGCTACGCAAAGTCCTTTCCAAGAACCCAACCATACCTAGTGTCCTCATGAATCCCAACGGATCATGGACAGAATCAGATGAAGCATCGCTTGGTCTGCTTATGGACACTCACTTCCCCGGCTGCACGCCTGTGCCTAGCGAAAACCCTGCCCTGGTAAACGCTGCACGCCCACCGTCACCTCAGGACCTCATAAACGAGGAAAAACTGAAATGGGCAGCGAACAGCTTTGAGCCATTCAAGTCCCCGGGGCCAGACGGCATTTTTCCGGCACAAATTCAGGCGGCCCTCAGCATAATAGGGCAGCACCTGTCACATATTATGAGGGGCTGGTTGATGCTAGGAACAATGCCGACCGCCTAGACTGAAGTAAGAGTGGTATTCATAGCCAAGGCAGGAAAAACATCGCACACTTCCCCGAAGGACCTTAGATCCATAAGCCTAACATCCTTCCTCCTCAAGATTCTAGAAAGAATTCTAGATCTTCACATTAAGGCCACCATTGATAGCAACTTGCTATCCACGTCACAACACGCTTACCAAAAAGGTAAATCTGTTGAAACGGCCTTGCACTCTATCGTCTACCACGTCGAAAAATCCCTTGCTATCAAAGAACTTGCTTTAGTGACATTTCTCGACATAGAGGGAGCTTTCAACAACGTTGAAACCAATTCGATTACCAACGCCCTACGTAGGCTCAACATCGACGACTCAATCTGCTGCTTTGTGGAATACATGCTCAAAGGCAGGGTAATAACCGCATCCTTCGGAAGTAGCACTGTCAAACGACGTGCACACAGAGGCACCCCCCAAGGGGGAGTATTGTCTCCGCTTCTGTGGAATCTAGTGCTCAACGAAGCCCTTCTGAACATTGAACATACTGGATGCAAAGTTATCGCCTATGCGGACGACGTCGCGATACTTGTAACAGGGAAATACCCGCAGACGCTGGCCGATGTCATGCAATCTGCTATCAACATATTGACAGGTTGGACCGAAAGATGCGGCCTGTCAGTCAATCCAACAAAGACTGAGCTGGTCCTGTTCACACGAAGACATAAACTCCCTGAGTTCACTCCCCCGAAGATTAGAGGCACTCCTCTGGCACTCTCAAATAGCGCTAGCTATTTAGGCCTGAAGCTTGATCGCAAGCTACTTTGGAGGGAAAGTGTAGTCGAACGTGCCAGGAAATCCCTAGCTGCTCTTTACATTTGCAGAAAGGCGGTAGGCTCCACGTGGGGCCTACAACCAAAAATTATGCACTGGTTATACATGTCGGTAGTTAAACCGATTCTCTTCTATGGAGTACTGGTCTGGTGGCCCGCCTTGGAGAAGAAGTCCAACCTAACCTTGCTGGACAAAACTCAACGAGTTGCATGCCTCAGCATCACCGGTGCGCTGAGAACCTCTCCCACTGCGGCGCTCCAAGCCATGCTCCACCTTCTCCCGACCGACATCGTCGGCAAACAGTTGGCTGCCAGCTCAGCAATAAGACTGAGAAGCTCCAAACAATGGACAGAGCAACAAACTGGACATGCCAATTTACTATCGATGTATCGACATCTCCCTAAGGTCACCGACCACCTGCCCACTGAATACAACTTCAACCTGGGCTACAAACATCAAATCCCAGACAGAACCGAGTGGACACAACGTCATGTCCTACACCACGAATCGCTGTCAATTTTTACGGATGGGTCCAAAACGGAGGACGGAGTCGGTGCCGGAGTCTTCTCTGAAGACCTGGACATTCACCTCTCCTTTAACCTTCCAGAACACTGCAGCGTTTTTCAGGCCGAAGTCACCGCCGTCCGCCAAGCCGCTGCCTGGCTGTCGGTTAATACGATATCGAAATCAGATATTGTAATATACATCGACAGTCAGGCGGCCATCAAATCCCTTGCATCCAGCATTACAAGATCCAAGGCAGTGAAAGACTGCCGTGCATCTCTTAACGAGATAGCCGGTCAGTATAGCCTCACCCTTTGCTGGGTGCCGGGTCACTGTGACATACGAGGGAATTGTGAAGCTGACGAACTGGCCCGACGAGGCTCTTCTGGTTTAAATAGCATAAGCGTCACCGACATCGAGGCGCCAACGTCTTATGTTAAAAACCTCATAGACACCAATGCGGTGAACGAAGCCAACCATCGTTGGCACCAACTCGACCAGTGCAACACCGCAAGGCTACTCTGGCCGACATTAAACAAATCCAGGTCCATCGGACTTCTGAGGCATAAGAGAGGAACCCTCTCGAAATTAGTAAACGCCCTCACCGGGCACTGTGCTATAGGAAGACATGCCCAAAGGTTGGGCATCCCCTACAATGACTTCTGCAGAAGCTGTAGGGACGAGGAAAAAGAGGAGACCATCAGTCACTTCCTTTGCACGTGTCCTGCACTCGCCAACACTAGGAAGGCTACATTGGGTGAATACCTTTTCAATGATCTAAACGATCTTAACAACGCCTGCACAGCAAGGATTAGCTCCTTCATTCAGAGGAGCAAATGGTTCCCTGAGTAAGAGGGTGACCCACCCACCTTACACATCGGCAGCACAATGGACCTACTTCTGGTCTAAGTGCATCCTCATCGAGGGCCGGTTTTCAACCAACCAACCAACTCCCTGCTTCAGTTGAAATTGGATGGTATAAAGCCAAAGTGCAGGAATATATCCCCAACCCCATGCGATGTCAAAACTGCCAACTCCTCGGACACACAAAAAAAAGGTGTAATAAAAATAGTGCTTGCGCCACGTGCAATCTTCCTCCACACAGTCCCACCGACTGTACACGACTTATGTGCGCCAATTGCTTAGACCCTCACCCCTCCTCATCAAAAAATTGTTCAAAATATCTGCAAAACAAAGAAATTCTAAAAATTAAAACTCGTAAAAAATGCTCTATGGCTGAAGCCATACGTATCTATAGCCATACAGTCCCCTCTTCACACACATCTAACTTAACTTCATACTCCGAACAAGCCCAAAAGGCCACACAAAATGCTATTAAAAGAAACATCATTCCACCAAGCTCCTCCAAATTAGTAACCCCCAATGATAACAAGATTTCCCAATTAAAACCTGCCACCAAGGATAATACTACCCCCCAAACTACCGTTGCATCCGACCCAACCGCAAGCACACCTACACCAATACCAGAAGCCCAAACTATAACTGAATTACACACCATACCAACAAAACAAATCAAAATAGTACAACAAAAGCACAGTCCTCTCCCATCTCAAACGCCTCACTACTGCAAAGTCCTCTTCCCAACCCACCATCAACCAGCAACATCAATGCCCAAGTACAAAATTCACCCATTACTACACTTACAAAAAAAATGTTAAAAGCTAACACGTATTATATGAACACATCCGATACGGATGATAATGCATAAATATAAAAAAAAATTAACCCAAATAAAACGTCGTGGACACCAGTGGCGTCCTTGCCCCCATTCCGGCCAATGGGGCCCACGACTTACGAAACATCAACAACCTAATACAAAACAATCACAACTAAGAATATTACAATGGAACATAAACAAAATCATATACAGGGTATTTTCACAACTTCCCTGCAAATTTAACATCCAAACAAGGAATCGGTTTCTTAATAAAAAACAACATCCCGCACAAACAAATAGTTGTCAATTCGAACATTCTAACACTAGCTGTAGAAATACAATTCCCACGCAAATTGACGACAGTTTGCATTTATATACTCGCCGATCAAGTGTTCACATGCAACGACCTAGTCAGTCTTGGGCAAGTCCCTACTCCAGTAATAATCACCGGTGACGTCAACTGTTGGAGTTCGCTTTGGGGATCGCCCATCACTAATGTCAGAGGAGCCATCATAGAAAAAATTGTATCGGACTCAAACCTTATGATTTTAAATGATGGGTCTCCCACTAACTTTTCCACACACAACACCTTAACACACATCGATGTAACATGCTGTTCACCTGAATTATTCACAAATACCCTCAAACACCTGTAAGCCTTAAATATAAAACTGATCTCGCTAATTGGGCTTCTTTCCATAAGCACACTATAGACTATCTATCTGTTTACAATCCGTCGACCAACATAAACAAAGAGGCTGCGCTGCTTCAGAAAGCAATTCGAACTGCTGCCAACAAAGCAATCCCTCAGAGTTCGCCAAAAGTCCCTAAACAAACTGTACCGTGGTGGACACAAGAGCTAAACATTCTCAGAAATCAAAAAGTGACAGTTCTCTGAACCCTAACACATCCGGTAGAAGGATCTGGCATAACATCCGCTGTTTTACTGGCGACTACAATCAACAAACTATTACAGTCCTAATAACTCCCTCTGGCCCTCTATCTACCTCAGCGGACATTAGCTCCCACTTTGCGCTTACCTGGTCAAACTTGTCTAAGGATGCAAACTTCCACCCTAATTTCATCAGTAAGAAAAATTGTTCTCTTGGCATTGAAGGTAACATTACACTAATAGAACTCGAATGCTGTCGTAACAAGCTCACAGGTAAAACGCTAAGTAGAGACAGAATATCATACCCTATGCTCAAAAATCTCCCACCCTCAACGGTCTGCAGACTCTTGGCTTTATACAATAACATACTAAATGCAGGATGCATTCCACAAAATTG
This sequence comes from Portevinia maculata, assembly GCA_949715645.1. NCBI lineage: Eukaryota > Metazoa > Arthropoda > Insecta > Diptera > Syrphidae > Portevinia > Portevinia maculata. Next base: position 63,385,560 of record OX454525.1, on the reverse strand, counting down.
GAAAATGGCAACAGTACTTCCTATACCAAAACCAAAGAAAAGTAAAAACACTGTCAACGGGTATCGACCATTTCACTTATTCCCTGTATGGCTAAGATACTTGAAAAAATTGTTGCTAAACGATTACTTTGGTATATTTTATCAAAAAAACTCATCAGCCCAAACCAAGTAGCGTTTAAACCAGGCAAAGGTTGTGTGGATGCATTGCTGCATATCGACTTCTATATATCAAGCGCACTATCCGCCCGTAATCATGTCACAATTCTCGCTCTAGACTTTGAAAAAGCGTTCGACAGAATAGGCATCCACGTGGTTCTCGACAAGCTTAAAACATGGGGTATCGGCCCCAAAATATATAACTTTGTCTATCTGTTTCTTACCAACAGAAGATTCTGTGTAAAAGCAAATAATTTCTATTCGACATCATATCCACTCTTCAACGGCATCCCCCAAGGCGCGCCACTGTCGGTGGTACTATTTATTATCGCCTTCGACGACATTAGCAGACTAATAGACAAACACAAAACACTAGATCACTGCGCTTACGCAGATGACATATACATCTTGACTAAACACAATGATCTTGTAAAAACAAAAAACGCTTTACTCAATCTAATGAAAGACATATCAGTATGGTTTACCTATTCAGGTGCAAAACTCTCATTAGACAAATGTAAAACCATACATATTTGCCGAAAGACATCCTGCGGAAACTTAACTTTCAAATATAACAATATCAATATCGAAAGTGTTACTAATTTAAGTATTCTTGGAGTAGTATTTAACAACAAATATAATTGGAAGTATCATTGTCTAGAATTAAAAAAAAGTCTAGCTGCTAGGACTAACATTATCAACTACCAGTAAAAAATGTAACGCACATATAAACACCCTCTGTGAAATTTCGAGAGCTATAGTTTTGAGCAAAGTCGACTACGGTTTATTCCTCTATGGAAACAGCCCAAAATCTACGATCAACAGCATTAAGGCCCCCTACCAACAAGTCGCTCGCAGGAGTATAAACGCGTTCCCTACAAGCCCCATTAAGAATATATTGGTGGAAGCTGGACTTCCAACTATAGAAGACCGGATCTTGGAGACAAAAGCAAAACTATTTGCCAAGCTTGCTTTCTCAAATGGATCAATTATTGACAAGGACCTTAATACTTGCATTAATAGGAAAAGCCCCAGGCGCATCCAATCAGCAGTCTCAACATCCATAACATCCGCAAAACAGATGAGTGTTCCTACCGGCTCTTTATGTAAGTAAGTGCAATTGTACCCACCATGGCACATTAAGCCCACATCCTTTATCATGGAACTTGCAAAAGACTCTAAAGCAAGCACGGCATCATCTTCATACCGCTCCATCTTCGCCGCTGTCACCTCAGACCTAAGGTCTAGAGGTTGGACTTTTCTATTCACAGACGGATCAAAAATAAAGGACAGAACCTCGTTTGCTGCCACACACGAAAATGGCGACATACTTGCTATAGGGATATTATCGAAGAATGCATCCGTCTTCACCGCCGAGGCAACAGCTATCCTGAAAACCCTGGATTCAGCCACAAAGGCGCACGGCAAACTCGTTATAGGGACAGACAAGTCTATCAGTTATAAACGCCGTACAAAATCCTAATAAAAGCGCTGTAATCATTAACAAAATCAGAGATTGGCTCATTAAAATGCCTAATAAGTTAAAAATCATGTTGGTTCCTAGTCATGTTGGAATAAAAGGTAACGAATTTGCGGACAGTACTGCCAACGTTGCTCATCGCGCGCCAGTCTATAAAGTCGCCATCTACACCCAGCGAGACATTTTACGACTCATCAAAACGAAAATTACACTAAAGCAACTCCTGGATTGGAGCAATTACAACCACCATTACTCAACAATAAACGCTTATAGATCTCGTCCAACTTATCCCACCACTTCCTGTAAAACGATGAACACGACCTTTGTCAGATTACGATTAGGTCACACGGCGCTCACCCACGAACATCTCCTCAAGAAGGAAAATCCACCTATTTGCCCTTCTTGCAACTTTTCCATCGATATAAACCATATCTTAGGAATAGGGGATTGCCTTGCCTCGATCCAAACTAACCAGCCGTTATCCCGCTCACAACACTCAACCTACGAAACCCTAAGATACCCCACTCACGATAACATTGTAAAAATGTTTAATTTTATAAAGCGCTCAAATATTAACGTTTAAAAAAAAAAATCGAACCAACAGAGCCGAAAGCCTCCGCAGCTAGTGCTCTCAATATTAAGCATGCAATTTAAATTATATGTTAATAAATTTTAATAATAATAATAATATTACTAGCAGACCCGTTGAAAAAAATGCATGCATAGTTTGTATTTCAAAAATATTCATCCCCTTACTCTAATTTTTTTTATTCATATCATAGCATCACGCTGGAAGTATACTCCATCCGGATGTACACTCAGTACAGCGCTTATGGGGAGAGAGAAATAGGGTGTGCACGTTCTTTAAGTATGCCACCAATTGGTGGTCTCTTTGATTTGTGATGGTCAATATGGTAACCCTGAGAGATTTAAAGAGCGACAAGTTTATGTAAAGCATTATAGCCAGAGGGAGAAGGAAACGTCCTATCTTCACTGTACTGACTATTAATTCCGGACAGAGTATAGCTCTAGCTCTAGGAATATAGTTTGAAGGAAATCAGACCATCAGCTTAGACTGCCGGTGACAATACATACATACAGATAGACTGAATTGCAGAAAAAACTTGTTCCGTGTGCCCTATCTTATAGTACCTTTAACTGTATGCAAACATGAAACATTTTACCTGTATGTCTCGCAATTGTTGTATTTTCAAGAAGGATAGTTTTTCTAAAAAGTGACTCTTCCGCTAAGCCTGCTCCTGATTCGAACTCACCCCAACCCCACTTGTTTTAGTTAAGTCACACATTGATGTTAAAAACCTAGTAATTTTTTTTTAAACACATTTAAATTTAAAAGCGCTATTAAAAGCGGACCATTAAATGGAGTATGTTATGAAAATGACTTAATGCCGGTTTTAGCTTAAACTCTTTTAGCTACTTTTTAGTGGAGTCAATAAATTTGGCCTAAGTGGATGCGTGCTTGTTAGTTGCAAGTTTTTGAAAATTAAAAACTCGCATGTTTTTTGTTGTCTTTTAGGCTGAAATTCCGAAAAACGCCACATAGTTCTTTTTGGCGACTTAAAATCACTTACTACTGATCCACTGCACCCACAATTGTAATGAGACGAATAGAACTGTTTCGGAATTTCAAAGTTACTATTGGTCTTTAGAACAATGTATTTTCGTCTAAAGCAAAGAGATGTTCTGGCAGTTGACAAATGCACCATCAGATGTGGACGGCAGTAGCTTAGTGGTTAGTGCGTTACACTATTAAGCGAGCGGTTCGAAGAACTTGGTGCTATATGGGTCATTAATCTTCTTCTTCCTTAACAGCGAACTAAGATCCGGTTTAAAGGGATCATAACCATCTTCTTGACTGCATCCCTACAAGTCTGCTGTGAGTTTCGCCCTTCGACCTCAATGAATATTGGCAGGCCTCACGATCTCGACTTTCACTTCATAGCTCAGGCCAATCAAGTGCTGGTGGTGTTGCATTTGTGTGATCCAGTTTTCAGGCCTGCCTCTTTTTTTACGATTTTGAATAAAGACTAGTCAGTCAGTTTAAGGTCAATATTATCGATCTTAGTTGTTATTGTTGTTTATATTCCTATTTCAAACAGTATCAAAGATGTTTAATTTCTGGAGGACGTAAATTGCTATACCTACATTGTAAAGATAAAGTGTTTAAATTGCAAATATGTTAACGCAACATTCATATAAAAATTGCCTATAAAAATTCATAAAAAATAAAAATAAAAATGCCCAATAGTTTAAATAAATTCAATGTACCTATGCAGTAAACGAAAGATATATGGTACATGTATGTATTTCATAGGACTAAATTATTCATATTGCCATTTTATGTACTAATTCAAAACGCTTTTACTTAAATATTTAATACTAAAGCGCACTTGCTTGATATGAGAATTTTGCGATTTTTATATTTAGAATATCATATAGCTATCTTATTTTATGTTTAATAAATACATTCTTAAGGTTATTTTGTTTATCATGTCCTGCAAATAAAAAGAAAGAGATTAATTTTGATCTTTTAAAAAAAATTAGAGAATTTTGTTGACAAACCTTGATCTCATTGACCTGATTGATGCAGATGAGGTTGCTGTTGGTGGTCCTTTGTAATATTTGGACAATGTTTTACTTTTTCGAGCTGGCCGAAAAGTGGTCCTAAAAATATATATATGTATATACAAACACATTAAATATCACTTTTAAGACCAATAGTCTTATAACAGTTGAGATCGATTCTTTCAAGGTTTTTGCATTCACTTTATTGATCTAAAAGGTATATTTGTTTAAAGCTGTCAAAAAAGTTGGCATTTGAGTTGAAATTAATGCTTGATTAGATCTTTTTGCTAATTTCAAAAATCCTACATATTTGTACAAATTCAGACAGTTTTCCACGAAGTTCTGTACCCAAAAAAAGCTGCGAGGAAAACAAATTTCCCCTTTCATAACAAATTGCTACATGAATTTCTATTGTCATTTTCCATTGGTACAAGTAATTCGGATAAACTCTCCGATCCAGGATGCCAATAAAAGTCTAGACATAAGTTGTCCTTTAACAAACTAGTTCAAAAAGAGCTCTGACAAGTGAACTATGTGAAATATGTAGTTCGCAATCTCTCATTATTTTATTTCACTTGGTTCAGTGCTCATTTCAACAATACACGATTTAATACAACTTAATTAACTTCAACTAATAACTAAATTTAGTGTTTTCTGTTTTCCAATTACGCAGCTTCCAATGACTTCTGTAGAAGCTGCAAGGACGAGGAGGAGGAGGAGACTACACTTCACCTTCTCTGTACATGTATTACACGCTCCCATAAAAGAAATCTCTATCTAGGGGCCTTCTTCCTTAATGAACTCAGTGACTTAGCTAACACAGATGTTAGAAGTCTATCGCGCTTCATCCGAAGCTCCAAATGGTTTAGCGAGTAGAGTGCGAAACTCCCCTGAACTTCGTGGCATCACAACGGACCTCATTGGTCTACGTGTGCTGGCTATTAGCTGACAGCCACCTTAACCTAACCTAACATTTTGCTAAGACGTTCTTCTTAGGTAGCGAGAAAGCAAATTACTACTCAAATGTCTGCAGTAGATTTGCAAGGAATCCCCTAACAGGTACAATGGGCATGATACGAAGCGAGATGAAAAAGTTGTGCGCAAAAAATTTAAAAATTTTCAAGGTAGAAGGTAGATGCAGGGCCAACCATATGTGCAAGATGTGCAAATGAACAGGGCGACTTATTCTGGGGCGCCTTGCTAGGAGTAAGAAAAATTAATTTTACCTTGCGCGGATACTGTCATTTGCATTTAAAACAAAAAACTTGTTCAAATAAGCCCAAAATAGCAACATCCATCACACCAGTGCTGAATTTTTGCACATTAACTCACATCACTTGCAATATTGCAACTTCAAGGAGAATTTAACTCAAAATAGGGCGCTTTCTGTAAATCTTGAACAGGGCGCTTGGTTGGCTGGAGCCGGCCCTGGGTAGGAGTTCCAAGATCCAAGAAAGCTTGCACGTCAAAGAAGCTATCTCGAAGAATATGGAGCACGACCGACTCAGTTGGTAATGATATATTCAAAATCAATCAATCAATCAATCAAAAATCGCGAATGATAGGCAGATCTAAAAGCTCCTGGATCACACAAATGCAGCAACACCAGCATTTGCTTGGCCACAGTGACTCAGTGATTCCTATAGTCCAGATCATAGCCTCGTCAAGAGAAAGAAGAAGGCAGATGTAGGGGCGAACAATACGAAACTACAATCTTAAACTTGGGAGTGTGGTTTGTTAATATTTTCTTTCTTCTTCCTTGACTTAGAATGTATTATCATATTGAAAGGCACCATAACCTGCCCTTTTTACTGCATCTTTCCTGGTACGACTGCGATGTTCACTGATTTGACCTCAATAAACATCAGAAGGCAACTCGGTTTCGGATCACTTTTTTTACTGCGGTCAATCAAATGCTGGTGCTATCATTTGTGATCCAGGAGTTGTTAGGCCAGCCTTGTTTTACGATTTTCACATGTGCATGCTCGTCGTGTCGTGTCAACTCACGGCTTTGGGCATGCACACTGAATGTCAAAATTGCTTAGGAGTGATTTTCATCCTTAGTCGTCTTTTACGACAAGCGTTGTGTTTTGGGAGCCCTACAGTGATATTCTTAACACGCCCTTGTATGGGAACGGATAGGATGGGGAATATTTTATTCCCAATATAAAGACGCATACTTACACGACAGTTTTCGGACCCTCTGCGATCTTTTGCTTGTGACTAGATCTAGTTTTTATGCTCGGAACTGTTTTGGTACCAGTTCTACTTGCAACGAAATTTCTTTGTGATGTCTTTGGCGATTCTGTGCTTGATTCCGCCTTCTCATAGGACTTTTCATCAGAATCTATATTCTCTTCTTTGATTCTGAAAGCAAAATCCATTATAAAGTAAACAAAATAACAATTTAATTTCCAATAACTTACTCTACAATCCCTTTGTCGGCAGCCACTTCCTGCTGGTCCTCTTCCTCTTTGATTTCAATCGCTGGCAATTCGAATTCACTTGATTTCCTTTTTGATTCAACAGGTGATAGATTCACAATTTCCATCTCGCTGCTCTCAACTACTGTGGAAACCTGTTCTAATACGACTTCTAATACGGGTTCAGTGTTTTCAACAGTCACGTCTTTACTTTCAATTTTGTTGTCGATCTTTAATTCCTTCTCCTCCGCCGGTTCTTCCTCATCTTTGTCCTCATATTCGACTACAATTAAAACTTCCTCGTCACTGGATGATTTAGGATCATCCTCAGCGGGGGGTGAAATAGATTTCTGCTTTCCTATTCGCACCTTAATGATATGTTCCTCGATATCTGCCGAGTTGCTCGGTGGTTTTGGCACTTTCGTCTCTTTTATCACAATTTTTGTCGTTGAGTCGGCATCAGCCAAAGTGGAGCTCTTCGGATTGTACTGAGGTATGATCGAAGGCGATGGTTGTAGTGAGACCTTGTGGACTACTGGGTTGGGTTTATCTTTCCATACCGGTAGCTTAGCCGGAACTGTTGGCGGTTGTGGCTGGTGGGTTGACTCTTTGGTCGGTGGCACTGCCTTCTTCATGTTTGGTAACAGAGTAGGCAACTTTTTCATCGGTAACGTGGGTAATTTTGCAGCAGAAGTTGGCTGTGGTAGCTGTTGTGGAGAGGCAGGTGGCCCTAAAACATTTCCTTGCGGGTCGGCTACTGAAGGTGGTCCTTTCGATGGCTTAGCTGTTGTAATTGAAGCCATAGGCGTGACAGACTTTCGGGGTTTCTTCACCAGCACAACTTCTGGATATTGGTCATCCATCTGGACACCCTCGTCCACAATCATAATGTCGTCCACCATCTCCACATTCATGCCCATGAGGCTTTGTTTCCGCTTGCTGCGATGCATTCGCATCATAGTTTCTCTTTGACGGTTGAGTGTTGCCAACATTGCCTCGTTCGAGTTTGAACTCTCGCCAATGCCGGGATACATAGATGGATCGAGTTGAACTTCAAAACGCTGCGGTTCCTCCCGGACTGAGAGTTCCTTTAATGCTTCATCTTCACTCTCGTCAGAAACAACTATGACTGAGGTGCTTGTAAACTTAGGAGCAATCGGAACGAAATGTTGCTTTTTCTTTGTCACATTACGGACTTTAGATGTAGATGCTTTTAACAGAGACTTCTGTGATGCTGATGATGCTGATGATGCCTTTCCCTCCAATGGCACTGTAATGATCTGAACTGAGGTCTCCGCGGGTAGCTTGTAAGATATGGTTGCTGATTGCACTGGTTCAGGAGGAATGGAGATGTGATATGTCTGTAGTTGAGGCACCAAGGAAATTGGCACCAATTTAGGATGTATCAGTGGGCCAAGGATTTGTATAAGATCAGCATCCTGCAAGAGGTTTGGATCAAAAATAACATCAGTGAAGTTTGTATTTTTTAGTCGCTGAATCTGAATGCTGAGCGTTTGGTTATTGAAGGGCCATTTCAGAGCTTTCAAGATCAACTTGAGCAGATCCTCATCTTTAATAATGCTGCCAAGTGGCACACCCTGACCAAGGGTATGAGCATTCATCACTGGATGAATTTCCACTTTCTGTTTCATCGTAGGAGCATCGGATATTGGCCTTAATGGTGGTAGTTGAACAGGCACAATGTTTGGTCGTGGCGGTAGCTTGACATGAGGAGGCTCTTGCACGGGTGGGGGATTTTCCAATGTGACCGTGGTAGCATTGGTCAAAGCGATTTGTAATTTTTTCTTCTTCTCCAGCAGATGTGGAGCTAGTGGCAGCTTTTTCATTGGCATTTGGTGGACAATTGTGACTGGGGATGGCGCAGCATTCGGAGTACTGGTTGTTGCAACACGATTTACCTGCTTCGGAGTGAATGCCTTCTCAAGAGATCCCTTTTTGCGTTGAGCTACTAGCAATTTTTTATCGATATCTTTTGTTAAGGGATTGGATACAGACACGTTAACAACAACTTCATCATGCTTGTTGATTGCGGGTGTTGACATTGATATTGCGAATGAGTTGAACTCATTTTGAAATTGACTATGCATTCGTGGCTGCAAAGAGAAAACAGAAATACAATTTTTGATCAGACGTAAAACTTACGGATTATAGCTTACCTGAATGTCCAGCTTGTTTCTTAAGTATTCTCTGAGAAGAGCGTCTGTGCGCCTGGCAATGACCCGCAGGAATTCAATGGCTTCGATTTTATCAAAGCAAACTTTACATACGACCTTTGGAAGGGGATCGTCCACTAAAATCTTAAAAAAAGTTGAGTGCTTTTATTTTTGCCGTAACATGAGAGGCTTTTACTTTTTAATCATTTACATAAATCTAAGGACTCCTTTTGAATTCATAACAATTAAGTAGGGTTCTTAGAGCATCATAGTCATATGAACGTCGATAAAGCAAATAAGTACACCAGTGGGTATTAATATAGGTCATGAGGACACCTATGACTGCCCGAATGGACGTACACACATAATCATAGCAAGTTCATTAGATTGGTTACAAAGCAAGATCAATTATCTAGGTTACAAAATAAGAAATTGCCCAGGTATTTCCACGGACCAATTTCCTCACATTCAAGCATATGCGTGCAACATCTTCCGTGACAGGAAAACGAAAACAATATCTTCTCCGAGAGTGTCGAGAGAGAATTCCGATTTAAGTTTTAAGTTGAGATATAGTTTGGTTGAAAATGGCCTGTGTTCCAAGTTAGGAAATACGGTCTTGGATACCCTGTGTCCCTTTGACAATTTTCAGTACTTAACTTTGACTACGAACAAGCCTGGTTTTATGTCCAGTCCTGAGTTGTATAGATACTTTTTTCCCATTTTTTGCAGGTTAATCAGCAAACTCTACCGCTTTATGTCTATATCGTTTTGCTCGAGATACCAACACAGTCTAACGCGGTGCTGTACGCATACTGAATGAATCAATGTGTGGCAGTATCAGACTGGTTCGGATCTGACTACCCAAGATCCCCAAGTGTGGCGGGATTGTTAATTTATGGGTAAAGTGATACCCCTCTCGATATCGACATCATTAGTAGTAATTTTGTGGCCTTAAGTACCGTCAGAACCTCCGGGTGGGAGACAACTAGAAAGTGCCTTATAGAATATTTTGATTATTTTTTGAATATTAAGATAAGCAAGTAGACCTAAAATGTGCCGGATCACACAAATGCAACGACACCGAAATCGGGTGGCCTGCCGAGACTTTTTGAGGTTAAACCGGCGAACCACACAAGCGGACCAGGCGTTTTTTTTTTATCTCAGAGCAGAGACTTTTAAACCCATTTTTATTTTTAAGTGAGCTTATTCACTAGTGTGGGTGCAGTAGTGCAGAAGTTAGTTTGTTGGACTACTAATCTAAGGGTCTCAGGTTCAAATCCCGCCGCGGCCAAGTAGCTTCTGAACGTTTTTTCCACTGCCCCCCTTTTTGCGAGATTCTGACAAATTTGCCTTTCGGATTCGGCTTCAAAAATTGTAGGTCCCTTAAATAGGTCCCTTAAGTAAAATGAGACTAATCACATCTAGGCAGTTTAACCCTTCGTGTGAAGATTTTTTTTATAATTCTGGGTACCCTTTTTAATTGGCGCTTTCAATTTGCAAGGCAATTGAAAGAAATCAACTCTAAGTAGCCAGTGAAGAGTGAAGACAGATGTCAAAAACATTGATTCATTTTGCTTCAGTGTTTTAAGTATTCTAAGGTCTCCTACGCACGGGCGTCTTGTCGCGTCTTTGACACGCATTTAATCTAACGTATGGAAGGCATACGCTTGTATTAAAAAATATCAGTAGATATGGAGAATACATTACAAGATTACTCCAGAAAGATTTGTTTGCAAATTATTAGGCGGAGAATAATCTTCGATTGTGAACTGTGTGAACATATGTGAACTGACAGCAATAACAGGTGTGTTCCCTTACTTTTCAAAGTAACTTTAAGCTACTCAAAGGTACTTAAATTAAAACTGCTCAAAGTTGTTCCCTAGCACACATTTCGTAAAAGACACGAGAGATTTAATCAATTCCGCCAACTGAGAAAGTTATGAATATCTGCCCAAGAAATTGCTTTGGGCAGTTTGTAAAACAGCTGTCAGCGGTACTTAAAATGACAGTTGATTTTTGAGTTTTTCTTCTTTTTTTCTTCATCTAAGTCCGTATCACTTTCTTCTGATTTACTTGATAGACCAACTAATAACGATACTAAGGGCCGGTTTCAAAGGTTTTGGATAAAGTTTCGGATAGGTAGCCGACACATAACCCTATCCACCAGATAAAAGTTGCTGATATTTATCTTCTGTTTCATCGTCAAAGTCTCTGATAAACTAACTGCTGGAAAAATTTATCAGCCACTAGGTTTGTTTCGAAATATATTTCATTTGTTTTGCATTGTTTATTTTGTGTTTGGTAGAAGCTTAACCAGATTAAAACCATTTTCAAGTAGGTAAATTGTATAGTTGCGTTTAAATGGACAAAAAAAGTGACGCTATAACTTAATACGCAAGTTATTAAAAATAGTTTGATCATGGCATGGTCCAGGCTATATAGCAACTATGTTCATGTTATAAGTAATCGTTGCATTGGTGGAACTGCAAAACTACTAAAAATCCAATAGGCAATGGTAAATAAGTAAATGTCATGTTTGGTATTCTACTTACTAGTCAATTGAAGTTTTAATATCACTTTCTATTGTAAGGATATTTCTTAGAGTGCTTCAAAATAATGACGCCTTATGCAAAACACTCTGCTCCTAAGGGGCATTGTAATATGATCGTAATATTCTTGAAATTCGTCTTCTAAAAATTTAAACAATTCCATGTTAGGGCACTTGTTTCTGCTGTCTACGGTCGTCAACGAAAGAATGCTTTGAAACTATATTTTTTCCAGTCACTTCAAATAAATATTTTGTTTATCGGCTAGGCTATCCGAGACTATATCAGCTAGTCTTGAAACTTTCCCTAAATTAAACATTTTTTCCATAATCATTTTCAATCAAATATTTTCATCAATCTCGATTTTACAAATTGTTTTGATTCTTCCTTTGATGTTTCTGCTGTCATTTAGTTTGGTTACTACAAAACCGTTTCCTTACTTTTTCATAACTTCTTCAATCTCGGAGAGAATTTATCCCTATTCCTTGAAATTTGAGAATTTACTTGAAGTTACTTGAAAAGTAAGGGAACACAGGTGACTGGTGCTAGACAATGTGTACAAATAACAAGTCAGGCAAGCAAACTTGCAGGCGAGTTGTTTTGCCTTGGAACTTGAAATTGCTGAATTTTCCCTCGAGGATGTGAAAGAAATCAAAACATATTCGTCAGTGAAGTATAGTCGTCAAAAAAATATGATCCATTTTACTTCAGTGTTGGCACTATTCTAAGGTCTCCAGCACACAAGCGCTTTGTCGTCATTGACGTACATTAGAATTAGTACGGAAGGCATACGCTTGTTTTAATAGAAGTTTCAATACATACATATGTGTGTTACGTAATAAAACATTACAAGACAAGAATACCAGGGAAAAAAATCGTTTACGGATGGTAATCTTCGAATCTTATACTCGTCATGATGAGCCGCTCCTTGTGCAGAAAGCAGAAGTTTTCACTACATCTGTAAAAAACTTCGACAACAATAACAGATGCTAAGCAACGTGTTCAAATAACTAGTCGCAAGTTAACTTGCTTACCAAATGAAGTAACACAGCGCGGTCATTAAGGAAGTGAGGAATTAGAGAACAGTCTGGTGGACGTTGGTTTTGAATGTTTGTTAATTATGTAAATTATAATGGAAGGGAAAAACAGAGCTTGAAAGAGCGTTCTACATTTGTGTGGCTCGGTTTAGGATTCTTTGTATTTCGCTGTACGTCCGAATAGAGGCTTGACATTAAGAGTGTACTGATGCGCATTCCCAACTTGTCGGGTATTGCAATCAAAATGTTCCAGTGGTGTAATGCAACTTGGTATTTCATTTGTATTTCTCACGGAAATATACCAATAAAAGAACAAAAGAGAGGAGACATTGCGACGATGACCAAAGACCGAACTGTAGTAGACTTTTGTGGGATTAACCTTATGTTAGTGTTCCTTAAACATCGATAGTCTATCGATAGTAATTGACTATCGAAAACATCGATGGTTTAAATAACTATCGCATGGAATAGATTTATGCATTAATCCTTTAATTTTTTTAAGCGATTAACATATTATCTAACCATGCACTAAATAAAAACAATTACAATACACGATGAATGTAAACAAAAACAATAGCATATCTCATGTTTGGAATTACTTTTCCAAGTCAGGTGAAAAGTTTGTTAAGTGTTCAACTTGTAAAAATGAATACAAGTATTGTGGAAACACAACCAATTTAATTGACCACATGAAACGAAAGCATCACTCACTGAAACTGAAGAAAGTGACGAAGATGATCCTCCTGAACAAAACCAAGATAGTGCGTCAGTGTCTCCAGCTCCAGTAAAAACGAGAAAAAATATTAAGGACTACTTTGATAGAAGCAGTTCTTATTCAGACGGAATAAAAACCAAGGATTACTTAGATAAAATGTATGTGCGTATGTTGGCAATTGATATGGAACCCTTGCGTATGGGCGAACCTAAAGGATTACAAATCCCAGACAAGTCTTCTGTCAAAAACGTGTTATTGCCAACAAATTATAAAGCGTTAAAGGAAAAGCTTATGAGTGCCTTAACAGTCTGCAATTATGTAGCGGTTACCACGGATCTATTAGCATCAATTTAAAATGATGGAATTATGGCAGTTACATGGCATTTTTTTCACGAAGGGCAGCTCGTTGCTCCATTATTGGAAGCTGTCAAAGTAGAAGGGAGTCATAATGCAGAAAATATATCAGCAGTTAGTAGATATGCCTATGGCTAGCAGAAGAAAAAAGTATTTCAAATAAAATAATGGCTTTTTCTAATTTTAGGTAATGAGCGATGTTGAAAAGCGCCAGATTCGCCATATTCCTTGTTAACCAAATTTAAAGCTGTTTCAAAGATATTTTGAAAAAAATGCAAGGCTATAGTAATGTTCTTTAAAATGAGCACTTTAGCAAGTGACAAGCTTCGATTTATACAGCGGCAGCTTAACAAATCGGACCTGAAATTGATCAAAGCGGTCCCGACTAGGTGGAATAGTACTTTTCATGTGCTTCAAAGGATTTTGAATGTAAAAAGTGAATTAGCACCTCCTTTAAATGAGTGTGAAAAAGCACCATCTGGTCTAAATGCTGATGAATACCTCATTATAACAGAAATTATGCAAATGTTAGAACCATTTGATACAGCAACAACAAAAATGTCTGGAGAAAATTATATTACCTTATATTTTGTCATTCCATTGATCCGTGGCATCAAAATAAAAATGCCTTTGATACAAAATAATATACGGACTGGAGCAAGCAAAGTAAGTATTTTTTCAACTTCATGAGTCCATCCAGTCAAGGCTAAAGCCTTATTAAAATAGGACACAAGCAGTACTGGCTACAATTCTTGACCCGAGAATCAAAAGAAAAGGCTTTAGAACACTCGAAGAATTCAAAAACCATCGAGAAGGTTGGAAAAAGCTTAAACGATAATTTGAGCACAAATCGACTTCATCAACAACCAGAGAAACAGCTCCCATCAACATCAGCAAACGTATCCGACCCCGACAACCTACTATCGTTTTTGGATGAACCCGCAGTCATCGACAGTAGGCAATAGGTCTGTTCGTGAACTAATATGCAAAAGTAAATTTATGTTAGGCCTGTTCGCGAACTCATATGCAAACGGAAATTTATATAAACTTTCTTGCAAAACTACACAAACGCGTTCGCGTACTGAGAAAATGGTAAAAAGATGAACGAAAGAAAAATGTACTTTTCTTCCCACAGAATTTCAGCTAGTAACAAAATGAAAACTGTCAAATGATGAAATCCTATGAGTTTGCCAGCAAAAAAAAACAGCTGTTGCTTCTTTTCAAGCCAAACTAAGACGTTTTTCACCTTTTTACAGAAAAGCGTTCGCGTAATGAGAGGATTCTCTTTCGATTTTGGAGATTTGACACTTTTCATTTTTCTACACATAAAGTACGCGAACGGACCGATTAAATTTCGTGCAAAACTACACAAACGGGTTCGCGTACAGAGAAAATGGTAAAAAGATGAACGAAAGAAAAATGTACTTTCGTTCACAGAATTTCAGCTGGTAAAAAAATGAAAACTGTCAAATGATGAAATCCTATGACTTCGCCAGAAAAAAAAAAAACAGCGGTTGCTTCTTTTCAAGCCAAACTTAGACGTTTTCCATCTTGTTACACAAAAGCGTTCGCGTACTTTTCTTTGAAATGAGACGATTCTCTCTCGATTTTGGAGATTTGACAACTTTCATTTTTCTACACATAAAGTACGCGAACGGACCTAATATTTGGAAAAACCGGCCATAGATAAAAACGAGAGTCCGATAAAATATTGGGAGAGATCGGGTTTCGGGTATAAGGCTAAAGGAAATGGCAGTGTTTTTCGAAAACTATCGATACTATCGAGTGTTTTTTTTCGAAAACTATCGGGAACTATCGCATGTGCTGACTATCGATGTTTAAGGAACAATACGTTATGTCAAAACTGAACGGAAAGGTTACTCAATGTTGCCAAACGATCTAGTTAACCATACTGAAATTAAGGAAAATTGACATATATACCTACGCAACAACATAACGTTTATAAGTAGGTAGGTACCTATCTAGACATGTAGGTGTTAAATGTAACTTTACACTACCTATTCGTTAACAATTTTAATTTCATAACTGTAGCCTACCTACAGGTTGTATCTAGATTTTAATAAACAATCAAGTCGAGCTACTGCCTTCACTACAAATAAACAAATTTATTTAAAAACAAAAAGGAATACAAGTTATACCTTTTGTATCCACCTATTGCAATATGTTCAGTAACATGTATGCACCTACATAAAACGACATCACAGCACATAGGTACACTGGACATTCCCCATTCAAACTCCCAACACAACTCTTTAAAATTTGCGAACTTTCCAAAACAGGCTTTGCAACATTTACGTGTGTGCATGTTGTGCCAGTCAAAGCAGCATAAGGCAATAAGGAAAACAAAAATCTGTAAAACCACTACTCGCGTGATCGGTTTTGTTTACTATCATTAGATTGGTCTTGACTAATAACTCTGGCGGTAGCATGTAAACATTCCAATCAAAACCAGACACCAGAGAATCTAAACGGTTACCCACCCGCAAAATATACTACACAAACCGCAATGAACTTATAATTTGTGGCATTGAACTACCAGTCAGACACAACCTATAGCGGACCAGATCGATGATGTCTGTTTGTCGGCCGGGCGCAAACAAACACAATCACAAACCTAACTGACCGGATTCAAATAATGCACTTTTTGCTCAAAGATTATGCACTTGCTTATGTGTTTTCATAGCAAATACACAAGCAGAGAAAACTACCAAACGCATCGCTTATACCAAAGTTGCACTCACACAGTCGCACATGAAGTATTTTTGGATCCACGGCACCTACCACCACCCCCTACCCTTAGAGATGAACAACGAAATAAAAAATATGAAATAACTCAACTAGGTTACATTTGCCATCTCCACCCCAACGATTCATTTGTCATCCTTGTGGCAGAGAAGGAAAAAAACCATCTACATACTAACACCCCCTACGTGTAGGGGGATATCAGTACTAAAACTAAGCTCCTATTCAATGCAATATGACTATTGTCGTAGGCAGGACATAATATACTAGATACTCACTTGGAGTTGTAGATACTTTTCCAGAATCGATTTCAAGCCCGTTCTTTTGAATATTTCTATACAATCGTCGTTCTTTGAATTAATGCTTCTAGTATTTGCAGTGCACACACGACAATAGTATTTCATCGAGTCTTCAATGTTTTCCACTGTATTTTCCTCCATCGTGGTTTTTTTCTTACGTTTTGTGCCTTTCGCTTCATACACAATTCACTCGCGGTTGTTGTATTATTGTAATCCAAGAAAAAGAAGGCGCTTTGGCATCAAAGGCTCTTTCAAATAAAGTAGTCAACTAAAGTTTATTTATTTATATTTATTTTCAGGTTTATTGTGGGAATTTTCTAATCCACGCCACTTCTTAACTTCATTCTCGAAGAGATCACAAAAATAACTAACACGAGAGTCGCGACCGCACACACACCGAACAATAAAACAGCGCCAGAAATCATTCGCACACATACACTCACATTACCGCGATAAAAAAAAAATATTTCTTCATCGCTGACTGCCACTGCCACTGCCACTGCTAGATGTGTATATTTAACGTTAGCTCTCCTGTCAACTGTTCGGTGGTGTGTGTATTGAAATAGTATAGGCACAAAAAACAAACTGAAAATAGACGAGTTGTTTTCAATATGTTTTTATTTTACGAGTGTTTTTATTCTTTCACGTTGCGTACAATTGTGTGTGGTAGGGTAGATGTGTGCGAGGTTAAAATGTAACGTCGGAACAAGAGTGTAAGCGTTTTGCAACATTTTCAGCTAAATATCGCGCGGTGTGTGTGTGGTAAGAAATTAATATTCAAAATAGCAAAAACTTAATTTATTTGTTTGTGTGCGTTCTGATCTGTGGTGAATTTTGTTTTCATAGCTCTTTGGTTGTGTGTGATTCGAAACGATAATGTGGAGCCGTGGTGTGCATCCATAGGAGTTTTTTTTAACTCCAAAAAGTACAGAAATTGACAAAAGTATACCAACGCTAACAAATTTGTGTTTTAAATTTGTTAATTAACTAATGGTTTATATATGGTATAAAGGCTGTATATGGTTATTATTTATGTATGCAGCTGCGTTGAACTGTGTGACAATATAAAAGGACATGGCTCATCGAATAAGATTTTTGTTTTGGCAGAAACGTTAGATAACTACCGGGTTATACCTACTGCTTTAGGTATGAGCTATCGATGAAACCCGTCGACAACACGTGTGCGTATTCCTTAAAAACGAACCTCAAAAGAAAATGAGTTTCTTGTTTTTTATGCAGAGATTTTTGCAGTAACTTCCATGATACGATTTCCAAATCGCTCCTATTCCTCTTCTTTAACGACAAGGTTATTATCTGGATGAAAGCGATCATAACTCCAACTTCCCGGCATCTCAACTAATCCACCTGTAAGGCTCTTTGATATGCGCAATAAGATATGCGGCTGCAGCGACAACAACAAGAAGTGAGTGTTTGGCATATTGTGTCGTAGATATTCTTAATAAAGCTTCAAAACCAATCTTTATAATTGCGATTCGCGAAGAGGTCCTTGACCTTACGCTTGCTACTCCATTTAAAGCAAATTTTTATTGAAAATTGGCATGTGTCAGATGAAGCCTTGTTGTCAGACCATCAGCACGAGGTTTGAATTACCTGGCCAACTGACACAGGCTCTGATTGGTATCGGTCCTAAGTTGACGGACTGGAAAACGTATCAAGGATATGTACTCGTTTCGTCAATTGAGTCCAAGCCGGACCTTGATAAAGCAACATACCAGCTGAATAAAGTGTTGCTTATCTCCTAGCACAGTAGTTCTGTCAGTAAAACCAGTATGAAGAAAGGTAAGGTTCTTTGGTGGAATGGCCAACCTGCTAAAATCAGGAAGAAGGTTAGGAAACTTTGGTCGTTGGGTGTGTGGGAATCGGGTAGGCGCTGATTGGCATCAACCTGGTGGTGGCCAGCTGTTCTAATTTTTTATTCTGATCAATTGTGCTTATTTTACCTCCTAGTGGTAACTACCGGGTCTACCCATCCGGGCGTGCTGAACTTTTAAGCGCGAGTGTTGAACGCGAAGAAAATAGCAACACTATAATGCTCTGTCGGAAAGACTGACTGAACGAGTCTCAGAAGTCTTACATGAGCTCCTCAGAAAGAGGACGTGCAGCGGATGAATTCTTCAGACTGAATCAACGGTGTCATCAACAGTCAAGATGACAGTTACCTTACTTGAGCTACTTCGACATATTTGGAGCTGAGGTAAGTGAGGCTTTTTTTAGGACTAGTCAGGGTCCTGAAACAGATGGTGGCGGATGAACCCTTTATGGGCCAACGGCAGCTCTCACATCCTCGAGGTGGGTTACTGACACCGGAGAAATCCGGCCCCTTTAGTCCAAGGGGTCCAACAAAGGGCCTGGCCCTCCAAGTTGGGGGTTGTACGCCGCGGTAACTGCCTGACTGCGTAAAACATATATCGTTACGAAGCAACAACAAGCCTCGGATACGGATGATCTTACTGTTGACGAACCTGGCAAACGAAAAAAGGACAACGAATTGCGGATCTGTAAGTGGAATGTTAGGTCCCTTAACAGACCGCGTGCAGCGGAACAGCTAGCGGAGGCCCTGAACTGCTATAAAGCAGACCTTACAGTCATCCAAGAAGTGCGATGGGATGGACCGGGCAAAAAGAGAATGGAAAACTGCGATATTTATTATGGCGACTGCTATCGGCAACAAAAATAGTGCTTACTTGGATGTGGATTCGTCGTTGGCGGCAGACTTAGGCAAGAAGTCTTAAGTTTCAGCTGTGTGAACGAGCGTCTCACGACAATCCGTATCAAGGCTAAATTCGCCAACATTAGCCAAATTTGCACACATGTCCCTACGGAGGAGAAAGACGACGATACCAAAGAGAGGTTCTATGAGCTCTTAGACCGGACATACGAGTAGTGCCCCAACTATGACATTAAAATTATCCTAGGTGATTTTAATGCAAAGATAGGAAGAGAGGGCATCTTTGGTAGTACTGTTGAAAGGTACAGCCTACATGACACCACCTCCGATAAGGGATTTAGGCTGATTGACTTCGCGACGGGGCGAGAGGTTGTCATAGCAATTACGCGGTTCCCGCATCTCGATATTCATAAAGGCACATGGAGATCTCCCGATCAATCAACCGTCAACCAGATTGACCACATTGCGATCGACAGAAGGCACTCCTCCAGTATTATGGATGTCCGAACGTTCCGCGGGGCCAATATTGACTCGGACTACTACCTTGTTTTAGCCAAGGTATGCCTTCGGATATCCCGAACATCGCCAAGACAAGTAAATACTGTGAGGAAGTTTGACGTCGGAAGGCTAAAATCGCAAGACATTACCAGATCCTTCTCCGATCAAGTCTCTCTCAATCTCTCAAGGGGTTCCATGCATCCAGCAAAGCACATGCAGTGAAACAAGAGGCATACAAAGCGGCGCTGCAAAGAAGGACCAGGGCTGCTCGTGAGCTCTACGCTCAGAAAAGAGGAGACTAACACCGGCTTCTCAGGAGAAAAAAGAAAGAGCACGAGAAGCGCGCGATCGAGGAAATAGAGAGATGTTACAGCAGGAATGAGGTTCGGAAGTTTTACCAAAGGGTAAAAAGAACCTGCCAAGGCTACAGAGCCCGAAGCGAAGCCTGCAAGGATGAACAAGGGAACATCATATTAGAATCGCAGTCGATGCTGAGGATATGGAAGAACTACTTCTGGAGACTGTTTAACGGCGATGACGAACTAAATCCCGCTGTCAGTCGGAATTCAACCTGGTCGACGAAGACCAACAATTCCGTCCGCTCGACCTGGACGAAGTGAAGATAGCCATATCTAAGCTTAAGTCCAATAAAGGCGGTGGAGCAGATGGCCTAGCCGCCGAGCTATTCAAAGCGCAGGCGATGACTTGGTTAGGAGCATACACCAACTCATCTGTAAAATATGGTCGGAAGAAAGTATGCCCGATGAATGGAACCTCAGCATTGTTTGCCCGATCCTCAAGAAAGGAGGCCCTCTGAACCGCGCCAACTGCAGAAGTATGAGTCTTCTTAACATCGTCTACAAGATCTTATCTGCCGTGCTGTGTGAACGCTTGAAGCCTTTCGCCAACAACCTGATTGGTAGAGTGGCTTCAGGCCAGGAAAGTCTACCATCGACCAAATATTCAAACTGCGGCTGAGCTTGGAGAAAACCCAGGAAGTCCAAATCGATACCCACCACCTTTTCATCGATTTTAGGGCCACCTATGACAGCATTTATAGAGACAAGCTATACAGAGCAATGTCTAGTTTTGGCATCCCTGTCAAACTCGTCCGTTTGTGCAGGATGACAATGGAGAATGCACGCTGCTCCATCAATGTCGGCAAAGAACTCACCCAGACCTTCGATGTCACAAAAGGATTTAGACAAGGCGATGCGCTGTCATGTGACTGCTACGATGCCTTCAAAATTTAACCAAAAACAACAAGGTCAATTTCGGATGAGTACCTGACCACGGAGGCCAATTAAAAGCTGGTGCTCTTACAATTGCTGGTTCCAGGATCTCTACTTTGAACACGACTTTACTGAACCAGCTGAGCCTGTAGCGCTCCATTTTCTTTGAGATATGTTCTTTGAAGTGAAGTCTTCCACGGATCTTGAAATTCTTATTCGATCATGCTGTCATGCGAAGCATCTATTCATCTCAACGACTCACCTACCCTCATACTTTTTGTACGCTATCCAACATTGTGAACCGCAAGTAAGCGCCGTGTGGCAACTGCGGTTAAGAGCCTTACTTTCAGCTTAGGGCACTTCACCCTCCCTATGATCACGTGATGATTGATTTAGTCATCACATCGTTTCTTGGTTGCTTCGCTATTGATCATAGGTTTTAGATACTTGAACTGGGAATCACCTTTTCATTCGCAAAAGTGTTTGGAATAGGTCGGAATGCGTCAGAGAACGGGCACCACGATATGTTCGATAACCATTGCCCAGCGAAGCATTCACCCATTTTTTTTTTTTTTTTTTTTTTTTTAAAAAAAGGAAATCCAAATCCCAGAGCACTCAGACTCGGTAACGTTCCATTGTACCATTCACCCATACATCAAGTGCTCGTTGCAGGGACGTTTGATCCTTGCTTATGTTGGTTCAATCTTCAGCAAAAAATAACTGATGCACTTTGGAGTCCCTCATTTCTCCTTCAATCAGATAATCAAGTTCTGTACAAAATATCAAGCGACTTAAGACTCTTCCTTAGGTTAGGGTTAGGTTAGGTTTATGTGGCTGTCGGCAGAAGCCGACACGCTTAGACCAATTTAGGTCCATTGTGATACCACGTATATTATCTACCTCAACTCTGTAGATGGGACTGGCCAACGACACGCGGTTGTTCTAAAACGGTCCCCCATCTACGTACTAACCTCGCCCAACGTCGTTTAATTACGGTGATCTGACGAGAACCAATTAACTCGACGTGGTATGGTCGTTGGTTAAGACTCTTCCTTGATGTACACCAACTTTGATTAGCAACTCCTCAGTGACTCCAGCGGGGCATCTTACTCTTGTCTTTACATCTTCAAACATGTCAATGATCATCTGTGTAAAGGTTTTTGGAACTCCTTGTTGTCTTAGAGCCACACAATGCCCAAATCAAATCAAATCAAAATCAAACAACACCATAAGCAAATACTTCAAGGAGTCACAAGGTTAGATAAGGTTAGGGTGGCTGTCAGCTAATAGCCAACACACTGAGACCAATGAGGTACGTTGTGGTGCCACGTGGATCGGGGGATTTTCGCTCTACTCGCTAAACCATTTAGAGCTTCTAATGAAGCGCGATAGACTTCTAACGTCTGTGTTAGCTAAGTCACTGAGTTCATTAAGGAAGAAGGCTCCTAGATAGAGATTTCTTTTATCGGAGAGTGCAGGACATGTACAGAGGAGGTGAAGTGTAGTCTCTTCCTCCTCCTCGTCCCTGCAGCTTCTACAGAAGTCATTTGAATAGACGCCAAGCCTTGATGCGTGCTCGCCTATTAGACAGTGTCCTGTAATGACAGCAGAGCCAATGTGCAGTCGGTTAAGTGAGATCAAACCCATAGAGCGTCGCAGATCCGGCTTTGGTTAGATATGCTTGGTCGGTAGACACGTATTACTACCTGCCCACCTAAGGTCTGTACTCTCGACTGCGGATAGCTTAAACATAAGTTTACAAGTAGCGATAGGCAGACCTACGGTAATGCCGTTCCATTTTTGGGGAGTTCATCTGCCCTGCAATTCCCTGAGATGTCTCTATGCCCCGGCACTAGAGGGGAATATTGAACTGCTCTGCTATCTCCTCAAGAGATGAACGGCAGTCTATGGATACGATGGAGTTTGAAGAGACTGAGTCCAGGGACCTCAGCGCGGCTTGACTATCCGAGAATATACGGATGTCCTTAGCGGATATCACATTTCTCTTCAGCCACGACAAGAATTCCTTAATCGCCATGATTTCCATCTGGAACTAATAATTAGTCTTTCTGCAAAAACATCCCCACCTACCCCATCACTAGTTTTTGATCCATCGGTGTAGAAGTGGGTCGATTTATCCTCTTTGAATGCATCATCCTCCCAAAATGATCTGGTGGGGACACTGATTTGGAAATTCTTCTCGAACTGTAATTGGGGTATGGTGTAGTCGAAGTTCCTTGGTAGAGACCCAAGTGAGTCCAGAATGATAGAGTGGCCAATATTCGCATTGATCCACTGTGAGATAGCTTTTAAGCGGACAGCGGAACAGGCACCTGTTTGCCTGCTAAAAATATCGAGGGGTGTCAGATGAAGTAAAATGTCCAGTGTTGGGGAGGGAGTCGTTCGGAGTGCTCCGCCGATGCAAAAACAAGCTGTATGTTGAACCTTGCTCAGCTTATCACGGTTAACCGATGGCCTTCGTTTAAATTGGATTTCCAGCTTAACTTCCTATCGTAGATTGGACCCAAGAATTTAGCTTCATTGGAAAAGGTTAAGCTTGTACCGTTAGTAGTTTGGCCATAATAAATATCGGTAGGCCTCTCGGTTTCGGATCACATTTTTACTGAGGCCAATCAAATGCTATTGTTTTTGCATTTGTGTGATCCAGGAGTTCTTTGGACAGCCTTTTTTTACGATTTCGACACGTGCTCCTGTTATTGATTACCTATTGTTTGATCGTCCTTTTGCGATACCGGTGATCTCCAGACGTTTCAACCCACGGATTTGCAAGTACACTTGCGGAAGACTTTCAAGATGTTAAATGTGTGGTTGACTCATCTGAATGCTAAAATTGCCTAAAAGTGATTTCTTCCTTTAGTTGCCTTTTACGAATATCATTGTTTTTTTTTGGGGCGCAGCTGTGATATTCTTAGCCGTCCTTGCATGTTTTTTTGTGCCCTTACGATGAACCTCACCCAGAAAGATGTCCCTTGACAAAAGAGAGAATGAAAGATTACGAGAAACTGTTAACTAAGCTGAATTTTACTATCCAACATTAAAGTATAAACTATATCTAACCTTAACTTAAACTATAACTGCCCGAAACGCAACTCACTGTCTCTGAAATTGCAAAGGGATGTTGCGAGTGATATCCCCCTGAACGAGTTATTATATTGTCACACAGAGCCGGTTTAAGGAAGTCTTGTGACCTGACGAAGTCCCAAGATTACTTATTCATGACTTACCACTTTGTGCCTTTCGCTACCGCCAAATACATAAGCCAACAGCACAACAAAAACATAGGGACGGGCTACAGCCCGCTGGGCGAACTGTTGGATATCCTATTCTTATTCCTTTCCCTCATAAGTGGGCGTGACAAAAGTCTAAGTATGGTTGCATTATTAAGAACGCTCTACATATTTTGTTATATGACATTTAAAGGATTTTATCAAAAAAAAAACGAAGCTTTTGTAAAAAAAACGCTCCGTAGCAAATTTTGGTTTTTCAATAAAATTGTTTTATTTAATTGTGGGCGTGTCAGTGGGCGGATTTTGAACATTTATCTCCCGAGCAGTTTTAGGAGTCATAGATCATATATAAAAAATTTCAGCTTTCTAGCTCAAAATTTGATTTTTTCGAAAAATTCGTTTTTTTGAGTATGTGTGCGTGTCTGTTGGCGGATTTTAAAAATTCGTAAACTTGATTATTTCGGGACCCTAGAGAGTATATGGTTAAAATTTCAGCTCTCTAGGCCCAGTTTAATGGCTAGATCGACATTACTATCGATGCTGATCATAAATATAGTAACTTTTAGGGGTCTACGGGCAATATTAAGGTATGTTACAAACTATGCGTCAAAATTAATATAACCTTAGAATAGGGTATAAAAACAGAACAAATTAGAATAGTGAGACAATCTGCTACTCTGTTGGCAGTTTTGTCTTTTGAAAAAAACTTGTGGACAAGTACGGTAACAGAAATAATATGTTTTTCGTAATGTTCCGTCGTCATAGTTTGTTTTGTTAAGTTATGTATGAAACGATTCTACGCCATAGAAACAACCCCCGATCGCCATTTTAATTATTTTTCTTTATTTTCTCTCCTTGAGTGTGGCTCTGGCGGTGATAAGTTTTTTACTTAGCCTCAGTCAATTAATTCTATAGTGGGATTCTGTAAGGCATTACGCGCGCCACGGCTAGCTCGATTGAAGCGCAATCGGAAGTCGAATTATGTACGAGTATATTTTGTATATCAGCAATAAAACGGCAAATGTTGAATTCCCAATCGCCCAACGTCTCTGGTTTATCGGCAGAGACTAGTGACTTCACATACCCCCAAGAAAGTGATCTACAGGTGAGAGTCAGCAAATGTTTCCCGCAATAATTTGCGCATGTTGCGTCATCTTGTTGAAACCAAAGCTCTCTCAGGCCAATGCCATTCAACCGAGCAACGAAATCATGTTTCTATAGCGCTCTTCATTGACTGTAACATTCCGGCCGAAATCCTCGTTAAAGAAATATGGGCCCATCAGTTCACCAGACCGTAAAGCACACCAAACAGTTATGATGGATGTTAGGGCGTCTCGACAAAGGCTTCTGGGTTTTCTCCACTCCAAATTCGGCGTTTGTTTACATATCCGTTTAACCAAAAATGGGCCTCATCGGAGAACAAAGTTTTGCGTTGAAAATTAGGATCAAGCTGTATAATGTTTTCGGCCCATTCACTGAACCTACCATATGTATAATGGTCATGCGGTTCTGCACGCGTTGTTCTGGTGTAAATCTATTCATCGTAAAATGGCAAAACGTCATCATCAACTTTCAACTGTCAAATTAACAATCTGTAGAAACAGTGTTGCCAGTTTAAAAACCAAACCTCTAAAAGCAATATCGTTTATAATGATTCGCATTTGGCTTTTTTTTGGGTAAGTGCATTATTAGTTTTTAAGATTCATATAAGGGTTTTTCCTAACAGTTAAAACATTTTTCTCACCATGCATACGAAGTATCATAGTTGTAAAGGAATCAAATTGCCTAAACTCTTTAAATTTTCTAAGAAACATACCTACCTATCAAATTACTAATAAAAGCTAAATTGAATTGAAATTGAAATTGTTTTTTTTAAAGAATCCCACCCCAAACTCATAAGGCGTTTATATACTCTCTAGGGACCCGACAGGAAATGATCGTGCACATGCATGAGGAAGTAACGACAAGATTAAGATGCACCGCTGGAGCCACAGAACAGTTCACAATCAAAGTCGGTGTACACCAGCGAGGCGTCTCAAGTCCCATGATTACAGTCGTTATGAATATCTGCTTGAAGGGAAAGTGACGGGCTTCAAATTCAAAGTGCATCAGTTGTTCTTTGCTGACAATGGAAGCACCATACCCGAGTATCCAACACCCTTGCAACGAGCACTTGATTTACGGGTGGATTTTTTTTTATAATGTACACGCACTAAAGGGATTTTATTAGTAGGTACCCTTATCATGTATTGGCTACATAGCGCGGGCGTTAAGGAAATTAGGATTAGAAGAAAAGGAGAGATACCGATGCACCTTGGTTATAAATGCTTGTAGGTTATATAATGTGAAGGAAAAATAGAGCGTGGAAGAGTATTCCACATTCGTGTTGTACGGCGGAGGAAAGATTTTTTGAACTTCATTAAATGTCCGCATACAGGCTTGAGGGTGAACGGATGAGCATTCATTACATGGCGGGTATTGCCCTTGAAATGTTCTAGGGGTGGAATGCAATTGGCTATTTCGTTTGAGCACTTATGGTGGAAATAACGATAAAATAACGAAAGACAGGAGACATTTCGACAATGACTAAGAGAGTCAATCGATCTCGCGTTGTCTCGGTCGCCATTGAGTTTTATCGCGCCTTTTTGGATCCTGTCAAGTAGGTTAGGTTAGGTTAGGTTAGGTTAGGTTAGGTTAGGTTAGGTTAGGTTAGGTTAGGTTAGGTTAGGTTAGGTTAGGTTGTAGTGGCAGTCGGCAGAGGCCGACACACAGCTTCCAATGATAGGCCCATTGTGATACTACACGGATGCATCATCATGTGCAGATAAGGTGGAGAATTGTCTCCTCCTTTTCCTCGTCCATACAGCTTCTGCAGAAATCATTTGTGTGGAAGCCAAGCCTTGTTGCATGTCTGCCTATGAGACAGTGTCCGGTGATCACACCAATTATTGCACCAATGTGAAGTCTGTTTAGAGATATCAAATACTTAGAGCGTTTCAGATCCAGCTTTGGCCAAATCTGCTTTGTCGATAGACAAGTGTTGCCACTTGTCCACCTAAAGTTATAATTCTCAATGGTCTGTCTCATAAACATGAGTTTGCATGTAGCAATTGGGATGCCTAATGAACCTTTATCAGGTAGAAGGGGCAGTGTGGTTCCTTTTCTGGCGAGTTCATCCACCCTACCGTTCCCTGGATGTTCTGTATGTTCTGGCACCCAGCATAGGTGGATGTTAAAATGCTTCGCCATCTCTACTAGAGATGATCAACAGTCACGGACTACGATAGAGTTTGTGGACCAAGAATAGAGGGATTTTAATGCAGCTTGACTATCTGAGAAGATCCAGATGTCCGTAACGGATATCACGTTCTTCTTCAGCCACGACAGGACTTCTTTAATAGCCAAGATTTCTGCCTGGAACACACTACAGTGATCAGAGAGTCGAAAGGAGAGGCTGAGATTCAGCCTGTCAGAGAACACACCACCTCCTACCCCCTCGTCGGTTTTGGATCCATCGGTATAAAAATGGATCGATTTATTTTCGACGGGTGGCCTTTCCCAGAATGTTCTGGGAGGGATCTTGACCTTGAAGTTTTTGTCAAAAAGGGTCTGAGGGGTGGTGTAGTCTATGTTACTAGGGAGGATTCTAATTTTTTTCAGAATACATGCGTGGCCGATTTCATTCTCGGACCATTGGAACGTTGTTTTGAGGCGGATAGCCGCACTAGCAGCCACTTGCTTGCTAAAGATGTCCAGGGGTGTCAGGTGAAACAGAATGTCCATTGCAGCAGAGTGGGTAGTGCGCAGTGCACCACTCATGCAGAGACAAGCTGTTCGTTGGACTTTGCCTAGCTTATCGCAATTTATCGCTTTATCTAGTCCACGAAACAACCACCCCGTACATAAGTATCGGTCTTATTACCGAGATGTATAGCCAGTTGGTAATGCGGGGTTGGAGCCCCCATTTATTACCAATGGCTTTTTTGCAGGAGAAGAGTGCTGCTGTAGCTTTACGAACTCTTTCTTGAATGTTAGGTTTCCAGCTAAGTTTTCTATCCAGAATGAGACCCAAGTATTTTGCCTCGTCCGAAAAGACTAGACTTGTGCCCCTGATAGAGGGGGGATCAATGTATGGAATTTTATGTTTCCTAGTAATTAGAACAAGTTCGGTTTTGTGGGGGGTAACACCCAACCCACAACGATCTGCCCATATAGTTAGCTTGTTAAGAGCGTTTTGGAGAAGTTCTTTCAGGGTGTTTAGGTGCTTCCCTGAGGCGGCAATTGCAACGTCATCTGCATAGGCAATCACCTTGCAGCCCTCCTTTTCTAGGCATATCAGCAGCTTGATCACCACTAAGTTCCAAAGGAGGGGAGATAGGACTCCACCTTGTGGCGTACCTCTACTGACAGATCTTCTGGCTGATGTCACACCCAGTTTCGAGTTTATAAACCGACTTGTGAGAAGTTGATTAATAAGCTCACCAAGTGAGTCATCTACCTTTATATCTGACAGTGCATTTGCGATCGCGGATGTACTGACGTTGTTAAAAGCACCCTCAATGTCCAGGAATGGAACCATAGTGTACTCTTTATGGTGAAGGGAGTATTCGATTGAACGTACTAACGTATGTAAGGCTGTTTCAACAGATTTGCCTTTGCAATATGCATGTTGAGCCGTAGACAGAAGTCTTGTATCAATGTTAGTACGTAGATGGATATCAATCAGCCTTTCTAATGGAAGGAATGACGATAGGCTTATGGGTCTGAGATCCTTAGGATTTAGATGGGAACATTTACCGGCTTTGGGTATGAAAACTACTTTTACTTCTCTCCATGACAGCGGAATATGTAGGCCATTTCTATGCAGCTTTAGGATTATTTCAAGCAAAGGCGAGATGATATCCGATGTGTTTTGAATTTCAGCTGGTATTATGCCATCTGGCCCCGCAGATTTGTATGGTTTAAATCCCTTGTAATCATACCTTTGAAGTTAGTGGTACGTGCAATTGACGTAGACAGGTTTTTATTGCTAGTAACGTGGGAGCTACCTGGGAAATGTGTATCCAGTAGTAGATTGAGCGATTCTTCGCTGGAAGTGGTCCAGGAGCCGTCCGCCTTTTTTAAATAGCTAGGCGTACCTGGGTTGGTTGAGAGGATTTTTCTTAGCCTAGATGCCTCCGATGATTCCTCTATTTTTCCACAGACGAGCGTTTGGCTTTCCTCAGTTCCTTTTTGTAAGCGTTGAGAGATGCTTTGTATGAAGCCCAGTCGGTTTCAGCTTTTGTGAACTTGGCTTGGTCCTGTCAAGTAGCTCCAAATAAGTTACTGGTGCGTCAGACCAGATATGAGCGTTGTACTCGAGTTTCGGGCGAATAAACGCCTTATAAATTGTATGCAGTTCAGACGGGGTGAACTATTTCTAACATCGCTTAAGGAAACCTAGACATTTTGCAGCGTTTTTGGCGACATCGAATATGTGGTCATTCCAACGGAGGTTTTTTTTTTTTTTTATAATTTGCTTACGCTAAAGGGATTTTTTTCTCTTGTTACAGTACCCTTATAATGCTAAGAACACAGTGTAAGCTATTTGGTATTAGAAAGAATAGAGAGATAGGAAAGAAGTGTTTTGGGTGCAGTTGTAGGATTTTTCTCCACGGGTGGTGTCTAAGTTACTTAGGGAGATTACGATTTCATGTATTCGGTATAAAGTAATGGACTTGGCCGGGATTCGAACGCACGACCTTCCATTCCGTAAGCGATTACATTACTACTGCACCATTGCCACCCGGTTGGAGGAGAATGGGAATGGGTAAGTCCGAAAAAGACAGAATACCTATGCAGTCCATTCTCTGATCCCTCCAAACTATTCCAGGCATTTATATGAATGGAAAAGTGATTCCCAAATACTTGGCTATCTGAGAAAGTTCGGATGTCCATAGTGGATATCACGTTCCTCTTCAGCCACTATAGTACTTCTTTAATCGCCATGATTTCCGCCTGGAACACGCTGTAGTTATTAGGGAAACGAAAAGAGAGGCTGAGGTTCAGCCTTCTGTGAATCTTCTCAGATAGCCAAGCTGTGCTAAAATGTCTGGATTCTATCTCCACAAACTCCTTCAATCTGATAAAGGTCCCTTAGGCATTCCAATTGCTACATTAAATAACCTTAGGTGGACAAGTGGCAACACTTGTCGGGCGACAAAACAAATTTGGCGAAAGCTAGATCTGAAACGCTCTAAGTGTTTGATATCTCTGAACAGACTACAAAAAGATAAAGAGGCTTCGCATGACAACGGGAGTAACAAAGCTTGATCGAGTGATTATCTTAAGCAAGCAACATGCTCGACAGAGGAAACTTTTTGTTCAAACATATTTCCTTCTTTTTTTTTATAAAACGGACTGTAAAACAGGCCCGGATTGAATCGATTGTTTTCTTATTACATAAGCCATGCATCGATAAATACATATATTTTTGAGAAAACGCTGCTCTAGGTTGGAGTCCCATTGGGTGAACAGATTTTACGAGAAGAATGAATAAAAAGACCAGGACCAAGAAAAGAGTCTGATGATCTGAGCCGTGAAACAGCGCTGTCACTTCAAACCCCACTTCACGTGGTATCAATCACAAATTGTTGTTGAATGAACACAACCATTTCAGTGTAAATTGACGGAAGCTATGCCAATGTAAAATTAAGGGAAGCTTGGTAGCCAAGTGTGTTCGAACACAAGAACCACTTAAATAAATATTTAAGTTCAACATAAACGCCTATGTGCAACTTTTTCGTCCACGTAAGCTGTGACATAAGTGCTAGTGTTGACTTTAAATATATTATATTCTTTTTAGCAAACTGTGCAAACAAACAGATGACAGACAGACAAAAACTACAATAATCATTTTATTTTTTATCAATAACATTACGATATTCATAAGCTTTGATAACTATAAATATGACATCGAAGCTTAAAATTGTAGATCCCACCGACTTCGCACAAGCAAAGGCATTAAAGGACCATATAAGGCCTAAAACTCAGCTCCTCAAACCATTTCTTTGTGCGATGTGGAAGGAAATTGGAAATTTGAGAAGCTACTCATGGTCATGACAATTGTTACTGTTGGATGTTTGTCAGAGTTTTGCGTGAGCAGGGCAGTAGAAACAACTTTAAGTTTAACTGGTCCCCGGCGGGATTTGAACCTACAACCCCTCGATTAGAAGTCCAACACACTAACCACTGAGCCACTGTGCTTGCAATTGAATAATTAATTAATCAATAATGTGTAAATTGTCACACAGCGCGGGCAGGACAAACAATAACAAGGAGAATGAGCTGCAAATAGTTCGTTCACATTCAAATTCTACCACAGTCGCACACGCACGTAGAAATAATAAGGATGACTCTGAAACAGATGTAGTGAATGTATGAAATACAATACATACCTATAAAATTACATAAAAAGACAATTTTCTAAGCTCTGCTGCTATGAACGAAAAGAGATATTTTAATCGAAGATTGGAACTTTTTTTCTACAAAAAAGATATCAAATAATTTAGTCCATGCAGTTTTCTGTAGATGGAGTCAGAAAAGTAGGAAGATTTTTAAAAAGGGTCTCATAGTCGCATGAGGCAAAAAGGGGTCAAAATGCGACTAAAGTCGCACAGCGTCAAACTTGTTTTCTATTGTTTCCCGATTGTAACAAATATACATACGAGTAGTAAGGCGATTTGTCAAAAGATACTATTGGTTTGTATTTTCGAATAGCGACAA
Organism: Portevinia maculata; assembly: GCA_949715645.1. Classification (NCBI taxonomy): domain Eukaryota; kingdom Metazoa; phylum Arthropoda; class Insecta; order Diptera; family Syrphidae; genus Portevinia; species Portevinia maculata. The sequence continues at coordinate 63,353,596 of OX454525.1, read as the reverse complement.
AAGCCCACCTCTATCTTGGGTCATATATTTGTATTTTTTGTGTCAAATCGTTGAACATTTTGGGCGAAGTTACATTTTAGGGATTTGGCGATTTGTCTTAGACAAAATTTGAAATTAAGTCAACTAAAATAGTCAAAACACATAATCGCAACAAATATTTTTTTAGTATTTTAACTTATGTATGCCAATTACCTACCCAAAAAATAAAAAAAATGTCCAATTGCCCAAAAACGTTTTGACACGATATGGCATTTCTTTCATTTTCCGCGATATGACGCTGAGCCGTTAAATATTCTGTACGTGCAGAAAAGAGTTAAAAAGTGTTGCTGAACTAATTTGCCATAGTGTACACAAATCCATTCAAAATTGCGACTTTATCGCATGCTAAAACATGCGTATCTACGCGACAAACACATGCGCCATGTGTGGTGAACTTTCAGTAAAATTTCATCGCATACCTACACACATTTCTATAAACATAGTGATTACTGTATGTAATTAGAATGCATCAACTTACCACGCGAATCATCAGTTATAAATACAATTGTTTCGAAGATGCATGAAATCATCTCTTTTTAATTCAAATACGATGCATGTCATTTTTGTCTGCATGTAAGATGTATTCATTAATATTTTGATGGCACAATTTGATTTGTGTTTATTGCACAACAATCCCCACAGGTTTTCTAATTATGTATACGTGCATGTGTGTAGATTGTGTACAACACTATGCGTGGGCATTTGTTCTCGTGAATAGCGGTGCTTTTGAGCAAGGTGAAATTTCTCTCCGTATGTATTTTTCTACCTATTTATACATTATACCTATCCATGTTTTTTTTTCGCGAATGCGCAGTTCTTTGTATTCGTGATAAAAACTATAGAGGACGTTTGAACAGAGTTGTGATAAAATACGCACACATACCAAGGTATACATGTATAGTTACATGTGTCGAGAGGTTTTGTAGATGCGTCAATGTAAACTAAAACAGTTAATCGTAAATGCAAAATAATGTATCAAGAGCTTGACATTTACGATTATTAATTCAGTGTTTTTCAATCTTAATTTTGAATTAAGCACTTCTCATGATACAACTAAACTGCGAAACTCTCCATTGCTCTATCTGGTTAAGTTGTATGTATCATGAGAATCGTAGGTACGTACCCATTGGGAGGAACAAATAAGGAAAGCATTTTTTGTGTAGGGATGAATGGATACGAGGGATATTGTTAGCAAAAAAGTTATTTCTGATGAGCCTACAACCATACATATTTATTACAAACAGTTTCAAGTCAATTATAAGCAGGTACCTTCATGCATTCAGCGAATTTTTCAATCTATGAATCTTCAAAATACATCAGCTTTATTATACAAGCTTAAGCTTGTTTGCTTAACACGATCGAAGCGTTTTTTGGGCAAATAATAACCAATAGACTTCCGCCATCAATTGAAACAGCAAGAGGCATGTCGGAACACCAATAAGGCTTGCGTAAGTTATGATAGACGATTAATGTAATCTATCGAAGCAGGTTCTGAGATGGGTGAACTGTAAAATACAGCACCTTTATAACCCTGGATGTGAAGAACGCGTTTTAAACTACTACTGTTTAACGCTATAAATAACGAACTTTTGAGTCTATTAATTTCAAGCGAAGCATCTATTATCAGCTTGGCGGATATTCGAGAAGTTTAACTTGTTGGTTATGTAGCGCCGCCGTTTCGCAATTTGCTGATCATAAAGCAGTGAATTTAACATACATACATATTAGACCTTAGCGGCCCATACAGGGGCTGAACCTAGTTTCTCAAACCACTTTCATGCGAAGTGGAGGGGACCTACAATTTTACGCCGAATCCGAACGTCAACTGAAGCAGTATCTGCTCTATGATTCCATTGATGAAAGCAGTGAATAGTTTCACCAATGAATTAATAGAGTAGATAAAGTCTTATAAATTAGTTACCCAAAAAGTAATCTTCAACGTCGGTCCCGCGGTGGTCATAAATCGGTATTCAATAATAACGTTTTTGTAAATGTTGAGATCATCTTTAGTGCTCACCTATTTAATAGCGTCTCGGACGTGAAGGGTTCTGCCTGCGACACAGCAGCGTTACGTCATCTGAGACTTCGAGCACGTTGCTTACAGTTGTCCAGACCATGAAGTCTGTCATCCGCGATGTGATTATATTAGATTTTTTTGCAGAGAAAGTAGAACATACACATTTGAATAGGCGGGAATACATGAAAATTCTGCATAGGGTAGGCTGGGTACGGTTGAAACAAAGGACGGTTGAAACAACACAAATATTCCAGGAACAGTAGGCGGTATGCGAATGTTTCCCGAAGGCAAACGAAGCGAAAATATATTCGAATAATCGTCAGTCTTGCTTAGCACGTGGCGCATGGCAGTTGTTTAAAAGAACACTTTTTGTGTATCGCTAACCAAAAGTAAGTATTTTTGCGCGGTTTTTTTTTATATAACTGTGTTTTTATTCATGTTAGAGTATTGAGTATGTGTTTGTGTTTGAAACGAAGAGTTTAGAACGCATCGCAGTGACTTGTTTCAACGTGTTGTTAATGTGACCATAATTATATACATTTTTGTAACTAAAGCGGGGTTGGGGACGGTTGAAACATTTTTTCTGGGTACGGTTGAAACAAAATGTTTATTTAGTTTTCTTGCTTTCCAGAACCCAAGAGTTCATGCAAGAAAGACTTCCAGAAGACAGACTGACTTGACAAACTACAGTAAAGCCTAGCCTAACCAGGAAGTCTACCATCTACACTGACACTCCGGAGAAAGAACAGATAACAGAGGAGATGAAGCAAGCAAACGAACCAAAGCTAAGCAAGTAAAAAAAAGATTGGATGGAGAAAAAAAAGAAATGAAGAGGAAAGCTTCTGCCTGGATACAGTGCACTGTCTGTAAACTGTGGGCTCACGAAGAGTGCACAGAAGGTGGAAACTCATACACTGCAGTTGTGCAAGTTATCTCTATTTCTAAATTAATTGCAGCATTCAGTCTCACCACATCAAAATAGAAAAAAAGAAGAAAATTTGCGTTTTAGCTGAAACAGATGTGCAGATTAGGAATAGAGACAACTTACAGCAAGAATTGGCATGCAGTAAGCAATGTATCATTTTACATACAAAATCATTTTTTAATAAAATTTTAAAAACAAAATTATCTGTATATAAAATAACACATTGCTTACCGCATGCCAATTCTTCCTTCAAGTTGCCTCTATTCCGAATCTTGCTGCACCGATTGTTGTAGAACAGCAACAGCTTTTCCCGGTTCGACGTTTCGTGCTGTGAAATTCTATGATAATACCTAACATCGTCTTTGGTCGTTCAGTGAAATCAAGGTTAGGCAAAGGAGCACATTGAATGATAACAATTTCTTATATGTGTTTTATGTGCATTACTGCACACATTCTTGTGTGCGTCCCTGCTGCACATCTGTTCAAGGCATTTGGTGCGTCACCTGTTTATAACAGAGTGGAGAGTACATATATCCATATAATGAGTAGGGACGCTCTCTCTACATATGCATTTCCTACTATTTCAAAACAAAATGCAGAAAAATGCCTACAATATGTGGAAAGAGGTCAAAAGGATGTTTTTTAACCCTTATGGAACAACCGCTGTGGAAAAAAGGGTACACAATATATTTGGCCTGTACAAGCTAGTAAGACGAATGATTCTGTGTTTTTTCATAATGCTTTTTTAAAGGCGTATCGACTTGAACCTCGTTGTGTGTAGCAGGTAGCACTGCACGAAGTGTAAAGTGCTACCTGCTTTGCTTATACCCTATTCTAAGGGTATATTAATTTTGGCGCATAGTTTGTAACATACTTTAATATTGCCCGTAGACCCCTAAAAGTTACTATATTTATGATCAGCATCGATAGTAATGTCGATCTAGCCATGTCCGTCCGTCCGTCCGTCTGCCGGCAAAAATTAGGCCTTTAAACTGGGCATAGAGAGCTGAAATTTTAACCATATACTCTCTAGGGTCCCGAAATAATCATGTTGACGAATTTTTGAAATCCGCCCACAGACACGCCCACAAACTCAAAAAAACAAATTTTTCGAAAAAACGAATTTTGAGCTAGAAATTTGACATTTTGTATATGATCTATGACTCCTAAAACTGCTCGGGATATAACATTTTCAAAATCCGCCCACTGACACGCCCACAAATAAATAAAACAATTTTATTGAAAAACCAAAGTTTGAGCTAGGGAGCTGAAATTTATAATATATACTCTCTAGGGGCCCTTTATGCTCATGTGTTAATTTTTTTTAAATCCGCTTACTGACACGCCCACAATTAAATAAATTTTTTTTATTGAAAAACTAGGAGCTAGGGAGCGTTTTTTTTACAAAAGCTTCGTTTTTTTTTTTGATAAAATCCTTTAAATGTTATATAACAAAATATGTAGAGCGTTCTTAACAATTCAACCATGCTTAGACTTTTGTCACGCCCACTTATGAGGGATAGAAATAATAATAGGGTATACAACAGTTCGCCCAAGCGGACTGTAGCCCGTCCCTATGTTTTTAATATAAAGTTCAATTATGTACAAAGATTTTAAGATATAAATCATCTTTGTAGGTTATCCTGAAGTTGAACAATAAGCATTAAACTATAAATTTTCTACAATTCAAAAAAGTAAAATGTTCGATTGAAGCTAGATTGTTGGATTTTCCCAGCGTTGAGTGGAGGAAAACGTGTGTGTGTGTGCGGCACAAATCTGTTTCTCTAGCTGTACCTTTTGATTTTGTACTGTGTGCTTTTTCTTTCTTTTTTTTTTTGTGGCGCATGGGATTGAGAAAGATAGGGTATGAAATGTAAATGAGATTTTGAGGGAGTCACACTCAGAGTATATCCATATAGGTAATGAGTAGGGACACTCTCGACGTTTTCTTTATCAGTTCTTATCAGCAAGTATTTTGTTTTAAATTTGAGTAGTGGCAGACTGGCGAAGCAGGGCGAGCACGGGACAGCTAGTTATATATAATTTTCTTCCGAAGTCAGACACCTCGAATGCAATTTGAGCCTCCGAAGGATTATATGTTGCGGAGAATTTTTCGTTCCGACGCACGGTTACCTCGCTAGGGCCCAATGTATTTAAAATTTCAGCACTCTAGCATTTTTTCGATAAATTTGTTTTTTGAGACTGTGGGCGGATTTTAAAAATACTGAAACTTGATTACTTCGGCCCTCTAGAGAGTATATTTCAGCTTTCTAGCTCGAGTTTAAAGGCCTAACGTTTTCCTACGGACGGACTAACGGACAGACATGGCTACATCGAAATTACTATCGACGCTGATCACGAATATAGTAACTTTTAGGCCTCCACGGGCAATATTAAGGTAGGTATGTTTCACACTATGAGTCAAAATTAATATACCCTTAGAATAGGGTATAAACACAGTCCCTACACATCTATAAATTGAATAAAGACTGTTACCTTATAAACAAACAAAATCGTTTTCATTAGGTTCTACTTTCGCTGGCACCGAATACTGTATGTGACGTCACAGTCCAATTGGACTCAGCTGTCAAACGTAGTTTGTATTCTTGTACCATGCATTTGACCTATTTTTCTCATTTGCAGTCGTTTTGTATTTTCAGTTTTAATCTTTCATAGTATGGGTAAGATGTGTACTCGAAAATCTAGGTGTCGCCATATTGAATAACGAAGCGTGTAGGTATAGAAATAGGAATACTCCGAGTAGGTTTCCTTCCGTGTACATACGAAAAGAGGTATACCGTCGAAACATCCACTCATGATATAAAAAGTTCAATACATCTAGAAAGATATGTGGGCATATTTTACTCCCTTTAAAAGCTTTTTTCTCTACTATCTGTTAGCCATTACATCAATAAAAATGTACAAAATTAACAGAACTTGGAGTGAAGTCCTGAAAATGAATTTCAACTATACTTTCAAACAATGTTTAAGAGATACAGTATGCTACACGGATGTGTTTTGGTTAGGTTTAATTCACATTGCTCCGAAGTGAATTTACCACACGATGTATGAATGTGTTTAGCCAATTTTATTCATCTGCCTGTACCTATCTAAATAGCCATAAAAGTGGAAGTGAGATGAATGTGTTGATATGCTTTCAAAATAAAAAAAGATTTGCGGCTAATCGTCATCGTTGCTATAGCGAACTTATTCTGGAAGTAATTTCTTCTTTAGGGTGCCTTTCACATGTACATATTACACCACACCTAACTATGATAGCGATAGTGTTTGTACCTATAAATCTTATGCCTGATGCAGACGCATGCATACGGACGTATGAATGCCATAGATGTGTGTGTTGTGTTCATATACGTACATAATTTGGATTTTCGCCCTTTTTTAGTAAATATGTATTTAAACAGTAGTGTCAAACAATATCTATTTTCACTGATTAAAAATTACGAGGCGAGAGTCACGACTAACGACTTTCCCTTAACGACATAAATGACTTCTGCATAATTACAAATAGGTACCGAGAGCCGCAAGATTAAAAAGTTGGCGTTCCTAAGGCCAATAACAGATAACAATTTTCTATAATTTTCAACCACATTCCACTTCATGTTTAATTACCAATTTCAAAATTAATCCTTGTACGAAAAAGATAGTCGGATCCGAGAATACAAATTTAAGATACGTCTGTTTCAAAACTGAAACGGGCTCCCGAACCGAGGAGGGTCTCTGCCTGAGACATTGCAGCCTTCCATCCTTTGCAATCCCGGGCCCACCACTTCCAGGGTCCAAAAAACCTTTATAAGCTCTCTTTTCCTGCTTGGCTAGGAGCTTTGAACCTATTTGTCACCAAGATAAGTGAACTCCCTTACTACCTCGAAGTAGCTGGTATCAACAGTGAATTTGTCCTAGTCGGTGGAGAGACGTTTGTGTGCTTGTTGAAATCAAGTACTTTGTTTTGTCCTCGTTGATACAGCCTACCCATATTCCCTGTTCTTCAATCCTCACGAAAGCCTTTACCACGGTACCTATCTGAATGCCTATTGTTTTTTGCCAATGTGACATTTTGTAAGAACTCTTTTAGCTTAAATAATAAAAAAGTTGTAATTTTCGTGCTGATGAAAGTTGCGGTTTCAACAAACAACTCTTGCAGGTAAGACTCCTATTCGGCCTGCAGCACTTTAAGCAAACGCTTCCTGTGGCTTTTGAGGAGATGTAACACATTCGTCTCTTATCCGCCTCGGAAAACATCCCCAGACTATATCCTCTTCAGTTTTTGGGGGGAAGTGTTTTAAGGTCCTTATCGCGGAGCCTCTCTGCAGGTTTCGTCGGTTTTCGGAACGAGGATTCTTCCATCTCCAACATGCAGCTGGAATTTAAACTCGTCTGAAGATATGGCATTGCCCCACGTCTCCTGTTTCCATAAACAAGCTCATGAGCCCACAGAAAACGTCTTAGGTTGACTCAAGGTGGAAACTTTGACTTTTGAACGGGATTAGGCGCACGCAGCTTGGATTTTACCAGCCTTCTTCAGATTAGGTTGACTTAAATTATTTTCCAGCTGCTCGAACAAGGTCGTTTCGAATCCTTTGAAGATATAGAAATCTGTCTTCGTTCACGGCTCAGTACTCCCAGTCAGGCGATTTAGTTTTTGTTTTTCAAATTCAAATGTGAATTTCATTCAAGCTGTATCTAGAACTACATGAAAATTTCCGAATATGGGATCCCGGCAAATCTAATCCATATGGGTACAGCTACAGGGATATCCGGCGATATCGACATCATTGGTCATTCCCAGCGTGCTGTGGTACATGCTTTTACTGCGATTGAAGAACAGGGGAATATGGTGGGCCATAAAATCAGTAAGCAGGTTCATGCTATAAACAAACAAAAAACATCTGTTCGCCGCCTATAGGACAAAACGTCACTATTCATAGCAACAACTTGGAGGTATTCAGCTATCTTGGAGTAAACACAACTCCACGAAGGATACCTTTTTGGAGATCCATGGGAGAATTACACTAGTAAACCGCTGCTCCATCGATTTGGCAAAACAAATGAGTTTAAAACTCCTGACCCGAAGGACGAAATGTATGCTTTATCGAACCTTAATACTGGAAGATTGCTTTGTGGCGCCGAGTGCTAGACGATAATAAGGAAAGGGAAGCTCGTAATGAGTTTTTTTCGAAATAAAATTACTCCGTCGAATATTGGTCCTGGTCCTGTCCTGTATTCGAGAAGGGCGAATGGAGGACATGATACAACTGCGAACTCTTTGAGCTGTAAAAAGAGTGAATGTTGTCCAAAAATCTAGACTACGTCAACTACTCGTACATTATCTCGGTCTCATCTAATAATATGCTACAGTCAAAGGATCTTCGACTCCAAACTCCAAGGTTTAAGAAGTTTTTTTTTATAATGTACTCGCACTAAAGGGATTTTTTTGATAAGATATCCTTAAGGAAATTAGGGTTGGAATGTAGATCATAATGTGTATACAAAATGGAGCGTAGAAGAGCATTCCACATCCGTGTTGTACGGCTAAGAAAAGATTCCTTGTATTTCACGGTGTCCTAATTCAGGCTTAAGGGTAAACTGATGCGCATTCCTCGCACAGCGGGTATTGTGGTTGAAATGTTCTAGGGGTGGAATGCAACTAGCTATTTCGTTTGAGCACTTATGGTGGAAATAACTATAAAATAACGAGAGGTAAGAGACATTGCGAGATTGCGACTATGACTAAGAGAGTTAAGCGATCTCGCGATGTTACGGTCACCAAATAAGTAATTGGTGCACCAGACCAGATATGCGCATTGTACTAAGAATGCAAGGAAGACCAAACCTCCGATGATGGACCGCTTGATCTGGACAATTGGAAGCAGCGTGACCGGTATCACAGAGAATGGAAGGCCGCAGTGTCTCATGTGTCGGGAACCCGTTAAGTAAGCAATAATAGCCGTATTAAAAGTATAAGGTTCATTATGGAAAAACATCGTGATCACTTAAGGATTTTACAAAGGTGTTTGATAGACAACCAAGAGGCCTCTTATGAGAGACGCTTTAATCAAAATCGTTATGACGTTTAATCTATAAGCGTGGGTTGGACTCAGAAGCGGGAAAACTTCGTCATCTTCTGTAAATGAAAAATGCCCATTAAGCTGAAAGGCACCTCACTTGTGCTCCCGGCCGGTACGGCGTTAACATACGGTTCACAATGTTGAACATTGTACAAAAGTATTAGCACAGGCAAACTAAGGCAGCTGAGATGAGGTGCCGCACATGAAATGAGGGGTGACAAAGCTCACTTTTGTGTTGTGAATCCGCGTATATGGACAAGGCATTGGCGTAAAACGCCAAATTGGAAAAAGTTTACTCATGTTCATTCACGTAAAAATCGAATAATAAGTTAAAAAATCATAGGAAACCTTTAAGGCAAAGAACGTATCTGAGAGAAAACACACCGCGTCAGTTGGTACTATGATTTTCAAGGGAGAGATCATACAAACTAGGTTAAAAATGCAGTATCAATCCGAACGGCAAATTTGAGAAGCTTCTCATGACAATTAATACTCTTGGATGTTTGTCAGGTATTTTTATATTATGTATTTGAAAAATTAAGAAATCCAAATTTGCACTTTCACTTAAAATGCTAAATATTGCAACATGGGGCAACACAGTATAAACAACTAAAATTCAATATTAAAATAAATTTTACTTGGTTGAATTTGATTTGAATTTCACTTTGTTAAACAAGACACGTTGTATTGTTTATCGGGCCCATGGTCGCTAATAAATTAAGAAATATCAGCAATGTGCAACTGTGATATAAAATCTAGTCGGAAACTGTATTCCAAATGGAAGCTAGATAATGCGTACTACTCCAAATTGGGAGGCATATTGTAGAGCCAGAAATTACTATTCATCTGTCACTAGAATGGCAAAGAAAAGATATTTTCTATCCAAACTGAGTACCGACCAACCTTCAAAAAAGTTTTGGAGCAATTTACGGTCTATCGTACTAGGAACAAATAATATATCAACTAATTTACCTGAGTTTGATGAACTTAATTGCTCTTTTTTCTCCAATCCAAGTAGCAACTCCTCTTTTGTCCCGAATGTTCATCTCTTTTTTGATTCACCTCTTGGCTTGGATTTTGAAGTTGTCACGGAAGCGGATGTGATACATTATATCCGAAATCTTAAGTCGAATGCAATTGGTGAGGATGGATTACATCTGCGCTTCGTTAAAATGTTACTTCCCCATATTATAAGTTGTGTCACACATTTAATTAATTTTTGTATTACTTTCTCTACTTTCCCTGACTGCTGGAAAAGAGCTAAAATTATCCCTGTGCCAACAAAATCCGAAGCCTCATCGACCTCCGATTTCCGTCCCATAAGCATTTTACCATGCCTGTCTAAGCTTTTTGAAAAAATCATTGCCAAGCAGATTTCTTGTCAGCTTAATCGTTTTAATTTATTGACGCCTGTGCAGTCTGGTTTCCGTGCCCAACATAGCTGTTCCACGGCCTTGGTCAAAGTTCTTGACGACATCAGAGTAGAATATGATAAGGACTATCTTACGCTGCATTATGAAGGAACATTTTATGTAGGAAATTAAAGCTTTACTTTGGTTTTAGCGAGCACTCTTTGTGTCTAATAAGAAACTATCTTTCAAATCCCTCTCAAAGGGTTTTTGTCGACCAAAAAGTATCCTTTCTGGAGTGCCGCAGGGTTCAATTCTTGGCCCAATCCTTTTTTCTTTGTATATAAATGACCTTCCTCAAGCATGCTGCAATGCATCTATTCATCTTTATGCTGACGACGCACAGATATACCTTTCTCGACCAATTGGACTGGTTGAGGATCTCGTGAGTAGATTTAATTCTGATCTCTTCTCAATAGTTAAATGGTCTCAAAATAATGGTCTGATCTAAAACCCAATGAAAAGTCAATTGATTATGATTTCAAAAACATTGTACGACACTGAAGTGATACCGCTTGCTTATCTTAATTCTACGATGCTTAAGTTTTCAGATACTGTAACAAACCATGGGTACAAATTGAATCGATCTCTTTCCGCTATTGACCATGCAAATTATATGGTGGGAGGTATCTATGCAGGTTTACGTAAGCTGTATTTATTTTCTAGCTTCACACCCGTTGATACTAAATTAAGGTTGGTTAAGTCCTTATTTGTTCCAATCTTTGACTATGCCATTGTTGTGTATTCAAAATTAGATTCCCGTTCTCAGCACAAACTACTTGTTGCTTTTATTGACATAGTGCGATATGTATTTGGAATACGAAGATATGAACATATAACCAGTTACCACAAACTCGTCCTCGGCTGTTCTCTTCATGATTTTTGGGAAATTAGATGTTGTGTGTTCATGCACAAGATCATATGTGACCAGTCTCCGCTCTATCTTTTCCACAAATTACAATTTGCTCAGTCGCAGCGAAACTTTCAATCTTATACCGTCACCTTCCCACTACTTGAATACGTCGCGCCTCATTCTAGTCCACACTGTCAGACTTTGAAACCCTCTACCTGTACCCATTAAACAGATAATAGGAGCTGAACAATTTAAAAGAGCTCTATTTGCACACTTCGCCTAATTGTAATCACTGCATGTTCTTCTTTTCTCACTTACTTCACTCTACTATTCTTTATCTATCCTAATTTTCTCCTCTTTTCTGTTCTCTTGTTAACCCTGTCCCTCCTTTCCTTTCTACAAATATGTATTTAAATGTTAAATGTTAAAAGAAAAATAAACCAAACCGTACGTTACTTATGAAAAAAGATTGCTTCTTTCAGAATAATCAAACAACATAATATAGAACTAAGAAAATCGAGAAAAGTGCAGCCGTGATTGGCAAAAAACCCAAAATGGCAATAAGACTTCTCAATATTCTTCTTCTTCTTCCTAAACAGCGAAGCTATGATCAGAATCAAATGGATCTTTAGCGTGTTCAATTAAACTATTATTTTTTTCAAACTTTTAAGTTTATTATATTACATTTATTACTTTTAAATTTGGTTTACAAAACTCATTTACCGATTCCGTCAACGATCAAAGAAGGACTTTTTTTAAAATCAAAATTCGTATCGTATTTAAAGGAAAATGTCAATGTATAACAGTATAACAGGTAATTTAAATTTGTGTTAGTGTGAGTGAAAGATAATTAAAGGAGAAAAGATACAAAATTATACCAAAGGTAAGATTACACTATGTCTATATTTTTATATCGGCTACAGTACCCTCCGCCTAGACGAAAGTCGGTTTTCAAAGATATTTATCTGGGAATCGTACATGTCGGCCGGACCTAGTGACTTTCGTCGATGGTTGAACCGTTGTAGAAGTAGCCGGTTCTTTTGATGTCTGTTTTGGTTCTGCTTTCTGCTTTGGTTGTGTTGGTGCTGTAATCACTGGTCCATCGTTTGTCGGTAGATATGCAGGTTTTAGGCGATCGATTGTGAAGTTCGCCTCCCGCTTTGGCAGTCGTAAACGAAAGTATTTTGGAGTTCGCTCGAGGACTTCAAATGGACCACTGTATGGAGGCGTTAGACTCGGACGGATAGAATCGTCACGAAGAAATACATGCGTCGCTGTCTGCAAATCGCTGTGCACGAAGTACTTCGGATTGCAATGCCATGCCGTTGTTGTTGGACGAATATTACTCATCGCATTTCGCAGATCGATGACTGTTTGCGCAGCAGTTTTGTTTGATGTTTCCTCATCAAAAAATTCGCCAGGTATGCGGAGCGTTGTACCGAAAACGAGTTCGGCCGGTGAAGCGTTTAAATCGTCTTTATGCGTTGAGCGAAGGCCTAGTAGAATCATCGGCAAATGTGCAGTCCACTTTTCGGTGTTGTGGCAAAGAATCGCTGATTTGAGTGTGCGATGCCATCGTTCGATTAGTCCGTTGGACTGCGGATGGTATGCAGTCGTCTTGAAATGGCGAGTACCCAAGGTTCGCATGAGTTCTTCAAAAAGTGTCGATTCGAATTGGCTGCCTCGATCAGATGTTATGGTCTTCGGCACGCCATATTTCGAAATCCACCCAGAGATGAGTGCGTTTGCGACTGTCGGTGCTGTCATATCACGAATCGGAATTGCCTCCGGCCAGCGGGTGAAACGGTCGATGATAGTTAGGCAATAGCGGTTGTCATCAGACGGTGGAAATGGTCCTACCAAATCGATGTTAATGTGAGAGAATCTTTCGGTTGGTGCGTCAAATTTATTTAAAGGCGAATGCGTATGACGACCAATTTTCGCTTTTTGACATTGGAGGCAGCTTCGAACAAATTTTGCGATGTCGGATTGAATGCCTGGCCAAACGAATCGTTTTGTCATCAATTTAGCTGTGGCACGTTTTCCGGGGTGTGATATGTCGTGAATAGCCCGAATGAATTGCCTTCGCAATTTTTTTGTAACGAACGGTCGGATCACATCGGTTGAGTAATCGCAGAAAATCTGCTTCGAACTGCCTGGAATGATAAAAGTTTTTAATTTAATTGATTTGGCGTCATTACCCTTCGATAAAATTTGTTGCAGCTCCTCATCGACATTTTGATCATCGGACAAAATGTCATAGTCGATTTCAGCGGTTGAATGCAGGCTTTCGATACGTGATAGCAGATCCGCTGTCACATTTTCGGTCCCTTTTACGTGTCGGATATCGGTAGTGGTTTGACCGATGTAATCGAGCTGTCGCGCTTGTCGATCATTCGCCTTCTCTAACTTTTGAGCGAAAGCGAATGTGAGTGGCTTATGATCAGTGTAGATGTGACATTGTCTTCCTTGTAGCATAAATTTGAAGTGTTTGACTGCTAAATACATTGCTGTGAGTTCGCGATCATAAGTGCTGTAGCGAAGTTGGGCCTTGTCGAATTTTTTTGAGAAGAAACCGAGTGGTTGAAGCGCTTTGTCGATGACTTGGTGAAGTACTGCGCCGGCAGCGATGTCGGAAGCATCGACATAAAGCGAAAGTTCCGCCGTTTTTGATGGATGGGCGAGTAGAGCAGCATTGGACAAATCGAGTTTGCATTTATCAAATGCATTTCTCGCTTCGTCCGTCCATGTCAGCAGCGTTCGGTCGTTCTTTTTGTTTCCAGGAATCATCTCGAGTAAGCTAGCTTGTGTTTCGATGGCGTTTGGCAGGAACTTGCGGTAAAAATTTAGCATTGCCAAAAATCGTTTTAGTTGCTTGACCATCGTTGGGAGCGGAAAATGTTTAATGGTCTCGATTTTGTCGGGCAGCGGCAAAAGTCCTTCAGATGACACATGATGTCCAAGGAATGCGATTTCTTGCTTGCCAAACTCGCACTTTGCAACGTTTATAGCCAAACTGTATTGCTTAAGGCGCTCGAAGATTATTTTTAGGTGCTCGTGGTGCTCCTCTGGCGTTGTTGAAGCGATGCACAAGTCATCGATATAAGCAAACACGAAATCGAGTCCCCGACAAACTTCATGTATTAAGCGTTGAAAAGTCTGCGCGGCGTTGCAAAGACCAAACGTCATGAACTCAAATTCAAATAATCCGAACGGCGTCGTGATTGCCGTTTTTTCGATGTCTTCTTTAGCGACTGGAACTTGATGGAAGGCTTTTTGCAAGTCGATCTTTGAAAAAATGGTCTTGCCTTGCAAATTTCCGGCGAAGTCGTTCAAATATGGAATGGGATATCGGTCTGGGACTGTGATGGCGTTCAACGCGCGATAATCGCCACACGGGCGCCATGAACCATCAGGCTTCTTTACCATATGATGAGGGCTTGCCCAACAACTGCTTGAAGGTCGACAAATTCCGGCTTTCATCAATATTTCGAATTCTTTGCGGGCAACTTCGAGTTTTTCGGGATCTAATCGTCGGGGTCGAGTGTAAACGGGTTGCCCTGTTGTGATAATTCGATGCACAACAGCGGTAGAAATCGGACTTCCTGGCGGTGGCAGTTTAGTGATTTGTTTGTACTCTTCGAGAAGATCAGCATAAACCGAGTTCGCACAGAATGTTTTATATTCGGTAGTACCGTTGACAACTATTCGCATACAGTTTGAATTTAAGCCAGTGAGTGGATCGATCATTTTGTGTTCCTTCAGATCGACCAATAATCCAAAGTATGAAATAAAATCCGCACCTATGATCGGAGTTGTTACGTCAGCGATTAAAAACGTCCAAACGAAGTCACGTCTTAATCCGAGGTTTATCTTCAGGGTCGTTTCGCCGTATGTTTTGATTTCTGTGCCGTTTGCTGCGAACAATTTAATTTCCGATGATTTGCCCCTGCCGGTGGACTGACTAAGTGGCATAACTGATACGTCGGCACCAGTATCAATTAAAAATCCGATGTTCGTGGATTTGTCGTGTATCTTTAGTCGGTTGATGGATTTCGATTCAGGCTGTTCGCTACCTAAATCTGACACGGGCAGATGGCTTCATTCACTTGTCGTTTGGTTGGCGCTCGTGCTGCTGAATTTGCAGGGCATGCGGCATTGTTTCGCAGCGGCGCCAAACTTCCAATGATACCAGCAATTCGGATGTTCATGACGAGATTTTGAGCGCTCCTGAGCTCGGCTGGCGTTGCGTGATCGACTCCGGCTGCGGTCAACACCCATTTTAGCGAATTTTCGTTCCAACTCAGCGATTTGGTTGCTCAATTTCTCCAGTACATTTACTTCGGCTTTCGTCGGTGATGGAGTTTTTGCTTGAACCGAAGTTCCCGGTTGCTGCGAAGTCGTTTGGCGAATACTGCGATCACCGATAGCACGCAATCGAATCGATTCCACTAGTGCATCAGCTGCAACGAGTCGGTCTTTGATAGGCGATTCCTTCATTTGAATGACGGCGGCGTGTGCCATTTCGGGTAAACGTGCGGCCCAGAGATCGATGAGAGCAGTGTCAGTCAGGGAATCGGAAGCTAAATTCTTTAGTTTCTGGTAAAACTGACTAGGTTTCATGTCGCCTAGCTGCATTTCGTTTATGGCTTCACGAAATCTCTTTTGCTGTGAGTCGGAATAAAAAGCTATGATTATTGGTTTGACAAGATTATATCTACCAGACGACGGAACTGTGCCGATCTCTGTTTGTATAGTGCCAAGATCGTTGAGTGGAACTTGTGCCATCACTGAGCAATACTTCTTGTAGTCGCTGGTCACATTGCTCGCCTCAAACCAAAATTCCAAGCTGACGAAATAAAGTTCCGCGTTGTGCAAATGGTCGATGAGTCTTGGCATTGGCATGCGTGGAATGGTCGCATTTGCATTAATGTCGGCGCCTGCTACATCGCCGCCGTTTGGTGCGCGGCCGTCGCCATCGCAGTCGTTAATGCTCATTCCGTTGATTATCTCTGCCGTTGACTTGGGGTTGTTGTTAACTCAAAACAAATGGCGGACCGCAAGTACTTCCTAAAGCGAAAAAAAATAATTTTTCCTTTGTTCTTGAACGCCTTCGACGGCGATTTTCACAGCGTGGGCAGTTTAACTTGAATAATTTTTAATTTGACGGCACTGTACTTGCGATCACGTCGGGGTCACCACTTTTAGCGTGTTCAATTAAACTATTATTTTTTTCAAACTTTTAAGTTTATTATATTACATTTATTACTTTTAAATTTGGTTTACAAAACTCATTTACCGATTCCGTCAACGATCAAAGAAGGACTTTTTTTAAAATCAAAATTCGTATCGTATTTAAAGGAAAATGTCAATGTATAACAGTATAACAGGTAATTTAAATTTGTGTTAGTGTGAGTGAAAGATAATTAAAGGAGAAAAGATACAAAATTATACCAAAGGTAAGATTACACTATGTCTATATTTTTATATCGGCTACAGATCGTATGCCTACCTACTGCATCCCTACTGGTCCGCCTGTGAGGTTCGCTGGTTTGACCTCAATGAATATTGGCAGGCATCTCCATGTCAGATCACTTTATAACTGAGACCAAATAAATGCTAGCGGTGTTGCATTTGTGCGATATAGACTTTTTATCATTCGATGTAAACAAAACTCAACGACGCGTCGCTCCATGTTTCATTGCGAATTGCTCACGATTTTATATTGAGAACGATAGTATACAGCGTTTCTTCTCCATGCTCTTCAATATTTAATTGTTACTCTAAAAAAATTTAAATTCATAATGAAAACTACGAAAATGTAGATTTCGAATGTTTATATTTACGTATTATAAAAAAATTAAATTCAAGCTGTAACTGTAATGTGTAAGTTACATACATAAATAATGTGTGTACCGTGCAAACTTTCAGTCAACGAGTTCATCTATTATCCCAAGAGTATGCAATATTATCTTGACTTAAAATTCAAAACAATATGAATCTAACAGTTGCATACTTTTTGGGCTGTTGGTGCAAAGGGCTTTTAATAAACGGTTTATAACCTGCGGCGTCGTATGCATTTTTTTGCATTAAAGGAAATGAATTTTATGCATCCTAAAAAATAATTTTCTGATTTATAAATGTGTTTAAAAATTAAAGAAAATTGAAGTGCTTGAAGTTTTTGGTTGTTTGCACTTTGTAAATCTTTTGACCCAGAGGCCAATCGCGACTAACAAAACCATTTGGATTTGTTAAACAATCTTTTTGATCTAATAAATATGTATATACTTTCTAGGTCACCCGCGTTGTCGAAGAACCGTGCTGTCATGAATAGCGGCATTCGAAAAGAGCTACGTAGTAGCATAATATAAACAGTTCTATAGAGCTGATTTCTCACACCATGAAGTTCGTTGATATTTGCTGACCATGTAGCCATTATAAGCGAGAAACAAACATCCCTGCAACGAACGCTTGATGTATGGCTGGACGTTTGGGAGGGAAATGGGTATCGTATTAGTCTAAAAAATTCAGAATAATTGTGCTGAGCGTTCTCTGACCCAATTCGGCCTATTCCAGACATTTAGATTGATGGAAAAGTGTTTCCCAAACGCGAAAAGTTTAAATATCTGGGATCATCGACTAAGCGCAGCATGGATGAAGTGACGGGAAAATTCGGCCATCTTCTGTGACCGAACAATTCATTAATTTTTTCAATTTGTTTTTTAAAGCATGCAAATGTAGTTTAGTTCAACCCCTTAAGATTATATTTAACAAGTCTCTGAGGTCAGGTAAATTTCTTGATTGCTGGCAGCATTCTTTTACTAGATTAGATTTTTTTTAGATTAGATTCTTTATTTCTTTCATTCATAAAATGATACATAATACAAAATAAACAAATAAGAAAGTATAAGAAAGGTTAGTGACATTCAGTATTTATATGTATACAAAGATAAAATAGTGTAGAATGTCACTTCAATTGGATAAATTATACAAACCAAAATTTGGGTGGGGTGACCCAGTAATACAAACCAAAAAACTAAAAAAGTAAAGAAAAAAAACATGTTTAAACAGAAAAAATTATAAACAGAAAAGAAAATTGTAATAACAAAAAATTTGAAAAAAAAAAAATGTAAACCAAAGTTAAACCATTATATTAGAAGTAAGAGATTCTAAAGCTGTATAGTCAATACTGAAGAGCCACATTTTAACGCATTTTAAGAACATTCCTGGAATTGGTATTTTTCTGATGGACAGAGGAATTTCATTAAATAACCGGTAAGACAAAACAGAGAAAAAATTACGATAAGCAGTAGTGCGAAAATTACAGATAACGTGTTCGAAATATTTCCACGAAGATTGTAACGAGAAATTAAACGAAAATTAAGATTACCAGACTTCATAAAGAATATTTTTAACACCTTAAAACAATACAAATGACGGACAGGAAGAATTTTCAGGGCACAGAACAAAGGAAAGCTAGAATGCCTACGAGGTTTTCGACAAATTTTCCTTAGAACGTATTTTTGAAGAACCAACAGAGGATGTATTTTATTTCGATATATACCACCCCAACAAGCAATTCCATATTGTAACTTGGAATGAAAGATACCATAATAGATTGTCAGTAAAAGCTTGGTAGAGCAGACATTACGCAAATAAAAAAAATGTCGGAGAGTGCATCGGAAATAATTGTTCAATGTGTTAGTGTGATTCACAAAATTCATTCTACAATCAAGAGTAAGCCCCAAATATTTAAATTCATTCACTCTTTCAATTAGGAAACATTTATCACTACAGGAAACATTATAACAAAACGAGGGAAACGAAGAGCCGGAATCACAATAGCAACTAGACAGTTTATATCTAAGGCATTCAGGTGCATGAAAGTACACATTAACATCCAAAGTGTGTATAGAAGATAAGCAGAAGAACATTATCTTTGTCTTTGACCTTATCACTAATTGATGCTCAACAAACCAATGTCTCAACAATCTAAGATCAGAAACTAGGTCCAAAGGACTGTTTAAGCCATAAGTGATACCAATGTCATCAGCAAAGGCAGTTGGTTTACCCTTGAAACTAAGAGCAAAGAGTGAGTTAATGTAGATCAAAAACAGAATTGGACCTAAAACGTAGCCTTGAGGAACACCCAGGTTAAGTAACAATAATTCGCTTCTTATATCATCCAACTTTACTCTCTGCGATCTATTTGCAAGATATGACGAAAACCAGTGGAGCATGAAACCACGAAATCCAGCTTTCTCCAGTTTTCCCAACAGAAGATTGTGGTTAACCATGTCGAAAGCTTTGGTTATATCAATAAACAAATCAGCCGTAAATTTTTTCCTATCAAGGTGTGACATTACAAGGGAACAAAACTGTAGGAGTGCATCTTCCGCTGATTTGCCTTTTAAAAAGTCAAATTGACTTGGATTGAAAAATCTATTTTTGTTTAAAAAAGTCATTATTCTATTTTTCACTAGTTTTTCAAATATTTTGCTAAAGACAGAAAGAAGTGAAATGGGCCTATAGTTACCAATCTCAGTTGCGGAACCCTTTTTGAAAAAAGGCATTACATCAGCACATTAAAGACATTCGGGAAAGACACCTTCAAACACACAACGATTTAAGACATATGCCAAGACATCAACTATAAAAAACACAATTTTTTTAAGTACACAGTTTGACATACCATCAGCTCCGCACGAAGTCGAATTTGGTAGATTACCAATAGCTTTTAATATTTCAATCGATGTCATGGGCTCAAAAACAAAACTACTATTATTTAAACAGTTCAGAACATCCACTAACAGAAGGACAAGTACAACAATTCGATTTGATAGGACTCGGTTGTAGACTGCAGCCAACATTGGTAAAATAACAATTGAAAGCATTAGCAATAGTAATTTTGTCATTAACTTCAGAGTTACCAACACGCAACACAGTAGGTTTTTTAGAAGCAGTGGATTTATTAAGTAAGCTATTTAAAACTCGCCATTCATTTTTTAAATTTTCGTGTGCTGGGCTAAATTGAGTACGATAATAATTATCTCGGCAGATAGGAATTTCTTTTTTTTATTTTAATACACAATTTTTTATACCTTCTTTTTAGACTCAAGTTTTCAGGATTCTTTTTACACTTTATTCTGAGTTTATTTTTCCCAATGACTTTCTTTAATAATAGACTCGAAATCCAAGGTTTAGGTCTTTTAACCATTTTTTTAGAGGACAGAGATGAAGAGCGAGATAAAATATGCTTGTTAAGGCAATCAATAAAGACTGTAAAAGCAGTAGAAGAATCACTACATGCATAAACATCATCCCACGACTCATAGCATAAATCATTTTTTAGTCTACTAAAATCAGTTTTCGCTTTTCTTTGAAAGGAATTGGAAGATATACCACATCTGGTTTTGGAGATTTTTGCAATAAGTCCCGTCATACGGTGGTCAGTAATTTTCAAATCCAAAACACACTGTTCACATACCTACATTGAGCGCAACATTACAGAGACGCCCATAAATATGATCCAAACAGCTCCCGGAAGAAGGCCTAGTATGGCTCATTAATGAAGCAAGCTAGACCATGCGAAGCAACTAAATCCAAGAAGCTCGAGACAGTGTCATTATTTTCCAAAATGTTTATATTGAAGTCACCTACTATAATTAAATTTTTCGATTTTTCCCTATTCAAAATGTCGGAGAACTCATTTATAAATGACATAACATTAAACATATGCAGTCTATAGACACATAAGAACACAAACATAACATGATCAATTTCAAGGGAAAGCTTTAAAACATCGGCGCTCAGTAAATCAAAGCGCACCACATCAAGAATCAAGTGGTCCTCTTTCACAAAACATCCAACTCCACCTGCAGCGTAATTTTCATTTGTGCTAGCTATAAAGTTGAAACCGGGCAGAAGGTAATCATTTTTCTCAAAGCCATATATCCAAATTTCAGACACAAACACAATAGGCGTTTTTCTTTTTTAGCCCCGAGCGGGGAACAGAGCGGAGCCCGAGACCTGAGCCTGAGCGCTCCGAGCTAATTAAGAAACAGAATTGAGCACTGAACTGTGATTAGATAATTTTTTTTTATTAATTTTCAAAATAGTCAGGTTTGCTTCTGAAATTGGTGTTTGTCAAGAATTGTTCCATTTAAATTAAAATTTCTTGTAAATAAACTATGGAAAAAGCACAAATAATAAATGAAGTCAGCCGCACTCAGCTTTTCGCTCGATGTGCTCGGTCATTTTTAATCGAGCTCATTGAGCGAGCCCTGAGCTAGCTCAGAGATAAAAAAGAAATACAAATTTTGTGCTCAGAGCGCTCCGAGCTAAAAAAGTAACACAGTTCTTTTTTTGACAGCTCAGTGCCCCGCTCGGAGCTAAAAAAGAAAAACGCCTAATATCAGGAATGCCAGCAAAGGAATCAAGGTGTGTGATAAGACACGAAAAATGTTCTCTCAAACTTCTAAAGTTCTGGTGTACAATACAAAATTTGTCATTATAGAAGGAACTATTTTTAAAGACATTAGCACAGTTAGAATTACTTAAATTTGAGGTGGAAAAGTCATCAAATAAATCTGTATCAAAATTCATTAGTGGATCAGAAATTGAATAGCACTAAATGAGTGCAATATCGTTAAAAGATTTAATAGAAATGACTCTTCCACCTTCAACCTTTCTTATAAGAATTTGATTATTCCTAAGCCATACATATTTTCCTCCTTTCTGTTTCATTGCTTCTTTCGTCTTCATTAAGAGAGCCTGAGTAAATATCGTAAGAGAATCATTAATGTAAATACTAGTGATGGGCATAATCGAATGATTTAAAGAATCGAGATATTAGTATACGAAGGATTTAAAGAATCGAATGATCATTCGAATGATCTTCCAAACAATTTTTTCCACCAGGTTTCATTTTAAATCACTGCCGATTACACAAAATATCTAATATAATTCACAGTAAACTACTGATTATAATTTAATTTACCTGCCTTTATTGCTTTCTAAAAAAATAAAACATAGACAAAACATTCATAAATTACTCGTATCGTACCTTCTTCTTCAGACTTCAGCACAGAACAGAACAGTTAATAAAAATAAATGAACAAAAACCCAACACAAAAAAAATCATAACATAACAATTCTAGCTTCTCGCTTTTCGTTTACAATTCAATATTCAACTTCAACCCTCAACGATGCATCGATTAAAATGAATATAAAAATAAACCCAAACTCGTCAATACACACACGAAATACACAAATAACAAACTTCTCGAGTTCTCGATTTTGTGTGTTTTCTTCTTTTTTGCTCTTTCGTTCAATATTCTCTTCTCGGTCTCGAATCGGCACTCGAGTATCGAGTTCTCATTTCGCATAGAGTACATAAGTAGGTTTGAGAAATCATTCGAATGATTTGAGTGAAGAATCGAGATATCTCGAAATGTTGCCTGAATCGGTTATAATCGATTATATCATTCGAATGCGCCCATCACTAGTAAATACCACTCCCATTTCTGCTGCTTCTGCTACCACTGCTGCCACTGCCACCGCTGCCAGTGCTGCCAGAAGAGAACAAATTTGCGTAAAAAAAACTTAATTTTCGTAGCAAAACTCAAAAATATCATTTTTTTCGAAAACAAACAAAAAAACGCTTAATTCTTTATTCAAAGTAAATACGTTTTTAAGGACTAGTACAAGTATAGTTGGTAAACTATATATTTTACAAAACTATAAAAAAAAAGAAAACATTACAAACTGCACTTTAAAAGTGCCTTTATTGAATTAGCGCATCCATTACCTTAGAAAAAAAAATTTTTCATTTATCATAAAATTATAAATGTAGGATCTTTGTACCAATATCAGAATTAATATCACATATTCCGGCAAATCTTTTAGATTAATACAGTTTTTTTTTAGAGTTCAAAAATTAAGTTTTTAAGTACCTTTTAGAAAAAATCAAAGATTCGACACCCATATTTCGTTTCTTTTTGAAACCAAACATTTTGCAGCCATTATTTTATCTACTGTCTCTATTTTAAATGAGTTCGTCTTCTTCTTCTTTGTCAAACTCAAATCTGAAAAAATTCCACACCGATTCCAGATTCCAGTCAAATTCAAACATTAACACATCCGAAGAAATGGGTACTTGTTGGGTATGGTAGAAAAGAATATAAGTTGGTGTGGGAAATTGAGTAAAGATTGAATATACGTACGTATATCGTACTATCGTTTGTTTTTTTTTTCAAGAAAAATTCCAAGTTTTATATTGAAATTTTGTGCTTTAAAAAAAGTAGCAAAATAGACGTTTTTAGTGAGAGTGAGAGAGAGAGAGAGAGAAAGTGGCAGCGCTGACCGCTGCTGACGAGAGGATCAATGCCAGTCGCAAGCGTATTGAGATTATTTTTATTATTCCTCTTTGCGCACATTATTCGCTGCTTTGTTGTTAGACTTGCGAATCTTAAACAGATGATCGATTTTAAGGTAGACGAAGCGGATTTTGTTTTTGTTGGTATCATCTTTACATAGCAATTATACCCGAATTCATAAATCTGGATCTAAAAGAATAATTGACAATTACAGACCTATAGCTAAATTGCAACTAATTCCGAAAATGTTTGAAGCTGTTGTCAAGAAACGGATATATGCCGCTGTGTGTAATCAAATCTCGCAAAACCAGCATGGTTTCGTGACTGGTAGATCAACTAATACAACTTAGTTATCTTCACAAATTATTGTCTTCATAAAATTGAGAATAGTCTTTAAGTTGATTGTATTTATACAGATTTTTCGAAGGCTTTTGACAGGGTCCAACACAATGTTCTGTTAAAGAAACTTGAAATGTTTGGATTCTATTCTAATGTTTTAAATTGGATCGGCAGTTATCTGCAAAATCGAAAACGGTATGTGAAGATAGGATCCGCTCTGTCTAATGAAATTTTAAGCCTCCCCAGGGAAGCCATATTGCTCCGCTCCTCTTCCTTCTTTTTATAAACGACTTACCATCTTTTATATCTGAATCTAATTCCCTTTTATATGCTGATGATTTAAAAAAATATTTAAATCTGTAAACTCGCTTTCTGATGCGATTCAATTGCAAACAGATCTTAACCCAGTTAATTACTGGTGTACTTTGAATGGGTTATATTTCAATATTAAAAAATGCTCTGTTATGAATGACTTGTATACTTTGATTATAGTATACAAGGAAAATTAATTAAAAGAGTAATTGATCAAAAAGATTTAGGTGTTATCTTTGGTCCGGAATTACATTTTGCGTTAGATATTGATTACATCATAAGCAAGGCGTATGCTGGGTTTTCTGTGTCGAAATTCTTTAATGATCCCTATACACTTAAATCCCTTTATAATTCATTAATTCGTTCTATATTGGAATATGGTTGCGTTGTTTGGAGTCCCTATACTATCGCAATGCTGAAGTTCCGATTGAAAAAATTCAAAAACGATTCACAAAATTTGCTCTCAGAAAAATATACTGGAATAATGATACTCCTCTTTATGAAGCAAGATGTGCGCTTATGAGTTTGAAACCCCTTACTAAAAGAAGAACATATTAATCAGTTACAATACAAAACTTTTTCGGATCACATGCCAATCGTGGTTGAAGTTGATGGTGAAACACCCTCATATCACAAAAACCTGCCCCTGCTACCAAGACTTAAATGGAAATCCGAAAAAACAAATACCTACCACAGGTTATTAGACAGCTTGCTCTCAGCAAATAATTCGATACCTGAAGAAACAGAAACACTCGCAAACCAAATAACTTGTTATATAAGAAGTGCTGCATCAAACAACATTTCAAATATAAGGTCACCATTTAAACAAAAATGGTTTGATAGAGAATGCATAAATGCTAGGAAGAAATCATTTGCCCTTTTGCGTGTCTGGAGAACTTGTAATGATCCTGAGGTTAAAAAGTGGTATAACCAAGTGAATACCCACTACAAAAATCTATGCCTAGCTAAGAAAACTGACTTCGATAATCAGCAAGCTCTCTTACTTAGTCAAACCAAGTCTTCGAAGGACTTCTGGAGAATAGCAAGGGAGATTAATGGTACAGTTTATCAAATAGGTACAGGAGTATCTGCTGATGATCTATCCATATATTTTAAACATCTTCTACTGGATAACTCAAACCTTTCTTTCTCGTATGCGGACCCCCTCATTTTCGACGATTCCCTAGATGGTGAGGTAACAACTGACGAAATCAATGCTGTTATCATGAAATCCAAAAATGGAAAGGCGCCAGGCGAAGATGGGATTCCGTACGAATTCTACAAAAATGCTAGTCCAACCTTAATCAACTATTTGAAAGTTCTCTTTAACAGTGTGTTCTCGAGTGCAGACATCCCTTCATCGTTTAAGAAGTCCGTAATATTCCCCATCCACAAAAAGGGTTCGCTGGAAAACGTAGAAAACTACAGGGGAATCTCATTCATGAATGTGTCAGCCAAGATATTTTGCGGCATACTTGTAGGACGATTAGAAAAATGGGTAGATGAAAAAAATATTCTGACAGAGCGTCAAGCTGGATTCAGAAAAAACTTTTCAACCGTTGACCAAATATTCACATTATCTGCGATTATAAGAGCCTTTCAAGCCAGAAACAAGAAAATGTATAGCTTTTTTGTAGATTTCAAGGCAGCTTTTGATCTTGTTAGCCGAAGTGCACTCTTCTATAAACTGTCTCAGTTGGGTATCTCTACAAAATTTCTTAAGACCATTAAAAAAATGTATGCCGAAACAAGTGCAGCAGTCTGGGATGGAAAGGATTTCTCAGAATGGTTTAAAACACAGACTGGTGTAAAGCAAGGATGTCCTCTTAGTGCCTTATTGTTTTCTCTATTTATAAACGACATAGAAAAAGATTTGCCTGGTGGAGTACGAATTGCTAATACCGTGGTCAATGTCTTGTTATATGCCGATGATCTTGTTCTACTCTCTGAATCTCCTGAAAATCTCCAATTGATGATAAATCGTTTAGCCAGTTACTGCAAAAAATGGGGACTAACCATCAACACCGAAAAATCTAAAATGATGGTATTTTCCCGTTCACCACGAGTGCAAAGTGGAAATAGATGGTTTTATAATGGAAGCCGATTAGAGATTGTGAAGGAACTCAAATATTTAGGAGTGAAACTGAACCCAACCCTAGAATTTGGTAAACATCTAACGGATAAAGCCAAGTCTTCCCAAAGCTTAGTGAATCTATCATGGAAAAATGTTTTTGCAAACAAGCGGATTCTCCTCTCAACGAAATACAGAATATTTGATTCAGTTGTTAAATCAACTCTTTGTTACGCCTCTCAAGTTTGGGGATCAGACGAGTACGAAGTAATCGAGAAATTCCACAGGAACTTCTTGAAAAAATTATTCAACTTACCAATGAAATCGCCGAACTACACAATCTATTTGGAAACGGGTCTTCCAATGCTTTTTACAAGCACTCTCAAATCGCAAGCGGATTACATCATTAAAATAGGTTCGTATCCGGACTCCCGAATAACCAAAAAAATGCTATCTTATGAATTAAGAAACAAGGACTGGTGGGCGTTAAGATGGTTAAGAATTGGAAACGCGTGTGGAGAAACTATTTCATTCGACCTAAACAACCTGGACAACTTAAAGAACCAACTTTATCGAATAATAAATAAAAATGAAGATGCTATTCGTGTGCGATTTATAGAGAAAGCTCGTGAATCAGATAGCAGAGTATTGTATTCTCACCTGAACTTCAATCTAAAGGATAAGAACTATTTCAATGACTCACTCAACTATAGTGAAATATCTCTTATTTTCAAAACAAGGTGTGAGTTGATTGGTTTAAATGGCAGCCCATATAATGGAAGCTTCAACCAGTTTTGTAATATTTGCAACTTAAAAGCGAAAGAAGACTGCTTTCACATTATTAGTGTTTGTCCAATCTACAAACCACAGAGGCTAGCTTACTTCGGAAAAAAATTCCTTACCATGCAGGAGACAATACAAATTCTGAACGAGTGTGATTGGAAAAAGTTATTTTATTATATTAAATCCATCTACAAATATAGGTCGCTATTAATAACAGAATATTATGATTGATTAAGTTTATTAAAAAAATAACTATATTGTTAAAGTAACAAATGTAGGTACATGTATAAGCATTTTGCTAACCAAGCTGACGGCTAAGCCATAGCTTTAAAATTCATTCTATCTTGTAACTTATGTAATAAGAAAATATTAAATAAATGAATTTCTTACTCTTACTTACTTACTTATTAATCAGTGCTTTTTGCAGATGATCTTATTACCGCTCATATTGATTGTTCGCTTTTATTATCAATGTTTAATATATACACTCCTTTTCGCATTCTTCTGCCTAGAGAACTGTATTTTTTTTATGTTTCTCGGCACAGAACAAATTATGGTCTGTATGATCCGATGGGAAGAGTACGATAACTCAGGTGACAAAGTTTAACGACAGATTTGTATAGCAGGGGGTTGCAGGGGGTTGCATGCCCACCATACATAACCTCACTGTTTATACGCCGTACCGTAATGCTTGCATTCTAGGTAACGCCAAATAACTTACTGGTCTCTACTTATATCATTATTTATATTTATTCATTGACGTCAAGGAAAAAAAATCCATAAATAAAAATTTAATAAAAATTAGGTTTGGTAATTTTCAATTTTCTCGAAAACTAGTAGACTTAAAACCATCTAGTTTTCAGTATTGGATTAAAAACTAATAACAGGAAAAAAATAGTAACAAAAATTTAGTATGTAGTCTCACAATTTGGAATAAAGATGATATAAACTAGTTTTTTTAAATTTTTTTTTCCAAAATTTTGAAATTAGTTTTTTCAAAAACTATTAATGGAAATCACTTGATTTTAAAATAGTATGATAGAACCGACTTTTAGCTTTCAAAAAATGTGCAATACTTAATAGTAAATATTACCGTTATTTTTAAATATTTTTTTTCCATTTGAAGTGTTTTTTTTTTAGAAAATTGCCCCTCTCATAGACCCAATCTCATAGTAAAAAATGCTTAAATCTATCTGTTCTACACAAGCCGTTATTTTTTCTTGTCGCCTGAGTTATCGTACTCTTGCCGATCCCATTACTAAAGCTTGTGTCAATTATAATTCATGTAAAAATTCAATTGATTTCAATATGAGTAGAACACTTTGTAAAACTGCTATTATGGGTTCACTATAATCTGTCAATTAAATATATAAAATATGAAATTAGTATTAGAAGTAGTCTAAAGTAAAATAAAACTGACGAAATATGTAATAAATAAATAAATAAATTCTCTCTTAGCTGAAAGGAAGGCTCTACACAACAGTTGCGCACCCGGCAATCACATTCATAATTTTGGACAGCGTACAAAGCGTATGAGGGCAAATTAACAGCAGCTGAGATGAAGTTAGGAACAGTGAAGTGTAGAGTGAAGGAGTAACAAAGTTTGATCGAATAAGAAATTCCAAGATCCGATGAAGCCTTCAACTTTAACAAAATGAACGTAATGCATTTCGAGTATCCTGTGACGCAAAATGCTTGCGTAAATGAACGTTTTGCATTTGCATTGTATTGTTCACATGCAAAGTCCAAACTGCGACACGCTACATGTGTGATCTTATCGTTGTTTCTGAAGCAAAGTTGAAACGGAACTCAAAACATCTAACAGTAGGAGATTTTGCAACTATACTATAAAGAACGCGAGAAAAATTAAAAACTGTCAAATCTTCAAAATCGAGAGAGAATTCTCTCATTTCAAAGAAAAGTATGCGAACGCTTTTGTGTAAAAAGATGAAAAACGTCTTAGTTTGGCTGGAAAAGAAGCAACCGCTGTTTTTTTTGCTGGCAAACTCATAGGATTTCATCATTTGACAGTTTTCATTTTTTTACCAGCTGAAATTCGTTCATCTTTTTACCATTGTATCAGTACGCGAACGCGTTTGTGTAGTTTTGCACGAAAGTTTATATAAATTTACGTTTGCATATTAGTTCGCGAATAGACTTTATATCTTCTTATAAATACATGGAAAAAAAGGTGTGAGCCACGTTGCACTCACGGTATAGTTGATGTGTAAACATGTAGGCACAGTTGCGCGTTAGCTACCTAATTTGTTATCTAGCTAACGCCGTAACTAAGTAACTAACGTAGTTAAATTAGCTGCGCTAAAAATGCAATCATAATGACAACTAATTTTTGCTATTAGCTATTAGTTGCAGGTTGTGTAACTAAGCTCGTTAGGTTGCCAAAGTTAGTTGCGGATGACAACTAAAAGTTGGTTAGTTTTTAGCTGTAGCTTTTTAGCTGCCTAGGTAATAACTAAATCAAAATTTTTTATTTTGCTATATTGGTGATAATTTATTGGGATTTATTATGCATATTGCGTTTAAAATAAAAATTGATTGAATGTCCCTTTTATTTTACATCAGGTTATTTTACAAAGAGGTCCTTGGAGCCACAATAACTAAACCCGAAAAAGGATATTTTCCCAAAATGTCTGTAGAAACGGCACGGTATATACGATCTCAATGTTATTTGAATGAGGGGTGCTAGGAACAACAAACATTTTGGTAAAATATCCTTTTTTCGACTTTTAAGGACCATTTTGTTATTCCAAAGACCTCTCAGTCAAATAACATTGAACGCAGAAATACCGTGCGGATTCTAACGGCATTTTGGAAAAATATCCTTTCTTCGACTTTTAATGACCTTTTTTGTTGTTGCAAGGACCTCTTAGTGAAATAACATTGAACACAGATATACCGTGTGGATTTTAAAGACATTTTGGAAAAATACCCTTTTTTCTACTTTTAAGGACCTTTTTGTTGTTCCAAGGATCTGTTAATCAAATAACATTGAACACAGCGCGGTTTTTTAGGAGTTTTTGAAAAAAAAAATGTCAGGCCTAAGAACCTTATTTGGTTCTCCAAGGACCACTTGGTAAATAACCTTATTACAACTAAAAGTGACATTCTTAAATCGGCCATCGGTTACCGAAGTACAAATCGATATTTTTCCTCTTACCTTCAACTGATGTACAACAAACTTCAAGCTATACAACCTCAATTTAATCACCAGTTGGGTCAAGGGAATAAGTCCCAAAATTTCCAAAAATTACATTCTGATGCAAATGTCATCTCTATACGTAGACGCATCTGTGAGGTCGAAGAAAGAAACAAAAAGCACGTTGATCACAGAAATATGGGTGATTCTAAAAAGCATTAGTTGGAAGAAGGAAACAAATCCCGGTTTTATTTCCTTCTTCCAACTGATTAGTTTTATATTTATTTCAACATTACCTTTGAATTATTGGTTTGTCTACTCAGTTTTCTCCATTCTGTACACTGTGTCAAGTAAAGCTCTTTTTCGGCTATCATCACTCGTTGCCCAAGGAAGAGTGCCTATAGATCAGCGTGGAAAACATCTTACGCGTGGCAATTCTTTGCCTGGCAATGCAATCGTAGCCATCAATGAGCATATCCGATCTTTCCCATTGAAAGAGTCGCACTGTAGCAGCAAAAATATTGAGTATTTGGATGCTTCACTCAACATTAAAATAATGCATGAGCTATTCTGCAGTAAGTACCCTGAGCATGCTGGCACCGTAATGTATGATTTTTACCGAAAATATTTCCACGCAAACTACGCATATCGATTTGGAAGACCACAAGTTGACGTTTGTTCTACATGCGAGGAGCTCAGTGCAAAAATAAATAGTGCAACGCTGAACGATAGTGCTAAACGTCAGACGTGCCAAAAAATTTTACAATAAACAGCAAGAAGTAAAAGCCTTGTGTCGTGAAAGAGCAGAAGTCGGAGCGCTCGTTTTCGATTACATGCAGAATCTGCCCTTGCCAAAGATCCCAGTGCAAGAAATGTTTTACCTCAGAAAACTATGACTTTATGTCTTTTGCGTTCATAATCTGAAGACAAACGATGCAGATTTTTATACGTACCATGAGGGTGAAGCTAAGCGAGGACCTGACGATGTGTGCAGTTTGCTATGGGAGAACATCCAGAATCTTGATCCTGCCATTCAGGAGCTCCACATATTCAGTGTTGCTTGTGGAGGGCAAAACAGAAACAATACCCTCATAAGGTTCTTCCTACTCCTGGTTTCAATGGGCCGCTTTAAGAAAATACATCAATACTTCCCTGTACGAGGTCACTCGTTCTTACAGTGTGATCGAAATTTTGGGACAGCTAAACGGCTTATCAGAAAAAAAGATCGAATTTACACTCCATTGGAGTATAACAGCATGATATCCAGTGCTAAAAAGACGGGATTTAAGGTGTCAAGCATTACTTCAGATGATATATTGGATTTTAAAACCACATGGCCAAGTTTTTACAAAAAAAACTTGCAAGTCAATTAGTAAAGATTCCATGTACAAGGTGGCGCAAAAGTTGTCAGGTGGCGCAAAAGTTGTCACCCGATGTTCTTTCGCTGTAATTTTTTTTATTAATGAAAAACTTTGGTTCTGCTTTTGGATTATGTTAATTGGTGTCTTAAGTTTTTTCTGTATCAGTTAACTTCACAAATATCAAAGTAGAATTTACATTTGCCGCCTTTTGCAAAAATTATGCTTCTTCCGATAGGAAGATGACTTTTGCGCCACCTTGTACATTTCAAAGTACAGACACCTGACATACTGTTCAGAGTCTAAGGGCTACTTGGAAGCTTCGGAGTATTTTGACGGACTAATTAAACACACTTTCTTGCTCCAGAAGAATGGCGTAACACCTGCACTACCTACCACAAACGCATATTTGGACAAGATACCAATAAATTACAAGAAGATGAAAGATATTCGTAAAATTGTTCAGTACATAGAGGACGATAAAAAGGAATTTTATGTAAACATATTGACCTGGCCTACTACTGCTGCTGAAGCGGCTGAAGAGGAAAAGGGATAAAGAAAATTAAACGGTACATACCTTCATGAAAATATGCTTAATAAATGTTTTTTCAATTGATAGATTTTTCACTTTGTCCTTTTTATTCAGTTATATTGGAGCATAATACAATCTGGTCAATGTTTAAGACAATAAACAAAAACTTATAAATTATTCAAAACCCTATTTCTATAATAACTTGGTATATTTTTCTTATAGTTTTAGCTTAACATTTGAAAAATAAAAGATTGTTCCTTAACTGTGTATTTTTTGATTTTGAAGTTTAAATTTTCAGTTGGAAGAAGGAAATAAATCCAAGCTTTTCCATACGGTATGTTTAGCTACTAGGAACCGATAGAAACACAAACAGTATCTCATACGACTCAAAACATCGAGAACCTTATTTTATCCATATGCCACAAACCTGAGATCCGTTTAACAAAGAAGTTATAAGGTTTTTTGCGTTTTCCCAAAAGTTAGGTCATATGGATTTATTCCCTTCTTCCAACTGGTGATTCAATTATTCAAAACAAATCTACTTCCACACAACTTCCCGGTGTTTCGTAAGGACATAATATGTAATAATCTCTAAAATTGAACATAATTAAAACTGGAAAATGTATAACGAAATAAATAAAATAAAAAAAAACAACGACACGCGGTTGTTCTCAAACGGTCACCCATCTACGTACTAACCGCGCCCAACGTCGTTTAATTGCGGTGATCTGGCGAGCAGCAATTAACTCACGTGGTATGAAAATCTGACGGTGACGGTGACGCTCGATATTTCCAACTAGCCCCTACCGAGAAAAAATATATTTACACATCAACGAGAGCAAAAATGTTTACACATTAAAAATTCTGTTGGCTACACATGTTTGCCTTAACTTTGCGGGAAACTGAGTAATATTTAAAAAACTGTTGTTAAAAACATAAATTTATCTGGGACAGTGTAGTGTGGATCTAAATGAAAATAAAAGGTTAAAAGAGAAAAAAAAAAAATTATCAAGCTTAAATATTTTCTTGCATGCCACACTGCAGGCAGACATGCTTGTATACCTGGTACACACATAAACCACAGATTATCACTGATCATCCGAAAGCGGTACCCATGGTACGATTCTGCTTACCGTTCTATCGGGCGATGGTCTCATCTTCGAAAAACACATAAGCGAACCGTTCACTTAGCAAGCGTCACCGATTGTATGAAAACGAGAAATTGTCAACTCAGTGTGACTCTCACAAAGTGCAAGGAAGGTGGCGAAGCAAAAGTGCGACACTGTTGACCATACACGAAATCAATCGTTTTTTTTGTTTTTATTTAAACTACCAAAGTACTTTTTTTTAAGTGCCCGTTACAAGTAACTTGCGCGAGCTGCTATTCTTAGAGGACAGTCGGAGGCTATAGAATGTGATCCCTGGAGATCGTAATTATCCTGTCCGTGGGAAAAAAAAGAAGTAAAACTTAAACCTCCCCCAGATCCTGGGTAAGAGACTCGCTAATTTATTTCGGTATACAGAAAAAAAAAACATCATCATGTGTACGTTTACAGGGGACTATCGTGGGAATAAGATCGATCCAAGAACAGAGCAACCAGGAAGGAATACCTGGGCTTGGGCGTGGTCCCAGATTTCCCCAGAAATCAACCAGAGAAAATCGGAAGGCTGCTGGCGGATTTTCTACCGGAGTCCCGATTACCTCTCAGCAAGAAGGATACCAGTGCTTCGGGTAATATAAAAAAAAACAATCCTAGAAAAAAAAAATTAAATTAAAATGAGAAAAGAAAAAGCAAAAGAAATCGGTTCTCGCGAATATTAACGTAATCGTAACCGTTTAAATTTTGTTTGTACATTGGAAACGGATGACTTAGTTGTGTGTCCGGTTCTTGCTTTCAATGGAATCATCAATTTACGTATTGTAAATTAGCTCATAGTGTAAATAGTTAAATAGTTTGTCAATACATAGTTCATAAATCCGGGCGAAAAAGGAAAAGGTGGCTTAAGGTATCGCGGTGAATCTGTGTAAAAGGGAATCGGGCCGTGGTATATACCGATATATTTTAGTATATTCCTTCCTATCCGTAGTATGTCTTATCGTTACCTAGTGGAGAGGAGTGTGTTTCTTTTAGGTAATGAACTCTGGATAATTCACCTCTCGGCGGAGGGCCCTTCTTCGAGATATCTTCGTGGTAAGTTCGAATCCAATTTTTGCTTATTCTACAGATGTATATAAAAGAAAAAAAACATATTCCAAACCGCGAATAGTAACATATCGGGTTGACGGTTACGCGTTAAATCCTAAGTAAATACTTTTTTTTTGTGTGGATATTGTGAATAAAGCACATTGTATTATGAAAATACTTTGTGTTATACGTTAGTTGGGGAAAAAATATACATTTCATAGCCTTTCTAAACCCTAGATTATAAAGTAAGAATTAAGGATTTATGAACTTTTGGTATATTGAAATAAAGTATAACAATGTATGAAACGTCGTTAACTAGTTTGTTATTGAAGTTGCAATGATGACTTAAGTGCGATACTTGGCCTGCGTAGACTTTTGACGGTTCAGAGTCGCGAGTAAGGGTACCTATGTATTGGGGATAGACACTTAAAGGCATCGGGCAAATGGTTTATCCTGGAAGGGAGGGCTAACTAAGTCATTACAGCTACGCTTAGATTTATAACCCGGTTAAAACAGCATATCTATTTTTTTGGTCCATGCACGTTACAGAAAGAGGGGAATATGTGAATGGTTCGGACATGCCCAGAACCCCCCCCAGCCACTGAAGCAGCTGGATTTCATGACATGCTTCCCGCTTTCCAAATGCTTGATTCACATAACACCCGAAGAGACACTGTCCAGAAAATATTTTCGCTGTGATTAGATAATCTTTTCTGTAAATCTAGATATAAATAAGTTATACCTACTGTGAAAAATAAAAAAATAAAAAAAACATAAGCGCTACAATTGTCAGGATGTCAAATCTTAGAATCCCAAAATTCAAATGGCGGCAGTAGAAGAAACATTTATTCTAAAACAAGAGCCAGAAGAACACCATGAGCTGATGACTTAGCATAGAAATGCCACGACAACTAAAAGGAATATTCTCAAATAAGGACTTCACCAACAGTGTCTTCCCACACATTTTGACAACCAATGTTTTATTTTACAAGAGGCAATTGTGGACATACATATAACAAACGGCGAACCCCACAGGCGGACCAGAAGGGATGCAGTTAAGTGGGAGGATTATGATCCCTTTAATCCTGCGTAACCAATCAAGCTTGCAACATCTGGGATGAATCAATAGCAAACCGTGGAGTAACTGAGATTGCTTCTTGTTTTTTTTCGGCACCCTAAAACGATTTATCCGAACATAAAACATATCATATTCGGAATATTTTCAGCAATAATTCGAACATGGATGTTATTCAAATCAATTAAGTTTTGTTTCAAGCAATTAAGCCTATCTATGTATTTCTTCATGTTTCTTTTACATTGATGTTACATTTTTAGTGTCTGGTCACACTCATATGGAGTGTGATGTTAAGCATGCGGCTTTTAAGAAAAAGCAACATCTTCTGCAAAGATTCACCATCCATGGGATTGGTACAAGATGGTAAGATCGATTGGAATAAAACCATTC
The DNA here is from genome assembly GCA_949715645.1 of Portevinia maculata. NCBI lineage: Eukaryota > Metazoa > Arthropoda > Insecta > Diptera > Syrphidae > Portevinia > Portevinia maculata. Next base: position 63,317,687 of record OX454525.1, on the reverse strand, counting down.
ATTGTTCATGAACTGACCGGCACAGACTAACTTGACTTGCCAAAATATGATAAGGTTTATTTGGCTTAAGACTGTTGACAGTTCATTCAAATTAACACTTAATTTAGGAAAAAAATCTATCAAGATAAATTTTGCATACACCTTCTTCTGAGCCTTCTACCGGGTGGGCCATAAAGTATGAATGACCCTACAAGGTGGGCCATAATGTATGACCCTATTTTCCAAAGATATGAAAAAGAATAAAAAAATGAATACGTTTTTTTTTAAATGCTTATTTGGGCATTCAAGTTTTTGTGCCATCGTGTTTTGAAAATGGTGTCGCTTAAGTGTCGCCCCCAGTTGAGGATTACCATTTGACATCTTTTTATTGCATTTTCCATGATTTTCTTCAGAGCCTCGGGTGATAGGTTCTCCACTTCTCAACACCAGAGTTTATGGCCCGCAAGTTTAAGTAAAACCATAGAAAGAAGCAATACGCGCCGTTGCCCCGTCCTGTTAGAACCACATGCCCTCCAGTACCAATTCATCCAATTGAGGATATAGCTCTCACCATCCAGAATGACCGTTGGAGTCAAATGACTCCTTCAGCGTAAACAGGACACCATGTACTGACTTTGAGTGGATGAAATGACTCTTCATGCTTTACCCGCGGATTTTCACTGCCCCAGAAGAGCAGAATTTTGTTTGTTCCGCATCCACAGAGGTCGAAATGGGCCTCGTCGCTAATTATGATTTTCGCCGCAAAATAGTTCACTTCGTTGTTGAGATTCACACCCATCAGCTGATGGACTGTTTGCATCTTGTAAGGGAACATCTTGAAAACTTTCACCAAAATGCACCAAAATGCTTACTGTGGTCCTACTTTTTCAACAGTCTCACCATTTTTCATCACAAGAATAGAAAATACGGATGTAGTCGAAAGTTTCTTGTCTGTGAAATCCAATTCTATAGGTATTAATGGAATTCATCCCGTTTTTATCAAAGCCAGCAAATATCATTAACTAAGGAGGAAATAAGTCAAATTCGAGCTTACTAGGAACAAGGCAAATCTATCCGTTTTATTGCCGGTAAGATTGGAAGAGGACCAACTATTGTTCATAGCTATCTTAAGGACCCTGAGAACTATGGAAAGAAACCGGAAAGGAAGGGAAAGCAAAGCAACAACAATTCAGGATCGACTGGCGATACTGAGAGCTGCTTCAAATTCAAGACTTTCACTAAGTAAAATCAAGGCAGAAACTGGAGTTGAAGCTAGTAGATCAGCTGTTTATCTCGTGATACAGCAGTCCAACCATATTAGACACAAACAAAATTAAAAAAAAACCACCATTGAACGTAGCACGCAAAAGTCAGCACATTGATATTGCAATAAGTGAAATCAGGTGGAGTCGAGAGTGGCATACCGTCGTCTTTTCAGATGAAAAAAGTTGAATTTGGATGGAATTGATGGATAAATTAATATTTCCATGATTTGGGGAGAAGTGAAAGAACCTTGGATAGAGGACACAGCAAGGGAGGCGGTGTGAAGATATAGGGAGCAATTGGATTTGACGGCTCAGTAGATCTAGGTTTTTAAAGCTCACAAATGAATGGCTGACTTTTGCGTGCCGATTTATAATTGTATCTTTTTAATTTGTTGGTTTCTTATATGGTTTGCCTGCTGTATCACGTGATGAACAGTTGATCTACAAGCTTCAAATTCAGTTTTTGAAACCTATAAAAAGGATAGATTTGCCTTGCTCCTGGTAAGCTCCAATATGACTTATTTCCTCCTTAGTTAATGAATTTCCATTACCCATAGTTGTTGTTTCTATGAAATTATGTTTTGGACTAAGGTCCGTGGTACTTTTAATGCCTTTATATTTGATTTAAAAATAAATGATAACGGGTACCTACATTTAGAGCCGTTTTATTCAGTCGAAGTTGAACTCAACTTAGGGATTTTTAATGTCAACTTGAGAAATTGCTTTTATTCACTCAAAGTTGACTCGCTCAACTTTAGATATTCCGAAGTTGAGAAAAGAGAGAGTTGATCAACTTTGAGTTTGCTCAACTCCCCGAAATAGTGGAAGTTGTAGAGCAAACTTGGGATTTTACGTCAAATGTCAGATTTTTTTTTCTCATTTCTGTTTTTGATTGTGCAAACTTCTAATCAAGTGGTGTAAATAATCAAATATAAATTTTTTAAAACTTAAACAATGTATCGTTCAAATTATTTCTGGGAAGATTGGCCATCGTCTGATTCGGGCAGCGAAGAAGACGAGCGCAATTTGGTCTGTGAAAGAAGGCAATACAAGATGCTACCACGTGTTGGGCTCGAAAAATGGGACGACCGCGACTTCATATATCGTTTTGGTCTCTCAAAGCGGACGACAATGATGGTGCTCCAACTTATAATAAATTCGTTGCCGTACGACGAGAGAAGGTATTTTACGCCGAATAAGTTGTAATTTATTGTACCTATATTCCATAGTGGTTTTGTTCTTCGATAGATCGCGTGAATTACGACCAATAACCCAATTATTAATCGTTTTACGGTACTATGCACTCGGATCAATTCAATTGGCGGTGGCCGATTTCATTGGAGTAAGCATTGCCGCCGTGCATCATGCGCTGAAACGAGTGTCGAGAGCGATTGCCAATCTTTCGCCACAATTTATTCGTATGCCGGAAACCCAATTAGAACTACTGCAAGCAGCACGTGACTTTTTTGCAAAAGCAAAATTCCCTCGAACTATTGGTGCGATTGATTGTACGCATATCCGAATTCAATCACCAGGTGGAACTGACGCAGAGAATTTTAGGAATCGTAATTGATGGTTTTCCCTAAACGTTCAAACGGTTTGTGCTGCGAATTTGAAGATAAACGATATCGTTGCTCGTTGGCAGGTATAGCTCACATGAAAAATATACATTTCAAATCGGTTTTTAATTTTTTATATGCTCCTTAATAGGGCTCCACGCACGATCAGCGCATTTTCAATCTGTCTAGTTTGAAACAACGATTCGAAAGAGGCGAGTTCAATCAATTTATTCTTGTTGGTGATTCGGGTTACACTAATACAAGCTATCTTGCGACACCTTTTCTGAATGTCACGAACCCCATCGAAAATTTATATAATGAATCGCAGATTCGCACTCGCAATTGCGTAGAACGTTCGTACGGCATTTGGAAAAGGCGTTTTCCAGTGTTGGCCACTGGCTTAAAGTGCAGAGTGGAGACTGTACAGATAATTACAATTGCTTGTGCCGTTCTTCACAACGTAGCTATTGACGAGAATGAGTCGGAACCACCACCGGAAGTGTACGGAATTCCGATATGCTAGCCGGCACATATGTTCCTTCGGGTACGCCTTTGCAAGCAACATCAATAGTCACTGACAATGTCCGCTCTCGATTGGTTCGCACATATTTTCAGCCGATTTTAGATCAAGCTTAAAAAAGTCCAATCAGTGTAGAACAATTAATAAGAAAAGAAAAATAAACAAACTACAAAAATGTATGCTTTTTTACTTATTATTATTACAAATTATTTTTGGGAAAATTGGGCATCATCTTTTTCGGATAACGAGTATGATGAACACGAAGATTGTTTATTTCTCGAGAGAAGACAATATAAAATGCTGCCACATGTTGGACTCGACAAATGGGACGAGCATGGCTTTCTGTGTCGTTTTCGTCTTTCAAACTGGACGACAATATTGGTGGTTAATCTGATAAATGATGTATTGCCTTGTGACGAGAGATGGTAGGTATTTTATTTTAACTTAACCCAGTTTGTATTTGATAGAAAAATGTTTATATTATTTTTAAGATATATATAAGCACACGCAATATCCAGTCCATACCATTCACTAGGTTTGAGTAAAGAACGAATGCCAGCAAAAATATGTAAAGCAAAGAAAAAGTTTTAAGAAAAGCGGTACTGTATAATGCTTATACACAAATGTAAATGAATTAAATTTTAAAGCATATTAATTTATATTTTCAAAAAAATGTATAAACTCGTAGGTAACAGTAGAAAATATCACGGCTTTTTGTAACATTTAAAAATAACATCATGAAAACAGAATCGTTTCCAGCACTCTGAATCTGTTTCCTACTTAGCTTTCTTCTTTTTGTCAGTAGGAGACTTTTTAGATCCGGAACACCTGCATAGAACAGCAAATATAGTTGCGATGACAAAACCAATTACACCGAATTTTAGCAGCTGTGACCTATCCATGTTAAACAAATTGTCATTTATAAAGTCGTTCCTATACTCACATGGGACTAGCAATTGGTGGAACAATTTCTGGCTTAGTACTCTGCAAGTGGATGTTCTGAGTAAATTCAAGAAACTCTTTGGAGTGTATTCCTTCGTCCTGTATCGGAAGTATTTGCTTTGACGAATGCTATAAAAGATAATCAAATTTAATGAAATTCATTTAATAACTGCACCATGTCTTACAACAAAAACTCAGGAGATTCCTTAACTTTGGGCAACATTCATCTGTCGCTTTAGAGCAGCACCTACGGCTTCCGAAACAGCGTATAGTCTTTGGCAAATGATGCAGTCATTGGAAAACTTAAAAAATACTTTAATTTACAGAAACAACACAAATATTTTCAAAACTTACACGAAAACAAACCAATCACCGACTGGATCTCAGCAAATCCAAAGTTGAGACTGACATATTATGTGTCATCTGTCACAAATATCCCAGGGAATTTTTTAAAACAGCAAGTTGGTCAACTTGCGAATGTCAAATTCCAAACCGAAAGTTGTAATAGTGAGGAAAACCATTTTTCAACTTGCAGTTCAACTCTTGAGTTGATATCAACTCCGAAGTTAGCAAACTTGGGAGTTATCAGCAAGTTGAACAATAGTGAATAAAATGGACCTTAGTTACTGTTCGTAAACAGGTGGAACGAAAAAAGGACTAATTTTATGACCTCATTGGGAAAAGCATCATAAAAATTGAATTTATCTGCCTATTCACAGTTTTTTTTTTTACAACATAAACATAATATATCCTTCTTTCTTATTGCATTTGGTTTTTTCCCTATTATCGAAGGATTTAAAAAACATCGTAAAATTTAATCAAGAAACTACCTGTTCGTAAACACGTGAAATAAAGCAACTAAAAAATTGAATATATTATTTTATTTTAACTTGTGTGTTAAATATTTTTTTAACCTATTTCATTTATTTACTTATTCATTTGAGCAGATTTTATCAGCCAGTATAGGAGAGGCGGGACAGGCTCACACCAGAGCTTTTCAAAACCGGAGGTGGTGTTTTGGTTGGGCGCATGCAACAATTCATCAATCAAGTATGGGTGGCAGAAAGCATGACCGATGACTGGAATATCAGCTCCATATGCCCCATCTAAAAGAAAGGCGGCCCTATGTATTGCATGAACGAGGTATATCCCTGCTAAACGTCGCCTATAAGATCCTATCCAACGTACTGTGTGAACATCTCAAGCTGTTCTGCAACACACTAGTCGGCGCGAACCAGTGTGGCCTCCGGCCCGGAAGATCAACAATAGACCAAATTTGCAAGTCGAGACTTACCATCTTTTCATAGACTGAAGGCCAAATATGATGGCATTCATCGTCAGGAGCTATGAATGGCGATGGCCGTGTATGGGATCCCCGCAAAACTGATCCAGTTGTGTTGCGTGACACTTGACAACACGCCGTGTAATATGCAGTTTGGAAGTGGCTCTTCCGAATTATTCCAAACTTGTAACGGATTTCGGCAAGGAGATACGCTCTCGTGTGACTTCATCAATCTTGTTCTGGAGAAAATAGTGCGCAGGGTGTTAAACTGGAAGGCACTATTTTCAATAGATCCGTCCAACTACTTGGATTGTCGTCCATATACCATCGACATCAGCGGCCGTTTCCAGCGTTCCGTGTTAGAGGCATTAAAGAACAGGCGATATTGGTTTGTCTTGAAGCTAATGAGGAAAACACCAAACGCATGCTATAAATAAATAAACAAACATATGTCCACCGCATAGAACAAAATGTCACTGTCGATGGCAAAAACTTCGAGGTACTTAAGGAGTTCATCGCCGACTGCCACTACAAGCTAACGTAACCTAAGGAGTTCATCTACCTCGGAGCAGTGGCGGACTAAGCCCGTCAGAGGCCCGGGCGGCAAAGCTGAATGAGGCCCCCCAGCTTTAAAAAAAATGTAGTTTTACAAGCTTTTTATTCAGTTTAGACGATCAGTTATCAGTTCAGTTTTCAGTTCAGTTGTCAGTTCAGTTAAAAAAGACAGTGCATTTAGACGTTAGTCCAGTGTTCAGTTGAGCTTTCATTTTTCTTGTGAGCAGCCGAATGTCAGAAGTAATACATTGAGTAATGGACGATAAAAGCCGATAAATTTTAATGAAATCGACCATATTATCACTCCGTTTCGACACGTTGAAAAAAAAAACAGGAAATCTAAAATGTTGATTCACCGCCAATTGCAATTGAAATGACGATTGAACTGACAACTGAACTGAAACGTATTTACACATCAGTTTAACTGATAACTGAACTGACAACTTATGGGAATTCCATCAGTTTCCATTTCAGTTTCAGTTAAACGCTTCAATGTTTGCATTTAGACATCAGTTTAACTGAAATCTTAACTGATAGCTCAACTGAAACTGAAACTGAAATGATCGTCTAAATGGGCCTTAAGTAAGTGTTTATGTTTATTTCGTTAAAATCTGGCAAGTGAAATTAAAATTCGAATTAAATGAAAGGCTAAATAAACATACATACCTACAATATGGAATGGATATGGATGAGGAAAATAAAATACGAATCGATCGACAAAAAAAAATTAGATAAAATAAATCAAATATATTTTTTTTATTTTTTGAAAAAGCATTTGAAGAAAAACAAGTATGTTCTGGATGTTGCTCGATGTTGGCATATGGGGCTTCAGTACAAACTGCATAGGGGCCTACCCAGGCAGTTCTATAAAATACTGAAATTCTATTCTATATAACCGTACGAGCAAGAGTATTAGGAACTTATGAAAATGGAAGCTGGCGTACTACAGGGAGGTGTCCAAGGTCCAACCCTGTATCTGTTATGTCCTAAGGATATTCAAGTGGAAAACAATGCTTTCATGGCCACATTTGCAGATGATACAGCGATATTAGTGTCTGATAAATACCTACAAGGTGGCGCAAAAGTTGTCATCTGTTTACTTCACAAATGTCAAAGTAAAATTGACATTTGCAGCTATTTGCAAAAATTATAGCATCTTCCGATAGGGTTTTCAGCCTTAGGTAATTCTGTGTGCCAATGTTCTAAATTATCCACGACGTTTGACATCTATCCTATGTAGTTTTCAGTCGGATTGGTGAACGCCACTGGGTGATGACTTTTGCGCCACCTGTTATGTGTTTTAGTACCTTCAATTTACTGAACCCCTCAATAACTTCTGTGAAATCGATTTCTTAGGAAATTTTTCTTTCTATTGAAAGCATGGCTAAATTAACCGTAATTTTTAATTAGTTTAAGTTTCGAAAAACTTCTCTCGCATGATGCAACCGAGATGCAAATAGTCAAGAAGTATTGAAGTATGAGCGATATACAGGGTAACGATTCACTGAAGTCCCATTGTATTATAAATTGAAGGATTTGGGGGTACCCCAAGACCGGAGGCCCAGAGCGGGCCGCCCCTTGCGTCCCCTGGTTAGTGCGCTACTGCCTCGGAGTAAACATCAACTTCACGAATGACACTTTAGTGGAGATCCGACGGAGAATTACTTTAGGTTCGGCGAAACAAATGGGTTAAAAACTCCTCACTCGAAGTTCAAAATGCGTTCTCTATCGAACCCTAACCCAGCAAAAGTATCAATGCAATTTGCCAGTCCTGCTTAATGGGCCGAGTGCTGGACGATAAGTCAGAAAGGGGAGCTAATATTGGGTTCTTTTGAAAGAAAAATACCACGTCGGATAATTGGTAATGGGTGCGAGGAGAGCGAATAGATTTTCTCGCCCAACCGCGAACTCTATGAGCTGTACCAAGATGTGGATTTAGTCCAAAAAGCTAAGTCACATCGACTACTTTGCCTTGCCCACATTGAGCGAATGGACAATAATGGACCAACCAAGAGGATCTTCGACTCCCAGCCCACAGGTTCGAGAAGGCAAGGAAGGCCGAACCTCCGTTTTAAAGACCAGGCCATCGCGGATGCCAGAGCGCTTGGTCTGGAGAACTGGAAGCAGCGTGCCCGGTATCGCAAAGGATGGAAGGCTGCAGTGTCTCAGGAGAGACTCTTCACGGGTCGGGAGCCCGCAAAGTAAGTAGCTAGTTATTAACTTACTTACAAAATTGTATAGTACCCAAGCTCCCTTACCTTTTCTGGAATAATGTTAATTTTTAAAAATAAAAAATGTTTGCAATCTGAAACCAAAGCATGCAACATCTTCAAGTTTCTTGTATTTTTTTTGACATAAGTATTTTAAGTTGACATTAGTCCGATCAATTTTCAATACAAATTTGTTAAAACATCTTATTAGGTATGTCACTTAAGCTGGTACATTAACTTAAAATCTTTTTTTCTTTAAAAAAGCTGGAGTTTGAGCTTTTAACAAACGAAATTATGACATGTTATAGGTAGCTATTGTTAACATCTATTCTGAAAATAAATTTACTTTACAGAGCTGAAGGAACTTTTTTTGCCAATGAGATAGGCTTTAAAATTAATAAGCTAAATTCATTTTGCTTAAACTGGAAAAGGACAAAAATTGACATACGTGAATTAAACTTATTACCACAGATGTACATATGTATCAATTGCACAAAATGTAGGTACCGTTTTTCCGCCATTTTAAGCAAATTGTTAATAGCATTCTTCTCGTGTGCAGTTAGATTTTAAAATGAAACGCGAGCAGGACACAAGCGACAAGACGCTCCTTGTACAGTCCTTAGAACACTACGATCACTGAAAAAAATTAATCAGATGTTTTTGACATCAAACTAAACTCAGGTTGGGTACCAAACTTGATTTCAACCAACTGGTGCTACGTACCGATGTTAAACCTTCAAATGATCCCGCAATTTAAAATCAATTTAATACTTATGTGTACCTACGGCGATCTCCAGTAGTGTCAACCCACAGGTTTGCATGCACACTAGCGGGAGATTTAAATAAAATGTAAAATGCGTCGATGTTATGATTGCCCAGATGTGATTTGTATCTTTGACGCCTTTTATCACAAGCACTGGTTTTGGGGGGTTTTGCCGCTGCAGTGAAATTTTCAGCCCGGCCCTGCACGATAAGTTAAACATTTTTTTTCCAGAGATTCCATTCATTCCTTTACAAAATTGATTCATACTTTCGATCACAGTGATCTACTGATGGAATAAATAAACAGCATTCCATTCCATTACAATTCCAACCCATGCGAACGACACGAGCGGGCTCTTGCAATTGACTCATTGCATAACCTCACATAACAATTACACGCGGATATACTTTACCCAAAGTAGCCACCAAAAAACCCAGCATAGAATAACCCACATAACTATTTGCTATATGAATCACAATACAAAAAATGTTTGATAAAATATCACAGTCACGTTTGCACGAATTTGGATCAGCCTACGGAACGTATTACGCTCTCTAGCTGGCAAAAGTTCCAAGCAATAGAAAACTGCCTCCCAGACACACAATTTAATTTCGGCTTATTACCACAGACGCTCGGTGGAGGTCCACTACCACAACCTCGTTCCGACGGCGACGACGGAGTAGTTTCACTAGGACACTCATTCAACCTCGGCAACGGTATCCATTTGAACTTACAATCCCCTGTCGATCTGATGCAAAAGTATCCATGCAATTGGACATTCACATCGAAGCGTTACTCCTAGCTCATTGCCTCGCCCAAATATGACAAAAAGTCGACACGGCCGAAAAGCAGTCAAAACACTTCTAATACACCAAGTGGTCTCGTTCCATACATTAGCAGTTGGGATCTGAAGAATGGAGGTACACACTGCTCCCAGTCAGTGGTGTGCAGTTGCCCTCCATCGTCAATTCTATTGTGGTGCTCCACTCGCCTTCGAGTCAACGTCTTGAAAAGTTTGTAACGACATCGATGACTTTTATTACATTAGCCATGCATGAGTAAGCTGTCTCGGAGTAATCGGGTTAATTTCGTGGCTGAAATTATGTCGACGAACGGTGAGGACATTAGGACCGAAACTATTTGGCAGTTTACGGTCTTTGAAATGTGAGATACTGTTACTGCATTTTCGAATTGTATGGTGTTTGCGGTTTAATTTTGATGCGCTTTCTGGGATCTTTCAGAAATCGGAATCGTGCGAGTAATTCTACACTCGGGTAAGGAGGAAATATGTGCATGTGTCGTTTTGGAGCTGGCACACAATGCTCGTAAAAGGATCACCATGCGATGAAATGTGGTGGGGATTACTTGCGGAAAATTTAATTGCAGTATTATAATATGCTGCCATGGTATTTGGGCTTTTTGGTTTCACAGTGTATAAGACAATTTGAATAAAGCAACTTGACAAACATCAATATCTATACTAATTTTATAAATGCGAAAGAAACTCTGTCTGTCTGTCTGTCTCGCTTTAACGCCAAAGCTACTGAACCGATTTAAATGAAATTTGGTACACAGATAGTCTAGAGCCAGAGAATGGACATAGGCTTTTTATCGCGGGAAAATGCTTCATCCGCTGTCCAGAAGCGGGGATCTGAGCTGATATCTAAGAAAAGTTGTAGCTCTCGAATGCTTTCTAGCTTCTAGCTTTGAAATGACTCATCCAAATGAAATATGATTTTTTTTTAATATAAAGTTCAATTATGTACAAAGATTTTAAGATACGAGTATAAAACATCTTTGTAGGTTATCCTGAATCTGAACAATAAGCATTAAATTATACATTTTATACAATTCAAAAAAGTAAAATGTTCGATTTGAAGCTAGATCGTTGGATTTTCCCAGCGTTCAGTGGAGGAAAATTTGTGTGTGTGTGCGGCACAAATCAGTTTCTCTACCTCTACCTTTTGCGCAATGTGATTTGTTTTTCTTTTTTTTATGCACCTTTTGCAGTTTGTATTGTTTTTTTATGGCGCATGGCCATGGGATTGAGAAAGATAGGGTATGAAATGTAAATGAGATTGAGAGGGAGTCACACTCAGAGTATATCCATATAATGAGTAGGGACACTCTCGACGTTTTCTTTATCAGCTCTTATCAGCAAGTATTTTGTTTTAAATTTGAGAAGTGGCAGACTGGCGAAGCAAGGCGAGCGCGGGACAGCTAGTATAATCATATATGTATGGCGCCAGCTTACAAAGTTCTATACGGGGAAACGTCAGTGGCCTATTTTATACTAACTTAAAAATTTATTTGATTTCAACAAATTTTGTGTTTTTTTTTTGTGTCGTTTCACCAGGCGAACCGGTATGATTAGTGGCCAACTAACCAGTGGGCGAGAGGGGCGGCCCGCCCCGGGCCGCCGGTCTTAGGGGGGCCCCAAATCCTTCAATTTTTAATAAAATGGGACTTCAGTGAATCGTTACGCTGTATATCACTCATACTTCAATACTTCTTGACCATTTGCATCTCGGTTGCATCATGCGAGAGGAGTTTTTCGAATCTTAAACTAATTAAAAATTATCTTCGATCTACAATGGATCAAGAGCGACTGGTTAATCTAGCCGTGCTTTCAATAAAAAGAAAAAATTCCAAAGAAATTGATTTCACAGAAGTTATTGAGGAGTTCAGTAAATTGAAGGCACGAAAACACATATAACACGCTGCAAAAAATAAAAAAAGAATGTTTGATTTATTTTATCTAATTTTTTTTTGTCGAATGATTCGTATATTATTTTCCTCACCCATATCCATTCCATATTGTAGGTATGTATGTTTATTTAGCCTAAATAATTTAATTCGAATTTAAATATCATTTGCCAGATATTAACGAAATAAACACTTATTTTTTTTTTTTTTTATAATTTCGCACGCAAATTAGGGAATAAAGGGATTTCTTTTTTCTGTAGTACACAGTACCCTTATAGTGGAAACCACAGCGCAGGGATTTTGTTTGTTGCTGTAAGTAACTCCCAGCAAATGATTCGCTGCCTATTTTTGGATGCTACATATTGTATGAAAGAATAGAAGGATAGGAAAGAAGTTTGGTGCGATGGGATTTTTTTCTCCACAGGTGGCATCTAAATTGCTTTAGGGAGGTTGAACTGAATAGAAAGCTTGTAAAACTACATTTTTTTTAAAGCTGGGGGGTCTCATTCAGCTTTGCCGCCCCGGGCCACTGACGGGCTTAGTCCGCCACTGGGTATGATGCATTTAATCCTGATCATAGCTTTGCCATGAATGAAGAAGAAGTCCTTTCACCAAACTCTGGGTACCTATTACAAATTTGTGGTTGTAATTTGTAGTTTAGTGAAATAAGCCACTGGTCTAACCTAAGATGGATCAAAAACTAGTGATGGGGTAGGTGGATGCGTTTTCACTGACAGACAAAATCTTAGTCTCTCTTTCCGTCTTCCTAATCATTGTAGCCTGTTCCAGGCGGAAATTATGGCGATAAAAGAAACCTTGTCGTGGCTAAAGAGAAATGTGATTTCCACTAAGGACATCCGAATTTACTCGGAAAGTCAATCCTCGATTAAGTCCCTGGACGTGGTGGCGATGGTGTAAAGGGTAGTGTGTTGGCTTGTGACCCGTCCGTTGCAGGTTCAACCGAATAACACCTTGCTTCTCCAACCTCTACACCAAAAAGAGGATTTCTACCTGGTAGTACAATGTACCGTTACCGAGACTGAGTGCTCTGGATTTGAAAAAGTCCCTGGACGCAGTCAGTTCAAACTCCATCGTAACTGTAGACTGCCGATCATCTCTTAAGGAAATTTCGGAGCAGTTTAACATTCATCTTTGTTGGCTGCCGGGGCATAGAGACATTCCAGGGAACTGTAGGGCAGATTACCTCACCAAAAAAGGAACCACATTACCTCTTTTACCTAATAAAGGATCTCTACGTATTCTTATCGCTACATTTAAGCTATTTGCAATTGAGAGAACAAACCTTAGGTGGGCAAGCAGAAATACATGTCTAGCGACCAATCATATATGGCATATAACCCCCTCCGATGAAATGCCCAGAAGGCGGTACCATAGGGACTAGGGTAAGAAGGGAGAAGGGTTAAGTAGTTTAAAGTCCTGCACTATTAAGAGTACGGGCTCAGTTTTGTCTTTTGAAGATTACCATTAGCTCTTCTATAGGTGTCATTACAGGCCACTATCTAATAGGCTGCATGGACGAAGATAAGGAGGAGACTACACTTCACTTTCTTTGTGACATGTACAAAGCTCTCTCCTATAACAGAAATCTCTATCTCGGAGCTCTGTTACTTATTGAACTTAGTGAACTGCTAATACAGACGTTAGAAGTCTATCGCGCCTTTTTATAAACTTTAACTAGTCAAACGGCTATATGGAGAAGGTCCTTAGATCCACGAGATATCACAATGAACCTCACATTGGTCTAAGTGTGTCGGCTGAAGCTGATAACCACCTCAACCTAACCTAACCTAAGAAATATTTTTTTGTCCAAGTTGATAAGTTGATTATCTGATGCTCTACAGTAAATTTGTTCTGTCTTGAGACAGTTTAATCTTGTTTAATAAAAAAAAGTAAAATTATGATACGAGTATTTCAAGGGTCACCCCACTCATACATAATTTCATTTGAAATTTTGGGTGATTTGGGGTTGGGCGAATATAAAACTAAAATTTTGGCCATTCGGCGATATGTTTTTGCCTTGAAACGGCGGCTATGTTAAATTCGGCCCAAAACAAAAATGACACCACACAAATTTAAGCTGTTGGAAATTAGGCCTTAAAGTCCAAAATGAAATAAGGCGCTAAAATTTAGTCGCAATCAAAAAACAATTTTTTTTTAGAATTTGGGTCTTATTTGGTTCTTTTGGGGTTTTATTTAATTTTCAGTGTTTGGGGCTTTTCTTTATTATGAAGTATAACACCAACTTTAAAATTACTACCGCGACAGGCACAGTTTGGGAACCATTTCATCAATATTTAAAGCTAGAGGCGATTTCCTTCGATATGCTATGCAGCGCATAAGTGATGGGAACTTGAAAGCGAATAAATGGTCAGGACTGGAAAATACTCGCTAGGTATGTCAACATTGCACTAAGATACATACAGAAAATAAGAAACAAAACATTTGTATTTTCTGAAATTGAAGCTATTGAGCATGTTAATATGTATATTATTTTGATTATTATTATTAACCCCCTTCGGGTAGAGGTCAGAATTTCCAGTTAAAAAAGTTAAAAAAAACGAAAATATGCAATGAACAAAACAAATGATATAACTACCCCAGGTGGTACGCCAGGTAAACTGGTAAATCCACCCTATTCGGAGGCCGGTTCCATGGATTCTGGGGGGAACCATTTATTGCTAAAAGATGACCCTTTCATAAAGAGTCGTAAATTGGTAAGAACACCACCATCCCAACCAACAAGAGAAAATCCTATGTTGGAAGCTTGTTTCAAAAAAGCCTGTGAAGAAAGAGACAATTTTAAGCAACTCAGTGAAAAACTCGCAAGCGAAATTGATAAACTAAAGCTTGAGCTACAGCAGCTTCAAGAACAGGTCAATAATAACAAAAAAAATGAGCAGATACATAAAACTGTAGTGTACTCTATGGATGAAGAAGAACTGCAAAGAGAGACAGAACCACCCTTTAAGGGAACAAAAAGGAACAAAAAAAGAAAAATGAGCAGGTCTCCGGAGCTTTCACCACCAAAAGTGGCCCAGGAAAGCCCAGAAAAGATGAAAGGTAAAGAAACCAAACCACTCAAAACAATAAAGCCTCCACCAATTATAGTGCTCTGTATTACGAAGTACGAAGGCTTATTGAATATTTTAGAGGAAAATAAAATAAAAGCTAATACAGCTCTCCTAAATAGCAATGATGTTAAAATTAATGTGGATAACGAAGAATCCTACAGAAACTTAAAAAAAAATTGCTAAACCAGAAAAAAGTTCAATGGTACTCGTTTGAAAATAAACAAACAAGACCAATAAAGGTTGTTGCAAAGAAACTACACTACTCATGCACACCTGAACGCATTGCAAATGACCTAATAAAGAAAAACTTCAAAATACTTGAAGTTGTCAACATGCTTAAGTACAAGAGTAAAGCACCGCTCCCGATGTTCATGCTTACTTTTGAGCAAGATGAAGACATCAAAAAAATTTATGAAATTAAAGATATCTTAGGAATGAAAGTTCAGATTCATCCTTTGCGGAAATCAAAGCTAATTCCTCAATGTAAGAACTGCCAAAAGCATGGTCACACTCACAAATAAGGCAACTCAAACCCGAAATGCGTTAAATGTGCAGGAGACCACCATACAAAAGACTGCATAAGGGGAAAAAATGCTGCCCCTAAATGCGCCAATTGTAGCGAAAGACACCCAGCAAACTACAGAGGGTGTGCAGTTGCAAAAGAGATACAGCAAGTAAAAGACAACAAGAAAAAGAAAATGCAAAAGCCTGTTCAAAAAGACGCAACCAAAAACGGAGAAAAAAGAAACAAAAACGACTTGAGACCGAAATCTAAAGGAGCTAAAGGAAATTTACCCTTAAGCGAAAATGAAAACTTAAGCCTCATAACCGGTCCACAGAAAACATATGCACAGGTTGCTTCGAAAAACGTTGTAAAACCAGTCGGAAACTCCAAGCCTCCCATTAATGCTATGTTGGATATCATGCAAAGAATCCTTAACAGAATGGGAGACATGGAAAAGAATAATAAGAAAATTCTGTAAAGAATATCTCTCCTTGAAAAACAAAACAGTAATAAAAGAACTGTACCTAAAAGATCATAATGGCTAAAAACATACAAATCTTATTATGGAATGCCAATGGTCTCGAGAATCGTAAAGACGAATTGCAAGCGACTCTTGACATAAACAAAATTGATATATGTCTAGTCTCCGAGACACATTTTAAAATTGGAACAAAATACGAACTTCGCGGATACAAGACATACCAAACCCCACATCCTCAAAATACAGCAAGAGGAGGGGCCGCAGTTATAATTAAGGAAGATGTTAGCCACGAAGAAGATGAAGAATATCAGTCGTCTGAAATATAAGCGAAATCCGTAAACATAAAAACAAGTAGCGGCCAGATAACGGTAGCAGCGGCATATTGTTCTCCTAGCTACAGGTTGAAACAAAACAATTTTGAAAGCCTCTTCCGTAAATAAATTCATAATAGGCGGAGATTTCAACACTAAGAACATATCTTGGGGATCAAGATTAAGAAATACAAGAGCAAGAGAACTCCTTGAATATATTAAAAAAAACAATGTTAACTACCATTCAACGGGAAATCCTACTTACTGGCCCACAGATAGGAACAAAATCCCGGATGTTGTTGACTTCTTCTTAACTAAGAATATGCTAACACTTGGTAATAAAATTATAATGAAGGAACAAAACCCACGTCTAGTAAACAAACTAACTGACTGGACATATTTCAGATATTTAATAGATGAACGCATCGAACTATCCACAACAATTAATACAATAGAGCAATTAGAAAGTGAAGTACAGTCCTTCACCCTAGCTATACAAAAGGCTGCATGGGCTGCAACGCCTGAATTAAATAGCAAAGTAAAAAGAAACGTGTATCCCAACGAAATTTGCGACATTATATCAGAAAAGAGACGAGCTCGCAAGCGATGGCAACTGTCAAGAGCTCCAAGTGATAAAAGTAAACTTAATAGCTTAAACAATAAGCTCAGAAAAAGGATAGCAGAATTTAAAAACGCATCGTTGGAAAGATACCGTACAAATCTGACAAACGATGATAGTACAGAATACTCACTGTGGAAGGCTACAAAAAAATTTAAAAGACCAACGGCATACATTCCGCCAGTGAAAAACAGCAGTGATAACTGGGCTAAAACAAACAAACAAAAGGCGGATCTATTTGCGGAACATCTTGAAAACGTTTTCAAGCCATACGACCATAATGATATTTGCCAACAAACGGAAGAAATGTGCGAAGACGAGAGATCGATTCCAGAAGTAACCTCTAGGGAAATAGCCAAAGAAATAAAAGAAAAGATCAACCCGAAAAAAGCCCCGGGATTTGATCTAATAACGGGTGAAATTCTGAAAAAACTGCCTAAGAAAGGTATGAAAAAAATAGCACAGATAATAAATGCTGATCCCAAACCATCAGTTTGGATTCAGAAATAAATACTCAACAATAGATCAGGTCCACAGAATAACTGATATAATAGAAAAAGCTTTAGAAGAAAAACAAATATGCTCTGCCATCTTCCTTGATGTAACACAGGCTTTTGATAAAGTCTGGCACAAAGGATTAATCCGTAAACTACAAAAATATCTTCCAAAAGAGTATCATGAAATACTAGAGTCGTATATAATGCAACGATTATTTAGAATTAAGCAAGAGAATGAGTACTCCGAATTGAAACACATCAAAGCTGGAGTACCGCAAGGTAGTGTGCTGGGACCAGTACTGTTCCTCCTATATACGAACGACCTACCACAAAATGACGAAACTACTGTTGCCACTTTTGCAGACGATACTGCTGTACTTGCAGTAGGAAAAACCGCACAGGAAGTTACAGAAAAACTGCAAAGGTCAGTAAATGATATATCCAAATGGACAAATAAAATTAAATGAGCAAATAAAATTAAATGAACTAAAGTCGGTTCATATTAACTTTACGAATAAAAACTTACAACACATACCTGTGTACATAAATAATAAAGTAGTTCTGCATTCGAACTCAGCTAAGTATTTAGGCTTGACTTTGGACGCAAAGTTGCGTTGGAAAACACATGACAAAAAAAAAAAATGAACTAAATATACGATACAATAAAATGTATTGGCTCATAGGCAGGAATTCATGCCTCTCAATCTACAACAAACTGCTCCTCTACAAGCAAATATTAAAACCAATTTGGACATATGGCCTCCAGTTATGGGGGTGCACAAGAAAGACAAATCTTCAAAGCATACAATGCTTTCAAAACAAAGTATTACGCAATATTGTTAATACGCCGTGGTACATACGTAATGCTGATCTACATAGGGATCTAAAAATTTAAATGGTAGAGGAAATGAAGTTAGGCTTCGCAACCATGCTAATTTAGAGGTAGTTCAACTACTTAATAATAATAATATTTGGTTAGGGTATATTGCACTGCGACCTATTGGTCTATTGTGTCCCCTTGCTTGTGCCTCGGAGAGGTGCATGCCCTCGTTCAGAGCCATCTCTAGATACTTCTTTGTGAAGCGTGTCGAGGTATTGCTCTGATTTATCCTTGGCAGGTCACACTCCTTAAAGCACAGCGTCCAGTCTAGTTTCTTTGATGAATCTGAGAATGAGCTGTGGGTCCATGGTATGTATGTCCTTGTCTGTTATTTGGTGCCTGCCCAAATATTTCATCCTTTTGTGGGTCAGTGCCCCACAGGATTCCAGTATGTGGTCTGGAGCTTCGGCGGTTTCACTGCAGAATCTGCAGAGCCCGTCCTCCGATATGCCCATTTTCCTCAGATGCTCCTTGAGTCTACAGTGCCCCGTGAGGAGGCATGTTAGGATTCTTAGGTTGTTTTTGTTAAGGCCGATACAAACTTTGAATCTCTTTTGGTTGTAATTTCCTAAAAGTTTCTTTGCTTGCCTCAGACCTTGGAGGTTGGGAAATGTTTTGGCCTTTGTTTCTTCCTCCAGTCTCCTGAACTCTTCGCGTATAGTGTGTTCTCCTATCCCGCAGAATGGTTCAGGTCCTATGAAGGGTTCCGCTGCCTCATTGCCCGTAATGCCAACATGGCCAGGCACCCAGCAGATGGAGATTCTGTTATTCTTGCCTAGTCTATTCAGTCCTTGTAGGCATTCCCACACGAGTTTTGACTTGATAACGTAGGCGTCAAGAGCCTTTATAGCTGCTTGGCTGTCAGACATTATTGCTATGTTGCAATTTCTGTAGTTTTTCCCGAGGTTGATTCGAACGCACCTGTCTATGGCACATATTTCTGCCTGGAAGATGCTGGTACATTTGCCCATGGATTCGTAGTGCTTAGTTCCTGGCCCAAACACTCCTGCACCAGTTCCCTCCTCAGTCCTCGAGCCGTCCGTATACCACTTTGTTGTGTGGTTGCTCAGTCCATAAGTTATGGATTCGTTGCTCCAGTTCTCCTTATTGCTGAGCTTTATCTGGAAATTCTTCTCGAAGTTGAATTTCCTGATGCTGTCGTCCCTAGGTATGCCAAGAAGTGGGAGCTTTTTGAGCAAGTCACCGTGTTCTTTCGAACCGATGCATTTCCCTCTCCCAATTCCCTCCTTTGCCATCCTAAGGATTGTTTTGTCTGCCTCGTTCACCACCATGATGTGTAGAGGGGTCAGTTCCAATAACACCTCCATGGCTGCGGTTGGACAGCTACGCATTGCTCCGGTAATGCACAGGCACGCCAGTCTTTGCACTTTGCCGAGTGTCTCTCGCGTTGTGACTAGACTGGTTCGCTTCGCCCATGCTACCACTCCGTATGTGATCATTGGTCTCACGATTGCAGTGTACATCCATCGCAGGGTGTTTGGGCTGCATCCCCATGCCTTCCCCGCTAGGCTCCTACATATCATGAGAGCGCGGGTGGCCTTCTTGGATATCTCCTCTGTATGTTTTCGCCAGAGGAGTTTACTATCTAGATGGAGTCCTAGATGTTTTACTTCTTTGACTGGTATCAGTGTCGTGCCTGATAGGCTGATGTCCTTAAGTCTTTGAAGTTGTCTTTTCCTTGTGAATGGTACTATCGTTGTTTTCGCCGGATTGATGTTAAGTCCGACAGTATGGCACCATTCCTTGGTTACTTTAAGCCCCTTTTGTATGATGTCCCCAAGGGTTTCTTCGAACTTGCCCCTGGCAATCAATACAATGCCATCGGCGTACGCCTGACAGTTGATGCCATGGTTGGTTAATTTTTCCAGCAGTTCGTCTACAACTAGGCTCCACATTAAGGGTGATAGTACTCCTCCTTGTGGACATCCTCTTGTTGTGTTTACTCTGATGGTTCCAGATGGTGTTTGAGTCTCTGCTGATCTAGTGCTCAGCAGCTCACACATCCAGTTGGATACTGTACTGTTAACTCCTTTTCTATCCAGGGATCGTTTAATCGCCTCATGTGAGGTGATGTCAAATGCTCCCTCTATGTCTAGGAAAGCGCAGAGTGCTATTTCTTTTGCTTCCAAGGCACTTCGAATTATCTCCGTCAGCTGATATAGGGCGGTCTCTGTTGATCTGCCCGCTCTGTATGCAAGCTGACGATGATGTAAGGGGGATGTGTTCAGAACATCTTCCCTTAAATAATTGTCCACAACCTTTTCTGTCATCTTAAGAAGAAATGACGTAAGGCTGATGGGTCTGTACGATTTTGGCTGTGTGGGGTCTTTTTTCCCCGCTTTTGGTATAAACACAACCCTTGCTCGTCTCCATTGCATTGGTATGTGGCCCAAGGCAATACTGCTCCTTGTTATTTTTAGGAGGTGTGGTATTAGTACCCTTTGCCCTTCTTGAAGAAGTGCGGGTATAATGCCGTTCACTCCGGCGGATTTGAAAGGCTGAAAGGAATTTATTGCCCATTTCAGTCGTCCCTCAGAACAGATGGTTGATGTTGTTTCCTAGTCTTCCCTCCGAGGTCTGATTGAAGTGGTATTGATTCCTGGCTCAGTACTAGGCGAGCTGCCAGGAAAGTGAGTTTCTAGTAGCAATAGTGCCCTTTGATCCTCATCTTCCGTGAACTCGCCATCTGGTTTCTTCAGAGACATCGGCACTCCTCCTGACTTCGCAAGAGCTTTGTGTAGCCTTGCCGCAGTAGGAGTGCTGGTGATTGTCTCACAGAATTTCCTGAAGCTATTTCTTTAGCTTTTCTGATTTCCTTATTATATGTAGTAAGGGCCATTTGGTAGCTTTGCCAGTCTCCGCTGCACTTTGCTTTATTGACAAGCACCTCGAATCTTAGTTTTGACAAGTTATTGCTCCACCATGGCGTCTGTTTCCTGTTCCGTTCTCTACTTAGAGGACAGTTTTCTTCGAACGCAGTGATGATGGCGTTTGTTATGCCTTCCACTGCGCTCTCTAGCTCTAGGGGGTGTCCCGAAGCCTTCCTCAGACTAAGGCGCCCCAGATTGCTCTCTAGAGCAGTTCTATAAGTTTCCCAATTGGTTTTCCTTGGGTTTCTTACTGGATTTCTCGTGATACTTGTGCTGTCCAGGTCGAATACTATTATTCGATGGTCAGACAATGACGGCTCACTAGATACCCTCCAGTTACTAATTAATTTACTTACGCTTGGGCTACCAAGCGTGAGGTCGAGTACTTCCTCCCTGACTCTAGTTACAAAAGTGGGGGTATTTCCCACGTTTATAATATCAAGTGACGAACTCATAATAAATTCTAGTAGGTACTCACCCCTGGTGTTGGTGTCGGTGCTCCCCCATATGATGTTGTGGGCATTTGCATCGCACCCTATAAGGAGCGACATGCGGAGCTTGTTGCAATGCTCCACCAGTCGCTGCATTTGGGATGATACAACCGGCTCATCCCCTGCACAATACGCCGATACGATGACAATGGTGCGGTGACATAATTCAACATCCAGATGTATCTGAATTGGCACCAGATCTCGTGTCTCGTATTCTGAAAGTAAAATAAATTTATATTTATTGTTTATTAGAATGCAAGCTCTCGGTTTCTCGGTCCGAGTGTCCCATATTACCTTTGCATCCTTGCTCGCCAATCCTTTGACTTGTCCTTTCAGGATCCATGGCTCCTGGATCAGTACTAGCCCTAGGCTTTGGCAGGTAAACATCCTAGATATAGTCGCCGAGGCGGCTATAGCATGGTGAATGTTCACCTGTGCTAGTTTAATTTTTCTGTTGGCGGGGTTCATCGAGCTATTGCTCGCGCGGGGCAATTGTCCCGTCCTCCTTCAGCAACGAATCTTCCTCCTCCTGGGTGATTTCCTGGAAGAGGTCGATGACCGTGTTGTCCATTTCCCCCTCAGAGATCGTGCTCTCCGAGACGGACATAGACTCCTCGGTCTCCTCAGGAGCCTGCTCCGCCGATTGGACAACGGAAGAAGGTGCTTTAGTTTTCGGAGGAGCAGTATGATCTACCTCGGACTGCGCGCTCTGCGAGTTCAGATTCGATGCTGGCTGGGCTGTCTGCCAAGAGATCTCGTCCGACCTCTTGAGTCCGCACACCGCAACCCTGCCAAATCGGTAGCTCAGGGATCCTTTTTGGGTTTTTATGGCGTCGAAGGATTCTCGGTCGATGCCAAGAGCCAGTACCTGCCCGGTTCCCTCTTTTCGACAATTGAGAATCTTCCACGCCTGGACGTTAAGTCCCACATTCTGTGCTTCCAGCAGTGCCAAGGAGGTTTTAGCTTCTTGCTCTGCACTGCGTGGAAGGAAGATTGTTATGGAGTAGGACCGTGGTATATCTGTCCCACTGCATGCCATGAGGCGTGTCCCCTTCCATTTCCCCAGCTTTGGGGCTACTGCCTTTAGCCACTCAGCTGTCTGCGGAGTCTCGCAGTCAACTAAGAGCATTCCATGTTTGAAATGTATGTATATATGTAGGATGATTCAAGTCCCACACTATCGCAAAGCTCGCAAGCGATGTCTTTTAACGATTTTCACCTAGCTACACGCAAAAAAAAAAAAAAATATTGTTTTATATTTTTGGAAGTACACTTCATAATTTGTATATGCATGAATTCAAATTTTCTGTCTTCCGGCTGACGGCCATTTGCCAATGTCTATTTTGTGAAAATTATTGTATGAACTAAAGTTGATGTTAAATAAATATCAAAATTTACTACTACTGACTGACTCCAACTTGCAAAAAATTAAAGAAAACCTAAAACATTAATTCGTACTTTATTTCGATGTTAATAGTGTTTTCAGGTTGCGTTTATGTTCTCCATCTTTCTCTTTAACGACGAGGTTATGGTCTGCACTTAAGGGATAATTACTCTCCCTTATAATTGCATCCCTACTGGTCCGCCTCTGAGGTTCGCCGGTTCGACCTCCAAGAAAAACGGCAGGACTCGATTTTGAATCGATTTTGTTCGTCACTGAGGTCAATCAAATGCTAGTGTTGTTGCATTTGTGAGATCCACAAGTTTTTAGGACTGCGCTCTTTCGCGATTGTGTGGAAACGTTGATTGATATTGCCTTTCAGACAGGATTCGTAGGATCCATCCTTTGAACATGACAGTACCAATTGAGCGGATCGCGCTCCATGTTCTTCGAGATACTCGTAGCTTCTTGGACGTGAAGGCCTTCTCAGATCTTGGAACTTCTTATTCGATTAATCTTTGTTACTCCTGCTGCCATGTGAAGCATCGTCATCTCAGCTGGCGTTAATTTGCCTCATCCTTTTTGTACGCTGTCCAGCATTGTAAATCCTATGTGGTTGCCGGGCGCAAAACTGCGGTGTAGAGCGGTAGAGCCTTCCTTTCAACTTAGGAGCATTTTTCGGTAGAGATGGCTGAGTTTTCCCGCCACTTCATCTACCTAAGCTATTCGATGCTTAATGTTGTCATCACAGGTTTCTTTGGTATTAATCATAGAAGCAAACTTCGGACTAATACAATACACATTCACTTCCAAAACATCATGTACCTCCCCGTTGCAGGGACGTTTGATCCTGGCTTATTATCGCTTCATCGTCAGCAAAGAATAACTGAGGTCTTTCATTCACTTTTTCTTCAAGCTGGTAATCAAGGACTGTACTACATATCAAGGGACTTAAGACGCTTCCCTGGGGTACACCGGCTTTGATTGCGTTCGCGTTTATATTACTCTTTAAATTCTTTTATTCCATTTTCTGTGTGGGAAAAAAAATTATATAAAGCTGAAATACAACACTAGCACCTACAATCAGCGGAGCAATTAAGTTTTGTGAGTTGTATAAGCCATGCAGAGAACAGGGTTCCTTTAACGCGCAAAGCAGCCCACGCTGTTTGATTAGGCCAATTGATACAGGCTCCTAATAGATACGATCCCAAATCGACGGACTGGAACATGTATCGAGAAATTGTAGATATACTTGTTCCATCAATTGAGTCCATATGGGATCTAAATGAAGTAGCGTATCAACTCAATATCGTGTTGCTATTCTCCTACCAAAGTTGCTGTGCCGTGCCACTGAAACCAGTTTGAGTAAACGTAAGCTCCCTGGTGTCGGGCGCAGTGGCATAATGGTTAGTGTGTCGGACTACTAATGTTTTGTTTATTACATACATATATTTATACATAATACATATATGTATATATTATATCTATATATATATATATATATAATTGATAACAAAAATGTAAATAGGGTGTGTTATTGATTATTATGTTTTTGAAAATTATAATTAACCTCACACCTATCCTAACAGCGAACCCAAGCAGGGGGGTTGCAAGGGGGGCAGCATGCCCCCCATACACATTGTACTGTTTATGGGATGTACTTGTGATTTCACAACGTACTTCGCACCTATCCCAAATCTAATAGTGAACCCAAACAGGGGAACCCGATACACATTGTACTGTTTATGGGATCTACTTGTGATTTGACAATGTAACTAAACGCATTCTCAATCTAGAAAAGAAAAACCCAAAAGAAACACGATTGCCTCTAAAGGATAGTATCCTTAATGCTCATTCGAATATTCGCAACATTTTTTTACAATATTTTCCAAGATTACATTAAGTCAATCCTGTTTCGATTCGATTTGCATTTTAATTCGAATGGAATTCGCATTCAATCTCTCATAGTCTAGTTAATACATGAACCCACAATTAATAACACTGAATGTTGATTTTTTCTGAATGTCTTCTCGATGGAATTTATTAACAGATTGAGGTTAAAAACGAATACTTTAAACATTTTTTTTTTGGATTCTTACGCACTTTCTAAAGCTATATTGATTTTTTAAATAATAACAATGGGAATTGATTTGGAATCAAAAACCTTTACACATTATGGAAAACGGCTCATGACATTATGTTTTAAAAACGATTTCAGGCCAAAACACATTACTGATTCAAAAATAAAGTTTATTTTAAACAGCTTGTTTTATTCACACTTTGCACGGTGAAATACCTTCAATTTGATTTTAATCTCGGCTTAGTAGTCGATGGAAACGTGGAATAAATCCGATAACTCAAATTCCCAAAAACCAAATTGATAATATTAAATCTTCGAAATCACATTCCATGATTCCAGTAGCTTCTTTTAAAATAACCAAGTTAATTTTTCGTTATGAAAATATCAACTAGCTTTAATTTTATTAAACGACGGAATTCCTATCTATTGCACAATAAACATAAAGTGTAACTAAAAACAATATTTTGAAAAAATAATACATAATAATTCAATAATTGCACCCATACTATGCGGTATCGTGTATCCTCCAGATGCAATACTCAGAGTTGTTAATCTTATCTGTTCTGTAATCGCAAATGAAATACTTCCCATTTGGATTGCGTTCAGCTGTGTCATGCCCAGCTCGATTCAGTGCAACTCAGCAACCTCGTAAGGTCACTTGGCATGGAAACGCAGAGCAAGCGACAACATCGTGCAACATATAAACGGACTGCCTTTCATGCTGCAACATTGAAATGAGACTAAAAAGTCTGCCACAGCCATGGTTTCGAGTAATTTTTCATTTAAATTTGAACAAATGCAGCCGACGAAGAAGTCGTCTATTCGAATGGCCAGTGGTAAGTGCTTTACCGTACGCGCGCCGCCCTCCACCGCCATGATGTGCTTAAAAAGAAGGACGCCATGCCCAAGTTGCTTTCGAACGGAAAATGCATTTATTTTGATTGTCGACGATAAAAGCCGCCACAGTAAGCCATAACGTTCATACTGTCAGTTTGCCTGCAATCAATTAAAATTATTGTTCGACTTTAATTTACCTAGTATGTGGCTAAGTTGTAGTTTTAGATGGATTAAGTAGCGCAGCTAAT
The DNA here is from genome assembly GCA_949715645.1 of Portevinia maculata. Classification (NCBI taxonomy): domain Eukaryota; kingdom Metazoa; phylum Arthropoda; class Insecta; order Diptera; family Syrphidae; genus Portevinia; species Portevinia maculata. The sequence continues at coordinate 63,291,593 of OX454525.1, read as the reverse complement.
GATTTATTGGCAAATATGCGGTTGAGTGGGATAACATTTTTGTGAAAGTGTCCTTTTAACACATGGCATGCGGACGGGGTTAGGTGATTTATGCGTTAACCTTTATCGTTCGGGTAAAAAAAGATGGGAACATGTTATGAAGGTATATAAATGAACTGGTTACTGCCTTGAACTAGGTATTTTTTATAACCTTTCCCTAATTTCCATCATTAATGATATTATGGAAGCCACGTTATCAGAATTATCAATATGGATAGACGCCAACGGCCTAGAGGTCAACCCAAAAAAAACCGAGCTCATCCTGTTCACAAAGAAATACAAGGTACCCAAACGGAATATACAAAAATAGAAATGCATTTGCCCCAATCTTTCAAAAGACGTCAAGTACCTGGGCGTGGTATTCAACTTCAAACTAAACTGGATTAAATACTAAAGAGAGAATAAAGAAGAGGCTGAATGCCTTTAACGTCTGTTGAAAACTTTTGGGCAGAATTGGGGCTAACAGCCGAACATATCCGATGGATTGTTTGGTGGGAGGCAGATAACACCAAATCGTACTTCAAGAACCTGAACAAGGTGCAAAGGATTACCTGTCTGGGGATAACTGGTACAATAAAATACACATCCTAACTGGGTCTTAAAACTTTACTGAACCTACAATCCGTAGAGCTATTCGCGAAAAACGTCGCAGTCAAATATGATCTCAGTCACACAATTTGAAAGCCGTACACTTTTGGACATACTTGACGTCTTTAATCAAAAGGGGCTCATGCTACAAACTGATTACGAGAAACTCAGGTATGACTTTGACAAGAACTTTAAAGTCTATATACCCGCTAGACAAGACTAGAATTCCCCCAGTATAGTCACCAAAGGTGTATCCATCTTCAAAGTTGGCTGAAAAACGGAGAAGGGAACAGGAAAAGGAGTTTTCTCAAAAGCACTGAGTATCAACCAGTCCTACCAACCCCCCTGCTTGGGGTCACAGTTGGATTTGCAGCAGATGTGAGGTTGGGTACATTATTAAACAGTCCCGAAAAAAGAATTCGGAACCTATATTCCGGGGACTAAGTCCTTACGCCGTTCATTTGACCGTATTTTAGCTTTTGGGATTATTCCGCTTTGGGTAAGTGAATTCATTCATTGTTAAAATTTGGCTTTATTTCACTTTCACAAAGCGAAATAAGGCCAACTATTTACGTTTGGCCTTATTTCGTTTGACGTTTTTTTTACTCCACCTATTCAAGCAGCACTTAAAGCACTCCCGTCTTATTAACACGAAATGCATCAAAGAATGCCCTCTGGCGCTCAGAGCAACAAGCTATCACTCGGTACTGCTCTGCTAGATTTCTAGGCACGTCAGGGTGGTAGGGATCGAGACGGCGGATGTAATGGTCATATTGGGCGCTGTTCTGGACGCACTCGTTGCCGGAGAGCAGATATTACGTACTTTTAATGCAGCTAAGAGCTTCATTGACAGCTTCACGGTAAGATTGGCTATAGAACAATGAGACAACACCAGCAGTTGTGTCATAACTCGTTACTTTTGGCCAGCCATTGACAAAAAGAGATCAATGTCCTTATTGCCTACTACTAACCGGACACTGCATCATTGGAAACATGGCTAGCAGGCTAGGGAGCTTCAAAAATGATTCCTGCAGAAGTTGCAAAGGCGAGGAAGAATTGGAATCGGTGGAACCACTTCTGTGCCAATACCCAGTTCTCCAGGAACGACGGTTATACTGTATGGGAGCACGGTTCTTTGACAGCGTTGGCGATTGAGCAGGGGTTCCTCTAACAGATGTTAATAGATTTGTTAACAGATCCAAATGGTTTTTCTAGTTACGTGTCCTATTATGTACTATAAGGGTACTCACACTTGGACTTTATTAGCCTCTGGGTGACACTTGAATAAAAGTGCATAGGTAAGATAACGGGCCTTAATATTATTCCCATACAAATTACTGTATTTGTGGTCAGCATCGGAAGTTATGTCAATGTAGCACTTTCCGTCACCAATTTGGTCGCCTTGATTTAGAGGTAGAGCGTGCACTCGGTTCTTGTGGTCCGACAAAATCAAATCTCAATAAGTTGATAGAAATGAAGGTCGTCTTTTTCGCAAAGTATGCAGACAAAGTCAATCTTTACAATTCATTCACACATAGTTTTTCCCACGGCCAATTTTTCGATAAATTCCTTAAAGCACAAAAAATTAAAAATAGTGCAAGTCAACTTATTTATGCGATGAATCGAGTGACCAACGCTTAAAAAGGCGTATTTGCGGACTTGTGCTGTTTAACCGTGTGCAGATTTGGTAGAAAATGACTAATGCTAGATTGTGGATTGTAGAGATAGAAAGCCAGATCCCCGCGAAATCCTCTAGTTTAAAGCTCATCATTGCTGCTGCAGTTTTAAGACATAACTTACCAAGGTAACACTGACGTGTTCTGACTAGGTTTTTGTGACTAGTTACAGTCACATGGTACATGCCCGTTTCTTCGTCTTCGTTGCACATTATGCAGACATTGTCTTTTGCTATACCTATATCCATTAGGTGTTTTTTGACAAGGTAGTGTCCGGTCAGGAAACCTGTGATTAGTCAAATCGGACTCCTGTTTAGCTGTAGGAGTTGATTCATTCTTTAACGGGAAGTACTTGCCATAAAGTTTTAAGCTTGCCTATTACCTTCTGTTTTCCTCCAGTAGTAGTGCGTTTTGTCTTTAAGGCAGTTTCTAATACTGCTTTTTATAGTATTAAATGGTAGAACGCAGAATGGTCTTGGTATCATAAATTGAAATGCAGATCCCTTTCCGGTTAGTTCCTGTGCTTTTTCATTGCCTTCATATTCGAAGTATTCTGGTATTCTAATGAAGTGGACTCTGTTTGTAGTAGCAAATATCAGAAAAAGTTCAAGACAAAATCCCGGACTAGTTTTAAAGTTATCTCATACGACTTAATTGCAAGCAAAGGTGCACTACTATCGGAGAGGATACAAATGGTCTTGCCAGTTATAGATCTGTTCAGATTTTCTCTGAAGCAGAGCACTATTGCAAAATTCTAGAATGCGAAACGGAACTGCTTGTATCCCAAGTGGCATATAGATAGATTCGTACAAGGACCCGATACTCAAGCTCTAGTAAATTCCTTCATCTGTTTTCGATCCATTTAGATACCATACTTGAGAATCGCCAGCAAATGATCGCTTTAATCCTGATCATAGCCTCACCTTCATTAAGGGAGAATAAGAAGAAGAAGATACAACTTTGTAGCCGATCGAAATATGAACAAATATGGAATATGAAATAAACTAAGAGATTATCATGGCACCATTAACCGAAATTCAACATAAGCCGATATACGCTGTTGTTCCTTTTGGCCATAAAATTAACTTTGTTTGATGTCATATTTTTCATTAGCTTTACTGCGCGTTTCATCTTAGGTGGTCCCTTTTCAACGACACAACGTGAACACCTGGCTGTCGTACACAAACTAATTGATTATTTAAACTGTAGCCAAGCAGGTTCCTTTTGTAGTCGCCCCAGAATGATGTGGCTATTATTCTTAAGCCTTTAGATGTGATTATGGATAGGTAAGAAATCCTCATACATCATCGTAGCATTTCACTATCCTTCCATTTATCTGCAGTAGTTTTTTTTTCTAGATTGCCTTGGGAATACGTAGTTTAAAGTTACATGGTTGAACGGCCTTCAGATTATATAATTTTTGGGGTCCATTTGTTGTTGTTCCATTCCTTTCAAAATTGAATGATGTTGGCACTTGCGAGAAACATGCTCCGAGCAATTAAATTATAATCAAATGTCATTTTTAATTAATTTAGCTTAGATTTATACAGTTTTTACTTTTTTAGGTTCGTTGAAAGATTTTGTCATAAAAACCAAAATATATTGGTTTGCGTACAATGCATTAGATATTGTCTTATTAAGTAGGTTCAGTTTTTGGCTTAAATTTTTCGGATTATTGGACCAGTTTATATTTATTTTCTCGTCATATTTTTTGGTTTCCTGTTGGTTTGCACGCATGCAGCGGTGTTCATGCGGTTATTATTTTCGCCCATCGTTGGCCATCTAACTCTTTTTACTGAGACGGCATTGATGAACTAACGGCCAGAGTGTGTAAGGCGCTTTATCGCAGGTTTCATGCCTTGCATTCTCGGATATTTAATTTACGTTGGATAACTTGACTTGTTGCAGAATTAAGTCTGGTAAACTTACGACGTTGCATGAATACCTATATCTTTGTTTTTCCTTCTCTTCCAGTCCTCTCTTTCACCTGCACATATCTCTCCGCTGGGGCGATACCCTATTTCTATCTCCCAAAAAATAGGCGTAGCAAAAATCAAAGTATGGGTGAATTGTAAGGAAGGATATTGTCCAGCTTTTATGTATACATAACTGTTTTGTATGCATTTTAAAGGATTTAATCAAAAAAACAATGTTCACACCACCTATGATAAATTAAGCTGTGATTAGGAATAAATTAAGCAGATGTGAAACTTAAACGTTTTTTGTTCAGCTTATAAAACTTTAAGTTTGTTTTTGTTAAGTTTTTTATAGAAGTTTTAGTGCAGTTTTGTTAGGTTTATTAAAGGAGAAAGCATTTGTGTTTTTGTTTTTATTTTGAACGTATTGTTACGGATGTAAAATTAGCTTGCAAACATACTTTTTTTTTGTGTAACCTGACGAAATTGTTCGACATGGTGGCAACCGGAACCAGTATTTTCCTTTCAATGTATGCTTATGCAAACATCCACATCAGTGGTTCCCAACCGGTGGGGCACGGCTCCCAGGGGGGGGGGGGGGGGGTGGGGGGCATGGGGATTGGAAAAGGGAGGCGTGGACACAATTTGAATTGTAAATTTTTGATGCAAAGAATACAATATTGAAGATTTCAATATTTATTTGCACCCAGAATCTCAGAGCTGGTGAAGAAAATGCAACCCCAGAAGTGGCCTCGAACATCTTACATTACTAACAAATAAAACTACGTTTTTCACAATCAATTTACAAAAATGTATAAACAAACATGTATACAAGGAAGAATATTTAAAATTCTCGATACATTAAATATATTTTTTAATGAACATTTGGAATTTTTATTTGGGCATGCGATTCTCCAATTCGCCCTAAGGGGGCATGCTGTTGAAAAGGTTGGGACCCACTTCATAGTTAATCGTCACCTCTCCCATTGTTCCCTTTCTTTTCCTGTGTAACTTTGAAAGGAGATACATCTCCCTGTAAATATTTAAACATACTCGCAGAAGAGAAAGTGACCTGCGTTCTACCAAGCCCTCAAAAATCCGGAACAAAGTGTTCTTACAGCAACGTTAAGAGATCGTAATAGCCTCGCTAACAAATTAAAATCAAATCGAGAAAATACTTTAAAACTTGTACTCCGCAATTAGCTATCGGAAGCCCTCGTTACAAATAGTTTTTTTGTTATATGGCACCAATAAATGAAAAAGACAACCATTGAACGCAGCGCGCAAAAGTCAGCGAATGGATTTTGCAATAAGTGACATAAAATGGAGTCGACAGTGGCATACCGTCGTCTTTTCAGACGAAAAAATGATAATTTGGACGGAACTGATGGATATAATTATTATTTCCATGATTTGAGGAGGAAAAGGAGGGATGAAATAACCTCGGATAGAAGACACAGCAAGGGAGGTATTGTAATGGTGGAGCAATTGGCCTTAACTGCACCGTAGAACTGGTTTACAAAGCTCACATATGAATCGCTGACTTTTGCGTGCTGCGTTCAATGGTGGTTTCTTTTCATTTTCGGTGTCTTATATGGATGACCTGCTTTATCACGAGATGAACAGTTGATCTACTAGCTTCAACTTCAGTTTTTACATGAAGCTCTGTCGGTATCGCTCATCGATCCGGACCTGTTGTTGCTTTGCCTACTCCTCCTTTCCAGTTTTTCCACAGTTCCTTAAGATACTTGTGAACAATAGTTGACCCTCTTCCAATCTTACCGCCTATAAAAAGGATAGATTTGCCTGTTCCTTGCAAACTGGAATTTGGCCTATTTCCTCCTAAGTTAATGGATTTTTTTACCCATAGTTGTTTTTTCTAAAAAAGTTATGTTTTGAACTAAGGTCCTTCGTACTCTAAATGCCTTTATATTTGATCTGACCTGGTAGATTTAGTTACTGCACCTAATCAAGACGAAAACGAGAACTAATTTTTTGAATTTTCAGGAAAAAGCATCATAAAAATTGAATTTATCTACTTAATCCCATTTTTTTTTAAACATAAACATAATACAGCCTTCTTTCATATTGCATTTGATTTTCCCCAGATAATCGAAGGAAAAAACCGTAAAATTAAATCAAGAAACTACCTGTCCCTAATGAATTGAGACGGAGTGTACTAACGCAAGCTTGCAGATCGTGCTCAGGAGCAGGTAATTCGGACAAATTCAGAATATTAGTACAAAGGGAATAAAAAAGTGTCCAATCGACGCAAATGTGTCAAAATGCAACCGTGCCGATGTTGCAGTGAGTGGGAATTGGCATCATAATGAGAAAAAAAAATGGAAAGAAATGCATCCCTAAAAGTGATGAATATTCCAAATAATGGAAGGTAACATTTTTTCTTTCTGTAAATAATAAAATAAAAAAAATATCAGTGCTGTATTATTGTGTTATATTACACATATATTCCGTTTAGTCCGAATATAATATACCTAACATTGTTTCTAACGGAAAAGCATTTATATAGCATAACCCCGTATACAGCAGGCTTTGTTTTAAATTTTATGTACTTTTCGTCCTGAAACTTCGGTACGGTTACACTGCTGAGGACATGTACTAAGAAAAGAATTATAGAGAAACTCGATTCGGATGAAGAAGAACTTGATCGCGTGTATTAAGAACCACCAACTGAAGACAACTTATAGGGAGAAAATTCAGTTGAAGAAGACGGTCGTAAAATTATTTTTTAGCCTATAACAAAGCTGGTTGACAATTTCGTTGTAAATGTTGCGTTCACTGTGGTGATCATTTATTCACGGCTTTATGCAGTCGCACGGTAAAATGTAAATGTGGGCGACACGGGCCGCATAGAACAAAATGTAAATATATAACTACCGAATCGGTGATAGAGGGAAAAAATGGTGGTCGTCCTTTTTTACGTCGCTGATTGATGTTTCAATTCCAAGTGCTTGGTTATGGTTACTGCACGAAAATGGTATCTCATATTTACCTCAACTTCTATTAAGGCGTTCGATAGCACGATTTTATCGTCGATCTCTTGGCAAACCAAAATCATTTGGTGGTTTTAGCAAACCTCAAATGGAAGCAGAATATACTAATACTCGCTACGGCCGACTATTTAAAAAAATCTCTAATGATCAAGGACGATGTGCAAATGGCACTACCTTGTGTTCTCAGTGCGATGTAGTTCTCTTGTTTCGAGAAATATCATTTTATAGCGTAAACTAAGTATCTACCTATTGCTGAAGTAAAATACAATATTTGTTTGCATTTATTCCGTGCTTTTATTGGTACGACATTTGTGGTATCACGACTAACGTGACATACACTCTTCTTCAACTGAATAAGCACAAACATTTTCTCAGCTACGTTGTCCATTTTTTCAAAACCTTGTGCCGTAATATATTATTTGATGACGCAAACTGTGTGCGTATGATGTTGACAAAATAAATCGGAAAGAATATTTCAAAAAGTACCTACCGCTATTTTTTTCCTGGTTCCCTTGCAAAGCATTCAATATGGAAAAATTATTTTCACTGCTTATGAGTATTCTGTGGAGATTGACACATTAGATCAACAGTTGAAGTGCTTTAAGTGAATTTTATTTGATTAATTGTATTTCAAAGAAAAATTGGTAGATCAAAATCTCTAAATAGTGTTGAAAGAGCTAAAATCGATTTACTAAAAGAACAAGGACTTACCGGGCGTTCTATAGCTGACAAAATTGGACGAAGTTTTAGTGTGGTCTATTATTATTTAAGAAGGAAAGATTCGTACGGGAAAAACATGGAAGGAGGTCAAAAAACGGCAACAACAGCAGTTGATCGAAGAGCAATTTTAAGATGTGCTTCCAATTCCTGCGACTCTGCGGCAAAAATAAAGCAGAAAGCCGGTGTTCCTGCAAGCGTTTCAACAGTACGAAGGGTTATCAATTGTTCCAAACATCCGAAACGGATGAAAATTCAAAGGAAACCAGAATTTAGCGAGAAACGGAAGTTTAGAATTCTCTAGACTCAGTATGAGTTGGAAAAATTAATGGCGTTACGTAGTTTTTTCGGATGAGAAGAAGTTTCATTTTGATGGCCCTGATGGGTTTAATTATTACTTCCACGATGTGAGGAAAGAAGAACGATTTTTAGCGCGGCATCTTAGTTGACAAGGTGGTGTTATGGTATGGGGAGCAGTTAGCTACTATGGCACTGTTGAGCTTGAGTTAAAAACCTCAAAAATAACTGCATTAAGTTATAAAGGAAATTTGAAAAGAAATTTTCCTAAATTTTCAGGCATTTTTGGACCCATAAACTGAACTTTTCAGTAGGGCAACGCCCCCATCCACAAGGCGCGCATAGTAAAAAATTGGATAGAGGAGCAGAATGTGGAATTGCTTCAATGGCCGCCCTACTCACCGGACCTGAACCTTATAGAAAACGTTTGGGGATGGCTAGTACGAAAAGTTTATGAGTCTGGCCGTCAGGAGGACAGAGAATCCCTTAATGCAGCCATTAAATTGGCCTGGAGGGTAATTTCGCTAAACTACATAAAGAGGCTGTACGATTCCATGCCGGACCGAATTTACGAAACTATTACGAATAATGGCGGCAGTACCCACTACTAAAATTAACCAAAAAAAAACTATTTTAAGAAAAACTTGTTTCATTTAATCCCAATAACTTTTATTTCCAATTTCAATATTTGTGTCTATTCAGTTGACGCAAAATAAAACTACATTTTAGCTCAAAGCCCTAGTAGGTAGAACTCAATTCTTTAATTATTGTTTATGTAATTTATTTATGTGGCAATAAAGTTGTAATAATAATAATAATAAAACTACATTTTTCCATATTGAATGCTTTGCAAGGGAACCAGGAAAAAAATAGCAGTACTTTTTGAAAAGTTCTTTCAGATTTATTTTGTCAACATCATACGCAAACAGTTTGCATCATCAAATGATATATTACGGCACAAGGTTTTGAAAAAATGGACAACGTACCTTAGAAAATGTGTGTGCTTATTCCTTGTGTGTCCAAAGTGAGTTCAGGGTTGTATCCAACATTTTGGATTCTCGTTCTTCTTCTTTTTCTTCCTTTAATGGCTGTGAGGCTATGATCAGGGTTAAACGGATCATAACCCTCCCACCTAACTGTATCTCTACTGGTCCGCTGGTGGGGTTTGTTTCCTCATCAGAAGCACTATGAGAATCTGGAGCGCGTGCTCATATTAGTAGGAGATAAAATCTTCTCATGTTGTAATGTTATGACTACTACTAAGTTTCCTTAAAAAGTAGGTACTTTACGCTACAGAAGCGTCGTTTTGGGCAGGATGCTCCCAGTGAAGGCACCTGCTGAAATCGTCATTAAATGCGGTTTGCCCTTTTTCGGCTAACTGTTCTTTGTAGTCTGCACACAAAGCCCGTTTCGTCCAAAGTTCAGACTATATCATGGTTGCAATGCACGTTGAGACGAAAACGAAGCTTACGAGCAAAGTTTATTACTTCTTCACTCATATGGCAGCAATTTCTAGATATCTGTGAATATCACTATTCCTTATGTACCATGGAGCATTCACAATAATCGCTCTTTGTGTTTTGTTTTCAAATGTCTTGTAATATATATTGCTGGATTTGGTACAACCAGAGCTCGGATATAACTCTCAACCTTTTGAAAGGTTTATAAATTACTCTCGGTTCTTGTGATTTTGGAATAAGATCACTCAATAACACATTTGTATCACCTTACATTTTTCGCTCTTGATCAGGGATTTTTTTTTTAGGTTCTGGTCAACGAGTGAGACCAGTGTGTCGGACTACTAATCGAAAGGTCCCCGGTTCAATTACCGCCGGGGCCAAGTAGCATCTTGAGTTTTTTTTCCACTGCCCCACCTCTTGCGAACGTCTGACAAACATCCAAGAGTATTAATTGTCATGAGAAGCTTCTCAAATTTGCCGTTCGGATTCGGCGTAAAATTGTAGGTCCCTTCCACTTCGCAAAGAAAGTGGTTGGAGAAGCTAGGTTTTATGCCCTCTATGGGCCGTTAATGCCTAATATTTATTTATTTATTTATCAACCAGTGAGAGATATCACTGAGAAAAAAAATTCTCATATAGACATTTTCACTAACCATTCTCGCCCAGTGCACGCAGAATTTAAGATTATTGATTTGAATGACCTTTCACCCTATGACATCCCATGCGTTCCAAAGCGTTCTTTTTTACTTATAATCAATGTCAAATAAAGACAACGATTGACTTCTATATATTGACGATTTTAGATTTATTTCCGATGAAAAAGCTTTTAGGTTTATTATTTCATTTTTATAAAAAAAGTAAACAGAGGAGCGAAAACGTGAGTATATATAAATATATCTCAGAGGAAGACCTAAATGCCAATGCCGAATGGAATATCTCTCAATGAAAATAAATGTTGAAAGTAATTTTCGAGCTCTAGGTACAACCCCAAAGTTGCAAGCCGTACGTCCAAGACTGTTGCAGTACTTACTTATATAAAAGCAGTATGTTGTATACGCTGAGCTTTGAAAATCTTCCGATACGCAAATACAATACCGTCATTTCCAGATATTTTGCCTCGGTTGCACACGGTATTTGCATCGAGTTGATGAAAAGGCGTAGTTACTGACATTTCTATATGTGTTGAGTTGGTCTCATTAAGAACGATTTGCCACTCGCATACTTTGTCCAAAGCTGGTTGGAATTTTCCCGTTGATGATTCCTTGTTTCGAGGATTATACCGGGAACACCTTTCTTAATTGATAATTGATATGAACAGGGAGAGATATTTATACTTTTCCATTACCAAAGTAAAACTTGTAAGACGTACGTGAAACCAATTTTGGGGCGATAGGAGTTGTTGTCGATTATGAAGTAGTGTCCGTCCGCGTTCGAAAGTGAAATCTTGGCATGATAATAATTTAGTTCTTTGATTGTGTTGCGGATCAAGAACCCCTCCCATCCGACGTTCTTAGCTGTGCATTTGCAATAATGCCAAATGTAGATCCAGACAGGTAAAATCCAGAGTGGCACAATAAAGGCAACACTATAACTACAATTTCATTAAAAAAAACGATACAAGAATCCTGTGCAAAAAAGATTCTTGCATCGTTTACAAGAATCCTGTGCAAAAAAGATTCTTGCATCGTTTACAAGAATCCTGTGCAAACAAGATTCTTGCATCGTTTAATCCGATTCGCTTTACACGACATTTTCCAGGAATGTAGTCCATGTCCTTGTATATTTATTTACCTAAAACGTAAATTTTGAGCCTTGCGCATTTAAGTTCACCAACACAAACCCGCGAATTGAAAACGTAAAAATAATAGCTTTTTAAATTAGGTCGAATAAGGAGAGATTCGAAAATAAGCAAACCAAAAATTAAAACCGGAACGAATTGAAAAATAAAACATATTACAAACCATCTACTCTACATAACTTGTACGAACTATTATTAGGGTTCTCGTTGGCTTAGACAACAAGTGGTCAAAATCCCAATTGCTTTCCGAGCGGCTGGCAATCGGGCGCACACGCCGCCGGGAACCGACTGAAGCCTTACAGCGTCAGACATCTTACGGAAGCACCATCACAAGCTGGTGAGTCCGGAATCCCACAGAAACGCCCTAGATTAATTAACCTTACTTAAAAACTACAACGTTAGCTGGAGTAACGCACTGACCTGGGAGGGCGTGTTGACCCCTTCTACCTCAAAAAATCATCAAAATGCGGTGGATTGCCTCTCTGCATCAATCACAAAACGAAAAAGAAAAGTCTTTGCGGTTTGATGAACAATGTCAAAAAATGTCTCGCCTTAGTGGAGTTAACTCATCAGAAAGTTCACCTTGCAATACCGGACAAATGTTTTTCCCCTTCAAACTATTTCAATAACAACCTAGCTTCCTAAGTGAAGCAAATTTTGTTTCTGATCTGTCCAAGTCATCAAGTCATCAAGTTTTACAGCACCCACAAATGGCCTTCAGACTTTTAAAAAGTACACTAATTGCTGAGGTCACACAGTGGTTTGTGATTCCAAGCATGTTTGATTCCATCAAGAAGCTGGGTTACAAGATTAAGAAAGAAGGCATTCTTTCATCTTATAAATCAACTTTTATTGAATAAATCAAATAAGCCTCATACATGTCTCCTATTAAAATCTATAAAAACAATACGCACATTTTAAAAGTCAATAGTTACATAAATTGACATTTTTCCGCCTGCTCTGAGTGCCATACTAATCCAGATAGTGCATATTAACACCTTGCCATGCCATCAAGCATCTCTCAATTGATTGGCATGCAAAATTAGATATGGAAATAGTACACCCAAAGTGAAGACTATTGCGGCATCCCTGCCCAGATTTTACTTTGTTATTGACGTTTGATTCGCTTATCGTCGATGCAATCAACGCTTTTGCTCCTCCTATTGGATTCCATTGTTTGGGCGGAATCACTATCTTTCTCAACAATAACACAAATTTGGAAGGTCTTGTTACATCATACAGGAACAAACTGTTTTGACCATTAACAGCTGGAGAAAAAAAAATCACAAAGGCAAATTTATAACAAATTCGGGCAACATTACAGCACATAACCGAACGAACCAAAGTAAAAGTATCTAAATGCGATGAATCCAAAATGTTGGCGATCCAATTGTGCTCCTAAAGGCTAGGCCAGGTGTAGTCAATTCGAACTTTTTGTTATGGTGAAGAGAGTTCGATTTGGACCACTTTAGAGGGAAGATAAATCATGTTGACGCTTCGCTGTATTCTGAGCGCCTACAGGCGAGACCACTTGCAATGTATGTATTCCGTTGCTGTAAAATGTGACCTGAATGTATAAACATTTTTTTAAATTTCGATTAAAATTGCTAAAATTTGATATGCATGGCAAATTGAATATCGATATGAAGTAGTTTCAATAGCAGCCCCGCTAGGCGCGTTGCGAATGTGCGAAACAATAGCATTCCAGAACTTAGTGGTCTCGTAATGCAAACACTTCTGAAGGATACACTTGATAGCGGAAATTTTGAGAGTACACAGTAAAAAAAATGGCACCTTAAGCATGGATTGAAGTTTGAATGATAATAAAGACTATACGTATCTATTGTTGCATAGAGGTTCAACGAGTGGCCTGGATTTTTAAGTAATCAATGCATTTGCTGTAAATATATACCGATTTATTTATTTAAAGAAAGTTAGATGATAGCACTTTCCGTTCTCATTGACTAATGACTGACATATACTTTCCAGCTCCCAAGGAAAGCTTCCAGACGCGACAACCGTGATCAGTATACCTGAGGGCTGAGGTTCGAAGATGATATTACAGTTCGTAATAGTTTAAGAGCAGAATCAACATGATCGATCTATTGCCATTTCAGGAAAAAGCAAACAGAAAAAATAGTATGCATCGACTAAATTCTCACAGATAAAAAAGTCGAAGTTGTCCTACCGCCATTAAAGAGCAGCATATATAAAAAAATGTTACTGCTACTTTATTTGATCTAGTCAGAACAATCCAAAGGCGAAAACAGGAATATGTAGAGCACCAGCGTTTTGGCTTGAAGCGGTGACGAATTTATCAAAAAGTGTGCCAATAAACCTCAACAATGCTCTCGATGCCGAAAGGCGGACTAGTAATTGGAGGGAATCATCATAAAGTAAAAGCAGTACAGAGATCATTAAGTACAGAATACCTGTTGCCCACCCCATCTACATTCCCATCCCCCAAAGGCTGCGTGGCATTTGGTTGAGAGTCTTTGTCCATTTTATAATTTTTTTTGCATTTCTAGGAAAATTACCAACAATTGAAAATTTATTCAAATCGCCGCCAAAGGTGGTTGTGGCATAAAACCTTGCTTGGTTTGGGCGTGTTCTTAAAAAGGATTCCGTCTGCACATTAATTTCCTAAATTGTTTTTTTCGTTTTTTAATGAAATAATCGAAAAACAACGCTTATGTCAAAAACGTCCCAAAAGGTACGCGTAGCAAGAAACTTTGTATGGACGATTGTTAAGAACGAAAATCGCCCAGCAATACGGTCTCCTTTATGGAAACGTGCACGAGCAAAAATTAACAAACGAAAGTATATAAAGGGTTTTTCAACAAGGACGCTACAAAAGTAGAGCGACAGGGACAGCAAACGACGCCGAATTTCTTGCCGTTCTTTTGACATTTCTCTTCAGTAAGGTTTGCCATTTCTTGATGGAAAGATATACGAGCCAACAACGAGTCGAAATTATTAAAATTTACTACCGAAATTCGGAGTCAGTGGCCTCAACGTTAAGAGCGCTACATCCAATTTATGGTAGTCATAATCGTCCTAGCAGATCAAAAATTGAGCGTCTAGTGGAAAAATTTGAATCCACAAGCACAGTACAAAATATTCCCGTGCCAGTGAGACAAAGAAGTGCCCGTATTGTCGAGAATATTGCTGCCGCTGAGGCTTCAGTTGAAGAAAGCCCAAATGTGTCTCTCACACGTCGTTCTCAAGCGTTGGGCATCTCTATATATATATATATGCTCTGTGACGTCGTTGTGGCGAATTTTGCGCCCCAATTGGATGATATGGACTTGGAGGACATGTGCTTCCAACAGAACGGCGCCACAAGCCACACAGCGAATGCCACAATCAATTTATTGGAAACCAAGTTTGGAAACCGTGTTATCTCATGAAATGGTCCAGTCGCTTGGCCGCCTCGGTCGTGCGATTTGACGCCGTTAGACTATTTCCTGTGGGGCTACGTCAAGTCTATGGTCTATGCCAACAAGCCAGCGACGATTGATGAACTTCGTACGAATATCGAACGTGAAATTGCAGCAGTATCGGCCGATTTATGCTTGAAAACCGTCGAAAATTGGGTTCAACGTCTGGACTTCTGCAAGCGTGCCCGTGGTGGCCATGCAAAAGAAATCGAGTTCCATACATAATTGCATCGAACGTACTTTCACAGGAATAAAGAATTTCATTCATATCCAAAACCGTTTTTGTTTTATTTAAAAAAAAAACTTTTGTAGCGCTCTTATTGAAAAACCCTTTATAAATAAATAAAACATCAAGCATTAAAGTGTCTCCTTGTTCAATCTGGATAAAGAAAAAGTCAAAGCATAGGTACATTAGATTGCCAATATTAAAAGTTATCTACATCGTATCATCAACAAAGTTGAGGAGGAGGAGTTCGAGCCCAAGACATATGGAATGCCCCACAAAGACCTTTCTTGGATAGAGCTAAATCACTGCTTGGGGCTCTAAAAGGACAGTATCGATACAGGAAAAGAACATGATGGTAAACAGATGAAGCTAACGCTGTGATGAGAGGCAAGTAAGCGGCATTCAAACTTTGCTGAAAGCGCCTTTCTAATAACGGAAAGGAAATAAAAGAATGCCTCGAATTGCAATACAGACTTTGCAAAAGACCCCCTAAAAGAAAATGCGCCCAAATTCCAGCAAAGTGTGTGGAGGACCCTGTATCGCGAATAAGAAGTTATTTGTTCTTTGATTTCTGATAGGAACCAGACTATACACGAAAGGCACAATCGTCTTCAAAATGCCGGCTCAGAAAAGGAGAAAATCCTTTCGCCAAAAATCATCAACAATACTCAAGGGGTGCTTCTTGTGGACGTCGAAAAAGTAATACACAGGTGGCAGCAGTACCTATTGTGAGAGACTTCTGAACAAAAAATTTCCTCAGATAAACCATCCAAGAGCCATTCCTAACTATGAAATAGTACCCGGCAATAATGTCAAAGTAGTTAAGCAGGCGGTCAAAGACTCCAAAAATCTAAAAGCGTTTGGGCCGGATGAGATACCCTATGAGTGCTGTTGTTCTTGCAATATCTTTTCTGGTTCTAAAGGGTGATTTTTTAAGAGCTTGAGAACTTTTTTTAAAAAAAAAACGCATAAAATTTGCAAAATCTCATCGATTCTTTATTTGAAACGTAGAAGGTCGGTTGTTTTTGCCTTGTTGTAGTTTGACCACATTTTCCTGGATATGACGCATGTAGTCAGCCTGCTCCATCTGAGGTTGGCTTTCTTGAGGTATTTTGCGGTGATATTTGCCTTAACTGCTCCGAGCGGAATGTGGACTAGTTCCGCCAATGAGCAGTGGAGATCTGAGCCTTGGCTTACCGGTTCGTCAGAATGTTCGTTTCCATAAACGTTACTGTGCCCTGGAACCCAGATCAGGGTAACCTTGAACTTATGAACCAGGGCCAGCTCATTACGGCATTCTAGTACTAACTTAGAGGATATAGTGACTGAAGTGATCGCTTTAATGGTAGCCTGGCTGTCTATAAGTATAGCGATCTTTTGTCTTGGTGTTATGTTTGAGTTAAGCTTGATCTGGCGACAGGCTTCACGAATAGTCAGTAGCTTCGCCTGGAAGACGCTTGCAGTATCCGGAAGTCTGTACGGCTTTGTGATGTTTAAGTATTCCGAAAAAACTCCCGCACCCAAGCCGCAGTCCATTTTTGAACCGTCGGTGTAGATTGTTTGATCGAAATCCCTTGTCACTTGTTCATTTTACCATTCTGATCTAGTGTGGATTTGAACGACAAAATATTTTAAGAAAGACATTCTGGGAATGATATAGTCAGTTGAAGGCAGAACTAGTTTTCTCGGTAGAGAATCTAGAATAATACTGTGGCCGTAGGGTTTCGTAGTCCAGCATCCGGACTCTCTGAGGCTGATCGCGCTGTGTTCTGTGATGTTTGTTATGTGTAGATCAAGAGGTTCCGTGGTTCCTATACATGACGTTCTTTGTACCTTATTAAGTTTGGTTTTATTGTAGTTTTCTTTAGAGCCAGCCACCATACTATTGACCCATACGTGAGAATTGGTCGTACCACGGCCGTGTACATCCACAGGGTCAATTTTGGTTGCAGGCCCCACTTTTTGCCGAAGGTTCTGCTGTAGGCATAGAATGCTATACATGCCTTCTTTACCCGTTGTTCTATGTTTATTTTCCAGTTGAGTTTAGGATCTAGGATAACTCCTAAATACCTGGCAGTGAAGTCAGGTATTTTGGTTTTGGTGGTGAAGAGCTTCCCTGTTTTACTGTTTCCCTTTTGAGGGCCTACATTCGTTCCCTGAGCAGAGGTTAATTATCTTAAAATGATATTTCAAGCCACAATGGTCTGACAGGAAGCTCATTCTTTTTAATATTTGTCTTATCTAATATAAGAATCTCCTGACTAATCGTTTGGATTGTTTAAGTCCTGGAACATTTTCCCAATGGGCAAGATGAAGTTGGTGATTGCAAACATCAATCAGTCTAAGCGCAATCGTCCACTTCACTCTGCAATAAGGTGTCAAAAAAAGAAAAGGCTATACGCGAGACTGGTAATAACCGTTCTATAAAGCTGATGTCATGAAGATCGTTTAATAGACAGGTTTATCAACCATACATACAATCGAAAGTATTGGGATCATAATGGAAAAACATCGTGATGTACACCAAGGAAGCTTCTTTCAAGTCCCTAGATATTTATTACTGTCCGTGATTATCTGATTGACGGGAAATGGACTCTAAATGATTCCCAAGTGCGAAATGTTCCGGGAAATATCCGGGATCTATGATCAGTAGCGTATCCACCTGTGGGGACGACATCAAGCATCGCGTAAGTGCAAGGTGGATTAATTGGCGGAACAAATCTGCCACCATCTGTGACCGAAATATATTTTTATAAGCTGAAAGGAAGGCTATACACTGCAGTTGTGTGACGGTGCTAAAACTCACTTAACAATGTTGGACAGCGTACACAAATTAGGAGCGCCAATTAACGGCAGCTGAGATGAAGATGCTTCGCATGACAGCAGGAGTAACAAAGCTTGATTGAATACGAAGTTTCTAGAACTGAGGAAGCCATCAGGGGCCTATTTCACCAAACTACAAATTACAACCACATATTTGTACTTGTGAATCACCATTACAAATTTGTAATCTGGTTTTCCGTTTCACCAAATGAACCC
Organism: Portevinia maculata; assembly: GCA_949715645.1. Taxonomy (NCBI): domain Eukaryota; kingdom Metazoa; phylum Arthropoda; class Insecta; order Diptera; family Syrphidae; genus Portevinia; species Portevinia maculata. The sequence continues at coordinate 63,273,383 of OX454525.1, read as the reverse complement.
ACAAATTTGTGATTAGACAATTTGTGATTACAAGTGTAAAAATTCCTGTTGCACCGGGTTTTTGTGCAATGTGTAATCTACAAGTGTTTTCTCACAAATTTGTGGAATATCGTCGCGCGATCCCGGAATTAAAATGAATGGGCAAAATACATTTTTTTTTGTCTCCTTGATTAGAGAAAAGAAGTAGGTTTTATTTGGGTGAAGTAAACGCGTGGAAAGATATTTTAATTTCATTATCCCCTTAATTCAAGATGGAAAGGATTGGAAATATCTTCGAGATATTGCGTGGCAAAATTAAAAACGGGCTACTCTGGCAAAAACGTAATATTTAGGTACATATAAATTTAATTTTTTAATTTTTTTTTTTATATTTTAGCTTAAACTTGATAATTCAAAGAAGACTGGTTCTGAAGGTGGCACCAGTCGCATTTTAACCGATCCCGATAATATAATTTTTGATATTATCGGTAAAGAATCGCCAGCAGTTCAGTACTGCCACCCCAGTGCGCAAAGGTGGGGGATATTGAAGGCGAAATAAGGTAAATGCAAATGCTTGTTTCTCACACAAATTTTTAAAAATATATGAACGTATTTTTTAATTCAATCAAACCTCAAGTATCATCAGAAAACCAAGCGCAACAACAAAATGCTAACTGATCAAGCGGATATTCTTCGATTGAAGAAAAGGAGGCTTCAATTTGAAATTTATAATTTGCAGTTGAATGCAGGAACGCGACTTGGGGACTGCGGAGCTGGAAGAGAAGATAAAAGTGTTGGAAGAAAACACTTTAAAATTAAGTGACTACTCAAAATAAAAATAAAATAAATAAACATATATTTCATTTAAAGTTCAAAAGTCTCGTTATTTAATATGATATTTACTAACGAAAAGTGATTTAAAAAATATTCTAAGGAAGCCCGGCCATCAACATTTTCAGCATTTTGAGTATCTGCGTCGTTTAAATCATCAGTGGTGGTGAACATTTCAATAATACTATCTATCTGCCGCTTGTCGGGAAATGTTGGTTAAGATGATGCAACATTTTATAACAGTTACTGCTTTCATGGATTGCAATCGTAAGTGCGTCGGACACGGAAATTTCTTTTTCAAAATTCCAATCGCGTTTTCTATTATTCTCCGAGTTGACTTATGTGCACGAATATAACGATCAACTTCAGGAGTTGGGTTTCTTAAAATGGGGGTAACTAACGAATCCTTTAAAGGATATCCTGTATCCCCAAACAAAACAGAATGAGAAAAAGGTCGAAATTCACTTTCAAATTTTGAAAAAAAGGGACTTCTTTGTAACACCCTTTATTCGTGCACACTTCCCGGCCAATTCACATATGCGTTATAAAAGGTATAGTCCGGCCCACATACCAACATAAAATTTATGCGGTGCTGTCCATGTCTGTCCACATATGCAGATTCAAACTCGCCAGCGGCATCTATGTTTGTTAGGGTTCCGTCTATACATCCGTAAATACATGGCATACCTTGTAAGAAAGAAAATTGTTTGCAAAACTTAGGTAATTAAACATTGTTTAACTGCAATATTGTAAGACTTTTCACAAATACTTTCGTGTTTATTTAGCCAACATACAACACTTTCAAACAATAAATTAACATTTTTGCTGCACAAACGCGAGAAACACATCTGCAAACGGTCGATTTAGATATCCCATGCATATCTGCTACACCATGGTATTGCCTTCCATTTCCAAGACTGTGAGAAACTGCTGCCTTGGTGTTAATGCAAATTTTTTTTCAGTCGTGTCGGCTATTTGTGGCCCAATAATTGCAATTATTTCCTCTGATTTGCATCGATTCAGGCGAAATGTTTCATTAAAATTAAATAACTCCGAAATTACATTTTTTTTCTTAAAATGAAAACATGATCGTCACTTTCGCTACTATCGCTACTACTATGCCTTCGTTGCAAAGACATTTTTTCGATTACTTTCAATATGAAACAAAATTTGTAGGAGGAATTACTTTCAGTTGTAAAATATTCTCACATACTACACAAAATTTGAAAATAATTTCCTTTGGTGAAACGTAAACTCACAAATAAGTCAACTTTTCACAAATTTGTAACTTGTAAATCACAACTATAAATAACTTTTGGTGAAACGAAAATGGAAATATTCCCAAAAATTTCCCTTTGTAGAATACAACTACAAATTTGTAATACCCACAGTTTGGTGAAACGACATAAATCAACCAAATCACAAATTTTGTTAAAAAACAAATTTGTAAGTTGGCGAAATAGGCCACAGGTAAAAGAACATACAAATCTCGAAGAAATAAAGCAGAGCTCTAGCGAACCCCATCAAAAGGCAATATCAATCAAATTGGCTATACAATCGAGATAGATTTAGCTCTGTCATCATAGGCTCTGAGTACTCGAACTGTTTCCCAATCCTGTCAGGTGTGGCCCAAGGATCAATTCTAGGACCACTCCTGTTTAATATCTATATTCATGACTTTCCTTTTCAAAACACAATGCAAGATGTTCCTAGTGTTATCCGGTACGCCGATGACTATGATATTAGCAAGTGACACAAGACGACAGGTTGCACTAAATAAGATTAAAAAAAATATACCAACGTTTTTAGCTTACCTTAAAACGTGGAAATTAAAAATGAACACTGATAAATGTGACATAACATGCTTCAGAAATGCAAGCGGGAAAGGGCAGTATCTTGCAGTCAGAGATAGTAAGTATCTAAAACTACAAATAAATGGAAGGGATATTCCCCTTCGAGATGATGTAAAACACCTCGGTATTCTTCCTTCCATAAAAGACTTAGCTTTAATATACATGCCCGAGAAACGTTGAAGAAAGCAAAAATGGTCACAGCAATACTTAAGCCAATGCTTAATTCCAAACAAGTGTCGCCAAACACTAAAGATTTTAATGTATACGACTTTGGTGAGACCAATACTGACTTTTGGATTTTGTACCTGGTTTACAATTTCACCCACTGTAGCCGCAGAGCTTCAGACTTTTGAAAGGAAAATCTTAAGATTCTGCTGTGGTAAATTTAGGAGACCAAACAAAAAATGGTTTTCCAATTAAACGCTTTATTCTGAAAACAAAATCAAACCTTTAATGATATACCAAACCTACCTACTTGTTAAAAAATTAGAGAGTGTACAAAATTTGAACGATAGTGCAGAGGAACATTATTACCTTTAACATGTTAAATCCAAGATCTTTCCACGCTTAGACCAAACGAAAATCGCAACTTTTCCGTTCCCTTTTACGAAAAAGCATTCTCGTCCACTTTGCGGCGATAACTTTTTCCTATTTTTCCGGTAGCTTACAGATCTTTTTTTCTAACCACTACAGCTTTTGCTCTGCTTTTGAACATATTATGCCTTTAATATGGTATTCGTTAAGCGGATCACAAGCTAAAGTGAATTACTATTGGTATACACTCATTCCTTTTACAATTGTTAATAACTTACACAATTTGATAAGAACTTTTAACCTAATATGTCTTATAAAGACCTAAAAAGTCATTAAAAAATGTATAATACCTTATTTTTTTTTTCTTTTTTGTAACAAGTCATAATTATAATTTAGTTGTAAGTGCTCTTTGAAGCAATGTTGAAGTTATTCCGGGAGCAAGCGTACGTAGAACGTAATTTACATAGTTACCTTAAAACAGATTAAATTGTTAAAAAATCAATTTTTATATTTTCTTAGCCACTAATATACTGTAGTCATAGCTATCAAAAAAACATAGGGACGGGCTACAGTCCGCTTGGGCGAACTGTTGGATACCCTATTCTTATTCCTATCCCTCATAAGTGGGCGTGACAAAAGTCTAAGTATGGTTGAATTGTTAAGAACGCTCTACATACGAGTATTTTGTTATATAACATTTAAAGGATTTTATCAAAAAAAAAACGCTCCCTAGCTCAAACTTGGGTGTTTCAATAAAATTGTTTTATTTAATTGTGGGCGTGTCAGTAGGCGGATTTAAAAAAAATTAACACATGAGAATAAAGGGCCCCTAGAGAGTATATATTATAAATTTCAGCTCCCTAGCTCAAACTTTGAATTTTCAAAAAAAAAAAATTAATTGTGGGCGTGTCAGTGGGCGGATTTTGAAAATATTTACACATGAGCACAAAGGGCCCATAGAGAGTATATACTATAAATTTCAGCTCCCTAGCTGAAACTTTGGATTTTCAAAAATTAATATACCCTTAGAATAGAATAGGTATAAAAAAATTATTTTATTTATTTGTGGGCGTGTCAGTGGGCGGATTTTGAAAATTTTTTATCCCGAGCAATTTTAGGAGTCATAGATCATATATAAACAATTTCAGCTTTCTAGCTCAAAATTCGATTTTTTCCAAAAATTTTTTTTTTTGAGTTTGTGGGCGTGTCTGTGGGCGGATTTCAAAAATTCGTAAACTTGATTATTTCGGGACATTAGAGAGTATATGGTTAAAATTTCAGCTCTCTAGGTCCAGTTTAAAGGCCTAATTTTTGGCTACAGACGGACGGACGGACGGACGGACGGACGGACATGGCTAGATCGACATTACTATCGATGCTGATCATAAATATAGTAACTTTTAGGGGTCTACGGGCAATATTAAGGTATGTTACAAACTATGCGTCAAAATTAATATACCCTTAGAATAGGGTATAAACATTTGCTTTACACAAACAAATTTATTGATCAAAGAAATAAGTCTCAATAAAAATTAATTGTAATTGTAATTGTAATTGCTATACAATCGCAAAAGAGACTCAGGCCGAAAAACTCCTTTATCACACAAATGCAACAGAATCAGCATTTAATTGGCCTCAGTGACGACCTGAGTCGAAGTCGGAACCCCACCGGCTGTCGGTTACTTTCCGGGTATCATTGCCTTAATAGGTTATCAAAACTACAAAATCCTTTGTGAACTTTCAACTCCGTCTACCATTTTTTTGTAAACATTTTAACGAAAGTTGTTCAACAATTCTTATAATCACCTCTCCCACTCTATTGCGACCTTCTAAATTGGTCACTAATGACGCATGCCAAACAACACTTACCACTAAGAGAAAAAAAAAATTATTATTTTATTTCAAACACCTAGAACCGAACCGGATTCTGTCACAATTCTTCCATTGCAACCCGAAGGTCTTTTGCATGTATTATTGGCAAATGGTTGCGAGACGCTGTGTAAATGTAACAGCAGTGGAAATCAACCTCCACCCATGTCGAATGGCCTTTGCACTTCAGTTTTTCGTTGTCATGTGAAAATTGCATGGCTAATACTATTACCTGATATTGTGACCAATTTGGTGCAAACTCCAAAGCCATTAAGCCAGTTGGTATACCAACCGATAACGTCCAGTGCAAGTAAGAGGACGGATTTGTTAATAACTGTTGTAAATAGTTGTATCCGGAAATTAAACATTCAACTTGAAATATATTTTTTCATGGCGTGTGTCTTAATTTTTCCCGAAGTCCTAATGCAGAGCAGAGTGGTGTTACGTTGCCTCTATTTTAAAGCTAGAGTTACGCATTCTGTTGTGGCCTAATTTTCATCGAGTGGTAAAATGCAGTAATTAATTTTGGCGTAATACTTTGTTTAAGATACTGGCTGTTGACTAATTGCGCTGCTTCTGTGGAAGATCATGTTTATTGGGCATAGTGAGTTTTAAACATGTCACTGATTGCTAGGCTAGGTGATGGTTTTTTCAAAATAATACTTTATATTAATTATTTATATAAAGAAGATTTGTCTGAAAGAAAAATATGAATGCAAATATGTGGCGACCTTTCCTCTCGAATACATGTTATTTAACAAAGGAAAGTAGTTACCTATAGTTGCAAGCAAAGGTTTACTAGTACCGTCGTTAAATTAGACATATAATTTTATCGTATTAAAAATGGGTGCCTTAAGCGGCTTGAAGACGATCAATATTATTGTGCAATAAATTAACCAATATTGTGCAATATTGCTCACAGACCATCAATTTGCATTGCCCAATAAATATCAATACATTGATTTCATGCTATTATATTGATCGTCTGCAGTCCGTTTTAGGGAATCGAATAGTGTATATAATCGTTTTAAGAACTTTGCATTTGAACCATATCAAAATAACGCACCAAACCAAATGCTAGTTTTATTGAGTTGGTATGATCCGGGACTGTAATTATACCCTATTCTAAGGGTATATTAATTTTGACGCATAGTTTGTAACATACCTTAATATTGCCCGTAGACCCCTAAAAGTTACTATATTTATGATCAGCATCGATAGTAATGTCGATCTAGCCATGTCCGTCCGTCCGTCCGTCCGTCCGTCCGTCCGTCGGTAAAAATTAGGCCTTTAAACTAGACCTAGAGAGCTGAAATTTTAACCATATACTCTCTAGGGTCCCGAAATAATCAAGTTTACGAATTTTTGAAATCCGCCCACAGACACGCCCACAAACTCAAAAAACAATCGAATTTTGAGCTAGAAAGCTGCATTTTTTTTAATATATGATCTATGACTCCTAAAACTGCTCGGGATATAAATTTTTCAAAATCCGCCCACTGACACGTCCACAAAAAAAATTTGGAAAAAAACGAATTTTGAGCTAGAAAGCTGAAATTTTTTATATATGATCTATGACTCCTAAAACTGCTCGGGATATAAAATTTTCAAAATCCGCCCACTGACACGCCCACAAAAAAATAAAACAATTTTATTGAAAAACCAAAATTTGAGCTAGGGAGCTGAAATTTATAATATATATGCTCTCTAGGGGCCCTTTAAGCTCATGTGTAAATATTTTCAAAATCCGCCTACTGACACGCCCACAATTTACAAAAAAAACCTTTTTTGAAAATCCCAAGTTTGAGCTAGGGAACGTTTTTCTTACAAAAGCTTCGTTTTTGTTTGATAAAATCTTTTAAATGTTATATAACAGAATATGTACACCGTTCTTGACAATTCAACCATACTTATCCTACAGTTCGTCCAAGCGGACTGTAGCCCGCCCCTATGTTTTTTTACTATTTTGACAGGTGCATGCTCCTGTTATTGATTTTTGTGCGAGCGCCCTTTGCGACACCGGTGAACTCCAGTCGCAGTCGTGTCCACCCACGGAGTGGCATGCACACTTGCGGGAGAGTCTCGAGATATTAAATGTATGACAAGGATCACCTGGATATTAAAATTACATGGATGTGATTTGCCCCCTAACACATCCAGACTTCAACTTCGAATTTAACTTTGACAACCACGCCGCACGTTTTAGAACCAATACTTTTTTATCGGATGGAACACATAAGCAGTTCAACCTGAACTTCGACTATAACGTTAGACCTAAATCCTAAATTCAAAGTTGAAGTACAAATCCCACCAACCTTGAGGTGACGTTTTCAGTGTTCCCAATATGCAAATGCTTATATTTTGAGCGAATTTTTTCCTTTGCTTGTATTTTGACATAATTTTCTCTTTTGTTATAACCATTGTTTGTATAGCTCTCGAAGTTGCATTTTTCAATGTGTTTGACTTGACTTTAAATGCTGAAGTTCTCGCTCTTGTCAAAGTCAAATTCGAAGTTGAAGTGTTGATCTGTTTCTACCATAAGTCTCGAAACAATTTATGGCTTGGTATTTTTCCCTAAATTTCAAACAAAAAATGTAATTCTAATAATAACTTTGGAAAGAAAGCTATTGGCACTGGGCGGTATGAGACCCTTCATTGAAATTGTTTGCATAATATTATTTCGTTTGGTATTATTTTACGGCGCCTTCCAACTTTAGGTGGGACAAAAGTAATTTTATTGAAATTAAGTTACCATTGAATTTATGTAATGGAACCAAGTTCACTATTGTCACTGTTTGTTGAAAAGAGATTTGGTAAACTTCGCCGGAGATAATTTTCCCATGACATAATCTCGGTAAGTCCCTACATTAGGTTTAAATTTGTATAGATATTTTAATAATTTAGACAGACATGGTCTTATGTTTGACATATGTTAGTTATTATATCAGGTGTAGGGAGCCGATATAATAAAAATTTGAGTCAATATCAAACTGTATGCAACTTGCTTTAGAATTAGAATGGAAAAAAAACCAAAAACATGAAAGCAAAAAGGTAACTGCATTTATTTTTCCCGAGCGAAAAAAAGTATTTAAAAGTTGAAATAAAAAAATGCGCGTGACAACTGAGCGACGGGTGATAGGTTTAAATCACGCCCCTAAAGTAGCAAATTAAGTTTTCTATCCACTGCTCGACTTCTTTAAGAAAATCTGTCAATATCCAATGAGAACGGATGGCGACGCACGGAGTATAGATCAGTGTTTTTTTGTTATTTTTTTTTTAATTTACTTACGCTAAAGGGGTCTGTGAATGAGAGACGGTTTTGTTAACAACAAAATATGAAATGTGTGTATAGGAGATATTTAGCTAACGGAACTTTGAAGACAAATTGTAGAAAGAGTAAAGAATATGCGGAAATAAATCGGGTCATTAGATTAGAAGCATTGAACGCATCAACGTTTTTTGTGAAGTGAATATATTTTTTTTCTGTTTAAATGGTACATATTATAAAGTAATTGTTCCTGATTGAGTGTCAATAAAAATGGGAAATAAAATATGTTTAACAGTGGAGGAAAGGGCAAGAATAGATGTTTATTGCTCTGAAGGTCTTTCATGCCGTGCTGCCAGAAATTATTTAAAAAAACCGCTCGTCTTACACAAAAAATTAGAAAGGAAAAACTTTTTCTGCCTTAACACTTCGCGAGACGCGAAGTATCCTTAGAATAGCGTCAAATTCAGCTTCATCGGCAGCTAAAATTAGAGAGAAAGCTAATGTTAAGGCCAGCTTATCCACTGTTACCACACCATTCGCCGAGCTAAATACCTAAAGCGTCTGAAACTTAAAAAAAAAAACCACCACATAATGACGCAAGAAAGAGACAGCGCTTGTGTTTCGCGAAAGATCACATGAGCTGGGATGTGCAAAATGGAACGAGCACAAATGATTGCCGGAAGGTTATTTTTTCCGACGGATGGTAATAATTATTATTTCCATGACCTGAGAAAAGAGGAGCGGTTTTTGAACCGTCACTATAGCAGAGAGGAAGGCGTTATGGTCTGGTGTTCAATTTCATTCGCGAAACACAAGCTTTGTTTCTTTCTTGCGTAACGGGAGAAATATCGATTTTACTTCTCAAAAATGCCTGCTTCTAATCTTATGACATGCAGTGTATGATAGTGAAGTGATTTATTGCAGTTGTAGGGTTTCTTCTCCACGGGTGGTGTCTAAGTTGCCTAGGCCGATTAAGGTTTCATGTATTCGATATAAAGTAATGGTCTTGGCCGAGAATCAAACGCGTGACCTTCCATTCAGTAAGAGAATACACTACTACTGCACCGTTGCCACCTGCTTGTTGACTTGTGACCCGTGCGGTGCAGGTGCAATTCCCACGGGGAACAACTACATACACCACCCATTCAGGGAGAGAAAGGAATTACACCTTGTTTTTCATACCCCTACTCCAAAAGGATGATTTCTGCCTGGTAGTTCAATGGACCAGTACCGATTTAAAGTGCTCTGGGATTAAAATTTCATTTTTAAATATAAAAAAAAAACGAAAAAATTGTCATTCACAGTCAGCGAAAAATTTGTAACGTATATATTGTGTGTGTGTACGAGTGAGATGGACGCACTTGGCTGTGTACTAAACGAGGACGTACGCAAACAGGAAAATAAACTTCTTCTTTGCCCCATGTTGGGCGCCACATATAACGTATATTGCGAAGGCTTCCCCTAATACTACAATTAGGAGTGTGAGTACCGCTTCATCGCTGAACGCACCCGGAATTTCCGCACTTGAACCACATTGGGCCACCTGTAACGTCGCACAGATGGGTGAGTGTCCTTCCACCTTTATCATCGCGCTCCAAACATCGCCATCTGGTGGTCAACGTTTCGGCCTGTCACTCCGAAGGAGACTACTTGCGCCGGACTCACACATGTAAACACATACTCACCTCACCAGGCAGCTAGGCCCGCGCTAGCTTTTCGGCGAGAGCGGGATCTTGCTGCTAGCTCGGACTGGGGTTACATTAATTTAACGTGCCTAATCCTCCGTCGATGCTGAAAAGCTGTTGGGAACTCAGCACCATAATCCTCCTCCTCTCCTTCACGGGTCCGCTGGTCAACCACTGTACAACCAATTAGAGAAGAGGACGCGGTAATAAAACCGTTTACAACCAAGGAAGGGTGAGGAGAAGAGAGGTGGAATTTGTTCTCCCTGTGCTGGCCCAACCCGCCACGCATATGCGCGGACGCAATGGCCGTAGCGCCGCAGCATTACCAACGGCCACTACTCCAAAAAGTTGTATCGGGATACTTTATTTCGAAAAAATCTAACTAAAGAAAAAAAAACTTACTTGCTAAACCTACTGTGGTATTCAAATCTTAAAACTATCTTTTTAGAAAATGCTTACATTATTGGTACATACTTGACTTAAGATTTAACCTTATTACTAGACTAAAACGACTCGATTGCACGTTCAGAAGGAGCTGCGACAGAAATTCGCCACATGTATATACTATACATACATGTATATAACCAATAACCATATGTGTATAAATAGGTATATATACCTATAGAGGCAGTCTCCTATAGCGGCTGTTCGGAACTGAAGGTTCAGAAGGGACTAATGTGAATCTGGCGGCAGATCTGACTTAAACTAAAAAAGTAAGCACAAGTAAAAATTAATTAAAACGCTACCGATACTTAAAACGAGCCTGAACAGAAGGTTCGAGCTGGACTAACACCGATAGTAATCTGCCGATATATACACTAAAGAGACAAACACTTAACAGAATTATAAGCACCTTCTTTGTAAGTATTTAAATTCATAGGGATAAGCATCCTACAGCAACAGTACGCGAAGTATATTTCGGTTGAACTTGATAAAATCTCAAGGCGAGAGGTGGGTTTGCTCTAGTCGAAAGCACGAGTCCCCATGCCCCATGCCAATATAAGGTATCCTTCTCGGATATATTCTGGATATAGGATCCTGACCAGAGATACAAACGAGGCTGAGGGTGGATACGATGTCGATACCGATCGTTGATAGAGTATACTGGAGTATTTATTGCGCTCTACAAACTTTCGTAGACGGTGCGACGATTCCTAGATGTGTATGACCTCGGAGTGAGTCAAGAATAAATTCGAAAACGTTGTCTTATACCACGCGCGTAATTGAAATCGAAAATGCCTGATAACTACGTAAAAGCAAATATATCAGCACGATAAAAGATCGTGAAATAAATTATATTCGCGACCAGCTGACTCATGCTCGCCTTGCTTCGCCAGTCTGCCACCTCTCAAATTTAAAGGGGCCCTTACATGGTCAATCGGTCGGCATCATGCATCGTGTATGTGTGGATTGACGCTACCCCTTACACAGTTCAATCGATTGACGTCAAATTTTTATTTTTTGTGAGTTTTCGTGGTGTACGGATGTGCGATGAGTGAAACGGACGATTGTATTGCATATATTGCTCTTGCAATATATTCTTGAATTGTACTGGCGAGATGCACACGGAGATTCGCTGTCTTTAATGAAACTAATTTCATTAAAATACCAAAGAGTTGGTTCACTGAAATTATCAACACCGGATCCGCTTTTGTTTAATTCATTTAAACGTTTTAGCTCGCGCCGAAAATTCGTTCTAAACGTATTTATTTTTCTGGTGACATCCGCTTTTTGTGCATCAGGATACTTTTTTTTATACTTTTGCAGTGAAACTTAATATTGTTGCATTTTTTTGTTTCGGTCGCTATAATCTTCCCCTTTGACATCCCATAAACTCGGTAATAACCGATGCGTTTCAATTAATTCCAAAACAAATGCTCGGTCTTCATCGTCCTTCAGTTTTCCGCACATGTTTTCGCTTCCGCGACACAAAACACAATGAAGTAATTACGTCAATCCAAGCCTTACACGTATCAATCGGCATGACGTTCATCATGCAAAATCAAACTTGCTTTGATTTTCGTCAATCAGGCTTCACCAAATGTGTGTGACTCATACAGATACATTTTCACAAACACATGCTAGTGATTGATGTCATTCGATTGACCGTGTAAGGGCCCCTTAAAACAAAATACTTGCTGATAAGAACTGATAAAGAAAACGTCGAGAGTGTCCCTTCTCATTATATGGATATACTCTCAGTGTGGCTCCCTCTCAATCTCAATTACATTTCATATAGCCTATCCTATATTTCTCAATCCCATGCGCCACAAAAAAAAACAACACAAACTACAAAAGGTGCAAATCCGTAAAGGATTCATTAGGCGTAGGCGGTACTACGACTTCGACACTGACCGAATGTCTCTCTGAAACGGATTCGGAGCACTGGTGGAATTTTTCCCTGGTCTCACCGATACGAGAGGGAGTCTGGTGGCTTGAAAAAGCCCAACTATGAAATACAAAACCCGTAGGTTATGTCATCGCTGTAGCAGTATGATCAATCGAAACCGCAGTCTCGATTATTGCGACTGTTTTCGGACCGCGCTATTGGCGAATAAATAAGAGAGGCTACGTATGATGCTACTTTATGCATGATATGCATTACAACGCCCGGTCTAACCCACTACTAAAATAGTCATGCAAACATAAAAAAAACTGTAACTGGTGCGTTGCTGAGGCCGCTGGTGGCCGACTTAAGTTGAGATCTCTTATGATCTATTAAAGTTGTGGTCGCTTCTGACCGAATTAAATGAAGTTCGGTTCTCTTGGACCGGTAAAAGTTATGGTCGCTGAGGACCGAATTCAGTGTCGTTGGAGTCTCTCGGACCGGAATTGAAGTTGAGGTCTCTGAGGACCGAATGTAGCTTATCCGATGCCTTGCGGCCGAATTCTCCTCGTCTAAGTGGGTACAAAACTTCCTCCTGTCTCCTGGAGTCTGTCGAAGGAGCGGTTTCTTCGCTTCGTTCGGATTTCCGAACTTACTTACACTTTCTCCACAATGACGTTTTGAATCGCGTCTGATACGGTTGATGGTGGTAATTGAAGTATAGTTTCCGGTGAGTGCGTCCAGAACCAAACTTATGGGATAATTTTGATGGTTTACATGAGGATTGTTTGTTTTGCTGCTGAGTTATGCGGTCAGCAAAAAATGCTGGAACCGTATTCCATTGAGGTGGTTTGCATGTGATTTCGCTTTCCTTTGGGGAGGTGACTTGGTTTGTTACAAATTATATGTCATTTCCACTCAATTCAATTCTTAATTTATTTCAATGTACATGTAAGACCAGGTGTTTTATAGTACTAACAATGTGTGGATACATAATCTATGGCAAAAACTTAAAAACAAAAATAAACATAGGGGCGGGCTACAGTCCGCTTGGGCGAACTGTTGGATACCCTATTCTTATTCCTATATCTCATAAGTGGGCGTGACAAAAATTTAAAGGATTTTATCGAAAAAACTAAGCTTTTGTAAATAAAAACGCTCCCTAGCTCAAACTTTGGTTTTTCGATAAAATTGTTTTATTTAATTGTGGGCGTGTCAGTAGGCGGATTTAAAAAAAATTTAAGTATGAGCATAAAGGGCACCTAGAGAGTATATACTATAAATTTCAGCTCCCTAGCTCAAACTTTGGACTTTCAAAAATAAAAAAAAAAAAATTGTGGGCGTGTCAGTAGGCGGATTTTGAAAATATTTACACATGAGCATAAAGGGCCCCTAGAGAGTATATACTAAAAATTTCAGCTCCCTAGCTCAAATTTTGGTTTTTCAAAAAAAATATTTTATTTAATTGTGGGCGTGTCAGTGGGCGGATTTTGAAAATTTTATGTCCCAAGCAGTTTTATGGGCCAAAGATCATATATAAAAAATTTCAGCTTTCTAGCTCAAAATTCAATTTTTCCCAAAATTTGTTTTATTTAATTGTGGGCGTGTCAGTGGGCGGATTTTGAAAATTTTATGTCCCAATCAGTTTTATGGGCCATAGATCATATATAAAAAATTTCAGCTCTCTAGCTCAAAATTCGATTTTTTCCAAAATTTTGTTTTTTTGAGTTTGTGGGCGTGTCTGTGGGCGGATTTCAAAAATTCTTAAACTTGATTATTTCGGGACCCTAGAGAGTATATGGTTAAAATTTCAGCTCTCTAGGTCCAGTTTAAAGGCCTAATTTTTGCCGACGGACGGACGGACGGACGGACATGGCTAGATCGACATTACTATCGATGCTGATCATAAATATAGTAACTTTTAGGGGTCTACGGGCAATATTAAGGTATGTTACAAACTATGCGTCAAAATTAATATACCCCTAGAATAGGGTATAAAAATAAAAATATAAAAATATAAAAATAAAAATATAGGAGTAGAGAAGAGTGAGTATAGGAGAGCTAGGTAGAATTGGAGAGATAGATAGAGATAAAGGAAACAGAGAGAGAATAGTAAGTTAGATGGAAGTAGGTGTATATACAATTATACATATGGAATTATGTTCATTGGCGCTGTTGAGATACATGCTTAAATATTCTATTTTTAAATTGGTTAGAGGAACTTATTTGCTTAATATCAGTGGGTAGTGCATTCCAAAGCTTAGTGGTCCAGACAAAAAACAGCCGTGAGGTATTGGCAGGTTGGGGAAATAAGGTTTAAGGTTCGCTGAGATTGCGCAAATTGCAATTTATCAAATAGATATGTAGGTGTTTTGGTGCTTATTATCTTTTGCATAAAAATAAGGTTTCTCGCTTTTAGAAATTGGTTTAATGTGCAGCCTAATGCAAGTAAACTGAACTGTGAGATATGATCATATCTGCGAAGACCATATACGTACCGAACTGCATTATTAAAAGCAACCTGAAGTTTGTTTTGTGACAGCGAATCTAGTTTGCAATACACAGCTTCGGCATAACATATGAGGGGAACTATAAGCGTCTTAACTAGCTTTATTCTCGTTTCTTGCGGAGTAAATACCGCCGACAACCATAATTTACGAAGGCCACCATAAATTCGCCCAACAACGTAGTTTATATGGTTTCTGCAGGATAAGCTACGATTTAAGTTAAAACCAAGAGTAGTGACATTGTCAACAAATGAGAGCCTATTTTCAGATAGGGAAATCGGAGGTATTGTGTCTGTATCGAGTCCAGTCCTAGAAATCAACATTAACTGCGTTTTGGGTACATTTAATGTAAGTCTATTTGCAAGGGACCAGTCACATATAGCCGAAAGATCCTCGTTAATTCTATAGACTAAATCTTCAATCAGGCCCGGTGGACACTCTTGGTAGATCGTTAACATACATGCAGAAAAGTATAGGGCCCAAAATAGAACCTTGTGGAACGCCAGATTGGATATTTTTGAGGCCTGATTGCAGATTTTTGAGGCCTCATGCAAAAAATATAACTCCGCACACACAAATGGTATGAGATGCATGGTTTCACGCTTTTGTATGGCCGTTAATGTCTAATTGATCCGAAAATGAAAATCGTGATTAACAGCATATTTTAAAATTTGAGGCTTAACAATATGTTTTTATACCCTATTCTAGGGGTATATTAATTTTGACGCATAGTTTGTAACATACCTTAATATTGCCCGTAGACCCCTAAAAGTTACTATATTTATGATCAGCATCGATAGTAATGCCGATCTAGCCATTTCCGTCCGTCCGTCCGTCCGTCGGCAAAAATTAGGCCTTTAAACTGGACCTAGAGAGCTGAAATTTTAACCATATACTCTCTAGGGTCCCGAAATAATCAAGTTTACGAATTTTTGAAATCCGCCCACAGACACGCCCACAAACTCAAAAAAACAAAATTTTGGAAAAAATCGAATTTTGAGCTAGGAAGCTGAAATTTTTTATATATGATCTATGACTCCTAAAACTGCTCGGGATATAAAATTTTCAAAATCCGCCCACTGACACGCCCACAAATAAATAAAACAATTTTTTTGAAAATCCAAAGTTTGAGCTAGGGAGCTGAAATTTATAATATATACTCTCTAGGGGCCCTTTATGCTCATGTGTTAATTTTTTTTTAAATCCGCCTACTGACACGCCCACAATTAAATAAAACAATTTTATTGAAACACCCAAGTTTGAGCTAGGGAGCGTTTTTTTTGATAAAATCCTTTAAATGTTATATAACAAAATATGTAGAGCGTTCTTAACAATTTAACCATACTTAGACTTTTGTCACGCCCACTTATGAGGGATAGGAAAAAGAATAGGGTATCCAACAGTTCGCCCAAGCGGACTGTAGCCCGTCCCTATGTTTTTAATATTTTTTAGAAGATGTATGTACATACGGTCGTTAACATTTATTTCGTTCACTGTATATTGCGTTTAAAAATGACATCGACTTCGTGGTAGTGCTAATCGACGTTTATTGGCTTCAATATGATCTGGAAAAATTACACTAAATTCGGTCCGGCCGTTTTATGCTTAAACAAAAAGACTGACAAAAATGTATATAAGAATTTCTTGAGAAAGATTTAAAAAATCCAATTTAACCTGTTGGCAATCCATATCTCGAAACATTAAGTTTTATTACAAAGAGACAATCATAGTTTTTTTATAATAGTAAAAATCAATCATCACTACATAGTATAAAACAAAGTCGCTTCCCGCTGTCTATCTGTCCCTATGTATGCTTAGATCTTAAAAACTACGCAACGGATTTTGATGCGGTTTTTGATAGAAAAAGTGATTCAAGACGAAGGTTTATATGTATAATACATGCATAATATATGTAGTAGCGAAACACGGATAATTTTAGAGGTTTCTAATGTGATGTCGTAAATAAACACATTTTTCTGCACTTACATTGCAAACGTTGGCGCTGGCTGAACCCTAGATGAAATTAATGTACTATAGTAATATACATCTTAAAAAGATCTAGAAAAAAGACCGCGATGGTATATGTCAATCTCTTACCCACAATAACCATTTATTATCCTTTACTTTTTACGAGAAATATTGGCTTATTTACGAAGCGATTTTAAGCAATACCTTCCATACATTGTGTATTTAATATAGATCAATATTACCCTTTACAGCATGTACTTTAAATGAATGTTTTTGAAGATATTACAGATTAAAAATGCAGGGACATAGTCGTTGCTGCGGTACCAGCCGGGTGCCGGCGGCGCGTGTCTATAAATAGCGCGTCGAAGGCCGCGCTTCGCCCTATAGCCCTATATCATAATTTATCAATTGTATTTCTTCTTTTAAGATTTTGGTTTGAATTTAGAGTTAAGGCAACTATTTCGTAAGTAGAGTAGATGTGTTGATTCCCCGAATTCCTCTGATACCATCGGATTTACCATTTAAGCGCCTACAATTTCCGGTAAAGATATCTTTTGCAATGACCATTAATAAATTGCAGGGTTCAACTTTCAACTTTGCAGGCATAGATTTGAGCGTTGCGTGTTTTTCACATGACCAATTATATGTCGCTCTTTCAAGAGTAACCTCTAAAGAAAACATGTTTCTATTGTCTAATGACAAAAAAGCTGTAATCGTTGTATAAGACAGAAAAAAAGGGGGAAGTGTTATCTTTTCTTTTTCTGCTGTTTTTGTTATTTCAACTTGCCAACATTTATGCCTCCATCCCTTATCGGTAAGACTGATGAGAGAAATGCCTCTATTTACTTATGGCATCCTTCAAACGATAGGGATTTGCGGGATTACCCCTATCATGCGATGTTTGTTTCGAGGGTTGCCGTTGGTGGTAATCGTAAGAAGAAAAGCCGCCGATGCATACCAGAAGTGCCAATGCTAGTACCTGCACCCCGTTAAAGCAATCGGGTATAGGTGCAAGGACAATCATCCCACTAGCCAGGCACCAGATCGGTGTTTTGGTATGTGCTTATCTCCAACATTCTTTCTAAGGAGATAATTTCCTGTAACTGGTTCATACCAGGGAGATTGTGTAATCGCACACAGCCAAGGCACCGTACGGTGATTAGGTGATAGATCCCAGTCCATATCCTATTCAAAGATATGATTGAGTTGTTTAAGGAGAAACCGGTAACTAAGTAAAGTACCACCGAGTTGTGGGGGTTGTTTTCCTAAAACGATTGAAATTAGTTAAAGGTGAACTTTGTTATCAAGGTTCAAGGCACGAAATAAGAGTAGATAAAACTGCAATGACCGAAGGGCGAGTTATTCACTGGGTACAGTTTGTTTCGTAGAGTTAAGTGAGTTATTCACTGAGTGCATTTTGTTTTGTAGTTTTAAGTGAGTTATTCACTGGGTACAGTTTGTTTTGTAGTTTTAAGTGAGTTTTTCACTGAGTACTTGATGTAGTGTAGAATTCTATGGTTGGTGAATTTGTAATTTTTGCTTGTTCAAGTAGAAACAAATGATTGTTTTATTTGGTGGTCCCGATTGGGGAAATAGTACCTGTGGCACGATGGAGTGGAGGTGCGAGATGTTGATGAATATAATTCTTCTTTCCTTGATCTAAGGTTGGTGGGGTTCGTTAGAGAATCCATTCACTGGGCGTGGTTGGGGGTGCGGTTTCCTCCCTAGCCATCGAGAGCAATATGAATGGTGTACTCCCGTCAACCGTTTGTTTCGTCGACTCGTTGGGTGTTTCCGCCTGTCCGACATTTTGTTCTGTCACACGGAGATGTGCGGTTTCCTGCTTTGAATGCTGTGTACGTCGAGCAGTGAGGTGAGCCCAACAATCCGAACGCGGTTAGGGGTGCGGTTTCCTCTCTAAAGAGGCGCCAGGGATTGGATGTAGATCGGCTTGCTGGGTGTCCGCTTGCCAGATATTCCTCATCACACGGGGATGTGCGGTTTCCTGCCCCGTGTGCTTCGTATTTTTGTTGCGACATCTCCCGTCCACCGCTCCACTCGTTTGCAATTTATTCCTTTGTTGGGCATTGCCTTTTATCTCTTATTTGGGTTATACCTAAAATAAGTAGAAATAATGTATATGTAGCTGTGCTTATAGGGTTCATTCTTCCATTTTAGTTATGCAACCGAATGTGACGTCCCCCTCGCCCTGACCGGAGGCGACCTCGTCGATCCAATTAGTTTATAAGATGGATTAAAATGAATTACAAAAACAAAAAATATATATTTATCTTCTGTATGTGGAGAAAAAGTTTGATATTGTAGTTTTAATTATTCTTTTCCTCTACATATTTTTTTTTCTTTCTTACAGTTGTATATAAAGACATTCTGTACTATATTTTGTATCAGCATCCGGGGCGGATCGCTAGTAAGATGAATCAAACAATATTGATCTTATTGAGTTTTTGCTTACTGTAATTTTTTTTTTTATATTATCACTAGCGGAACCGCTGACCAAAGCGCGTTTTTATATTTTCTATTTCATTCCTATTCATCCTTTTACTCTTAATTTTTATTATTCATATCATATTCATATCGCGCTGGGAGTTGATCTTAAGGACCTCCTGGGTCGCAACCATACCATTTGTTTATTTTATTGAAATTCTAATTATCTAATTAAATATTATTATATTATTATCGTCGGGCGCAGTAGCTCAGCGGTTAATGTGTCGGACTACTAATCGAAAGGTCCCCGGTTCAATTCTCACCGGGGCCAAGTAACATCTAGAGTTCTTTCTGCCCCACCTCTGGCGAATGTCTGACAAACATCCAAGAGTATCAATTGTCATGAGAAGCTTCTCAAAAATTTGCCGTTCGGATTCGGCGTAAAATTGTAGGTCCCTTCCACTTCGCACAAGAAAGTGGTTGGAGAAGCTAGGTTTTAGGCCCTATATGGGCCGTTAATGTCCAATATTTTTTTTAGATTCTAATTATATTAATAGCAATGCAATAAAATTATATTTCAATTAAAGACAAGTGTAATTAATTAATAATTAGTACAAATACAACCCATCACTTGAGCAACCCTATAACGAAGCAGAGAAGCGCATATTGGAAAAATATAACACAAATGGATATTTTACATGTATAATGTTTCCCATTTTATAGCTCACTGATATCGAACTTAAAACCTAAAGCTAATGTAACATACAACGATTCAAAAGCTTATTAGCTAATAACATTGCATGTATGGTACTACATAACTAAATATTCGTTAACAAACTATAAATTGATACATTAGGTATCTATATAATTATGTTTTATTGAAATTTAATTTTGCTAAATAAAATAAATCAATTAATCAACCAAAAAAAAGATGTAACATTTATCTGGTCCCTTCATAATTCTTGAGAGAATTGAAATCGAATTTCTTATATAAACTTCTTTCTCATTAACGTGCATTCATTTAAAAGAAAACCTTAATTTTGTATTCTTTAAAGCATACTCGAACCTAAGTTATTAATACCACTTATGTAGGTATGTCGAACATAAATTACGATGTACCTGCCATTTAATGACACTTCTAACCAGTCGGTTACCAATGCAATGAAACGTATTTTCTCAAACTTAGCGCAATGCCTAAATAAAATATTTCAGCCCAAACCACCAAACTACTTTTCGTTCGCCTCTGTGACAATTTCATTAGAGTCACGACCCCGTCGTAGCTGGTTACACCATAACTACCTTGTGGCAAAAAAAGGAAACTTCAGACTTTTCATTGATTTGAATTTTTATTTCATGCAAGAAAAACCGGTACAATGAGACAAATTGTTCCATAAGTGAATTACGATTTGGCCATCGTCACTCTTGGGACCGAACAGTTGGGCACATGAATCGTGTACTGGAACCACTTGAAAGCATTTTTACTCCATCATTCTACGACACTTTTAAGTTGACCAGAAGTTATGTCACAAAATGCTGTCGTCTCCGGTCGCTGCTGCATTGGTGGATAAGAGTGTACGCTATCGGCTCCTAATCGGTTAAGTCAACAAGTAAAGAGTAACGAAAGTGACCCAGATAATGGACAAAAACTGCTCCATATATTTAATCAGTTCCTTTGCCAAGTATGTATCTGCTGATTGTTGGATGATGTTTGTTGGACCAATCTTATCTCATGCACGACCTTTCTCGCACTTTAAAGTGTTAGACAATAAAATCTATTGATAAACTACCAGTTGTTGGTTGTAATTCAAAAGCAGTACGTCATCGCCGTTGCCACAAGTCAGAGGACAGAGTGCAGATACAACATGCCCTTAAGGCAAATTGGGCCCAAATAAAAAATTAACATTATCTGCGATCTGCCACAGCAAATGATATTTTAAGATGATTAGATACATATTTCTATTGGCATTTGGGTGGAAGAGAGCGGTTGTTGCTAAATCGGGTGGGTACATGCAACGCATAATGGTAAAGCGTCTATCTTATCGATTTAAGGTTGTGTGTGGTCTCAAGTAGCTTAGGTGGCCTAAGTCAAACAACAAAGGAAATTAATTGTGTCATTGTTTTTGTTGATGGATTGTGACATTACTTTAAGTACATTCTTTAGCAATAGGTTGTTGGAGACAACATATCTTAATGATGCTTGAATGCGGTTAGCAAGACACCGCTCCTCCTTGTAGGTAGGACTTCATGTTACTCTATGTTTTGCAAAAGCATTGTTCCAAAACTGATTGTCCTTGGTTAGATAGCACAACTAACGATGATTACATTAAATTGTCGCAATATAGCTTAGTACTATGTCTATCTTTCTTTTTAATTTGATTACTACATAATTCAATAGATTACTTCTGGAAGGTCTCGGCTGAACACTTTTTTCACATCGTTACCTACAATGATGATCCTCCGCGTCAACTAGCTTTTAGAAATTGTATCGACAAATTGATAGAAATATAGAGAAACAATAAAGGTGTTACTGACCTCTGAACTTTTAAGAAAGCTATTTTATTCCTGTCCTCTAGTCAGGCCACGGGGAACTACAAAGGCATACTAGTGGAACTCAGAACTGGGTCCGCTCAAAAATTACTGCAGGAAACTTTTCAACCTAGCCAAGAGCTCGAGAGCAGGTACTGCTTGAGATTCTAATAAAAATGTAACCGCACCTCTTTGTGGCAAAATTGTCCAAACAAATTAAATCAAGCGAGGAATCCCTTAAACTGCTACTGCACACTCATTTTCGAAGAAGTTGTATGCAATACCAGCCTTCTCTGGTCATTTACGTAAATAACCTTCTCCCAAGTTCCTTTTACTAGAAACAAACTGCTTGGGGCTCTTAATAGCTTCAAGCCGTATAAATTTGCGGGACAAGATGGCATATTACCAGCCGAATTACTAATGCCTTCAGATATCATCTCTTGTGCTACCCCAAAATCCTATACGGACTGATGAGATTTGCCCCTTGCTCGACTTTGACATCCCCTATGAGGTGTCATATCCGCGAAGGGAGGAGTGTCAATTGGCAAAGAGATGCAGTCACAATAGCAAATGAGGTTGCTATCTACACGCCGCCGATCCAGACCTGAGAGAGTCTATAGGACTCCCGGACACAGTGTCTTCCAATCGGAAGTTCTGGCTGTTTTAAGGGCGGCAGAGATAGTGCAGATGGGATCAATGTCGGGAAGAGATATCGCCATCTACATTGACAGTCAGGCGACACTTAAGGCACTAGAATCTGCTAACATTAATTCTGAGTAGTCAGAAACTGTCGCACAATGCTAAAAGCAGTATGCAGACGGAGCTAGCAAGAAGTAAAAATGGAAGTAAAAAATCATCGAAAGACATTGCAGAGCTAGTACGCGAGGGATACTTCTGCAATAGTGAGAGACTTTAACTCATCTAAAAAAACTCCCGGGGGACTGACATTCGCCTTCCCGAATGAGATTGCACCTTGTCGACGACTAATCGGCAATTTGTTTTTGGACTACATATTTGTTGAATTTAACAGATAAATCCGCCGTTTGTCGGATTTCTAAACTTTTTTTTGTTTGAAATCAATACCTGATTTCATTATTTAATAGTTCTGTTATTTCTGTGTTTATGTGGTTGAGAAGCCTACTTCTATGCCTTTAGCCTTTGAGCAACTTTCTTAACTTCATCTTCAACTATTTCAACAGTTAGATCTTTATGCAGATCGGCATTGCGTATGTACCAAGGTGCATTAACTATGTTCCTTAGTACTTTATTTTGGAAAACCTGAATTGTTTGTAAATTTGTTTGGCATGTGCATGCCCACAACTGCAGCCCGTAGGTCCATACTGGTTTCAGAACTTGCGTGTATAGCAATAACTTGTTGTAGTTAGATAGGGATGAGTATCTCCCAATAAGCCAATACATTTAGCGTCATGCCTAGATATTTGGCTGTGTTTGAATATTCCACTACATTGTTGTTAATGTAGACTGGAATGTGTGGTACGTTTTTATACGTAAAATTAATATGGACTGACTTAAGGTCATTTAATCTAATCTGCCATTTCTTAGTCCATTCTGAAATATTGTTTATTGCTGTTTGAAGCTTTTTTGTTGCTATTTCGGCAGTTGCTCCCACAGCAAGGACAGCTGTGTCATCTGCAAAAGTAGCTATGGTGGTTTCTTCACTTTCAGGCAGATCGCTAGTGAAAAGTAGGCATAGAACTGGACCTAGCACACTGCCTTGCGGTACACCAGCTTTAATCTCTCTTAATATTGAGTACTCTGCATCTTGTTTAATTCTGAAGAATCTATCTGATATATAAGACTCCAGAATGGTCGCATACTGATTCGGCAGTTGCTTTTGTAATTTGCGTATCAGTCCTTTGTGCCAGACTTTATCGAAAGTTTGTGCTATATCAAGAAATACTGTAGAGCACACATTTTTCTCTTCAAATGCTTTTTCGATTCTATCTGTGATTCTGTGCACCTGATTAAGGGTAGAGTGCTTATTTCTAAATCCAAATTGGGAATTGGGACTAGCGATTTTTCATCTATTATTTCTTGTTGACGTTTTACCAGCACTTTTTCGAATAACTTGGACAACATTGGTAGAATAGATATTGGGCGATATGAGGTAACTTCCTTAGGTGGTTTGCTAGGTTTAGGTATCATTATTACCTAGGCGACTTTCCACATGCTTGGCACATATCTTAATTTAAATGCAGCATTAATAATCTGCGCTAGTTTTTTTTAAACATTTTCGTGGAAATTGCTTCAAAATTTCTCCAGTAATTAAATCAAACCCTGGGGCCTTTTTTATATTTATGCTTGCTTTAATTTCTTTGGCAAGTTCTTTAGCTGTTAACGGCCGAATAGGTCTATCTTCTTCGCACGTTATTTCGAGTCCTTGATAACCTTTATCTTCATAAGGTTTGAATAAATCTTCAAGATACTCAGCGAAAGTGTTTGCTTTCTCTTGGTTGCTTTTCGCCCAGTTACCTTCTCTGGGTTTTACTGGCGGAATGTGAGCTATTGGCCTGTTCATTTTCTTCGTTGCCTTCCAGAGCGAGTAGTCGGTACTAGCATCATTTGTAAGACTTGTGAAGTAAGTTTTCAAAGACTCACTATTGAATTCTCTTGCAGATTTTCTGAGCTTATAATTTAAGTTGTTCAGTGTGGTCTTGTCGCTTGGCGCCCTTGTCTGTTGTCAGCGTTTTCTAGCTTTCCGCTTTTCTGTAATAAATTCACATATTTCGGGAGGATAAGAGTTTTGTTTGATCTTTTTTGTTGTTTTGGGAGTGGCAGCCCACGCAGCTTTTTGTATTCTGAGCGTCAATATTTGGACTGCTTCTTCTTGATCTTCTGTTTGAATAGCTGGTGATAGTTGGACACTTTCTTCCAACTTCTGTCTGAAGTAGTTCCAATTGGTCAGTCTATTTACTAGGTTTTCCCGTTGAGTGATATTTGGTGCCATCTTTTTTTATTGCTTCATATAGTTCTCTTCCTCTAGTATTAGTTAATCTAGATCCCCAATACTTATTTTTGGCGTTAAAATCCCCTCCCGCGAATAATCTATTGTGAAATATGCGGAAAAGACGTTTAAAATCATTTTTCTTTAGTCTATAGCTAGGAGAGCAGTATACTGCTGCAACAGATATTTGTCAACTGCTCGTTTCTACACATATGGAAATTCCTTGGATGGCACATGATTGGAATTTTGCTTCTATTTGATGTTTTTTTGTATTCTTTATTAACACTGCGGCCACACCTTTTACACAGTTATAAGAATGTGGGGAGTGATAGAATTCATATCCTTGCAGTTTAAAGTCAGTAATCAATTTAAAGTGCATCTCTGAAATGAGACATATATCTATCTGGTGTATGTCAAGAGTCACTTGCATCTCGTCCTTGCGACTCTCGACACCATTAGCATTCCATTCAAGAATTTTTATTTTATTCATCATGCCTGTCTTTTGGTAACAGCTCTTTTGTTTCTGTTTTGTCTTTCTAACAACAATATTCTATCTAATATCGTTTTATTCGATTTTTCCATGGAGCCAATCCTGTTTAGGATTTGTTTCATGAGGTTTTCCATGCCAGTGTTTGGCTCTACTTTGCGTTTTACCGTTTTATCTGCTGGTATTTGAGTATTTATTCATGCTGCCTGAGCATATGTCATTTTTGGACCCGCCGTCTTTTGTCTCAGGACCTTTTTGATTATCGCTTGGTCTTTAGGCTTTTCTTTCTGTGGGCTCTTTTGCAAGTCCTTTTTTACTGTTTACTCTTGTGTTTTTTTTTGTTGCTTTTTGTCCCTTGCAAGTTGGATTTCTTTTGCAGCTAAACAACCTCTGTAGCTAGCAGGATGGTTTCCATTGCAGTTTGCACATTTAGGATATTCATCCTCTTCTACTTACAATCTTTAGTGTGGTGACTACCTGCGCATTTAACACATCTTGGATTTGAGTTGCAGTATCTATGTGTATGCTGTATGCCCATATCTTTGGCAATTTTTGCATTGGGGCACTTGTTTCGATTTACGTAGGGTATGAATCTCAACTTGCATCCCAACTATTTTTATACCCTATTCTAAGGGTATATTAATTTTGACGCATAGTTTGTAACATACCTTAATATTGCCGGTAGACCCTTTAAGTTACTATATTTATGATCAGCATCGATAGTAATGTCGATCTAGCCATGTCCGTCCGTCCGTCCGTCCGTCGGCAAAAATTAGGCCTTTAAACTGGGCCTAGAGAGCTGAAATTTTAACCATATACTCTCTAGGGTCCCGAAATAATCAAGTTTACGAATTTTTGAAATCCGCCCACAGACACCACAAACTCAAAAAAAAAAAACAAAATTTTGGAAAAAATCGAATTTTGAGCTAGAAAGCTGAATTTTTTTATGTATGATCTATGACTCCTAAAACTGCTCGGGATATAAAATTTTCAAAATCCGCCCACTGACACGCCCACAAAAAAATAAAACAATTTTATTGAAAAACCAAAATTTGAGCTTGGGAGATCAAATTTATAATATATACTCTCTAGGGGGCCCTTTATGCTCATGTGTAAATATTTTCAAAATCCGCCTACCGACACGCCCACAATTTACAAAAAAAACTTTTTTTGAAAATCCAAAGTTTGAGCTAGGGAGCTGAAATTTATAATATATACTCTCTAGGGGTCCTCTATGCTCATGAGTTAATTTTTTTTAAATCCGCTTACTGACACGCCCACAATTAAATAAAATAATTTTATTGAAAAACCAAAGTTTGAGCTAGGGAACGTTTTTTTTTACAAAAGCTTTGTTTTTGTTTGATAAAATCTTTTAAATGTTATATAGCAGAATATGTACAGCGTTCTTAACAATGCAACCATACTTAGACTTTTGTCACGCCCACTTATGAGGGATAGGAATAAGGATAGGGTATGCAACAGTTCGCCCAAGCGGACTGTAGCCCGCCCCTATGTTTTTAATTTCATATACTTTTTTCTTATATTCGTCATGCTCAAAACTGAGTGTAAAAATTGGTAGCGGTATTTTGCTTTTAAATTTAAGCATATTTACAACTCCCAAGATTTTAAAGCCTCTGTCTTTTAACTCTTTTTTATGCTTTCTTGGCGTTATTAAGGGAATAATCAATGAGAAGATCTTAAAAATGGCAGATTTTAGAGGGGCCTCGAGCGCTTTAGCCTCATTTGGACAAGAAAAGATCTAAATTCTAAAATTGAGCAGGGAACTGCTTAGAACAGTAGTTGGGACTATGTCGGGGCACTGTCTGCTAAGGAAGCATGCTAGGCGGTTTGGTTTGGGGGATGTGGACACGTACAGGTTCTGTGGAGATCTACAAGCCGAGGAAGACATAACGCACATACTGTGTGAGTGCGAGCGTATAGCACGGAATCGTAGGATGTTTCTAGGATAATACTTGTTTGAGGAATTAGGGGAGCTGAGCGGCACAGACCACAGGAAGCTGGTTAAATTCAGCAGGAAGATTGGGCTTTGTTTAGGAAACGTTTTTTAGGTTTTTAGGTTTTTCTCCAATTGAAGTCTTCGTTTCAATTGGTTCCCTAGTGATCGCGATGGGCCCTTATGGTGCCTAGTGCTGTATGCAATTGCATACCCCTTTTTAACCTAACCTAACCCTATCACCTCAAACCCTGCCCGGATGCTTAAACCTGGTTCATATTCCCGCAGTTTGGAGAGAAGTTAAAGGGTTTTTTATACCAGACCCGCCAGTCTTTCATCTTTCCTCCTATAAACTCTGGAAAGATTGATTGATATCAATTTACGTGCAGATATTGATATACAATTTTAGTCTACGGCCTAACATGTGAACTGCAAGGGCATATAAGCGGAAACGCCCTTGGTACCATTGAGTTCCGTATCTGTACACAATAGAATGGTTGTATAATTGGATCGCAAGGCACTGCGAGAGTGCTATCCGCCTGTGCACAGGTGGATAGCTCACTTGGTGAGTTGATCAAGCTCTATCTAGTAGAAAGAGTCAGGAAAGCTACGTTAGCACTGTTCTCTTGTAAAACAGCCATTCAAAATAAGTGGGGCTTACAACCTCGCATTACTCACTGGGTGTATGTCTCGGTCATGAGACTGATACTTAAATAGTGGTGGTTGTAAAGAGGACTGTTTTAGATAAAGCGACCATTCGCGATAAACTAAACAGGACTACTTCCTCCGATGCACCGAATGTTTTTTTCCATCAGACACTCCCCAACGTTTTCAGCAGACAAACGGCTGTGAATGCGGGTGTTTGTCTCAAAGCCTCATCGCAGTGGATCAATAAAGAAATTAGGCACGGCACAATGCTGAACACATTCAGTACTCTTCCAAGAAACATAGACTACACCATACCACAGCTATAATTTGGTAATAATTTCCAAGTTGCCATCCCTCCAGGTCAATCTGGAGGATTTCTTGGATCACTTGATCGACTTTTAAAACGACGAGACGGATGAAGAACCAATGACGGGGTGGGTGGTGGTGTTTTCTCCGATTAGCCTAATCTAAGCATCTCCTTGTGTCTTCCCAACCACTGTAGCCTGTTTCAAGCGAAAGCTATGGCGATTAGAGAACTCTTGTCTTGGCTAAAAAAAATATCAGCATAAGCTACGCATTTTCTCCGATAGAAATCTTTGTAAAATCTATCGTAGCCCTAGGCTTTCGAACATCTCTGAAGGAGATGAAAGAGCATAGGGATATTCCGGGGAATTGTAGGGCTGATGATCTCGCCAAATATGGACCAACTTAATGTTTGCTACCTAAAAAAGGTTCCCTAAGTGTACCAATCGCTACATGCAATCACATATTTAGGATAGATGCAATACAGAGAACAAACCTTAGTTGGACAAGTGGTAAAATAATGTCTAGCGACAAAGAAGATCTGGCCAATGCTGGATCAACGGCGCTCTAGGAGTCTTATCTCTCTAAATAGATTGTACATTTGCACCACTTCAGATGCCATAACCGGATAATGTCTCATAGGCAAGCATGCAACAAGGCTTATCGTATATTCAAATGATTTTTGCAGAAGCTGAATGGACGAGTAGGAGGAGACTCCCAGAAAAGGAAACTTCACTAGGAGTTATTTTTTACAACGATTATTACGCTGACAGAATTCTCCTACGCTTCTTTAGAAGCTCTAACACTAACTGCCTTAACAAGTAGAGGGAAAAACCATTCCCAGATGCAGGTGGTACCACAACGGACCTCATATTTGTCTAATGAGTCGGCCTCGCCTGACAGCTACTTTTACCCAACCTAACATAACCTATCAGACTTTTACTAGGCATTGTTTTTAATTTACAAATGTTTTAACAGCACAACTCACAGATGGGTAAATATGCTGATCAATATGCCGTAGATTCAGCTATAATCAGATGTCTTTGTTTCTTTTTACACACATTAGTGGGTTAATTAATTTATTGATCTACACAAATATTTGCCCTTGCAAGTAAATATGTTTGTTGCGCAATATTTTTACAAATTTTGACAATATTTTACTCGTAACTAGTGAATACAAAACTTAATATTTCAAGAAGTTGTATCCGGGCTATCTATCTGATTATATTGACGATCCGACTAAATCGAAAGGAACATTTGTGTATACCACTTAAATTAACTAAATGCCATATGTTGCTCTTATAAATAAATATGACAAAGCCGGAAGAAATAAAGTAGTTAATTAGTTGGTTTTGTTCGATAAATCAGCAAAAAAAAAAATGTGTTCCTACATTCGAAAGTGCTTCTAGTGTTTGGGTATTACACTCTTAATCCATGGTCTACATGGTGTATTTTGAATTCTTCCGTATTAAATAAAGAACAAAGATTAATTCTTTTGCGTCATATCTACATTTGCTATTTTATTTGTTTGTTGGTATATTACTTAAATAGGAAGGGTTTTCTTCTATAATTAGCAATACATTCAGCTAATTTTGTTAGCGTAAAATCAGATTTAAAATACGAACACTATTATTTATTTGTAAAATATGACAAACTTAATCGAATTGTGTTAAGCAAATGTGCAGAAAATTCTTTGAACTTATGTACCCAACACCAACATGTTGGGTAAGGTAGTTGACATTTTAGTTAATGTTTGGAGGGTGCAAACTGGCAATCCCACTGTGTTGTATGATGAAATAAAATTATAAGGAGCAGCTTTTTAAAACTAGTTAACGTGTGTTTAAATACAGACGGATGCCTCTGTAATCACATCAACTTCTGGAATTGCTGTCGGGCAACCAGAAGATAACCCAAATCGGGCAGCTACTGGGCTCCCAAAGGCTGACAATTCTTATGCTACAGAGCATAACTCGGCCTCCACTTCTCGGTTCGCTGACGGGCAACCGAACCCCCCTAAACTCCAAAGTATGGATAGTAATGTTATGTGGACACCATCCAAACTTGTCAGTGCCAGAAAACACGAAGCGGAAACGACCACCTCAGATTCTGACACCTCCACTCTGGTGGACAATTGTAGCGTGGTCTCCGTGAAATCGGGTTGCTCCTCCATTGGGAAGAGCTTGACTGGGCTACAATTACAGAAGCAGGGTGGTTTTGTAAGACTCAGCGGTCTACAAAATAGACGCTTCAAAAGTGCTATGCGGAGAGGCTTAGACAGAGAAAGTGCTCTAATCTTAGCCCAAGCAGCACAAACAGACAAGCCTGACAATAAGCGAGGCAGATCTGAAGATCAGACTCCCCCCAAACCTGCCGCCAAGAAGGTTAGGAAGGGTCCTAGGCCTGAGGCACCCACCTTTAGCCAGGTGGCAAGCCTAGTTAGGCTTGGTATCATTCCAACCGACCTGTGCAAAAACCCTCTCTCCCCAGAGCAAATGGCTGCTGTAAAGGAGGCGGTGATAGACACCTCAATTGAGCTGAGCGACCGTGGCTTGTGGCCCGTTTTCTCTGGCTCGCACCTTAAGACAGGATGGATCGCCTTTGTCTGCTCTAACAGCGCCACTGCTGGGTGGATGCGCTCGAATTTCGAGAAAATTAGAGAGAAATGTGGTCTGGACCCGATGCTTGTGGAAGAGGGATCTTTCCCGCAAACACACATCGTCCGCGGACTCTTTCCAGAAAGCCTCGAACTCTCAAATGAAAAAGTGATGGCGACAAATGTCGACATCAGCACCAAATCATGGAGGGTGTTACAGCGAGGTAAAGTAGGTGCACTCCTTCATCTCGTAATCTCAATAGATAACGCTTCCTTGACTGAGCTCAATAAAGTTATGGGGAAGATCGCATACCGATTGGGCATGATCAGAATGATTCTTAAGAGCACCGATAGAACTTCTAAATCTACCATAGGTAACCCTATAACTAACGAGCCAGCTAATTTTGTACCACCTATCGGAAATGTGTCTGAAGGTACGGTACCTCACAAGTCAATCACGACTAGCTGTGTCACCGGACCAGAAACCACTGTACAACCTATTGGAAATGTGTCTGAAGGTAGTGTACCATTGCAACCCACTTCGACTAGCTGTGCCACAGTGCCAAAAACCTTTGTACAACCTATCGGAAATGCGTCTGAAGTAAGTACAACAAAGCAGTCGACTTCGACAGGACCAGCTCCTACCTAGCAGCGGTCAGACGACAGTGATATCAGTTTCTGAGGACCCCCCCCCCCAAACAACCAGCAAAGGTAGTAATAATGCCATTGGGCATGCTACCCCGAGCGGTTCTGCGAGGAGCACTAAGGCAACGGCCACCGAGTCGTCCAATCGTCCCTCCCTGCAAGGAAAGAATACTTTCCCTAGGAGAACCGGCAATTCGGCCGAGAACCCCTCCAACGCGGCCAACGCCGCCACTGGGCGGTCAAACCAGGGATGGAAAAAAGATGAGTCAGCCAGGCAGTTAACAACAGGTCGCCCCGGACTGGCAGCTTGCCGAAAAGGTAAGGGCCCAAAAAAAGCCCAATTACTCAGGCAAGTCAGATCCTTAAAGGAGGATCTATGAACACCATCAAGGTGCTTCAGGCGAACCTCCATCACGCTAAGGGTGCGTCCGCCGCTTTTAGCAAGCGGTTCGCCGAGGAAATGATAACCCTAGGCCTCACCCAGGAACCTTGGGTTATCTGCGGACACATTAAAGGTCTTGGGAATAGGGCAGTTAGGTTAATTTACAAGTGCTGTGAGCAAGTACCGAGGGCGGCCTGCTTAATCGATATAAATAGCAACTTTCTTCCCATTCCAGAATTCATCAGCAGAGACCTGGTTGCCGTACTACTGGAAGTACCTACACCTAGAGGCACACACAACATCATATGTGCCTCTGCGTATTTCCCCGGAGACGAAGACAACATCCCTCCACTAGAGGTACAGGCACTCATCCGCTACTGCCTACAAAACAACCTACACTACATCATTAGGTGCGATTCCAACGCGCAGAGGCATGATATGGGGTAGTAGCGACAACAATAAAAGAGGTGAGTGTTTGTTAAATTTTATAGTCGGTAACAATGTAGATATTATAAACAAGGGTTCCAAACCAACCTTCATAAATTCGATTCGCGAAGAGGTACTTGACCTCACGCTCGCTAGTCCATTTATGGCAAATTTAATTGAGAACTGGCATGTGTCAGATGAGGCCTCGCTGTCGAATCACCAACACATTAGGTTCGACCTGCCCGGTCAACTGTCACAGGCCACAATTGGATACGATCTTAAGTCGACGGACTGGAATACGTATCGAGGACTTGCCCTCTCAACACACCAGCTCAACAAAGTGTTGCTAACCTCCTACCAGAGTAGTTGCGTCATTAAAACTAGCATAAAGCGACGTAAGGTCCCCTGGTGGAATGACAAACTTGCTGAATATAGGAAACTCTTTAACCGAGCCAAACACACTAAAAGGTGGTACGATTATAGGATCGATCTCACAGAATACAACTCAGAACTGAGAAGATCAAAGCGTACTACATGGAGAAAGTGCTGCGAAGACATAGTAGATATGCCGGTAGCAGCACGCATTCACAAAGCGCTAGGCAGAGATCATAACAACGGCGTAGGATTACTACAGAAACCAAATGGTACCTACACGACGGACCGAGAAGATTCAATCAGAACACTTCTTCAGGTTCAAAAAAAAAAAAAAAAAAACATTTAAAGCCCCAGGTGGTGACGGCATATTTCCGGCCCTTATCCAGAGGGTTAGTGATGTCATACTGCCGATGGCTATTGCTTTATTTAGAGCTAGTTATAACTGGGGATACATTCCACTTTCCTGGAGACAGGTCAACGTGATTTTTATCCCCAAAAATGGCAACAGGCCAAGTGAACTGTCTAAATCATACAGTCTAACATCTTTCTTTCTCAAAACCATGGAAAGACTTATAGATGTTCATATTAGGGAGCAGATAGTAACATCAATTCCCCTGCACTCAAGTCAATTTGCGTACAGAAAGGGCAAATCCACTGATGGTACTCTTCACTGCTTTGTCAAAAAGATAGAGGAGACTTTCAAGTCAAAGGAAATTTCACTCTGTGCCTTCTTGGACGTTGAGGGTGCCTTCGATAATACCGGATACGACTCGATTGCCAGGCCGATCAGTAATAAAGGTATCGAATCATCGACGAACCAATGGATCAGAGACATGTTGGAAAGTCGAATTATTACCTCCTCCTCTGGAGGTAAATCGGTGTCTGTGACGGCAGCCTAAGGCTGTCCCCAAGGAGGAGTACTCTCTCCTCTCTTATGGTCACTTGTCATCGACAGCCTACTGGTCAGTCTACATAGACTAGGCTTTAACGCCATTGGTTATGCTGATGACCTGGCGATTATTTATAATGGTAAGCGTAGCGCAACCATTACTGATAGCATGCAAAAAGCGTTGCTACATGTCTCAGAATGGTGTATTAAGGAAGGACTTTCCATCAACCCTCTTAAAACCATCCTGGTGCCTTTTACGCGAAAAAGATTGGTTAACTTTGAACCTATCACCGTAAGTGGTACACCCTTGAGTTAATCTGAGTTAATCCAATGAGGTCAAATATCTGGGAGTCATCCTGGGTAGGAAACTAAATTGGAACTCACACGTAAAGGCCACAAGAGCTATGTGGGCCTGTAGACGCCTATACGGCAGAACTTGGGGTCTTAACCCCAGAATGATACACTGGCTGTACACCACGATGGTAAGACCCATCATCACGTACGCCTCCATCGTTTGGTGGCCAAAAGTACTTAAAAGTACTACGGCTAATAGGCTCCAAAAGCTACAACGTGTTGCCTGTCTGGGAATAACTGGTGCCATGCGCATATTGGACTGTCACCGTTACAAGTATTCATTCAGAATACTGCTGCTAGATGCGCTATCAAGCTTCAGCTTGAATACAAGTATAACTCAAATGACCATGTGGGTCACCTGAAAATACTCAACTCAATCCAAAATTTGGACATGTTTTACACCATCCCTGACTTAACGGTAAGGGAATATAGTTTCGATAAACTATTTGAGGTAGAAATATTGGACCGTTCTAAATGGGTCTCGAGGGTTCCAGTTGTGGACCCAAAAAGTCTGGTATGGTACACCGACGGATCAAAAATGGAGTCCGGAGTTAGGGCTGATATTTTTGGACCCAACACCAGCGTCTCGATGCCTATGGGGATGTGTCCCACAGTGTTCCAGGCGGAAATCCATGCCATTGAGATCTGCGCTATCTTAAACTCCAACAGAGGAATAAAGGTCGCAAAGATACATATCTTTTCAGACAGTCAAGCGGCACTTCAGGCACTGTCGTCCAACACAATAGACTCTCTGGCTGTAAAAAACTGCTGCAGCGCCTTACAAAAGCTAGCCAAAAACAACAAAGTTAAACTCGGATGGGTGCCTGGCCACCGAAGTTTTGCAGGGAATGAATCCACAGATGAGCTCGCCAGAGCTGGATCTGAAGCCGCTTTCGTCGGTCCCGAACCGTACTGCAGTGCCAACTGGACTACTGCTCTAGGGCTAATCAAAGAATGGGAGCAACAGACTCGCCTCAGACATTGGGAAGGCGCCCCTGATCTGAGACAATCCAAACGCTTAATTAAGCCCTACTCCTATAAGGAAATCCTTACACTAAATAAGGAAAACATTAGAAGGCTGGTTGGCTTTCTCACTGGCCACTGCGGTCTGAGATATCATCTCAACAAAATAAATCTTAGTCCAACGTCAGAATGTGGATTCTGCATGGAGGACGAGGAAACCTCAGAACACATACTCTGTGAATGTCCGGCTCTGCATTGGTTGAGACGACGCCTTCTGCACAGAGAGCTGTTATCACTGGTGGAGCTTCGCAACTCTACCACCAAAGACGTGCTGAGTTTCATTAGGAAAGTCAGTCGCCTTTTCATGTAAGTTAACCTTGTGACACTAAAGATCTTTTAGGTAGCAGTGTCGGCCCTTGGGCAAGGGTTAAATAAAAAAAAAAAAGTGTTTTTAATATACAAGATTCTTTTGTTGATAATTTCGTCAACAATTAAGCTTCAGTGTACGTATGAAAGTATGCTGGAATAGTCCTTGAAATGTCTGTGACTGTGTATTTTGTATGGTTTTATAGCAGTTTTGATTAATCGATTTTTTCCAGAAAAAAGAAAACAAGCGTATAAATGATAGTATTTGGAGTAATATACCCTTTTTGTGACATTGGCTCTTCTAAACAGAGGGATTGACCCGACTGAAATCTCCTAATATTTTAAGCTATTGCATAGCTTTTATCGCGGGCTTTGAGCGCGGCGACCGAATCAAAAAGAAAAAGATAAAAAATTCTATGCAATAGCTTTACCGCGGCAGTCCCCGAGTGCCACACGTTTTTTTTTTTTTAAATATCTAAACTTAAGTCCAAACATAGGGAAAGGCTATACATACAGTCCGCTTGGGCGAACTGTTGGAAACCCTATTCCTATCCCTCATAAAGTGGGCGTGACAAAAATCTAAGTAAAGGATTCTATTGGAAAAACAAAGTTTTTGTGAAAAACGCCCCTTAAAAGTGGTCATGGCAGAAAACTTTATACAAAGGAAGGGTTTAAAACGAATACGAATACTTTGTGAATGATTACTTCAATAAAACGGTTATTTTTAATAAGTAAGCGTGTCAGTGGGCGGATTTTAAAAATATTTACACATGAGCATTAAGGGCCCCCAGAGAGTAAATATTCTGAATTTCAGCTTCCTAGCTAAAACTTTAATTTTTCGAAAACAAAATTTTTTTTTAAAAATTGTGGGAGTGTCAGTGGGCGAAATTTAAAACTGTTAACTCTCGAGCATTTTGGTATAAATTTTTTTAGCTTTTTAGCTCAAAATTCGATTTTTGTGATATTTTTTTTTTGAAATTGTGGGCGGATTGTAAAAATTCTTCAATTTGATTATTTCGGGCCCCTAGAGTTAAAATTTCAGCTTTCTAGCTCGAGTTTAAATACCTAATTTTTGCAGACAGATGGGTGGACAGCCTGGCTTGATCGAAATCACATCGATCTGATCACGAACATAGTAACTTTTAGCGGTGTACGGGCAATATTAAGGCATGTTACAAATTATGAGTCAATATTAATATACCCTTAGAATAGGGTATGAAAACGGTATGGCCAAGCTTTGGAATTATTGATCGGAGAACGTTAACTGCTTCATAAAGGCCTGCGATAATCGGACGAAAAACCCGGGATGTCAAAAAGATTTCTACAAGGTTATGCGCTTACACAACATTGTACTGAATAAAATTGTGAGCAAATCACAAGTCAACACCAGACGGAGGCGGAATTTCCCAGAAATCGGTACAGTTATTTTGATATGCTGATTCTATATTCGCAGAATGACCATGAATGCGCGCATTTAAAAGTATTGGAATCGAAGCCACAAAAAAGGGGTTAGCTGTGAGAAAAGGCAATATTTTCTGGTCCTCACGACCACAAATACCTAATAGGGTGAAGTGCCTTTTCATCGCCTTGGCGAACCACAAGTTAAAAAAAAATATCTTCTAACAAAGAACTGCAGCTTTTCTTTACGATACTTAAGAAATGGTAGACAACTCGGAGATACCTCTGCACTAAAAAAACTTTTTTTTCTGAATCCTGATGTAAAATTTGAAGCAAGATACTAGGACTTCCAAGCCTCTAAACATTTCGCATTTTATAGCGAATACTTTAGTAATACTTGTAATATGATCAATTAAGAGCACTAAGTTTTCAATGCTCTGGTTCCACACAGCAACTTGGTGCACTACAGATGGTCGAACCACCAACCAAATCGAGCATGGGCTAACCGATGGTAGGTTTGCATTCAACATCCTTAACCTGCCGAGGCCAATTTAATTTTCTTGTTGCGGCTAAATTAAGAGCTCGACTGTCCAACGAGAAGAAACTGGGAACTGCCCAAAAGAAAAAATTTGATGTTGGACGCCTTACCTAGCACACCAGAGTCAACAGAGAGTGGAAAAGCGAGAGACTCTCCTCTGGGCAGTCACCACCCACAACCGCCAACAATATGCGAAACCGATATCACGACATCATCAAGGAGGTAGCCCAGACTACCGTAGGTTACCAGCCACCCCAGAGAAAAAGCCCGTGGAATAGTATAGTACAATGGACCAGTTTGGAGTCTGAGTGCTCCAGTGAAAAAGTCTCACACAGCGACAAAAATAAAAAAAAAAATATGATTTATGCGTTTACCGAAAGAAGGTGACAGAACATCCTCACTTAAAAACGCTTAAGGGCAAAACAAAAGCAAAGAGAGAAGAGTATCGACCCAAGATTGCAGTCGGTTGCAGTTTCCCAGCTCAAGAAAATGGAAGAGTATCGCTTTCGAAACAACATTCGGAGATTTCACAAGAAAGCGAAGAAACTGGCGACTGGCTTTAAGACCCGAACGTAGGATCTTCGGAACACCGACAGAAACCTAGTAACCGAAGCACAGGGAATAGTATAGGAGCACTCTCATCGTAGTGCGAGAAAAGAACCCACATCCTGTCAATGAAAAACCGATTTTAGCACCCACTATAGAAGAGGTTGGTGTAGCTATTAGAAACTTAATACAATAAGGCCGTCGGGTCTGATGGCTTAACAACAGAGCTTTTCACATGCTGAGGTAATGTTTTGGTAGGGCACATGTTCTAAATCATCAACCAAGTATGGGTAGAAGAAAGCATGCCGCATGGCTGACTTCAATAAAGCCGGACAGGCAGATCGGCAATAGACCTACTTTTTACACTGAGTCAAATCCTGAAAAAAACATAGGGACGGGCTACAGTCCGCTTGGGCGAACTGTTGGATACCATATTCTTATTCCTATCCCTCATAAGTGGGCGTGACAAAAGTCTAAGTATGGTTGAATTGTTAAGAACGCTCTACATATTTTGTTATATAACATTTAAGGGATTTTATCAAAAAAACCGCTCCCTAGCTCAAACTTGGGTGTTTCAGTAAAATTGTTTTATTTAATTGCGGGCGTGTGGTAGGCGGATTTAAAAAAAATTAACACATGAGCATAAAGGGCCCCTAGAGAGTATATATTATAAATTTCAGCTCCCTAGCTCAAATGTTGGTTTTTAAATAAAATCGTTTTATTTAATTGTGGGCGTGTCAGTGGGCGGATTTTGAAAATTTTATCTACAGCAGTTTTTTTTTTTTTTTCAAAAAAATTGTTTTTTTGAGTTTGTAAGCGTGTCTGTGGGCGGATTTCAAAAATTCGTAAAAACTTGATTATTTCGGGACCCTAGAGAGTATATGGTTAAAATTTCAGTTCTTTAGGCCCAGGTTGAAGGCCTAATTTTTGCCGACAGACGGACGGACTGACGGACATGGCTAGATTGACATTACTATCGGAGTTGATTATAAATATAGTAACTTTTAGGGGTCTACAGGCAATATTAAGGTATGTTACAAACTATGCGGCAAAATGGATACTGAATAAACCAGACGGCTTAAATAAATAAAATTAATAGCTATGATTGAAACAAAACAAATAATAATTTGATTTATATACCCTTAGAATAGGATATAAAAACAACGAATTTAGAATGGAGACTCAGCATTTTTTCATCGACTTCAAAGCCGCATATACAAGCATCCATCGTCAGGAGCACTATCGGCAAGGAGATGCGCTATTATCTCCGTTGGATATTTGTTCCTATGTCCGAGGAGGGCGAATGGAGAAGAAGATACAACCGCCAACTCTAAGAACTGTACAGAGTTGTGGATGTAGTCCAAAAAGCTAAATCACGACGACTACATTGGCTCAGCGACATTGAGCGAATAGACACTAATGCTACAGTCAAAGAGGATCTTCGACTCCCAGCCCCCTGGTCGAAATGACAAGGATGACCGAACCTCCGATTTAATGACTGGAGCGAATATGGATGAGCCAATGTAGTCGACGTGATTTTGGTACAGCTCATAGAGTTCGCAGTTGTATCTTCCCCTCCATTCGCCCTCCTCGCACAGAGAACCAAATATCAGACGGAGTACAAATTCTTTTTTCAAAAGAACCAAATATTAGCTCTCCTCTTCTACTTATTGTCCAGCACTCGGCGCCATAAAGTAGGACTAGAATTAAGGTTCGATAGAGGACGCATTTTGTCCATCTAGTGAGGAGTTTTGAACCCATTTGTTTCGCTAAACCGAAATAGTAATTCTCCGCCGGATCTCCACTAAGGTATCATTCGTGGAGTTGATGTTTACTCCTAGATAGATGAACTTCTTAACTACCTAGAAGTTATTGCTATCAACAGTGACGTTTTGTCCTAGGCGGCGGGTAGATGTTTGTTTGTTTGTTGATAGCATGTACTTGGTCTTGTCCTCATTTTCTTCAAGACCATCCAATTTCGCCTGTTCTTCAATCGCCGTGAAAACCTCTAACACGCCACGCTGGGAACGGTCAATGATGTCGATATCGTCCGCATACCCCAGTAGCTGGACGGATTTATTGAAGATAGTGCCTTCCGTGTTGACACCTGCCCTTCGCACTTTTTTCCCCAGAACAAGATTAAAGAAGTCAAATGATAGCGCATCTCCTTGCCGAAATCCGGTACAGGTTTGGAAGAATTCGGAAAAGCTGCTTCCAAACTGCACATTACACCGCGTATTTTCAAGTTTCACGCGACACAACTGGATCGGTTTTGCCGGGATCCCGAATTCTGCCATGGCCACGTAGAGCTTCTGACGATGAATGCTATCATATGCGGCTTTAAAGTCAATGAAGAGGTGGTGCGTCTCGACTTGAAATTCATTGGTCTTTTCCAGGATTTGCCTTAGTGTGAAGATTTGGTCTATTGTCTATCTGCCGGGCGGGAAGTCACACTGGTACGTGTCGATTAGTGTGTTGCAGAACGGCTACAGGGGCTTACACAGTACGTTGGATAGGATCTTATATGACGTTACTGGTCTAGTGGCCATATGAGGGTATCCATAATCCGAGACTTCATGTGTCTCTTTCATAACTATTTATGTTTCACGTGGTCGGGAAGTTACCCCGACGGCACAACGCCCAACTTTGAGGGCCAGTTCCATTGTTTACCCCTACGACGAGGGGCCGGGTTTTTCGGAGTCCGTAACCCACTTCGGGGATATGAGCGCTGTCGTTGGCCCATTTAGGGCTCATCCGCCACCAACTCTGTTCCAATACCCTGGCTCAGTATTGGAGATCCCTAAAGACCTGGGATTCAAATATGTCGAAGCAGCTCATATAGGGATTTTTTTTTTTTTTTTTTTAAATTCTGGCTCGCCAAGGCGATTTATAAAAGGGGGGGTACTTCGACCTAAAAGATCTTTTGTACCGTATGGGCCAGAAAAATTTTAAACTAGTAAAATTTCCACTTTCCGTGTAAAGCGGACAATTTTACCAGTAGAAGAATTCTTTATGTCCTCGGGGCTCAATTGTTCCCTGAGAAAGATCTTCTTTCTAATTCCATTAAGGGCTGGGCATTCACATAAAATGTGTTCAGCATATAGGGATAACACTAATAGGTTGATCTCTTCTAGGAAATTCCTCCGCTGCTGTCTGAAGCATGAGGTAGTGCCTCAGTGTGAAAAAAACTCCTCCCCCTGTCTCGTCCGCTGCCACCAACGACTTTCCAAAGGGGTTGGTTACCCAATCTCCAGCCGAGGTACTAGGCACCCAGCAGCCACCAACGTGGAGATGTAGAGTCGGAGTTGGTAGTGAGAGGATAATTTGAGATGCTCTCGTAATATTCGCAATACTACCCTTTGGCTGCCTTTATTAAAAAACACATATTAAAGCTATAATTGGCTGTATACCAGGCCAAACCGTAATAGACTCATGTTCTAAAATTTTTTTAGCATTTTCCGAAATAAAAGTCATATAATATCTATACCTATATATTATATACTGAACTATTGAACTGTTTTCTTAAGCTAATCACCACCAAACTCAAGTCGAAGAATTCGTTTAAAAATGCCATTACAAAATAGACTATACAACTTTCTGACACAATTGCAACTTTATTTTCAGTCAACATTCTATTAATGAATTGCGCTTTGTTGCGGCTGCTGTTAATGTGCTCTGACACTCGCCGGAACATTCAATATTAATTGTCAATATAAATGTATTCAACCGACAATAAGTTCATGCCTAGCAAGTTGAAGGACAATGCAAATCTACCGAATAATGAAAATGATTGCCTCCATACAAATGAAGCTATCACATGTTGAGCTGCCCAGCGGTTCGCTTTAAACAAACCAGTCTTAAAGTATCGTGAAGATTGATCGACGACAACGAAAGAATGTAAGTAATTTCTTAATCAACAAGCCACAATCCGTGACTAATTAATCAACATATTCATATAGATGCCACTGAAATCCCGCTGTAGGCTTAGCCGGAACCTCATCAGAGAAACCTTTAAAAATGCATTAAGCTGCCCGCCAAGAGTTCGATTAGTTACCTCACTATATTTCGAATTTATTCGATTATTACAACTGAAGAGGTACGTTGATATTGTTGTGCTGATGTCGGTTCATTCGATCGAATCTTGAACACGAATACGGAATGATTCTCCGTTTTGGTGTGTGCCCTCTATATAGGTAGATGAAGCCCAGACACCGACGCGATGACGACGCACGGATCAAATGTGTTATGTTGCTTCACATCTTGGCACAATGAAACACTCTAATTAAACACATTTTATTAGTTGCGTCCCTCGCATGCCCCATTCGATGAGGCCAGCTTGATAACTTACACATATTATTGCTGCACGATTAGATGTACCGCTTCCTCAACGCTCTTTGATACCACCTTCATTCCACCGCCATTGGGTTCAATGTTGCAACACAAATAGATAGAGATAGCCACATGCGCAAATGCTTATGAAGTAGTGTAGTGTATCGAACAATTTTTGGCGCTCAATTACATCAAACGTCAAAACAGCAACAGCAGCGCACCGAATAAGCCTGCTTAAACAATAATTCGGACTCGGATAAACAAATTGTAACACGGAATGATATAAGAGTTGAGGTTTTGCTTCGCTTCAAACAGACTTAATCCGACTTGGACTTCTATTTTGTTATTTGTCGTTCCACCGCACAAACATTGAGTTATGTGCGCTGGCGGCTGTATTGCAAGTTACCGCAACTATCTGAGCATGCACTAAAATTAATACATGCTTTTTATTTTTAAGAAAGTTGCACTCGTTGTACGCTGCTATGCAAATTAAAAATAAACTGATACTGGTTCGCCTTGTTTAATTACCTAGGCGACCGACTGCCAAAGCAGATCTTGGGAGGTGGTTGACATCGGGCTGGACAGGGACACACTTGTGTATATAAGTTAGGGCTACCGAATAGCGAGAGCACATGTTTCTAAAGTTGTGAAACAAGAATTGGGGTTCTTACGAGGTGTGGCTACATACGATACTCTTACAAGTGACTAGCATTTGGGGTTTCTTTATAAGGCTCTAAGTCGGCCTTATACGGCTCTATTTGGCTCCCTGTGTTTGATAATTTTTATAATTTATTCCGGACAGTTTTATATGGAGAGTTTTGTTGACGTTGAAAATATTGAAAGGCAGGTAGGTAGGTACCTAGAGATTCAATTGGAAGTGATACAATTTAAACTTGATTGTTGCGACATTCGCTTGTGATTTGCATTTATAATCTAATATGTCTGCATTTGCCGTTATGTTTGATTATTCAAATAAACAAACTTGATTTTCAAGTAAATTGTTTTGAAATGATTTAGAACTTCATTCCGAACCAATTACTGCAAAGAATTTCTTTTTTATTTTATCGAGAAGCCAAAGTTAAAGTGACTTGGTAATAAAATATTTCCTGATGGAATGGAATTTACTAATTTGGACAAGACCGTTTTCTACAAC
This sequence comes from Portevinia maculata, assembly GCA_949715645.1. Lineage (NCBI taxonomy): Eukaryota > Metazoa > Arthropoda > Insecta > Diptera > Syrphidae > Portevinia > Portevinia maculata. The sequence goes on along the minus strand of OX454525.1, from coordinate 63,230,278 downwards.
CAATCAGTTAAGGTGATGAAGTAAATTATAGTGAGCTACCCTCCAACTTGAATTATTACTATCAATTTCAATAGAGGTCAGTCAGAAAATTATCGCCATCCGGTTGAATCTGTTTTTAAAAGTGTCGTCAACTAGCAACTCAATAGAAACGCCCATGCAATGGTGGAAATTAATCTACATAATACGGTGCAAGGAAATAAGTTCACGGGTATTGTTACTTTAACCAATTCGACCACCCTGGATAGAAAATTGCCCACTTTATGAAAGTAGACTTAGTTCCTACTTAACTTGGAAACTAAGTCCACTATGCTGTGAAAATAAAACCCACATCAAAGAATACTAGTGAGAATTTATTCCACTTTCAATTTTCAAGTTTATAAAATTAGAATGCACAATATAGCTAACATAGGCATCTGCCAGACCTACCCCTAGGGGACCAACGAGTAGCCTGCTCAACCATGCGAAGCAAGAGTTAAATTCCTTTAACCCGCAAAGTGGGCCATCCGAAAACTATTTGATTTGGAAAAGTAATCCATTTCCTGGGTAGGCCAACCGCCCTAAAAGTTGATGACGGTAAACAAGAAACTAGAAAACTTTCTGTCAAAAACTTATAACTGATTTGAAAACCTTGTGCACTAGGTAAGAAGTTTAAAGTTTTTAGAAGAACATTTTGACATTTTGAGCATTAAGTAAACTATTTATGCTCAAAAATTCAAAACCTTGCCCCTAATAACTGCTGATTTTCAAGTCAGTTATAAGTTTTGGGGCGGGTTTCAAGTATGCGCACTAGGCAAACTTTTTTTTCTGGTTGAAAATGGCCTAAAAAACATAAATATAATATTTTTTTCTTGAGGAAATGAATAATTTTTTTTAGTTTTAATTTCTTTTTTATTGCAATGCATATGACCCCCTGCTTGGGGTCACTGTTTGATTTGGAGTAGGTGCAAAGGCAAATTGTTGAAAACAGCACCAATAGAAAGTGAAATAACGCCAAATTGACCTTACAGCGACGTGGATGCTGCTGCTGATATGATTCCCCTGAAGTCTTTTATCCCTAACAGGATAAAAAGTATCAAACCCAAGTTTAACGCGTGGTGTGACTTGAGCTGTAAAGAGGCTATCAGGTTAAAAGAGGTAAGTTTTCGGATATTCAAAGCCAACCCATCTGAGGAAAGCCGTAAAAAGTTTAACAGAAATGACTGCAATGCCCACATTAATCGTGTCAAGTTCTCCTATGACCAAAAGTTGAGGCAAAAAGTACTACAAAGTCCCACTGGTAGTAAAAACTTTTGGTCATTTGTTAAAAACATCAAGAATTCGACCTCATGTCGGAATAGATGCCGACACTCATTTACAATGACATTCCAGCTGTCAGCTCTATAGATAAGGCCAATCTGCTTGCTGCTCACTTTGCAGTCAGTTCCACGCTCCCAGATTGTGCTTTGTCTCCCCCTGTACTCGAGCGCGTAGAATTCTCCATGGGACCAGTCCACTTTCGCACTCGTACAGTGGCTAGAGTACTTCAAGATCTTGACGTTCCCAAATCCGCTGGTCCAGATGGTATTTCCCCTATCGTTCTGAAGAGGTGTTCTTTTTCGCTGGCAAAACCATTGCGTAAGCTTTTCTAGCTATTCTTCAGGACTCTTTCCGGGAAGATGGAAAACAGCCAAATTGGCCTTATGACACTTTTCCAATGTGCCATAATACCAAATGCTAAAATTTGGCCTTATGTCACTTTCACAATGCGACATTAGGCCAAATTTAAAAATTTGGGCTTATGATGACGCTTGGGGTTATGTCACGGCACCGAAATAATCACTAGGGGCAAGGTCTGGACTATAGGGTGGGTGTTGGATTTCTTCGAAACCACAATCTCGCGCAGCAGCCTTGGAAACTCGCGCCGTTTGACCAGGAGCGTTGTCATGAAGAAGCAACACACCCGCTGCGAGTTTACCCCGTCTTTTCTTTTTAATTACCTCCCGCAAATTATGCAAAGTGGAAGCGTAGGATGTGGCGTTAATGTTTTCAACACTTTTTTGTACTCAATGAGCAAGATTCCCTTTGAGTCCCAAAAAACTGTGGCCATGAGCTTCCCGGCAGACGGAGTGACTTCGAACTTCTTCGGGTGGTCTGTTCCTTTTTTATGCCACTGCATAGACTCTTGTTTGCTTTCAGGGTCATAGTGGTGGACCCATGTTTCACCCCCAGTAACAATTCGATCCATAACACCGTCCGCGTTCTCACTACACATCTCCAAAAGCTCTCTACAGCATGCGATTCTCACTTTTTTCTGAGGCGCTGTGAGCATTCGTGGCACCCACCTTGCACTGACCTTTGAAAGGTTAAGATGGTCATGAAGAATGGTGTGAATGGTACCAATTGAAAGCTTGGTGATCTCTGCCATCATTTTCACCTTTATTCGGGCATCCTCAAGAACAAGTTTTTCGACTTCTTTGATGCTTTCTCCCGTACAAGCAGTAGCCGGGGCGTCGGAGCGGGGGTCGTCTTCAGTGCTCTCTCTGCCTCTTTTGAACTCACTTGGCCACTTTTGCACAGTTGATAATGAAGGTACGGAACCCTAGTAAACAGCCACCATCTCTTCATGAATAGTTTTTTGACCTTTTCCTTGCTTAGTGAGAAATTTAATTACAGCGCGATGCTCAATTTTCACCATCATGGTCTCAGTTGCCATTATGATTCTGTTTAACTAGAGATAAAACGCGAATTAATAATCACATTTATATGAAATTTTACATGAATGCACTAAAATAATAGTATTACTTGATAAATAAGTCAATTTATATATACAACCACAGCTTCACCCCGATACCCGAGAATATATTGAACGCCCCTCGTATGTTAAGCTCATTAAATTCCGATCTTAACAGCATAACTCAGTGGGGTAAAACCAATAGAGTGGAATTTAATGCTTCCAAAACACAATGCTGTCTCCTGTCATTAAAGCAAAACCCACACACACTGCCATTATCTATGAATGGCACTTGCATCGCTGAAACCGAAAGACTTTCCATTCTCGGTATGTGTGTTAATGACAACCTTCGTTGGAATGACCACATATTCGATGTCGCCAAGAATGCCGCGAAATGTATAGGCTTCCTTAAGCGTTGTAAGAAATATTTCACCCCTTCTGATCTGGCTACAATTTATAAGGCGTTTATTTGCCCGAAACTCGAGTTCAACGCTCATATCTGGTCCGGTGCACCAATAACTTATTTGGAGTTACTTGACAGGATCCAACAACGCGCGATAAAACTCATTGGCGACCGAGACATCGCGAGATCGATTGACTCCTTAGTCATCGTCGTAATGTCTCCTGCCTTTCGTTATTTTATCGGCATTTCCACCATAAGTGCTCAAACGAAATAGTCAGTTGCATTCCTCGACTTGAACATTTCAACCGCAATACCCGCCATGCAAGTAATGCTCATCAGTTCACCCTCAAGCGTGTGTTCGGACGTACAGTGAAGTTCAATGAATCTTTCCTCAGCCGTACAACACGAATGTGGAATGCTCTTCCCCGCTCCATTTTTCCTGCACATTATAACCTACAAACATTAAAACCAACGTGCATCGGCATCTCTCCTTTTCTTCTCACCCTAATTTCCTTAACGCCCGCGTTGTGTAGCTAATACATTATAGATTCCCAACAAATCCCTTTAGTGCGCGCTTATTATAAAAAAAGGCCTTAATTCACGGCACGGGGGTATTTAGCAGTAGGTATACTCGTATAGAAATGTATGGACTTTTCTAGTGAAAATTAAAAACTTTAAAAATAAAAAAAAAGTTTCCTCACCAAAGTTCTTTTACAGAATATCTTAGAATAATCCATATTAAATAAAAGAAACATTAAAATGTTATTAAAAAAAGATTTAATTTAATGATAAAAAAAAAATTAGTAGGTACTAAAAAAAAATTTTCATTTCCTCAAGAAAATGTTTTTAGGCCATTTTAAGCCAAAAAAAAAATGTTGAGCCTAAGTTTTGAATAGAAGGTTTTCTAGTATTGAGAGCTATTATTTTTGTAACTATGCAACTCTTGTGGTTGAAAACAAAAAATATAATAATTTGCAATTACAAGAGTTACAATTTAAAATAATTAAAATCTCAATTCGTACGAATTATAAACTATTTTGTAAGTCTAATAAACATGATGGGCAATCAGAAAAGGAAAATATGTTGAAAGTGACACAAAGTCATAATGGTCTTATATCTCGAAATATTACTTGTTAACTTACTTCACTTTTTGCTAGGTCATATCGTTATTGTAGACTTCAATGCCAAACGCACCCAATGGGGATCCAGGCAATTATAACAACAAAAGGTAAACGATTTTACCAAGCAGGCCGCAAGCTAAAATTTGAATTGTATTTCTCTGGATCACCAGCTTACTGGCTATTTGATTTTTTTGTTGTTAAAGATATTAAACGAAATCACACAAGTGTCGAAGGTAATAATGATTTATCGTCAGATCATACTCCAGTTATCATATCACTGAGTGAAGTAGACATAAGAGAAAAAAGTAAATCGAAGCTCGTAAATAAAATAACAAATTTGGAGAAATTCAGAGAACAACTGGAAAGCTTTACAGACCTAAGATCCCCAATGGAATCAATTGAGCAAATTGATTATGATGTACAACAACTAATCGCTGGTCTGCAACAGACAGCAGAAGAAAGTACCCCAACTATTTTGAACTGGAGAGAAACTGAAATAAAATCCCCTTTAGAAATAAAAGAGCTATTACTCGAAAAAGAAGGGCTAAAAAAATGGCAAACCACGAGATTCCCGGATGATAAGACAGTATTTAACCTTCTAAACAATGAACTAAAAAAAAATCTAAAATGAATCTAATGAACTAAGTAGATTTTTTAAAAGTTTGACTACGGATACTACCAGTGGATTACTTCTTATGGAAGGCAGCCAAACGACCGAATAGACCGCAAATCCCAAACAGAAAGCTGACCTCTTCGCGGAACATCTCTCCAATGTTTTTAAGCCAACCACAGCCAATGTAGCAACAAATAACTTACACTTTGCTGCTAGAAACGACGATTTGGAAATTCCCTTCAATACTGTCAAAGAAGTAAGAAGCATGTGCCAACACAAATTATCAAACAAAAAATCACCAGAGTATGATCGAATTACTGCCCAGATTTCAAAAGAAATTATTATTTATTATTATTTATTGGGTGAGCTAATTCAACTAATGTCAACAATAGCCTTCGAAAAATTCTAACTCATAATAACTTCTTGCCTTAAGCTCCGATATGTTCCATATCGCTGGAAAATTGCAAAAGTCATTGTTATACCTAAGCTACGAGGGCGGGTCAATAAGTCCGTGACTTTTGGAATAAAACACAGATTTTTTGATAAAAAAATAATTTTATTTTTTAACGTAGTCTCCCTTGAGCTCTATAAACTTTGTCCAACGCTTCTCCAATTTTTTTATCCCTTCCAAAAAAAATGATTTGTCGAGGTCCTCAAAATAGGCCTTTATTTGCGAGATGACTTCATCATTGGAGTCAAATCTTTTTCCACCAAGCCATTTCTTCAGGTTTGGGAACAAGAAGTAGTCGCTCGGAGCCAAATCTGGAGAATAGGGTGGATGAGGGAGCAATTCATAGCCCAATTCATGGTTTTTTGCCATGGCAACTGCACATGTGTGCACCCTTGCATTGTTTTGGTGGAAAAGAACTTTTTTCTTGGCCAAATGAGGTCGGTTTTTTTTCAAATCGTCATTGAATCGGTCCAATAAGTTGGCATAATATTCCCCATTGATTGTTCTTCCCTTTTGAAGGTAGTCAATGTGGATTATCCCGCGTGCATCCCAAAAAACAGTCGCCATAACTTTATTGGCTGACAAACCCACCTTGGCCTTCTTTGGCGCCGATTCACCCTTAGAAACCCACTGTTTTGACTGTTGTTTGGTCTCTGGTGTGTTGTGATGGATCCATGTTTGGTCCACGGTTACAAAACGGCGCAAAAACTCCTCCATATTGCGATTAAACAACGCCAAACCTTCTTGTGAAGTTGTTAGCGTTTGTGGTCGACTGTGAGCAAACGCGGCACCCATCTTGCGGAAAGCTTTCTCATGCCCAAGTGATCATTCAAAATTGAAACCACCGAGCCATGCGAGATCCCTACGGCTTCCACAATCTCTCGCACTTTCAATCTTCGGTCGGCCAACACCATATCGTGAATTTTTTCGATTGTTTCGGGTGTAGAGACCTCAACTGGGCGTCCAGGACGTTCGGCATCTTCAGTGCTTGTACGGCCACAACGAAATTCAGTAAACCACTTTTTTACCATTGAAATCGATGGTGCAGAGTCCCCATAGTCTTTTTCAAGCTTAGCCTTGGTCTCGGTAATGGTTTTTTTTCGCAAGAAATAATGCTTAATAAGCACACGAAATTCCCTTTTTTCCATTTTCTCCTCAAATTAGTGAGTAGTCTGATAAAAATAGCTGTCAAACACAAACTAACTGACGCAGCAAGTTTAAATTTTGACAGAAGTCAACTGACAGATGCCTGTTGACAGGAGCAGTGTTGCCGTTTCAGTAAAGAGGTCAGAAATTCAAAAAGTCACGGACTTATTGACCCGGCCTCGTAAGTTAGCCACCAACAGACCTATATTGCTAATGCCAACTATGGCAAACGTTTTTGGAAAACTGGTTCTGAAAACGCTAAGCAAAATAACAGGAGAACGAGGACTAATCCCAAACCATCAATTTGGATTTACAAGTAAACATTTCACGAAAGACCGAGTGCATCGAATTACAGATATTGTTGAAAAAGCATTTGAAGAAAAACAAGTATGTTCTGGATGTTGCTCGATGTTGGCATATGGGGCTTCAGTACAAACTGCATAGGGGCCTACCCAGGCAGTTCTATAAAATACTGAAATTCTATTCTAGATAACCGTACGAGCAAGAGTATTAGGAACTTATGAAAATGGAAGCTGGCGTACTACAGGGAGGTGTCCAAGGTCCAACCCTGTATCTGTTATGTCCTAAGGATATTCAAGTGGAAAACAATGCTTTCATGGCCACATTTGCAGATGATACAGCGATATTAGTGTCTGATAAATGCCTACATTGCGAAGGCAACAGAAAAATTACAAAAAGCAGTCGACAAAGTAAGAATTTGGATGCGACTATGGCGTCGTGTCAAACTAAATGAGACAAAATCAACTCATATAAACTTTACAAACAAAAAGATTAATAATGTTTCATTTGTTGTTAACAGTAAAGCTGCAATTTACGCAAATACTGCCATATATCTTGGAATGACTTTGAAAGTAAAGCTTAAATGGAAAGAGCACATCAAAAAAAAGAGAAGAACTAAATTCGAAATATAGAAAAATGTCCTGGCTACTGGAAAAGAACTCTGACCTTTCTATCCAAAACAAAATATTGTTATACAAGGAAGTAATGAAACCTGTCTGGAAATGTGAGGTTGTAAATAAATAAATAAATGTCGGTCCAATTTTGCACAACTTTTTCGAGCATACCAGGTCTTATTCGTAAATAGTGCGTTGAATGTTGGCTTGTTAGTGATCAATCGTTGCTGGTTTATCAGCATAGACCAGAGATTCGACGTGCTCCCACAATAAGTAGTCCAAAGGTGTCAAATCACACGAACGAGGTGGCCAACTCACAGACCCATTTCTTGAGATGATTCGGTCATCAAACGTTTGGCTCCACAAAGTCATGGTTGCACACGCTGTATGGCATGTTGCGGCGTCTCGTTGGAACCATTTCCCCCCCAAATGATTTCCAATGGCATGAGGAGTAAGAAAATCAGGAATCATTTGCCGTTCGCCATTCACGGTAATGTTGGCACCGGTTTCGGATTTAAACACAAATGGGCCGATGACGCCTTCGGCATCTAAACCACACCGAACAGTGATTTTTTCAGGATGTAATGGAGTCTCAAGTGTCTCATGAGGATTATTCTCACTCCAAAAACCACAATTCTGCTTGCTTACAAACCCGTGGAGCCAGAAATGAACGTCATCGCTGAAGATCATTTGACGATAAAAATCTGGTTCAACTTTCGGTTGATTCTCAGCCCATTCACCGAACACACGACGCAATTGATGGTCCGCTGGCTTTAATTCTTGCACCAGTTGGATCTTATATGGATCGATAAATTCGGGTCCTCTCTCACACTCATGTCTACAGCTACGATGGCTTCTTCTCTACACACGGTATGGGCTCGGTTTGGATGAATATTATCACAATGAGTAAATGTGGTCATGAAAAGATCCATAGTATTGCGTATTAGCTGCTCAGATGGACGATTATGCGCACCAGTGTTACCGGAGAGAAATATTATAAGGTAGTACTGCAGCCAAAAATGGGGAGTATTTTGAAAAAAATGTACTACAAACAATTTTTAGTCTTCAAAAACAAGTGTGTACACAATTTTTTTTTACAACTGTATTTAAAAATACTTCATTGATTTGAATTCAGTGTATTTACCTCAAATCTGTTCCGTTTGTTGTCATTAATGAGAAACAGTTGGGAATAAAACTCGTTCTGCCGCTGCGCTGCTGTGCGGAATACTGAACAAAGCACTTACAAAATCCCTTGTCAGAGAGAAAAGTGTTTTATTAAGGGCATTTTTTAAGACAAGTATCTCTGACCAAAACTCTGCTATTTCTAAAGAAGATGTGGTCTTCATCAGCATCAGAAATCTCAACATCGTCGGTTCTTTCGGCAAGGGGATTCAGGAACCGAATTTGCAGGAACAGCAGCAGACTTATTTGGTTTTTAGCAGTAACAGAAGACATTTTGATAAGAGGTCCGTTCGCGAACTAATATGCAAACGTAAATTTATATAAACTTTCGTGCAAAACTACACAAACGCGTTCGCGTACTGGGAAAATGGTAAAAAGATGAACGAAAGAAAAATGTACTTTCGTTCATTTTTCTTCACACAGAATTTCAGCTGGCAAGAAAATGAAAACTGTCAAATGATGAAATCCTATGAGTTTCCCAGCAAAAAAAAAACAGCTGTTGCTTCTTTTCAAGCCAAACTACGATGTTTTTTCAACTTTTTACACAAAAGCGTTCGCGTACTTTTCTTAGAAATGAGAGGATTCTCTCTCGATTTTGGAGATTTAACACTTTTCATTTTCCTACACATAAAGTACGCGAACGGACCTAAGGTCGGCGTATCAACTTCAACTTCAAATACTTTTTCTGCATTTTGAAACTCAATATCTTTGGCTCTTGTAGCAGGTGATTTTGGTGCTAAATTTTAAGGAACAGCAGCAGACTCATTTGTTTTAGAACCTCCAGCAACACAAGACACATTTACAGCTTTTTTGCATTAACTGCCTCAAAGGCAGCATTCTAACAAGAATTACAATATTTCACGTATTAATTTAATAATCGTTTTCATTTTATTGAACTATACATAAAAATTCACGGAGTTCAAACAAAAAATGACCAACAAAATACTATCTCAGGTAACAATAAAATACATAAATACCAAACTGGCAGATGAAAATTGCATAAAAGATGAAACCAACGAAACACAAAAACAAACAAGAAAGAGGGTCTGTAAAAAATTGGAGTACGAATGTGAAAGGAGGAGTTCGGGAGTACGGAAGTATTGGGTCGTATGAATAAAAACTAGCATTTGCTTTGAGTAAAAGCTACCACGTAGCAAATGTTCAAATAAGTTCAAAAATTCGAACAAAGCATTTACTTCACTACATGTGTCCTTCCCTTGCAGTTTCTGTCAAAATTTGCAAGTGACAACTGTCGTGTGGTTTATTATTATTATTTTTTATACCCTATTCTAGGGGTATATTAATTTTGACGCATAGTTTGTAACATACCTTAATATTGCCCGTAGACCCCTAAAAGTTACTATATTTATGATCAGCATCGATAGTAATGTCGATCTAGCCATGTCCGTCCGTCCGTCCGTCCGTCCGTCGGCAAAAATTAGGCCTTTAAACTGGACCTAGAGAGCTGAAATTTTAACCATATACTCTCTAGGGTCCCGAAATAATCAAGTTTAAGAATTTTTGAAATCCGCCCACAGACACGCCCACAAACTCAAAAAAACAAAATTTTGGAAAAAATCGAATTTTGAGCTAGAGAGCTGAATTTTTTTATATATGATCTATGGCCCATAAAACTGATTGTGACATAAAATTTTCAAAATCCGCCCACTGACACGCCCACAATTAAATAAAACAAATTTTGGGAAAAATTGAATTTTGAGCTAGAAAGCTGAAATTTTTTATATATGATCTTTGGCCCATAAAACTGCTTGGGACATAAAATTTTCAAAATCCGCCCACTGACACGCCCACAATTAAATAAAATATTTTTTTTGAAAAACCAAAATTTGAGCTAGGGACCTGAAATTTTTAATATATACTCTCTAGGGGCCCTTTATGCTCATGTGTAAATATTTTCAAAATCCGCCTACTGACACGCCCACAATTATTTTTATTTGAGCTTTAGTTTGAGCTAGGGAGCTGAAATTTATAGTATATACTCTCTAGGTGCCCTTTATGCTCATACTTAAATTTTTTTTAAATCCGCCTACTGACACGCCCACAATTAAATAAAACAATTTTATTGAAAAACCAAAGTTTGAGCTAGGGAGCGTTTTTATTTACAAAAGCTTAGTTTTTTCGATAAAATCCTTTAAATTTTTGTCACGCCCACTTATGAGATATAGGAATAAGAATAGGGTATCCAACAGTTCGCCCAAGCGGACTGTAGCCCGCCCCTATGTTTTTTTTTGAATTTGAATTAACTTACAATCCACTTAATCCACTTACAATTAACACTAGTGAATTTTTCATTTCCGTCGCACGTTGCTTGTACGTTAAATGAAGTATAGATGTTTTTTTTTTATTGCAATATGAGTGCAATCTATAGCTCCAATTGCAGCTGGAAACATGCATTTTGTTTGCCAAATCGCTTGATGTCGTTTTATTTCTTCTTCAGTTGTCGGAAATTGTATCCAGTTATCGCCTTGTTGGACTATTTTTTGACACACATACCAATTAGTCAAAGAAACTGTTGATTGATGAATGCCAAGATCCTCTCCGAAACCAACCTAGATATATTAATTTTACACTAGTATGTTTTTGAAATGATTACCTGGAAGCCCGGATCTCCTATATACCTCAGGAAAGATTTCATTTTCTGGATATTTGAAAGAGCACCACCCCGTGTCTCCAGCTTTTCTTCTACAAAAGTATTAGCCAAGTAATCCACATTTCGACGCGTGATACAGTTGGTTAAACGATACAGTTGGTTAAAGTTGTTATCGTTACCAATTCTTCTTAGCTTATACTGTTTTTTTTTGACGAACGTTAACAATAGTAGGTACAACAGGTATAATGTGCAAACTTATCGCATCCATTTTTGTTTCTTTTACAAGCGAAAATTATTTTAACTATGTATTTATAAAAAAAACACTACAACTCACAAGGCTCGAATGTTTTTGTAAAAAAAAGGCGCGCGCAAAATATTTAGCATATGCTCTGAGTCAACAAAACAGCAGACTCGGAATTTTCGTAGCAATTGCTTTGACTTCCACGTTTTATTCATACCAATCAGAGTAAAAGGTCGGTGGTGCCGCTTTTCGAAGCTGTCAAAAGTTGGAGTTAACTCAAATCAGTTTTTATTCATACGAAGCTTAGCAATTGCTTCGATTTTGACATTTAGTCTGAGTACGTTTTATTCATACGACCCATTTAAAGTAGTACAATACTCCTATGGAAGTACTTTCGGCAACACTAATGCGCACCGTAAACTTGACGAAGTGCTCTATAAGTTTTGGCGAACAGAGCGCGAATTTTGGAAATAAATTTGCACGATTAGTAAACGTTGTTCAGGTGTAAGTTTTTCCACGGTGAATTGCCAAAGTATACTGAAAAAAAGTCAAACTCACTGTATTAGTATGACAGCTAGTTTGACAGTTATCCCTCATCAGAAGTTTTATACCTCTATAAAAAACACTCATATGTAGAAAATACCCTTTTTAACAATTCACGCTCCTGAAAATGTGTCCACGTTCCCGTTTTGGGATATTAGGAATAGGGTGTCCAACAGTTCGCACACTATAGCCGTCCCTATGTGTTCTTTACAGAATGGCTCATAAGACTTTGAAGCAAGAATCGAGACAGGCCTCAAAACTACTGATTCAAAACTATACAATAACACCAGCAAACGATTGGCCTAAGTGCTGAAGTGATCCGAAACGGAAAATCCTGGCAAATATTCTTCAAGGTCAAATAGGCGATTCACACCGGCGGACAAGTAGAGATGCGTAAAGTGGAAGGCTATGATCAATTTAAAATTCTGATCATAGCCTTGCCGTTAAGGAAGGGAGTATGAGGGTGAACATTTTTGTCGTCAATTACGATTTTAAACGTTTACAATGTATTTCTTTTGTAATATTTATAGGTGGGATGCATTTATATAATAGATATTAGATGCTTTTCCTATAACATTAAGTTCATTCAAACGTTTTTTTATTTTGCCACAGTAATAAATATTTTTAGATACCTACTTTATTTAAGTTCTAAGTGCCAAAAATATAAATCTAAGAAAAATAGTAATAATAACACCAGCCAACAGTGAAGTAGCCCTTGTGTTTTATATGATTGCGAGGGATGGCTCATCAAGAGACAACTGAGCTCTGATCATGTTATGCAAATAAACGAGAATCTATAAGTTGTTAACTTGTTACTTAAGGTGATATCAAATTATCTACTTCCTTTTCTATGATTCCAATAAAAACCGAGCGCAAATCCCCACTGAAAAAGCCGCCAATTGGAAAATTATACTTCCATTAAGCGCAGAATTATTCCAATTATAACACACATACGCTGACCATAAATCAAATCAGCTGAATGTGCTTTGTCATAATAACGGTGGGGTCTTATTATACATTTGTTTGCTTCCATCGATTTGTCCATAACACTTCTACAATTCCAACGTCCATTTGAGGTTGAGTCCAAGCAGTCCAAGTGAGCAATTGCGACCACAAAAAGCGGGCCCGTTCTACTGGATGTCGGAAATTGCACTGCAAATCTCATTCTTGATACAAATAGCAGAACTCGTACCTTTCGTATCTACACAATTCAAGTGGTTGACCTTGTCGACTGAAAGGAGTGCACAGCACTTTATCACAACACCAAGTTATACACCAACTCTAGCCGAAGCCTTTTGTAAGTCGCTTCGGCAACCTGACAGACGCCCAGCTTCACTTAGAAAGGCGCAATGTGATTATTAAGTACTGAAGTGTTGCACTAACAAGAAAGACTCCACCTTAATTCTATTTCAATGCAGGCGGATACATTGGGGATACAATTACGTTCTATAGATTTAGATTGCAAACTGCTCTACAATTAAATGCATTACTTGAGTTCAATTCAATGTTATTGTGTAAGAGGTCTGTGAACAGTTATAATAGGGAAGAGAAAAAGAAGACAACGAAAAAATTGCAAGTGACTAATACAAGGATTTGCAATTGAGCCACTCGACGTGGGCCTAAGCCACAATACTAGTTGCGAAAATGCAAATGACATTGAAATATTTATTTAAAAATAAAATTGATTGATTATTAGTGGATATGGGGCTATATAGGGTTGGTCACGTTACCTACGTTCGAAGTCTGTGAAGATAATTATTATCTAAATTAATTAAATTGGATCGGACAAAGAAGGTTACTAGAAGAACGTGCTACGATTTATATTGTTAATGACTTGAGCAATAGAATATATGTGTGAACTTTTTTTCTATGGAACTTAACCCTGCGGCTAGAAAGGGTAAACCGGAAATCCGGTTGTTACACCATGCTGGGGCAATAATTTGTAATTTTTGTTTTACAAAATCGAGGTGTTATCGTTATGAGCACGTTCCATTTGAACACGTATCAGTTAAGGTGGAAAATCTCCACAAAAACCTGTTAAATGTAGCAGTGAATAAAATAGTTACCACATTACAGTTGTCGTCAAGCCAACAACAGCATTCCTAGTCACACTAGTTAAAGCTTGAACTCAGAGGTGAAAAGATTTAATACGGGCTTAATTCTGGCTAGACGAGCTGGAGTCGAATCAAAACTAGCTGAGGTACCGAATGCAGATTCATCAAAGGGAATCATAATGGAATAATACACGAAATATTTTAGAACCTCCACTAAAATGCTTAAAATTGATGAAGGAAGCAAAAATCCCATTTGCAATAAGAGGCTGCTTTTTTTAAACAGGAAAACACGTTTTGATTTTTATTTCAATCGATGTCAGGAGGTTTGCAATTAAGAATGAAAAACAGTATCAGCCTGTCATTTGCATTTTCAGGCTCTTTTGGTGAAAGCTTCCATCACATTTTCGCACATTTGCGGCTCTATTATATTGATTACAACACGGAGGTTGCTTTTGAGTAATTCCATAAGCATGAACGTAAGGCGGGTACATCGAGAAATGACTTATAGCTAGGGTGAATTCGGAAACGCCAAAAAAGTGAGCACCAATGCGGCAGCACTGCACAAATTATGTATATTTAATATTTTTTTGAGCACAGAAGGGGTTCTAAAGGGTTTTTCAACAGGTACGCTACAAAAGTAGAGCGACAGGGACAGCAAACGACGCGAATTTCTTGCCGCTCTTTTGACATTTCTCTTCAGTAAGGTTTGCCATTTCATGATGGAAAGATATACGAGCCAACAACGAGTCGAAATTATTAAAATTTACTACCGAAATTTGTAGTCAGTGGCCTCAACGTTAAGAGCGCTACGTCCAATTTATGGTCGTCATAATCGCGTCCAGTCGCTTGGCCGCCTCGGTCGTGCGATTTGTCACCGTTAGACTATTTCCTGTGGGGCTACGCCAAGTCTATGGTCTATGCCAACAAGCCAGCGACGATTGATGAACTTCGTACGAACATCGAACGTGAAATTGCAGCAGTATCGGCCGATTTATGCTTGAAAACCGTCGAAAATTGGGTTCAGCGTCTGGAGTTATGCAAGCATGCCCGTGGTGGCCATGCAAAAGAAGTCAAGTTCCATACATAGTGGCATCGAACGTACTTTCACGTTTTCGTTTTATTTAAAAAAACTTTTGTAGCGCTCTTATTGAAAAACCCTATACTTCGCTCTATTTGTAAGACTGGCTTTTACATTTTTTAATTAAAAAGTCCTTAAGTCTAACATTTAGTTTATTTAAGATGTGGATTTTTACGCCGGCCTGAACACTGCTTACGGTCGTTGGCTGGTATGCTGGTAATGATGGGGTTTAAGGTTAAGGTTCTTCATGGTTGTTGGTAAGTGTTGTCGTCAGTAGTCCTTGTTGGTTGTTGGTCGTCTGGTGGCTAAAAGCACTTCCAGTCTTTGACTGGAAGATCCGGGTTTTGCTACATGACTAGACTTTGTAGTTTGGCCAGATTTCACCAATACTGATGAAATCGACCGAAATTTGGTCGTCACAGGCTAGCAGCTTTACGTAGCCCTGGTGCCAGCCAGCGTCCTTAAAGGTGGGAGGAGAGTTGGGATTGGTGATGATACGCTCGCAAAGGCAGTTCATCACTCTGCCTTCAATGAGCCGCCATTTCTCGTATGAGATTCTCCCTTCATCGCCAGACAGATCCACTATCGCGACGACGAGGCTATCCTTTATCGTCTCAGAGAAGGGTTTGGAGCTCGTTGAGCTCGTGGTCCATCCTGTGGAGTTGAGGAATTTGATGATGTTGTTGAAGTGGATGGTATGAATGGCCGAGAGCTCATTGTAAAACGGATGACCTAGTGCGCTGCGTCTGGTTATGGCTAAAGCCGGACACTCACAGAGAAGATGGAACACTGTTTCACTCTTTTCTGTGTCAGAGCAGCTGCGGCAGTGGGTGTTGTGAGGGATGCCAAGCTTGGCTGCGTGAGTGCCTAAAGGCCAATGGCCCGTACTGATTGCCGTTAGTCTGGCGACATCAACACGCGTTCTGGCTAAGAGGTTGTTTGTTCTGGCATCATCGTAGGTTGGCCAAATCTTTCTGGAAATGACACAGTTCGAACGATTCGTCCATCTAGTCTCGGCCCCTGAGATGAAGTGCAGGAGGATTTCTCTCTTTACATATCCCAGCGGAGGGAAAACTTCCTCCGCATGTGATACGCACAGAGAAGAGCCACGTCTGGCGAGTTCATCGGCTCTCTCATTTCCATCAATGTTCCTATGGCCGGGAACCCAGACGAGATTGATATCTAGCTGATGACAAGCCTTATTCAGTGTATCCCTGCATTCCACCACAAGCTTGGACGTAGACTTAGTTGAACTAACAGCCTTAATCGCGGCCTGACTGTCGACGAAGATGCCTATTTTTTTTCTGTGTGTCAATATGTTGAGAAGCAGTCTACACGCCTCCTTAATTGTAAATACTTCTGCTTGAAAGACGCTGGCTGAGTTGGAAAGGCGAAGGGTTTTAGAAATATCTAGCTCTGTAGAGAAAATGCCAGCTCCTACTCCACAGTTCATCTTGGAACCATCTGTGAAGATAGGTATGTCGAATTCATTTATGACCGCATTTTCTTTCCATTCTGATCTAGAGGGGAATCTCACAGAGAAGCTTTTATGGAAGTTGAGTTTGGGTGTAATGTAGTCTGTACCTATTCGACCTATGGCTTCGGGAAGTGAAAGAAGGATGCTGGTAGGGCCATATGGCCTTTCCGACCAACATTTAGATTCCTTCAATCTAACAGCACTACACGCTGCAATGTTTTTGATATACAGATCCACTGGCAGAAAGTTGAGAATCACATTGAGCGCCTCGGTCGGGCTTGATCGAAGGGCTCCAGTGATTCCAATTCCAGCTGTTCTTTGGATTCTGCTTAATTTAGTGACGTTGTAGGCTTTACTTAAAGCGGGCCACCATACCAGTGATCCGTAGGTGAGGATGGGACGTACCACCGCTGTGTACATCCAAAGAACCATCTTTGGTTGAAGCCCCCACTTCTTGCCGAAAGTTTTGCTAAAGGCGTAGAAAGCAACGCTTGCCTTCCGCACTCGGTGTTCGATGTTGGACTTCCAGTTGAGTTTGGGGTCAAGCGTGACTCCAAGGTATTTTGCGCTGGTGGATAAAGGAAGATTTTGGTTATTTAAGCGGGGAAGTGAGAAGGTTGGTATTTTGGTTTTGGTGGTGAAAAGCATCAGTTCAGTTTTGCTTGGGTTAACGCTTAGGCCACAACTTGTAGCCCACCCGCTAATCTTACCCAGTGCTCTTTCCATGATTTCACTTATCACGGGCGGAAACATTCCTGATACTAGAACAACCACGTCATCCGCATACGCAACGACTTTGATACCCTCAATGTCGAGGGAGTTACTCCCTCTAAACATTCTGACCTAGAGTTTGTTTTAGTCCACGATGGGTTTTACAGTGGGATACTTGGCTTCTTCACTGCTATAACCTCATTACCCCGGATCACGAATCACTGTGAAACTTACACTTCATCGTACCGGGGCATTCCCTTATCCGCCACCCAGGGTCGCGCCTGGTAGGGGACCTACCACCCCAGGTTTATTCCCCATTGTAGGTGATATTTCCAGAGTCTAAAGAATTGTGTCCTAAGTTTATGGAGGACTATTGCTAGGCTAAGGGATGAGCTATATGTGATGGAGTCGTCAGCAAAAAACAGGGTTTTGGTCATTGACAGGTTTCTTAGCTGGTCAGAGGTATTGAGGTTGAATAATTTGGTTCCTATTCGAGATCCTTGGGGGACCCCGGCTGGGATTTTTGAGGCTTGAATTAGTATTCCCCACGCGTACGTATAATTTTCGGTTCGTGAGGGAACTATGGATGATGGGGATAAGATGACTAGCCAAGTAAAGTGATTTCAGCTTGGAAACCAGACCATCTTCAAAAACGGGTCAAAGGTAGAGTGGGATAGTTTGAATCTAAATTATTTATGCTGAACTATTCCCATTGAAGCCATGCGCAACTGATGCTGATACATTGAAAACAACGGCAATTGTTTGAGGTTTTTTTTGACATTTGCGCATCAATTTACGCAACTTCACAAAAATTAACGTTATGCTATTCCAGTGGTGATGTTTGCGTTAATGATCTTGTGGTAGGGCTAATTAAGCCTTAACTTTGAAGTTATTCGTTTCCGAATTGACCCATATATCCCGATCAATGTCTGCATAGTCCTTATATCGAAACTTGTATGACATCTGAGAAGCAATTTCTTGTCAATGCCGTTCGCTTATGGAACTCTCTGCCACCCAGTGTGAGAAGAACAAGTAATTTCACAGAATTTAGGACGCGATTGCAATCATTTTTCAACACATCTGACTAGTCTTTAGTTCTTCAAACTTTGTCTGACTCTGTACCAACATAACTTTATGCCCTTCTGTTACAGATTTTCTTTCTTTTATCTTTTATCTTTTTCATTTTTCTCCTTTTCTTTTTAACGAATTTAAGTTAATGAAATGTCACACCAATCTTTTAGCAAATTATTGAATTTAATTTCCACTTTTGTCTCTTTGTACCATATTTTTAATGCTTATTTTATAAAGCTTCACACAATTATAAGATATTGTATGTTAATGTGTATGCATTCAAAGTAATAAATAAATAAATAAATAAATAAACTTGCATCCAAAATGGGTGAGTTACATCCCATACGTTATCCGTTCCCTCAGCGATCCTTGCGGACAATTTTGGACGTTGTTTTTCTGCTAGAAATTTGCTTGATGTAAGTAATTTGATCAGATTATCACAAAAGTTTTAATGTACCTACTGTTGCGAGTACAAAAATAGTATTGTCAAAGGAAATGGAATTTAACAAATAGAAAAAAATATATCAAATTGTGATTTTAAATAGGATTCAGGATCAGGACATTAAGCAGGCCACTCCATGATTTCTATCTAATTGCCCCCGAAGCCCCTACTCAGCTTATCTTCTTGTTTGTTCGGTTTGGTTATCCTGCTGAAAATCCCATTTTAGAGGCATTTTGTCTTCGGTATATGGATGCATGATCTTTTGCATTACGTCTATGTAAGAGAGGTGCGTCATTAATGGTTATAATCCAATATATTGGACCAACACATTGACACTACATACTCAAACCATGATACTTAATTCACCATATGCATGGTTTCCGTAGTGAAATGAGGATTTTATTCTGTATTGGGTGGATGCCTCACATACTTCCAGGATCCATTACAATATTATACACCAAAGTATTACAAAAAAAAGTCACAAAAATATCTAGGTTATGATTAAACAAAAAAAAAGTTTGCTTACTGCTATTTTTTTTAGTCACAGCTGTACAAAAGTTCACTGACTGCATACCGGGTCGAAGGAGCTAAATAGTAAATAGTTTTTTTTTTTTTATAGGAAATACACATAACCATCAAGTTCCCAAAAATATAGATCATGGTTCGTTTACGAAAACGCTTCATTTTTAAAGGTATAAGGCCTAAGTATTCCTCCTGCCAAAAAGAAACCAACATAGTATCACGATGATAGAGAATCATTTTTGGATTTTCTAAACCCCAAATGTGACAATTCTGCTAACCAACAAAGGTTGAAGATGGAAATATGCCTCATCGATCGAATTATTTTCCGTTGAAAATCTGCCGAACAATTTCATACATTTCCGCAACACCTAATGGGTAAAGAGAGAGACTGTTAATCGTCAGGCTAAGGTCCGTGCGTCAAATGTGCCAAGTCTTTATGAGCAAATTCGGTTTAGTGTCGTTTGAATTATGATATGCCCAATTCCCGATACTGACATGGAATCGACAAACCTGGGTTTTGAACCACACTTCGAACTATAGAAACAGTATGATTAGTTGTTCTTGCGCGTCGAACAGGATTTCGGTTCCTCACATCAATAACTTGCCCTGATCCGAAGGATCTCCCGACACATGAAGTGTCTGCCTTAGACACAGAAGAGGCAGGATTAATCACTCCAAGATATACAGGGTGGCGCACCAATTGTGCTACTATAAGAAATTCGAATAACTTTTTTGTTTAATCAATATATTTCTTTTTTTTTATTGAATAGAAAATTCAATTTTATCATATATAACTAATTCTTTTTGAAGATGATAGACCGTAAATGACCTCCATGCTCATCCAAGCTTATGTTGAAGTCGGGATCGCTTCAATTATTGTTTTAATAGACTACTTCAATTCAGTTTATTCAATAATTTCGTTTTGAACACCTCTTGCGTGACATAATTCCTTGAAAAAAAAGTCTATTGCAGTCAGGTCAGGTGACCTTGGGGGCCAGCCGAAATTGGAGTTTCTGGATATACGATATATATATTTGGGAATTTTTGTTGGAGCTCCATTTTGCCGGATACTTTTTCGGCGCAGTTCTAGGTACAAAAACTCCTTAAAAATTTGTAAATAACTGTCCCCATTGACAGTATTGTTACACCGTTTTCTTCTAAGAAATATGGCCCGAAATGCACCTGCATGAAACTGCACACCACACAGTGACTCGTTCTGGGTGCAGTACCGTCTCCTGGACTTCTGCATTAGATTCAGACCATATACCGCAATTTTACTTATTTACATTGCCGTTTAGATCAAAATGGGCCTCAGCAGACATAAACAAGCAATTTATCACGCTGTTGTCTTCCTCGGTCATTTCAATAATTTCTTGGCAAAATTCCAGGCGAATAGGCAAATCCAGAGGATTTTACTTGCTTGCAATTTGGACTTTGTACGGAAACAAGTATAAGTCAATATGAATTATCCGTTGTAATGACCGTCTGCTATCTCCAATTTGTGCCGATAAGTTTCGAGTCGAAACGCTTGGATTTGCCTGAATTGACGATGCTACAGCCGCGATTGTGTCTTGAACCCGAACATATGGATCTCGATAGTACGGTCTTCATGCATTGCTTCCAGATTTGGCAAACATGTTAACCAGTCTCATAATGGTCTATCTACTCGGGGGAGTACCGCCAAGTTCTCGCCTAAATTCCCTTTGGACGGAAACAACAAGTGAGTATTTCGAAGCATTCATCTTCTCCGATGAGTCGCATTTCGATCTTGATGGCTATATCAACAAACAGAATTTTCACATTTGGGAAGATGCGAGTCCAAGAATGATCAATCAACGAGCCACTGTTTTCGCGCGCATTTTGGGCTGCCAAAGTGATTCGACCTTTCTTCTTTGAGAATGCGGCTGGCAAAGCGGTCATCGTCAACGGCGATAGTTACCATGAGATGATTGCTGAAATGCATCTCGAAGATATGTGGTCAACAGGACGGCGCAACCAAGCGAACGAAACAATGGAATTGTTAAAGAAAAAATTTGAAGAGAGATTTATTTCGCGGGGATGTGTATTGGCCCCCAAGATCATGTGATTTGACGCCGTTGAACTTTTCCCTCGGGGAATTTTTGAAAGGAAATTCCTGAACTGAAAGGCGAGATTCGATGCGCCATTGATAAAATTCAGTGGGTCAAAATGCTATTAAAAATTTCGTCGAGTGGATCAACGTTTGCCATTAATCACGAGGGAGTCATTTATCGGAAATTGTGTTTCATACATCTACACTCTTTATTGAGAAAGACAACATAAGAGTCTTTAAAATAAGCAGTTCTTTTGTTTAATTTAAAACATGCGGTCTGGGTAATGTGACACTCTTCATTTCAATGCAAATAATGACCTGCAATTGGGGCTAAGTACAAGCAAGATTTTAAAGTCTAATGGTGTTTCAAATTGCATGTTTCAGTAAAGGAAAATAGCAATTCTAAATTTGCCCCTAACGCGAAAGATGCAATTTAAAATTTTTGAGAAATTTGCTCTATAATTTACCAATACATATTTTTTTTTTTTTTTTGTAATTTAATTTATTCTCCAATTCAATAAATATACATACATAGGACACATTAATCCTTAGTCTATTTACAAATAGCCTTGCGTCAAATGTCAAAGTGGCGAAAACGTGGTTTTGAATTATAGTGAAATATTTCAGTAGGGAGGACAGATACTGGCTGTGCTATTCCCACCCCCCAAACCCTACTTGAATAGATAACTGATCACAACCAAAAAATGTTTCATTGAAGAGTGCAATTCTAGATTTTGAGAGAAATTCTTTCGAATTCCAATGAAAAACGCTATAAGTTCCTAACTAACACAGTTAGCTAAAAGACTAAGGAGACGAAGGATAGAGGTGGCATTGAGAAGGGAATTACGAGTTGATATTTTGCTGCATTGAAATCCAAGGGAGATGAGCAGCCGGCCAGGTGTAGCATTCTTTTTAAAAAACCGTTGCAACCGTAAGAGTTGCGCTGAAAGTTGAACCGGAAAAGAGGCACAGATCTCAAATCGCGAGGGTTAGCATTGAGAGATATTATTTGTATCAGGTATGGGCTGCCTAATAGCTGATGTACGAGGAGGATGCCAAAAACTTTTCGTCGTTTTTCAATTGATTGTAGGCTTATTAATTTCAGGCGAACCTCACAGGTGAGCAGGTTATATCTGTCTACACCATGGAAATCACATTGAGCAGAGCGGAGGCTAAGTTGAACGGCATCAATTCGAGAGCAATGGGTATCGTTATAAGATGAAAACGCTTAGCTAGCGTATTCAATGATGAACTTAAATAACGCGACCAATATAAAAAGGTACCATAAATTAAATATGGCAGAACAGATCCTATGTGTATGCTTACCAACATTGCAGCACCCCAAAGACCTTAAGAGGTAAATATCAATTCCTTTTTTTTAGCTTAAATTCGAATGATCTTGAAAAAAATGCTTACAATATCTAATTTTTTATTTGCAATAGTTTATAATATACGGCTTCGCTTTGATTGACAACATCACAATTTTCTGGTGCAAGGTCAGCCCAAATTCGAACTCCGCTCCAGTTATTTCTTTCTTTCGTTTCTTACACAATTCGTAACCTGGTCTGGACTTCATTATTAAAAACCAATTTTTCTAAATGAATTTCATTGTCGCTTAATTATTCCGCCAACACAATTAAAGCCCGCCACCACCTGAACCGTCACAAAATCACAAACATTCCAACGCCAAGATTGTAGATAGTAAAGCAAAACAATATCTTTCATCGTTATTATACCCGTCGATATATTGCAAGGTTAAGTTTAACGATTTTAGTATTTAATTTCGGTTTCCCCTAACTACTGATTTTCCTGCCTTTCATACAATTAAACAAAAAAAAGAAAAAGAAACCAGCCGCGGGCTTAGTTTAATGTCTGAGTCCAAAGAAAACAAAATCACAAAACCTAAAATGAGAGTGAACTATGTGTACATTCCACCTAAATTGGTATCAAGTTCAATTCGGCATTAACGCATAGCGTTCCAATTGTTGTTCTCAATTATTAAATTGCGTATTTTAAACCTGCCCGACATCTGTGAAAAACGAGCATCCGCGACCGCGATCACTTGGTCGGAAACTTGTTAATTAATGAAAATTTAAGTGGTATTGGTTGGAACATGAATTCGCTTTCGATGGATTGTTTTGTCGGTTAGACTACACACCCTGCTGTCAAGGCCGTGAGTCTTTTTCTCTTATGATAGGGAAGGGCATCTTGCACCACGGGCTGGTTTACTAATCATTTTCAAAGGGCTCAGTGTGCGCCTTCGGATTTTTTTGGATTTTTAGATTTGATTGAAAATAAAAACACCAATCGATAACGTATAAAATTATGTATATCGAATGTGGAAAGTATCTCTGACCTTTTTGTAAAAGAGTTTGGCAATTCCGGTAACGTAAATTGAATTACCGATTTCAGTGTAAGATTGAATAAATTTTGTTTACAATGATAGATTGCACTCGATTCCGATGCATATTATTTGAGTTTAGATAATTAAACACATGTGCTCGTTGACGAAATATTTTCAGCTGTAGTGAATTCTACTACGTTTCTAACACATAACTACAGTCTTCATTAGAAATGTCTAAGGCACCTCTAAACGGGTTTATAGTTATACAGTGTTGGAGTGTTTAAGCAGCTTTTAAAATCGCACATAGTCTCATTCAAAAAATAAGAAGTGATGTTCTACCGTGGCCGAACCGCTGCGCATTCTACAGGCACCTTTCTAAATAGGTAGAAACTACCGCATGTTCAGCCAATTCCCAAAAAAGGCGATAAGACATCCCTTCTATTCACTGCGTAACTAGCTTTTACGTCAGTGCTTTCCCATGCCATGAAGAACATTGTGAATAACCATATCATTAGATATTTGGAAAGACACCATCTCCTTAATGACCGTTAGTATGGTTCAAGGCAACAACATTCTAGTGGCGACCTGATATTTTTGCTTTCGGAAAATTGGAACCAATGTGTTAACCAACATGATGAATGCACAAAAGTTGCTCTTGATATTTTCAAGGCCTTCGATAGGGTATGGCAAACTTTGCTGCAGGAAATAACCCCCAATGAAATAACCACCCAAATGAAAGATGAAATAACTCCCCAAAATTTGTATGGAGATGGAGCCCCAAAATTGGGGACTTATTTCATGGCTTTTTGGGGACTTATTTAACTATGAAATAACCTCCCAATTCAACTATGAAATAAGTCCCCAAATTTATAATAAAAAACCTCGCACCTACTCCAAAGCAAACAGTGACCCCAAGCAGGGGGGTTGGATTTGGGGACTTATTTCATACTTATTTGGGGACTTATTTCATACCATTTTGGGGACTTATTTCATCTTTGATTTGGGGAGGAATTTCGCAGTGAAATTATTCCCCAATTTTGGGGAGTTATTTCATTTTTAATTTGGGGGGTTATTTCATTGGGGGGTTATTGCCCGGAGCCGGCAAACTGTCCTGATTAAGAAACTTTAAACATATGATAACGGTAGGTGCCATCATGTCGAAATGGATTGCAAGCTTTCTAAATTATCGATCAATACAAGTTCTGTTAGACGATATACTTTTACCCACTTCTCAATTTATGTTGATTAACCCCGATCTTATTTTCACTTTTATCAATGACCTTATCTCTCGCACAAGCAATACAATCCATTCCTTTGCGGATAACAGCACTCCTGACTTCGGTTATTCCTTGCCGACTCCAGGGCAAGGGCCAGAAGTTGAAGAAGTTCTCGAATTCGAGTTGAGTTCAATGCGTCAAAAATTCATTGCTGCCTTCATTTTCTGAAGCATGACACCAACGTGGCCAAACTGAATATGAATGGCGAGGAATTCTATTGTTTTTCAATGCTCGCGATTCATACATAGATGCCCACACCTTCGATTGAACCAACAGATAGCTGATGCTGCGAAAGGTGGTGCTAAATGCCTTGGCTTCCTAAAAAGATGTAAGAGTTTTTTTACTCCAACGGATTTGGCCACGTAATGTGTGAACATCTAAAACCGTTCAACAACACACTAATCGGCACATACTAGTGTGGCTTTAGGCCCGGCAGATCGACAATAGACCAAATCTTCACACTAAGGCAAATTCTGGGAAAGAACAATGAAATTAAAGTCGAGACCCACCATATTTTCATCGACTTTAAAGCCGTATAACGCATTCAGCTTACGCAGCCTCTACTCAACGTTCATGAATAAGGAGAGTCGAAAATCCTCTTCGCTGGAGCATTATTGTCAATTCCCATGATGTGGCAGAGCCAATGTTGTCGACGTATTGTAGCTTTTCGGATAACATCCACATCTTGGTATAGCTAATAGAGTTCACGATTGTATCTTCTCCTCTATTCGCCCGCCTCACATAAAGGACCAAATATCCGAGTGAGTATTTTTCTTCGAAAGAAACCAATATAAGCTGTTTCAATATTTTGTAGAGCTTATACTTGGTCTTCGGGATAGAAGTTTTGACCCCATTTGTTTTGCCTAATGGAAGTATCAAAGGTTTACTAGGGTAATTCTTCGTCCAATCTCCACTTAGGTTTCATTTTGCGTTTGCTCCGAGGTAGGTTAACTCCCTTCCTACCACCAGTTGCTGCTATCAGCAGCGAAGTTTTTTCCTCCTCGGTGGACAAATGTCGATATTGTGCAAGTATCCTAGTTTGACGGAAGTATCCTAGTTTGACGGATCTGTTGATACCTGTTCATGCACACTATCTGCTCCAGAGCAAGACTGATGAAGTCACATCACTTTGGAATTGTTTAGAAGAGCTGTTTCCATACAGTAGATTGCACCGCGTGTTTTCCAGCGTTAGTGACACAACTGGATCAGTTTTGCCGTAATTCCATATTCGGCAATCGCCATGTATAGCTCCTGACGATGAATGCGTACGCCACCAAAACTTCGGCGCACGCTATAGCCTGTCTTTAGCCTGTCTGACTGAAGCATAGTTATTGTCTCAAAGGTCTTGAAAGACAAGAAACCGTGCATTGGCTTTTTCATTTGTTCCACTGTATGTTGGATACCATACCCATCGTTGTTTTATCGATATTTCCACCAAAATTGATTTAATGAAATAGGCAGCTACATTCCACCCCTAGAACATTTTGACCCCAATACCCGCCATGCCAGGAATACGCATCAGTTCACTCTTAAACCTACTCTCTTACGTGCAGTGAAATGCAAAGAATCGATCCTTAGCAATACAACACGTATATGGAATGCTCTATCATGCTCTGTTTTTTCTACACATTATGATTTACAAACACTCAAAACCAACGTGCATAGGTTTCTCGTCCTTTGTACTTCTTCTTTTCCTTAATGCCCTCACTGTGTCACTATGTATAAGGTTGCTAAATATCCTTTTTGGACGTGCAAACTATATAAAAAAAATGCCGACCAGTTACGTCGAATATGATTTTTCAATGTGAAAAACCAAACATAAATAAAAAATAAATATTAGGCATTAACGGCGCATAGATAAGCCCTCTAAACCTAGCTTCTCCAACCACTTTCTTGGCGAAGTGAAAGGGACCTACAGTCGAACAGCAAATTTGAGAAGCTTCTCATGACAATAGATACTGTTGGATGTTTGTCAGACGTTCGCAAGAGGTGGGGCAGTGGAAAAAAAATCAAGATGTTATTTGGCCCGGCGGGAATCGAACCGGGGACCTTTCGACTAGTAGTCCAACACACTAACCATTGAGCCACTGCGCCCGAAAACGTAAAAAACAAGCGCCTATCAATTAAACTCTCGCATGCGTGTCCTTGTCTTCAAAAAAGTCTTCGTTTAATTCGATACTTTCGTGACATATTCCAGCAGTCAGGATTCAGGAATGTCTGTATAATCTCCGGTGGCTGGGAGATTCGGATACATGGAATATCATTGAACAATTTCCAAGGCAACTGCAACTTAACCTCGGATTCTGCTTCCAAATTGAGTTTAAATGACCATATCTTATCAGCGGTTTGATAGTCGATGAAATGGTTTCTGTACTTTTCTTTTCCTTTATTGATTTTGTGGACAGATTTCTTGAGTTTTGTGTCCTCACGTGTTCATCCCAACTTGAAGAAAAACAATGCGATGAGTTTAGTCTAAACTTTTAACTTCGACATGTTGCGCCTATTCTTACCAACTTCCGCAAAGTAAACTAAATAATTTATTATCAATATACTCGTATGTATCTATTTTCAGTATTTTTTTCCAATCAATAAGCAATAAATCATCATGACGAATTAACAATTGAATGAATTCAATTATTGAATGGTGTCAATGAACAATCAGTTTATTTGTCGGAGAATTAAAATTGTTGCCACCTTGGTAGTATAGCTCAAATCCGGATTAGTTCTTTTTATTTCAAATGACAGCACCACATGATGCCATGGGCGGTTAATAATAAACAACTATTGTTGTAGACTATTAGTATTGAAGACATTAATATTGTTGTAGACTATCACGGACTTCATGTTCATATCTGCGATTATAAACTAAGCAAAAAAACTCGTTAATCCTTTTCAATTTGTTATTTTAATTGCTTGATATGCGGATTTATGACTTCATTGAAATTATCCATAGTAAGTACATGTAATGGTATGCCTTGGATAGGTGTCGCACTGAAATATAACTTCAGCCGAGTTCAGAATCCTTAATGCCAACCATTTTTCCTCACTAATGCCGGCACAAGACTTCGAACACAAAATTCTGGTTTGAGTTTTTTTAAGTATCTCAGATTACTTTTAGCTACTTCTCGTAACCAGGGGCCGAGTAACCGCATCAGCTAGCGAGCAATACGTCACTGATTTATGGGAGTTTCCTGCTTATACAAAGTGGGCCACAATGCCCAGTGGGCATGACCTTATTTTCCTGGGCTGTATCTTTCAAATAGAATAAACAAAATTAATGTGTTTCTTAAGTGTTAATTTAGACTTTCAAATTTTATTTTTTATCATCTTTTATAAATGAGATCTCGCAAGTGGCCGCCACCAGTGTGGATTACCATTTGCGCTCTTTTTCTGGTACTTACCGTGGTTTTCTTCAGATTGTTTTTTTTTTTTTTATAATAAGCGCGCACTAAAGGGATTTGTTGGGACCCTTATAATGTATTAGCTACACAGCGCGGGCGTTAAGGAAATTAGGGTGAGACGAAAAGGAGAGATGCCGATGCACGTTGGTTTTGAATGTTTGTAGGTTATAATGTGCAGGAAAAATGGAGCGGGAAAGAGCATTCCACATTCGTGTTGTACGGCTGAGGAACGATTCTTTGAACTTCACTGTACATCCGAACATAGGCTTGACGGTGAACTGATGAGCATTCCTTACATGACGGGTATTGCGGTTGAAATGTTCAAGGGGAGGAATGCAACTGGCAATTTCGTTTGAGCACTTATGGTGGAAATAACGATAAAACAACAAAAGGCAGGAGACATTACGACGATGACTAAGAGAGTCAATCGATCTCGCGATGTCTCGGTCGCCAATGAGTTTTATCGCGCGTTGTTGGATCCTGTCAAGTAACTCCAAATAAGTTATTGGTGCACCGGACCAGATATGAGCGTTGAACTCGAGTTTCGGGCAAATAAACGCCTTATAAATTGTAGCCAGATCAGAAGGGGTGAAATATTTCTTACAACGCTTAAGGAAGCCTATACATTTAGCGGCGTTCTTGGCGACATCGAATATGTGGTCATTCCAACGAAGGTTGTCATTAACTCACATACCGAGAATGGAAAGTCTTTCGGTTTCAGCGATGCAAGTGCCATTCATAGATAATGGCAGTGTGTGTGGGTTTTGCTTTAATGACAGGAGACAGCATTGTATTTTGGAAGCATTAAATTTCACTATATTGGTTTTACCCCACTGAGTAATGCTGTTAAGATCGGAATTTAATGAGCTTAACATACGTTGCCGTTCCAGTTCCACACCCGAAGATGAGGGGCGTGACCCAAGAAACGAATATGAGAAGCTGAGGGTACTGTCATCTGCAAAGGAATGGATTGGATTAGAAGTAACAGACAGTAGATCATTTATAAAAATGAGAAAGAGAGTCGGGGACAGAACAAAGCCTTGGGGGACACCAGCATTTATTTGGTGAGTTGCAGAATTGAAGCCGTCCAAATCAACTTGAGTTGAACGGTCCGAAAGGTAATTTCTAATCCATTGAAGAAGAGTATCATCGATTCCAAATGCACGCATTTTCGACAAGAGGGCTTGATGCCAAACTCTGTCAAATGCCTTTGAAATATCAAGCGCAGCAATCTTACTTTCACCACTCTGATGAAGAGATTGGTTCCACTTTTCGGTTAGATATGTCATCAAATCACCAGTGGACCTGTTGCTGCGAAAACCATACTGCCGGTCATTAAGCAGTTTTCGGGATTCAAGATATTTCATTAGCTGACGGTTTATCAGCGTTTCCATGACCTTAGAAAGAAGGGACGTAAGTGCAATTGGTCGGTAGGAGGAGGGCGAAGAAAATTCGCCTTTTTTTGGTACAGGCTGGACAAATGCTGTTTTCCATCTTCCCGGGAAGTGTCCTGAAGAATAGGACAGATGGAAAAGCTTACGCAATGGTTTTGCCAGCGAAGAAGAACACCTCTTCAGAACGATAGGGGAAATACCATCTGGACCAGCGGATTTGTGAACGTCAAGACCTTGAAGTACTCTAGCCACTGTACGAGTGCGAAAGTGGATTGGTCCCATATAGAATTCTACGCGCTCGAGTACAGGGGGAGACAAAGCACAATCTGGGAGCGTTGAGCTGACTGCAAAGTGAGCAGCAAGCAGTTTGGCCTTATATGTAGAGCTGACAGCTGGAATGTCGTTGTAAATGAGTGTCGGGGATAGATGACGAGGTCGAATTCTTGATATTTTTAACAAATGACCAAAAGTTTTTACTACCAGTGGGACTTTGTAGTATTTTTTGCCTCAACTTTTGGTCATAGGAGAATTTGACACGATTAATGTGGGCATTGCAGTCATTTCTGGCTCGTTTAAACTGTTTACGGCTTCCCTCAGATGGGTTGGCTTTGAATAGCCGAAAACTTACCTCTTTTAACCTGATAGCCTCTTTGCAGCTCGAGTCACACCACGCGTTAACCTTGGGTTTGATACTTTTAATCCTGTTAGGGATAAAAGACTTCATACCCAGGTGAATTATGTTTGTGACCATATCAGCAGCAGTATCCACGTCGCTGTCGAGGAAGCACAGCGACCAGTTTAAACTCTTAAATAAACCGTTTAGTTTTTCCCAATTGGCTTTCTCATACTGCCATACGGTTCTTTTAGGAGTTTGTTCTTTAACTATGTGGTTGAAGTACGAGAAATTTGCTGATATGATACAAATGGTCTGACGAACCTAGAGGCGATAATACGTTCAAAGCGTATTTATCAGGGTGAGAGGTAAGAAACAAGTCCAATGTGTTGGCAGTTTGGCTGCTAATGTCCGGTATTCGTGTCGGCTCATTTACAAGCTGAGTCAGGTTATTTACCTCAGCAAAGATCTCGACCTACCTTCCTTCGGGTGTTGTCTGATCAGAATGAAGTGTCACAATTCTTGTAATAGAATCAGACAGGGCATCAAACTCATTATAAGTTGAATGTCTGTCAAAGTTGGGGCTTCTGTAAATAAAACAGTAGTGTATTAATTGCCTACGGACATGCAATTTTAGCCAAATGAAATTAAATTTTGGGTTGGCACATTGGCCATATTGAGGCTGAAGTTGGTAGGCTACGTCACTACGTATATAAGCGGCGATACCGCGATGGGGAAAGAATAAAGGCACTTAGTTGTACCCAGGTAGACTAGACTCTGTTAAATCAGAGCCAACGCTAACCTGGGTTTCACTAAGTGCCAAAACAGCTGGTTTGTTGTGAAAAACATGGGCGTATAATGGAAAAAAAATTTTTGTCAACCCACGAATGTTGCTGACATCCGCAACGAAATTCCCACACATTACAAAAAACAAACATAAAAAAACACAACTCCGACGCTAACTAAGCATAGGCCGTGAATTGAAAATATACGTTAGATTTCCAAAACAATCTACCGCAGGTGTTATGCAAGTACGGTAATTTGTTTTGGTCCACCAACAGAATCAACAACTCACGACCCGCTATTCGCCCGATGCTGCCTTTACCCAAGCATTGCAAGTGCACAAACGATAATCGAACGACACGTGCAATAGTCAAGAAAGAGCAACAGTGATGAAGTGGGATGGGGGACGGAAGGAAAACCCTACGCTGTTGCTTTTTTTCGCTTTTTTCGTTATCAATGCCACCGGCCACCGGCACTGGCTCTATGTGGATTTTTATACCCTATTCTAAGGGTATTAATTTTGACGCATAGTTTGTAACATACCTTAAT
This sequence comes from Portevinia maculata, assembly GCA_949715645.1. NCBI lineage: Eukaryota > Metazoa > Arthropoda > Insecta > Diptera > Syrphidae > Portevinia > Portevinia maculata. Next base: position 63,198,556 of record OX454525.1, on the reverse strand, counting down.
ATTGCCCGTAGACCCCTAAAAGTTACTATATCTATGATCAGCATCGATAGTAATGTCGATCTAGCCATGTCGGTCCGTCCGTCCGTCCGTCGGCACTGGACCTAGAGAGCTGAAATTTTAACCAAAAACTCTCTAGGGTCCCGAAATAATCAGGTTTAAGAATTTTTGAAATCCGCCCACAGACACTCCCACAAATAAATAAAACAATTTTTTTGAAAATCCAAAGTTTGAGCTAGGGAGCTGAAATTTATAATATATACTCTCTATGGGCCCTTTATGTTGATTTTTTAAATGCGCCTACTGACACACCCACAATTAATTAAAACAATTTTATTGAAACACCCAAGTTTGAGCTAGGGAGCGGTTTTTTTGATAAAATCCTTTAAATGTTATATAACAAAATATGTAGAGCGTTCTTAACAATTCAACCATACTTAGACTTTTGTCACGCCCACTTATGAGGGATAGAAATAAGAATAGGGTATCCAACAGTTCGCCCAAGCGGACTGTAGCCCGTCCCTATGTTTTTTTTTCTTTTTTCACACACACGCGATTTTGTATTTTTTTTTTTTTTGCGAAACGTATTGGCGAGCCGGTAGGTATTATGTTTGTCGGTTTAGTGGCACCGAAATTGCATTTAAAAAAGGCAACGTGTCAGCACGCGACGAGAGGCAAAAAACAACTTTGGGCGAGAGTGCCTTCACTGCTTGACGGATGTTACCCTTGAGTGCTGCCAGAGTTTGTGGCTTCTTCATATAAACCCATGACTTAAAATAACCCTATAAAAAGAAGTCTAGGGCGGTAAAAATGGGTGATTTTGCGGGCCAGTGCAAATCGCCAAAATTAGATATCAGACGACATCAAAACCCCTGCTTAACAATGTTGGTTGTGGCTCGCTTACGTAATAAAATCAATAACTAACCCGTTGCTATGCTCAATTTAACAGTGTAATTCCAAATAAAAACTCAAAATAATTACACTATTCGAAACGACGAAATGACATTATCTTCGTCCAATTACAGGTAATCTGAACACAACCCGTACCGAAACACACCACAAGAGAACTGTAAAATTCAAAAGACAACAGCCAACGGCAAATTCAATGCGGCTTGGGTTTTTGGAGAAAATGCATTTTTGTTTATTTTAATCACTTTTACTTAATTTCAATAAAGGTCAATTATTTGAATCGTTTGTTTCTTTCAACAACTGTCGAACGTATGTCACTCTTATCTAATAAAATTCTAAAAAAGAAAAAAATTTGAAAAACAAAATTCGTTGTTAAGCATAGGGTGGTGTTTCTTTCAACAACTGTCGAACATATGTCACTCTTATCTAATAAAATTCTAAAAAAGAAAAAAAATTGAAAAACAGAATTCGGTGTTAAGCATAGGGTGGTATAGCTTATGTCCGAACACCTCCAGCTCCAGTAGTCGAACACTTTTTAAAAAAGCCTTTTTAAAGTAGATTATTTCTTAGATTTTAAGCTTCTATAAATGCAAAGTTGTTCACGTGCATGTCATAATTAAAATTAAACTACTTACCAAAAATTAAGTTCAGTCCACATAAATGACACTGGAGGTTTTGTTAAAAAAAGAAAATCGTCGCCCTAATATTGGTTAACCGGGAACGGCATTTTACCGTTTTTGGAAATCGCATTTAAGCAGCCCACTGCAAATATACTCCAAAACCGGGTTTCGCTTTTTTAGAACAACAAACTTTTTTTAAAGTTTTTTTTTAGTTATAAATTAAACTAAAAACAATTTAATTAAGGAGGTCCAACAACTCAACTCAGCAAAAGTCGAAAACAACAGCGAGAAGAAAACCATAAAAAAAAACTAACAAAGAACAAGAAATAAGTAAAGGAATGGAATAGGATTTTTCAAAAGTAACCTTTTAAGGGTTTCGTAGCCAAATGGCAAAAACGGAACCCCAAATGGATTCGTTATGTCTGTCTGTCTGTCTGTCTGTCTGTCTGTATGTCCGTATGTCACAGCCACTTTTTTCCGAAACTATAAGTACTATACTGTTGAAACTTAGTAAGTAGATGTATTCTGTAAACCGCATTAAGATTTTTACACAAAAATAGAAAAAAAACAATAAATTTTGGGGGCTCCCCATACTTAGAACTGAAACTCAAAATAATTTTTTTCATCAACCCCATACGTGTGCGGTATCTGTGGATAGGAATGATATTGAGGTTTCTAATATCATTTTTTTTCTAAACAGAATAGTTTGCGCGAGAGACACTTCCAAAGTGGTAAAATGTGTGTCCCCCCTGTAACTTCTAAAATAAGGGAATGATAAAACTAAAAAAAATATATGATGTACATTACCATGCAAACTTTCACCGTGGTTTGAACGAGTAAGTAGTTTTTTTTTAATACGTCATAATTCGTAAGCCGCAATTTACCTTTCATTCAATCAACTCAAATATAAAAAAAAATTATTTAATTTCATAGACATAAACCTTATGCGTAAATCGTGAACCATTATTTTGTAATAATAAATCTGAAATAGGTGCCTTAGTAAATAATAATTATAATTCGCGCGGAACCCTTCATGGGCGAGTCCGACTCGCACTTGGCCGCTTTTTTTGAGTAAGTGCGCGTATTAGATTTCTAACAATTTTAAGGAAGGCTGTGCAGGTTCTTAGCGATATCACACACTATTTTTTTTTTTGAATTGAACCCTTTAGTGAATGCCAATACGTCTTTTGTGGCACAGTTTCGCAGCTCCGCTCATGAAAGCATCTCCCTATGAAGGACACGTTGTCTCAACCAACTGAGAGCCTGATATTCATAGAGAATGTGCTTAGATGTTTTCTCGTCCTCCATGCAGATCCTTCATTGGACAGATGCGCAAAGCATCTGTTATACTGAGGCAGTCAATTCTGGAGTTTGTTTGCCGTTATTCTTTCAAGTACTTTCGGCCACCATTCGATGGCGGCGTACATTATATTGGGTCTAACCATCATGGTATACAACCATTATAATAATTTAGGGGTTAAGACCTCAAGTTCGGCCATACAGGTGTCGACATGCCCACATGGCTCTAGTAGCACGACCCGTTGTGGACTTGACGTACATGTTCCAGTTAAGTTTTCTTATCTACTATGATTCCCAGATATGCGACTTCTTTGGAGTACACCACTCCACTAACTAGCTAACGACTTATTAGGTTACAAACGTGAAGCGAGCGAGAAGAAAATGTATAGGTCGTGTGGGGGAAAGAAATTATATGAAAAAGGTTTCAGTGTTGTCTGTATTTTTTGCTGGTGTGCTTTTTCAGTAAATTACCATTTTTTTCACCCGGTTATTAGATTTGAGATAAACCCGGTTTTAACCAATAAAAAATAACCAAAACCGGCCGGTTCCACATCCCTATATCAGATATCCTCAAACGATTTTATTTTTTAAATATTTAATTTTAAAAAGTCAAAAAGTAATTCACCGCATACTAAATCAAAATCAAAATTTTCTTTTCTTTATGAGCGTACGTTAAAAAAAGGCACATTAGGACATTCCACTCGTTTATAAAATTAGAACTAGAAAGCTGAAATTTGGGACATGTAGGTACTCTCTTGGGTTCTGAAACGATCAGCTGCAAAGATGAAATAATGGCCGTTATTTAAAAAAAATCTTTTTATCGAAGAAATCAAATGAATGAAAGACCTGGGCCAAATAACCGCATTAGCTAGCGACCAATATGTCACTGAATTTTGTGAGTTTAGCATTACGGCATGATATGGAGTATCGAGTTTGATTGTTTGACGTATCCTTGTCAGTGATCGTATATTTGTTCATCCGACAGAACTGACCCAATCGTGTGGCTAATAAAAAAAGCAGAAAAAGTAACTTTTTAGACAATCATCGTCCAAGCGATAAAAATGAAGGAAAATAAACGTCATAAGTTTAATCTACGAAACTCTACCACCATCAAATCGTCTATCATCAATCGCGTAAGAATTCGATTAAGAGATCTGGTACGAGTCCAATTTGAATCCTACTCCTACTCAACTATAGACGGCGTTGTTACCACACTTTTGCGAAAGAGCTGATTTTTTGTGAAACTAAAATGACTTTTTATACGTATATTCACGAAAGCAAGTCTCAATTTTATTATTCCTAATTTTTACTTTCCAAACCAATTATCCTTTTTACTATGTATCCATTGTAAGCGAACTTGTATGAAGTTTTCGGGGTGGCAAATTTATTTAATGTCACCTTTTTTAATGTCTTTGCTTATATTATATTTGTGTGACATCGCAAGGAGAAAAGCAATCAAATAGAGTTCCTTATTTATTACTTTGGCAACATTCTGTAACATTTAAAAAGAAAAGATCTAAAGTCGATTGTTTAGTTTAAAATCCATGACAGTGCTTTAGGGTAAGGTACGGATGATTTGATATGTTAACAAACTTTGCAAAATATCTCAAAATCCAAATACAGTTTTGTGTTTTAAAAATTTGCATATCATTTTAGCAACATTAAACATCGACTTTTTTTTGAACCCTTCCAAATTGTCAATTCCTCCTTCGGGGAAGGATGATTTGACATTGGCGTTAGGAGGTTTTGACAGAGAGAGGAGCATCTGACAAATGATCACGGTTCAACAGTTTTTAATTATTAAATAAACACAAAATTTGGTTATTTTGCAGTAAATAGTTATTTTATTATTTTTCTAACATATAAGGAACTCAGTATTTTTAAATTCCTTAAGTCTTTTTCATTTATATTGAATGTTGTAAGCTTTAAAATTAAACAACAAAAATAGCTTTAAAAAAAATTTGATTTTGTAAAAAAAGTTCCACTGGTGCTTTTTTAAAACCATAAAGAAGTGCCAAACTCGTATTTTCTGGCTTGCGTAAGCTAAGAGAACTGTTTCGTCTCATAAAACCCGCAAGTCAAGATGATCCAGCAGTTTATTAACATTCCACAAATTTGGGTATGGAATTTTGTTAATTTTCACATATTGTAGAAGTTATTGTTTAGCCAATTCATATGTCAATCCAAAATGTAAGTTGGAGCATTATTTCAAATATTTACGAACTCGCTTTCGTGAGCTGTTGTAAGAATTTGTTTATGCGAATATTTTGTATTATGTCGGTCATTAATTTGTTTTCCTTCCTATATTTTTTTAAGTCTAAACATTAATGTGGTACGATTAATACCCACTTTTTTGCGGCACTGCTTATAGACTCTTTTTTGTTGTGAATGTCTTTAATAGCATTTCAATTCAACAATTATTTCGTAAATGTTGGATGTTTTCTTTTATAAATGTTGGGCATGTTTAATATTCTAAAAAAAAGAGTACCTAAAAGGTTGTTTTACTATAAGATATTCTTATTGACTTCAGAAGGAGGTTTTGACATTCTGTCAATTGCTTCTACAAAACATTGTCAAAACCTCCTTTTAATCTACTTTTGAAAAAAATTCTAAAAAACACTTGTCAAAGCGCTCAGAAAAATTGTTTTTCTACCTGTAAGTTTTAGTCAAATGCAGGTGCACCCCAATATTGCAATTTATGTATCAAAAGTTTAAAATTAAAGAAATTGCACTTGGATTGCTTACCATCAAAAATTACATCAACCGGCTGAACAAAATAAGAACACATGCACTTCACAGAGCTTCAAAGACACACTGATCAGTTATTTTACACTCACACCACCCATCGTAACTAACTTCATTTGCTCATCATTGAAAGTTCTGTCAAATCAATAGTTTTCAAGAAAAGTACTAATATCAATTCCTCCTCCCTATCAAATCCCGACCTTACCCTAATGGTATGCTAAATATGTAAATCGATGCGAGGTGATACCCAACACGCTCGCGCAAACACTATCGTCTCGACGACAGTGTTTTAACATTTCGTGAGTTATTTGAAGTAAATATTAAATCGTCGTAACGATATCATCCAGATGCGATTGTTACGTGGAACATTGCTATTGAAGTCGATGTCGAAAACGAGATCGTCAGCCTTACGTGATGAGAACCAATAAAATACTGGTATTTTCACATGTGTATGTTTTACGAACTCTTAAGCCTGCCTGTGTTGTGGTTTGGCACATAAATACTTTTGTTATTGATTATTGTCTGATTGTTCCTTTACGATAGATAGATTATACAGATTTGTATAAGTAATATTTCAATTTCAATTTCAATTTATTTAAGGACAATGTACGCACGATTAAAATCGTATGTAGTACAGTAAAAAAATATAATATTTATACATATAGAAAGAAAACATCGCAAAACAATAATTATTACACTAATTTGTTTATAAATCAACAACGGATCTATTATGCTAGTTTTAACAGAAAGATGATTTGCAAATGAAATTAATATAAATAACTTTTAGTTTTTTGATTAAGCTAAATTTAGAAAAAGGACAATAGGAATGGGTTAGGAGATAGGGGAAGAACAAAGGACAAAAAGAGAGGGGAAAGTAGATTAGCCATTAGCATGAACAAAATAAATTAATAACAAAGTTATAAACATTGTGTTACACGTCGTTTAAATTCCGAGACAGACTGTAAGTAGGGTGGACAGCTACTTCTTAGAAGCTTAAAAACTAGAGTAATTGAACGTCTTTTATACCCTATTCTAGGGGTATATTAATTTTGACTCATAGTTTGTAACAAAAATTAATAAAAATCCGCCCACAAACTCAAAAAAACAAATTTATCGAAAAAATCGAATTTTGAGCTAGAAAGCTGAAATTTATAATATAGACTCTCTAGGTGCCCTTTATACTTATGTTTAAATATTTTTTTAAATTCGCCTACTGACACGCGCACAATTAAAAAAAACAATTTTATTGAAAAACCAAAGTTTGAGCTAGGGAGCATTTTTTTACAAAAGTTTGGTTTTTTTCGATTAAATCCATTAAATGTTATATAAAAGAATATGTAGAGCGTTCCAAACAATTGAACCATACTTAGACTTTTGTCACGGCCACTTATGAGGGTTACGAACGAGAATAGGGTATAGAACAGTTCGCCCAAGCGGATTGTAGCCCGTCCCTATATTTAGACAAGTGTTTAAATTATGAACATGCCGGACAGTTTCGAGTTATTATATGTTGTTGTCGCTAAAATTATTTATTTATTTTATATATAGTTTATTCTCCACCCACATCAATTTTAACATTCAGGTAAGCCTTTTCCACTAAATATACCAAGCGCACAGTCAGCAGGTAGGTGGTTACTCGAAAGTTGAAACCCGCATAACGTAATTATTTTTTCCATTATAAAATATATTTCAATTAATTTTAAGAAATCTATTAATCATAACAAAACCTTATCCCTATACCGCATGAAAAATTGTGCGAGAAGAAACACATAAAAAATTGCTTAAATTCCCTACGCAACATTTATTAAAAATATTCTTTCTCTTCATCAAGCCATATTTGGCTTCGAATGCCATATGGGGTAATACTATTGCCGGTGTTTAATGGCAGAGAACTGATCGAATTTAATTTAATACAAGAATGGTATTCATACAAGTTTTGTCGTAAGTTGACGATAGGGTAAATGAACTGTCAGAGTTTGCATAGGAAGTATTTAACAACAAGGTAAACCCACGGATTTGGTGTGTAAATTAAGATATAAAACGTGGTAGACTTCTTATCTCTGTCACAATGATTGGTTTACCATAATTCACGCAAGCAATTTTTAAGGGTGTTCTTGAAACGTGAGTCGTAAGCTTACACTTTTAGAAAAATGGTAAACTAACGACGTCTTATGAATACCCTTAATATTTTTGTTTTTTTAAGGTAGTCTTTAAGATTGAAAATCGGTTGATTATCCTTAAGAGTGCAGCAAACAACAGACACCTATAGTTGCTATACTGATGGCATATACTCAGATAATGTAGATTGTATTTTGAGTGTACTCCATTAAAAAAAAACCAATAGACAGCTATTAAATTTCACAGCTGGACCTGTCTTGCAAAACAATGTGTTGTATAGATCAATTTCATGGGCGTTATGTGCGGAAGTACTGTTATTAAAAGGCAAAGTAAATATAATTTAAACATTGCGAATGAAGCTTTGTTTTCGCAATACTAGCGGACGGACATGGATAGATTGAAATAACTTTCGATGATGATCATAAATAAAGTTACTTTTAGGGGTCTACGACTAGAGGCTTGTAACTCAAGGCTACAAGTGTACAAGTCTACCGTCACTTGTAGGATTATATAAGTCAGACAATTGTAGATTACTTTGCGCTTGTAGGCTCAGTTTACAACTGTTCATTTGAATTGAGATAAGGAGCGCGAACGTATCGAAATGGACAAAGAAACCGTTGGGAAATGAACTGCTTTGCTAGTGAAAATCCGGAAAAATAAAATATTCTGTTTGGTGCATTTTCCGATATTGTAACAGAGAAAGTAAAAAGCAGGAAAATCGGGGAAATATTTAGCTTAGGCCAAAGCTTGAATATTTTTGCGCCAAATAAAGAGTGGGCGTACAAACGAAACGTTTTTTGTCAAAATTGTTGAAAAAGTGCTATTGTAACATGGGTGTAACGCGCTACTTGTCTCTGGAATTCCACTTCATCGATTGCTGAGGTTACTTTGCAAATACGTCTGCCGTCTGTCATTTCACTAACACCATGAATGTTACCTACAGTGTAGTACTGGGAGGAACCGTGATGCTTACAGCTTAACTCCTATTAGTTGACGATCGCAACTTAAGCAAAAGCTGTTCTGCAAGATAATCGATAACAAATCTGGACACGAACTTTTTCGAAAAACAAGTGGTCTTCTATTTCAAAGTTTCTTAATTTTTTGCAGATTTTGATTCTCTATCTCTCTTTTCTTTCTATATGCTCCCTCAAGGCCGTTAAGGATGAGACAAGCACTATTTCCTGGTCCCCATTCGTACACTTACTCAAAAGATCCGATCCTATTTCCTGATCCAGCTCTGAGGCGTTAAATCACACGATCTCGGAGGCCCATAGACGGGTCCGTTTCTCGAGATAATACGTTCACCAAACTGAGACCTCAATAACTGATGAAATGCAGTTTCAGGAGTTCCCCAAGGCTCAGTTCTTGGGCCTCTTTTTATATAACCTGTATACATCGGACTTTCCGTATCTTCCAAATTGTGAGGCAGCTATTTTCGCTGATGATACTGCAATATTTTCATCTCATGAATTCGCTCTTGATATTGAGAGGAATCTAAACAACGCGATGGAAATGCTACAAGGATATTACAATAAATGGAAAGTAAAATTAAATGAGGAGCAAATAAAAGCTATCTTTTTCACTAGAAAGAGAAAAACTTGCTTTCTCCCCAGTAAATTAGAAAGACATTAGTTGGGAGCCTTCTGTAAAATATTTAGGAGTATATTTAGATACCAAATTGACATTTAGTACTCATATTACAAATACCCTCAAAAAATTGCTATTGGGATTAAAATGTTGTACCCTCTTATCAATAGAAAGTCACTGCTCTCAAATAGAAATAAAGTAATAAATTATTAAAAAGTTTTATACCAGGGGTATATGTGTTGTCACCACTCACGGATGAGTGTGAACTTATTTCCAATTCAAATGTTCCTTCAGATTTGAAGAATAACAAAAGAAATGTTAGTTCAGCCTATTGTATGGCTATGACTGAAAGTCAAAAATTAATATATATATAGTCAACTATTACTAGTATGACTATATATATTTTGTGGAGTTTCACCCAGATGTGGTGGTTTGGGATCATCAGTGGATTACCACAAACACATCAAATCCATACTCGATTTTAAAAAGTTTTATACCAGGGGTATATGTGTTGTCACCACTCACGGATGAGTGTGAACTTATTTCCAATTCAAATGTTCCTTCAGATTTGAAGAATAACAAAAGAAATGTTAGTTCAGCCTATTGTATGGCTATGACTGAAAGTCAAAAATTAATATATACATATATAGTCAACTATTACTAGTATGACTATATATATTTTGTGGAGTTTCACCCAGATGTGGTGGTTTGGGATCATCAGTGGATTACCACAAACACATCAAATCCATACTCGATTTTAAATATAAATTATTCATAATGTAATTTTTCAGGCAATTCTGTTACATGGATGCCAAGCATAGGACAATTGTTCAATGTGCCATATTAAAAAACTACAGACATCTCAAAATAAGTTGTTGAAAATGATGCTTAATTTACCGTGGTATCACTTAACGTTGGCCACTCACGATAAAGCGAATGTTGATATGATCTTAGATAGAATTCAAAGACTTAACTTACGTTTCCTAGACCACTGTTAATTTGCTGACAATCCTCTTGTAAATAATTTAAATACCTAATAGTGGAGAGGTACGCTATTATTTCTTCCTTTCGCGTTTTTTCTTTGCTTGTGTAATTATATTTACTAATTTGTATATTAAATCATTAATTATTGATTTATTTATTTGTTTAACTGTTTATTTATTTATTTACCAAATTATTTATTTATTATTCTTTCTTATTTGTTATTTATTAAGTAACTTACTTAATTATATATTTATTTATTTATAATATTGATTTAATTATCTATTTATTTATTTTAATTTATTTATATCTGTGATAATTTTCTTCTTTATTTATTAACTTAATCGATTATTTATTTACTTATTTTTTTTTCATTTATTAGTATGTATATTAATTTACTTATTTATTTATTTATCTCTAAATTATTTTGTTTAACGACCTCGAATTGTAATAAATAATGTTTGTTTAACGGGCTGTAAGTCTTAATTTAAAAATACTCTTTTTTTGTATTTTAAATTATATATTTTGTCCAATATTTCGACTTTCTTCGAAAGCCATCTTCAGGGACTGTCAAGAAAAAGTATTATGACAATAAAATGAACAATCTACATTTACATTGTGAAACTTACACAACTTATTGTACAACATAAATAATTACATTTCACAAAAAAAATTTTGCTATGACGAACACAAAACATAAAGTTATGATGCCGGCTGAGTTATAACTATTTTCGTCTTCCGTTGTTTGTTTATAAGATGTCTGTAGATGTGTGCGCATTTTTCGGTGTCCGTTTTATAGTTAAGTCGTTTTTGTATTGGTACATTTATTATATGTAACATTTCCGTAGTGTGCCTCCTCATATAATTTGATTCTTCTTGTAGTATGTCAACGTTTTCGAAGTCAGGATAATGTCCGAATTTAATGCAGTGGGCAGCTAATGCAGTTTTTTGTTCTATAGGTGTCGAGAGAGCTTTTTGGTCCGATTTATGTGAGGCTATTCTTGTCCTTAGTTTATTTTTTGTTGTCCCAACATATGTTTTATTGCATTACAAGATATTTTGTAAATCAGATTCGATTTGTCAAGTTTGTCTATTTTTGTTTTTGTATTGCTGTATAGTTGTCGTAGAGTATTACTTGTCTTAAGTGCAATTTGATATTTATCTTTGTCATATATGTCCGATTTAGTCAATCTCTCCGAGAAGTCAGTAATATACGTCATTGACTTAAATATTATGTTTGGCTTTTCTTTCAGCTCAATGTTGTCCATTTTATAATAATTATTGATTAAGTACATCGTTGTCTTCTTTGGAAAATCATTTTTAGCTAGTATTGTCCTTAACTTGTTGATGTTGTCGTGGTGAAATTGTTTGTCACTTATATTTAGTACTCTTCTAATAAAATTATTCGCGGTATTTATTATTACTCTTTTCGGATGTTTGGAGTAGAAGTTGATGAGTCGTCATGTCTCCATAGGTTTCTGATACCAGTCGATTTTCAATTTGTTTCCTTTGCGTATGATTAATGTGTCCAAGTACGGTAATCTGCCATTTTGTTCCTCCTCTTTTGTTAATTTAATGTTTCTATGGAACGCGTTCAATGTATTTAATGTCTCATTTATTTTGTCAATTTTTATAATCGCGAATATGTTATCTCTGTGATAATTTTGTTGCAACATGAAATTTTTGTTAAATCTTCATTTTGTTAACTCGTAAGTAAGTTTTTAATTTGGCGTATTTCCTATAGTCAAAAATACATTGCTTCATAAATTTATAAAATATCAATATCTATTATGTATTACATTTTTTTTTCTTTTTTTATTGGAGGTTTTTTCAGTATTGTATGAATTTTTGTTTTCCCAACTTAAATCACTAATGTTTTATAGATAACATTTCAGAAGAAAGATACTGTAAAATGTGTAAATTTATATGCGAAATAAATCTTTCTATCTATCTAAGTGTAGTTTCAAATTCTTCTTTTTCTGCCATCATGTCCAGAGCCCAATTCGAGAACGTACGTCGCTTCATATGATCAAGTGGCTTAAGTTCTTGAGTCTCTTATATACTCTTAGATGTTTTTCAGAATTTCGTATGAGATGGTGCAGTGGAAGCAAATGTTAGGTGTTTCTGGGTGGGACTCGAGCCTTGAAACTGACGCGTTGCTTAGTAGTCTACCACACTCACCACTGATCCCACTAAACTTGTGTCCTTCCAAAGTAAAAGTTCATCACAATTTTACTAAGTAATTTCTTGTTTTTTACTATTTGCAAGTATTTTCGACTAATAAATGCTTTAATAGCAGTTTCGATTTTGATATTGTTGAGAACGCTCTACATATTTTGTAAAAAACATTTAAAGAATTTTATAGACCAACAAAGTCTTTATTTCGGGACCCTAGATAGTATATGGTTAAAATTTCAGCTTTATAGCTCCAGTTTAAAGGCCTAATTTTTGCCGACGGACGGGCATGGCCTGATCGAAATTACTATCGATGCTGATCACAAATATATAAACTTTTATGGGTCTACGTGCAATATTAAGGTATGTAACAAACTATGAGTCAGAATTAATAAACCCTTATAAATCGGTATACAAATGGAAGGCCTATACCACAATTGTGTTGTGCTCACATATATTTCGAAATGTTGGTCAGCGTACAAAAAGTATGATGGCATATTGAAGGCAGCTGAGATCAAGAGGCTGTGCTTGACAGCAAGAGTAACAAAGCTTGATTGTATACGCAGTTCAAAGACTCGAGGCCGCCTTGACATCACAGAACCCATATTAGAGAAAATGAAGCTCATTTGTTACTTACGCCATGTTCAAATGAGGGATCATACGAACCACTTCAAAAAGGCAATAACTTTAAACGCTCCAAGCAATTCGCGGAATCACATAAATGCAACAAAGCGGAGCATTTGATTGCCCTGAGTGACGACGTGAGTCACGTCGGGAACCCCACAGGCGGGCCAGTACCGATGCAGTAATAACTTCGTCGTCAAGAAAGAAGAATAAGATTAAAGAAACAGTCTGAGAACTGAGCCCTGTGGGTGCGGTGCACTAGTATGAAAATGATCTTAATAAGAATCACAGCTGTGTGTATGGATGTTTTTAAAAAAGATAAGACAATAAAGAAAAATTAATTAATTTCAATAATTCAAATATATTATTCATCTAAATCTTTTTTGAGAATATTTTTCTGTTGAGAAATTTGTAAAACTATTTAGAGCATTTGGACGAACACTAAAATATCTAACAGAGAATGGTAAAACAGGATAGGCAGCTTATATATGGTGTACTAACTTTGATTTCGAACTAAACACATGCAATTTCAATAAATAGCCTTTTATTAGTGTTTCATGGAGAGAATACATTCTGCAATCAAATTATAAACACAACTTCGGGCATATGATCACCACGGCTGGATCTCATAATTTTGGAACCAAATTTTTAAAATGATGTAACTTTGTTGAAGAGTGTATATTATCACGATAAAATTGCAAGGACTACAATTAGTTTGACAGTTATTACTGAATTTAAAACACCGTTCAGTTGCCTAGAATAAGCTCTGTTCATCCGTGATGGATTAAAGCCTTCCTTGTCGTCTCAAATCTGGAGGCTGCGATTTGTAGTCGGCATTTTTTGACTATTTCTTTTCAGCAAGGAATTGTAAAATTTGTGAAAATCACATGTGGTCATATGAGGGTTGATAATAATGCGGTGGCAGTGGAACAGTTATTGATATACTCCAAATCATTCCACATTCCACATATAAAGTCCACTCCTGGTAGGTATTGGGCCAGAGTGCTTATAATGGAATGCATTTGCATTCGTCTGGAATAAGCTGAGCATTTTATCAGATTACTTTTATGTCGCAGACATTTAATAATTAAATTTTATTCTTCCTTCTGTTATGTTGTAAGTTTGGATATGTATTGTTTTAGAATTAAATAGCATTTGAGAATTTTGGTATAAATAGACTAATCATTTTGTAGTTAAACATTAAACGCCATTTGGTTCTGATTACTGGATGTTAACCAGAACCAAAAGGCGTTTAATGTTAATATTCGTTATTTCAGCTTCGCTTTTCAGCCTTTAAAAGCTTGAACTAGGGAGATTATATATCTTGTCATTGTTATTTAGGATGATTTTCGATAGCAAAATGAAAGCATATTACAGTACCTACTAAAAATCACGATATAAAATATCTGACATAATGCCGCCTGGTAAAACATCGATTTGAACTTGCCATTCCACTGAAAAGCTCTATAATTATTCTTCAAATGATGACCTTTTCGGGTTTATTGAGAATCGTTACACAGAAAACTGAATTTGTATAAATTCATACAAATTTACACTCCATAGTATAAACCCCAAATTTAAATCCACATTAATTTTTATATTCCTCTTACAAATTCACTAAGTAAAGTTCTAAAATAGCGCAATTATGTTATGTAAAAAAATATTTATAATCCGTTCTAGAATATAGTGCCTATGATTAATCTTATTTCCACAAATCTAGGTCGACAGTAATTTTCCCGCAACGGAAAAATCCGGCCGAAAGCTTATCTAACCTCACCCACAAGCCAAAAATATTGCATAATTTTCTTTACACAATAACTTTTCACAACTAAACACCCAAAGGCGTTGAATTATCCATCAATCTCTCTTTTAGCATCATGAAAAGCACTACCAATACACTTCAAATTATCATTCGTCCTTGCAAATTGGATCACGACTTTTATCCGATTTCCGCCCTCGCTTTAAATAGTTCTTGTTGTTGTTGTTGTTGTTGTCCGAGACTGTATGAATCAAACCAAGAAAAAGAAAAATAAGTGCGAGAGTGAACGTTTTGTTATAGCCCCACAAAAAAGAACTCTCTTGCTTTTCGTTCCTTCCTTAATTTGAATTGGTTTAAGTGAATAACATAAATAAAATGAAATTATAATTAACAAAGCTCAAAATCAAAAAAAAGTGTACAATTTGAAATCTGTAACGAGATTTCGCAATTCAAACAACAGAACACGCCGACGACGACGACCCACCTATAACGTACAGAAAAGCACTTTGCTCGTGTTTTATGGTTTAACCATTCAACGTCAATTCCAATGAGACCGTGTGCCAATACCCCCTCACTACGCCATCGTGATCAATAGCAAAACCAACAGCGCCAGTGTAGCAGTAGCTACAGCAGTGGTACCGGTTATATACCTACATCAAATAGTATCTAAAATATACAGCAAACATTAACTAACTGCTCTCTTTGTAAAAGGTATGAAGGAATGGAATGAAAAACAATAAAAACTCTTGGCCGAGTTCTTTAAGGCGAAAACCAAACCACAGCAACAAATGGGAAAAGCCTCACACGACTCTCAAGAAGTATTTACTCGTACTCCTTCCACTGATGGTAGCAAGTAACCAATGTACCGTTTAAAGCTTTAGATGCGGAGAAGAGTATGCATCTCTCCCAAGAAACCTCACCTGTTGTTCTTCTTCGAGAGCCAAAAAGAGTGCAAAACACTTCTGCTTTCGATTCGGTTACCCCTTTAACTCTGACGACATTTCCCGGATCGTCATCACTCCTACTTTCATTCATTGGATGTTTTGGCGGCAATGATCGACTTTGAATCTCTTAATCCGTAAACATCTCTTAAAATAGTATCCGTCGAAGATATTTCTCTTTGCTAATTAAAGCTTGTCTAGGGAGTATCTCACAAAAGCTGTACCCAAACGGCCTTAACTTCTTTGCCACAATACGACTGCAAACTGCAGAAATATGCCTACTTAGACACTACCTATCTAAGCTTGCATTTTGGTTTAGTCTTGTAGTATCTGTTACCAGCCGCATGCATTTTGGTAAGACCAGTCGTACATATACGTCTACTATTGCCATTGGTAAACGGAAAAAAGAAACTCAAACACTTTGAACTGCTTTGTGGCCAAAGCAAGTCGCAGTTTAAGAAAAGTGCTCGTCCGAACAGCACTTAAATCGGAGAGTGGCGCGGTGTTATAACGTTTTGTATATTTTTTTCTTTCAATAAAAAAATCTTTTTTATACTGGTCATCGTTTTCTCTCGATATTTCTGTTGTTGAATTAGTTATTATTATCATTTTTTTTGATTGAATAATTTTTTGAAAATTGTTTTGTTGAAAAGAAATTTTTGAAGAAATATCTTTTTGGAGTAAAATTTCAAATGCGATTGAGTTCTAATCCAAAGTGTGCCAAATGAAGTGAAAGAGTTGAAGAATTTCTTATTCAAAGTTTGTTAAGTTCAATAAGTAATTCCTGTGAATAGTGACATAAAGAAATATTACATTTGATATACATTTGGAAATTGAAAAGGATTCCACATCAAAAGAGGACTTCAAGATGGAATTGTCACATGGAATACTTTGGGCGTTTGGAATAATGTTAATTCTTAATTCAGGTAGGTCTATATGAACAAATTACATCACCTGATGATAGGTTTTGTTGCTATATTAAATTAATTTAATTTTTAACAAGTCAAAAGAGTTGAGGTGCAAACTGTAAAATGTGAATTATTTATTAGGTTTTAATCGAAACGTTTTTGCAATTTAGGGAACTTGTTTTTTTTTCTTGTTTGACATAAATTCATATTTGAATCTAAAATTGGTCATCTTTTTTATACCCTATTCTAGGGGTATATTAATTTTGACGCATAGTTTGTAACATACCTTAATATTGCCCGTAGACCCCTAAAAGTTACTATATTTATGATCAGCATCGATAGTAATGTCGATCTAGCCATGTCCGTCCGTCCGTCCGTCCGTCCGTCCGTCCGTCCGTCCGTCCGTCGGCAAAAATTAGGCCTTTAAACTGGACCTAGAGAGCTGAAATTTTAACCATATACTCTCTAGGGTCCCGAAATAATCAAGTTTAAGAATTTTTGAAATCCGCCCACAGACACGCCCACAAACTCAAAAAAACAAAATTTTGGAAAAAATCGAATTTTGAGCTAGAGAGCTGAAATTTTTTATATATGATCTATGGCCCATAAAACTGATTGGGACATAAAATTTTCAAAATCCGCCCACTGACACGCCCACAATTAAATAAAACAAATTTTGGGAAAAATTGAATTTTGAGCTAGAAAGCTGAAATTTTTTATATATGATCTTTGGCCCATAAAACTGCTTGGGACATAAAATTTTCAAAATCCGCCCACTGACACGCCCACAATTAAATAAAACAAATTTTGGGAAAAATTGAATTTTGAGCTAGAAAGCTGAAATTTTTTATATATGATCTTTGGCCTATAAAACTGCTTGGGACATAAAATTTTCAAAATCCGCCCACTGACACGCCCACAATTAAATAAAATATTTTGTTTGAAAAACCAAAATTTGAGCTAGGGAGCTGAAATTTTTAATATATACTCTCTAGGGGCCCTTTATGCTCATGTGTAAATATTTTCAAAATCCGCCTACTGACACGCCCACAATTATTTTTTTTTTATTTTTGAAAGTCCAAATTTGAGCTAGGGAGCTGAAAATTATAGTATATACTCTCTAGGTGCCCTTTATGCTCATACTTAAATTTTTTTAAAATCCGCCTACTGACACGCCCACAATTAAATAAAACAATTTTATTGAAAAACCAAAGTTTGAGCTAGGGAGCGTTTTTATTTACAAAAGCTTAGTTTTTTCGATAAAATCCTTTAAATTTTCGTCACGCCCACTTATGAGATATAGGAATAAGAATAGGGTATCCAACAGTTCGCCCAAGCGGACTGTAGCCCGCCCCTATGTTTTTAAATGGGCTTGGAAACAATTTGGTTGTTTCTTTGTGCGTATTACAATTTTGAACCGTAAGATTTTTTTTCAGTTAATAGGAAATGAGTTGCTCTAACAAAAGAGTCGTTTTAAAAATATGGTCGTTCTTTCGGCTACTTTTTTACCGGGCAATGAACTTATTTTATCATTAAATGTATATTTTTCTGACGATATCATTTTATTTGGATGAAAAATCCTTGGTATTGACAAAAACAACTTAACACACGATTATTTGTTTGATAATAACCTATTTACATTTATTTCATTCAATTGCTGTTCGTTAGTTTTTAAAATTTTTTTAACTTAACTTTTTTGTCTCACAATTTTTTCTGTTAGTGAATTTTTAAAAATATATCTACTTCAAAAGTGTTTTTATAGCTGACACAGTGCACTCGTTTTGAAACGTTTCGCTGCAAAAAATTAAACAAATTGGCACAACATGTTAAGTTTCATAAATTTATGAATTTAAGTGACACAAAATGTTAATGTAAAATGATAACATGAAATAACTATACAAAGAAATAAATGTTTTGAATAGGATGGATGAGCTCGATGCTTAAGTTCCAAATTTTCAATATATTACTCCAATTTAGTAAGGTTTAACCCTAAATTTCCTCGATGAGTGATATATTTTTTTTCTAAGAAGATTGGCAACCGCTCTGAAACACTTTTACACAAGGTATGAAGATGGAAGAGTTATCAAAAACTTTCTCCCGATAGTCCATAGTTCAGGATAGTTAACAGGTATGTCTCTCTGAAGTAAAATTTGATGAAATCCTATTCTAAACTGTACCTTAACTACTTCGTCAGTTCTTGCAATTTGACAACAGTTTCTTCAATGTCACCGTATAGATAATCCACAGTGGTATTCTCATGCTTAAAACATCAAAACTATTTTCAAAGTCTGTCTGGAGGATATTTAAATGTGAACATTGGTTAAAACCGATAGTTTGTCTTTGACGAATTCTTAAACCTGGGAAATTGGTGTTGGCCAATATTTTGCTTCATTCAAGTTTAACTTTGACAAGAAAAGCTGACTTAATTCACTATTTTTTTTTATAAAATTTCGACTGCCACCTTGTAACTGCAAGCTTATCTGATTAAATTTAGTGAGCAAATCTGTTAAATAAGCAATGTCTGGTTTCCACTTAATAAAATTTTTTTTATCATCCAAGAACAGATTTTTTTTCAAACATCTGCCCTTTGACAGCCAATATCGATGAAAATTCTCGTAATATTCTTTACACAACTAGGCAAATAACATTGTATTCTATGCATTTTCGCGGACTCTCATTTAAATCTCATGCACCCTTAACTTTTGTTTTCGGTGTGATGGGTCCCTTGCAGTTTGGTGACGATCCTTAGAACTCAATTAAGGTCACTTTGGGAATCTATAGACGAAACTCAAGAAAATGATTTATTAAGTTTTTCTCTGTATTATCAAATTGCCATTGTGTATTTTGAACGGTTGTGTACTCTATGAAATGATTGTTTGCAATATTTAGTTAATAAACAAATAACAACTTAAAATATTAAATACTTTGTGGACTGCCAATCAATGTGAAATTGCACATTACTTTTTTCAAAATGAGAGTATAAAAAGTCAGCTTACTGACCATTCTTGAAAAAAATTGCAGACTATTTATATTTACACGATGTCGTATAATAATTAAAAAAAAATTATTGTGGTTTTGCAAATATCATTAAAAAAATAATCAAGAAAATAGTGTAATGCTCTCACAAAAACAAAATATTTGGATATTTGTCCGACCATCGAAACCCACTTATATATCGCTAAGTAGACAAACGCACTAACCAATGATCCATTGTAGTTACTCCCACCCAATTAGGATGGCGTAAATACCACATTTTGAGTTTTGCATACTCTGACTTCGCGTTCAAAAGTAAATTTGGTGCTAAGAAATTAGTGCCTTACTAGAAATTTCATACCCTTTAACGTTTTTTTTTTTTTTTTTTAATTTTATACATTGTAGTTTAAACTTTATACTTTCACATGTATCTTTTTACAAAAGAATGCTACTTACAATTTCTCACACCATCACTACGACAAACCATTGTTTATTGCAGCGAGAAAATCATTTCATGTGTACTAAAGATTTTTTCTCGTTGCAATGTTTTATGAATTTTCTGTCAGGTTTCATTTCACAGCCAATATTATTGACTGGATATCCAGCATTTGTTTTTTTTTTGAAATCTAAAGTTCAAACCAGCCATGACTGCAATGCCCACATTAATCATGTAAAATGTTCCTACTAGCAAAAGTTGAAGCAAAAAATACTTCAGAGTTAAGTGTGGTTGTTTGCTTAAAAAATAAATAATTTGGCCTCGTCATATATCCGGCTCTCTAGATAAGACAAATCTGTTTGCTGCCCCCTTGCAACTCGGTCAGTTGCGAGAGTACTGTAAGATCACAACAAAAACCAATCCGCTGGTCGAAATGCTTTTTGCCCTCCAAGTGAATACCCACGTTGGCAAAATACCTGCATACAATTTTCTATCTCACCTATTCTTTAGGGCTCTTTTCGAGAAGATGGAAAACATTATTTGCCCGGGTCGCCCCTAAAGAAGGTGAATATTCTTCTCTCTCCTCATACCGATCATGTGCGCTTACGTTCATTCTTACCAAGATTATATGAACGCTGATAAACCGTCAGCTTATGAGATAGCTCGACTCCCGAGAACTTCTTAATGATCTACGGTACGGTTTTCGCAGCAACAGGTCCACTGCTGATTTGATGACGCATCTTACCGACAACTGGAACTAATCTCTCTGTTGCGCTTGATATTTCAAAGGTATTTGACAGAGTCTGACATCTGAACATCTGAAATGCGTTCATTTGGAACCGATGATACTCTTCTTCAATGGATTAGAAATTCCATTTTGGAGCGATTAATTCAAGTCTGTGACCCACAAAATAAACGCAAGTGTTTCGCAAAGCTCTGTTTTGTATCCGAATATCTTTCTCATTTTTATGTTTCATCTTCTGTGATTCAATACATTTTTTTGCTGATGAGGATCACAATACTTTAAGCTTTTCATATTCGTTTCTAGGTTAACGTCCTCATCGTCGGGCAACTAGAACGACAGCGTGGAATTTAATGATTTCAAATAAAAACACTCCCATCCGAATAGTGAATCTTTGAAATAGAGGTATTTCCGGTTTTGAATTGTCTAACTACAATATTTCTGGGGCCTCAACTTCCACAAGATCACAATTCGAGCAAAAAAAAAATTTGCGATCATCGGATTGGTTTTATTTAATTAAACAAAAAAAAAATTGTGCCACATTCGATAAGGACTCTACTAGTTCGTGATCTATTACTTTTCAAAAATAAACGGATGTTACATGTAAATTTAAAAGACAAATTAATTGCTTATTGAGATGATAAGATTGAGTTCTGGGCTCGAGTTTGGGGATAATAATAAATAAATAAATAGGTCGGGCGCAGTGGCTCAATGGTTAGTGTGTCTGCCTACTAATCGAAAGGTCCCCGGTTCAATTCCGGGGCCAAATAACATCTTGAGTTTTTTTCCACTGCCCCACCTCTTGGTTTTAGGCCCTCTATGGGCCGTTAATGCCTAATATTTATATATATATTTTAATAAATAAATAGATTTCAACAGACTCACATATTTCATTTATTCCCTCATCGAACATAATTATTCCCTTAATTGGTGGGTGGCGATGGTATCAATACGCAACAGACTAATAGATCAAAACGAATCACATTGAGTTTATACAAATAACGGATATCTGCCTGTTGTACAATGGACCATTATTACCGCGTCTGAGTGCTCTCGGATTTGGCATTCCTATTTTTTACACAAAAATAAAATCCAAAGATGTTGCTACGTAAAAATACCTAACCTGTAGATAACACACTCCACATTTTTCTTAAAGTCATTCGATATTGCTGTGTTAAGTTAAGCTTTATAACTATATTTTTATTTTTTTTAATTTTTTGTTGGGCCATTTTGCATTGCGGCCTAATTTCATGGAGCCTTCTGTTTCGCTATTGGATGTGATATTTCGAAAATTGTCGCAAATGAGGGGCTTGTCATTAGTGGTTGTGTGAAGCACTGATGATATAGTGCGTACTTTTGTATGTTTATATCTATTTTTTTAATTCAAGTGTTATATATTCGCATAAATATTAAATAAATGAAAGTACAGACTCACTTGTAGTTCATGGTATTTCTCAAATCAACACCTCTCAAACTACAATCTCCGCTACACATCTTCACGATTGTCAATCCACGTACATCGCCTAATTTATCATTCGATTGATTGATTGCCAAATCAAAACAAAAAGACAACCAACAAAACAAATCAACAAACTTGGCGAATCATCAATGTCGCAAGTTAAGTATAAATAAGTTAAAACAATGTTGAATCAGTAACTTAATACGTACATCGTACACATTTAGTTTTATATTAAAACAATAATTATTATCTTGCAGTATCTGTACAGTATCATTGTTATACAATTTACGAAATTTTCCACCTTAATATTTCTCAACACAATGGAAATAGCTAAGTTACCTTAAATTTGCAAATTTATCAAAAAAAACCATACAATAACACAAGTATCGTCTCCTCGGCTGTTTTATGGTATTTTACGGATTTGAATAAATTAATATCTATGGCAGATCTATTAGTCATTATTTAAGACAACGATAGTCGGTCAGGTTGTCTCTATTTGACTTCCTCACGATAAAGGCTTTGTTGAATTACATTTTTAACACTTTTGATGAGTGTCATTTGCTTAAATTGATGTCGGCCTTGCTTTTGATTTTATGTTTTAAGCTAAAAAAAAGACTGGTTTGGTTAAAATTTAGATTTGTTAAGAAATAAATACTGCGATGTGTGCAAAATTGATTTTATGTAAAATATGCTTACCTAGTCATTTCAAGGTTCTTGTGACAGGTTTTGAAAGAGAATTTAACAGGTCAATGAATGGAAAAGATGAATAGAAATTTGATTGCATGCTCGACGCAGCAGTATGATAAGGATAATTCTAAGTTATTAGATATATTACCTCAGAAGAATTTATGAGTAAAGATACCTGTTTAAAGAAGGTCAATAAACTTAATGATCAAAAATGGGGCAACGTTAAGTTATTTTTGTTCTTCCTTATTTATATTGTTCCATCACCCAGTAGGCGTTGCAGCACAGTGTGTCTTTTTGGCTTCTTTCCTTGTAAAACCAATAACTTTGCAATAAAAACATTGCAGCTGAGAAAGTCAGATGGTCTTGGTGATGTCAAAACTTGCACCTTAAACAGTTGCCGAAACCAGTGCATGTTTGCTAGCTTTCTTAGTGAATGCATGTTTTATGTGCAGTACCTTCAGAATGTCTGGAAAATCTGAAAAGGTGGTTCCTATTCTATCGACCTATATTGCTTAGTGGTCTGAGTAAAATTTGTGAAAAAGCCAATAAAAAAAGTACATCAAGTTCTTAGAATTTGTATACATTTAAAAAAAACCGGTGCGTTGGCGAATTAACTAGCTGCACCACTAGACATAGATAAAGCGTTTAATTTTGTGTGGCACAATTAGATGTATAAAACATGAGTAAATATGGTTTTCCTCTGTATTTAGTAAAAATTGCCTGGGAAATCGTTTCTTAAAAGTCTATGTCAATGGTTGTGCATCTGTCTTCCACTAAGTTAACGCAGGTATCCCCCAGGGCTCAGTTCTCGATCCAACTCTTTATAATATTTATTCGACCGATTTCCCAAAGCTTCCAGTCTGTTAGACCGCCATCGCATGAGCTGGGCTAAATATTGAGACAAACCTACAAAATGTGATTAAAGTAGTAGAGCTATAATAAGTGGAAAATTAAACTTAATGCTGAAAAGGTACAATCAATCATTTATAGCCGAAAGCGAAAAAAGTCTTTCCTTGTCAGCAACAAAATCGGTATCTGTGGTGTAAACTGGGAACCAAGCGCGAAAATTCCTATTTATTCTTAATCAAAGATTAATGTCTAAAAGACCATATCTCAAAAAACAATTAAAAAGGTTAACATTGCCATTAAACTGCTATATTGTGCATATATTGTGCAGTATGCCATATAAAGAAACTATAATATGCCCACAATAAGTTGCTAATACTGATGCTTAACCTATCTAGATACAACTCTACTGTAGATCTCCACCATCACCGACACATTTCAATAGAACTGTGATAACTCGAATAAAGCACATATAAACTATTTAAATGTTTAAAGATGTTTCGATGTACACATGTTTGTAGTTAGCGGCCCATATGTATATTTTAATTTTCATTAAGTTCTTTATGTACAGGGTGGTGCACCAATTGTGCTACAATATATTTTAATTAATGTATTTCATTAATATTTTTTTATTGTATAGAAAATTAAATTTTATTTTATATAACTAATTGTTTTTGAAGATGATATTCAGTAAATTACCTCCATGTTCATCCACACATATGCGATACCTGTTCAGAAAATTATTCATTGCGACCTGAAGGGTTGAAGTCGGGATCGCCTCAATTATTGTTTTAATGGATTGCTTCAATTCAGTCAAATTCCTTGGTTTTGTTTTGTACACCTCTTGCTTGACATAACCTCATAAAAAAAGTCTGATGCAGTCAGGTCAGGTGACCTTGGAGGCCAGCGGAAGCTGGAGTTTCTGGATATTAATTTGTTTGGGGATTTTCGTTGGAGCTCCGCCATAACCGGTCTGGCTGTGTGTGCAGTTGCACCATCTAGCTGGAACCAAATGCTGCTGAAACTGATACATCTTTCGCGCAGTTCTGGGTATAAAAAACTCCTTCAATATCTTCAAAGAAGTATGGCCCCACAATGCACCTTGATGAAACTGCGCACCACACAGTGACTCATTCTGGATGCAGTACCGTCTCATCGGTTTATGGATTAAATTCACTCCATATTCTGCAATTTTCCTTATTTACATTGCCGTTACGATCAAACATAAACAAGCAATTTATCAAGCTGTTGTCGTCTTCGGTCATTTCAATAATTTTTTGGCAACATTCCAGGCGAATAGGCAAATCCAGAGGATTTAACTTACTTGCCATTTGGACTTTGTACGGTAGCAAGTTTAAGTCATCATTAACTATCCGTTGTAATGACCGTCTGCTAACTTCAATTTGCGCCGATAAGTTTCGAGTCGAAAAGCTTGTGTTTGCCTGAATTGACGATGCTACAGCCGCGATTTGGTCTTGAACCCGAACATAGGGATCTCGATGGTACGATCTTCGTGCGATGCTTCCAGATTCGGAAACATGTTTCCCAGCCTCATAATGGTCCATCTAATCGGGGGAGTGCCGCCAAACTCCCACCTAAATTCCCTTTGGACGGAATGGAATTACTGCAAAGGAACCGGTACCGCTGCACTTTCTAAATCCTCTTTTCGGTATCCCAAGCATTCATTTAAATAAATCTAAATAGTAATCTGCCAAATAAAAAAAAATAAGCCGATTACTCACACAGAAAAAAAGTTATTACGTTTTGTTTTCGTAGCACGATTCGTGCGCCACCCTGTATTTATGTATGGATCCGTATATAACTTTTTATTCATTTATGTGTATATTTGTCTATTTATTTACTTTTTTATTTATTTATTTACTTTTTTATTTATTTATTTATTTTTATTTAATTATGTATTTACTTAATTATATGTTTATAATTTTTTTTTATTTATATTTATTTGTCTTTTATATTTGAGCGCCCTTTTCCTCTAATTGTTTCTATTTCTTTTTCTTAGTATCAAATTGGTTAACTAAAATTTCAGCAGAGAGGTAAAATATCAAATCTTTCCAGCTATATAAATTGTGCGACAACAAGGCCATTGGTGATTTATTGCGAAAATAAACATATCTATCTATATTGAACGGCAGACAATATTTGAAATTTGTTAACCTACAAGATGAATTATTTCATCAAGGTATGTTTAGGGCCGGATTTACCTGTTTGGGTGTCCAAGGCCTTGATTACTTGTGGTGCAATGATCTCTACGACCAACGGTTTGTGACGATCAAAGTTTGAATTATTTAGTAAGAATTCAAGTAGCAATTACTTACTTTAAATGAATTTCCATCATTCGTATTGAAGTAATTGTTGTTGTTTTTTTATCCAGTGCTAAATTCAGGCAGCTTTGCCTATCAAACTAATTGTCAGATTGCACACTGTCAGTATTATTTTTATTCAGTAGTCTCTGCTTTTCTTATCGTGATGACGTACAAGCTTCAACAACGTTCCAAAATTATGGTTCTTTGCGCCACAGATCATTATAGAATCATATTACACCCGACATAATCGACCATCTAAGATCGATATTCTCGCATTGTTGACCATTTTCAGATCAAAATTTATCAACTCGACGTCGTTCATAACAGCTTGGTCTTTGTCCATCCACTTTATGGACAATTTTTCGAATTGAAGCCGACCATCGTATGCGTGGAAATTTCGATCAACGGGCCCAAAATCAGCTGGCATTTGATCCGCTGTTTTATCGAAAATGTGTGTTCAGCGATGAGGCTCATTTTTGGCTCAATGTGTATGTCAATAAGCAACATTTTTAAAATGCCTTCATGCGGTCTGTGTGATAGAGTGGTGGAGATTTCTTAGTGCCCAACAAACAATTATTGTATTTTAGGTGGGTCCGTTTGTACCGACTTTCAAGTTGTAGCCCGATATGTGGGAATACCAATTTTTAGCCCTGCCACAGGTTAGGATAGGTTAGGTTGTAGTGGCTGTCGGCCGAGACCGACACACTTAGGCCAGTGACAGGCCCATTGTGATGCCACACGGATGTATCATCCTCCTACTCGTTGAACCATTTGGAGCTTCTGATGAAGCTTGACAGACTTTTTATGTCGGTGTTAATGAGATCGTTAAGATCATTGTAAAAGAAGGATCCTAAATGGAGTTTACGTCTTTGAGAAAGAGCAGGGCACGTGCAGAGAAGGTGGAGAACTGTCTCCGCCTCCTCCTCGTCCATACAGCTTCTGCAGAAGTCATTTGCGTGGACGCCAAGCCTTGTTGCATGTCTGCCTATGAGACAGTGTCCGGTGATCACACCAATTATAGCACCAATGTGAAGTCTGTTTAGAGAAATCAAACACTTAGAGCGTTTCAGATCCAGCTTTGGCCAAATCTGCTTTGTCGCTAGACAAGTGTTGCCACTTGTCCACCTAAGGTTACAGTTCTCAATGGTCTGTCTCATAAACATGAGTTTGCATGTAGCGATTGGGATGCCTAGTGAACCTTTATCAGGTAAAAGGGGCAGTGTGGTTCCTTTTCTGGCGAGTTCATCCGCCCTACAGTTCCCTGGAATGTCTGTATGTCCTGGCACCCAGCATACTTGGATGTTAAAATGCTTCGCCATCTCCACTAGAGATGATCGACAGTCACGGACTACGATAGAGTTTGTGGACCCAGAATCCAGGGATTTTAATGCAGCTTGACTATCTGAGAAGATCCAGATATCCGTAATGGATATCACGTTTTTCTTCAGCCACGACAGGACTTCCTTAATAGCCAAGATTTCTGCCTGGAACACACTGCAGTGATCAGGGAGTCGAAAGGAGAGGCTGAGATTCAGCCTGTCAGAGAACACACCACCTCCTACCCCCTCGTCGGTTTTGGATCCATCGGTATAAAAATGGATTGATTTATTTTCGACGGGTGGCCCTTCCCAGAATGTTCTGGGAGGGATCTTGACCTAGAAGTTTTTGTCAAAAAGGGTTCGAGGGGTGATGTAGCCCTGCCACACGGGAGATCAAGTGCCTGTACCACTAAAGTACAATTTAACAATTCTACAGGGAATTTTAAACAAAGCTGATTTAACAAGTAACTATAATTTATGTAGCACAAAGAAAAACGCTACAATTGCTAAAAATGCAAATTTCCGTTTTTGTGTATAATTCAGCTAAGTCTTAAATACAAAGAATTGGAGAGACGTATTTTAACAAAACTGTCAACAATCAAGACTCTCTTACCAGTGTGGATTATTGGGAGTTTTTCTACAAGGTTGAATTTTTAAAAAAAGCTAAGATTTTAGGCGAAGATAAAATCAAGCGATACCACATCTCGGTAAATTTTGCAATATAGTCTTAAGAACTATGTAATATTTCCGTTACAATAAATTACAAATTACAAATTAAATAAGGGGACTGTGGGGGCCAATCGACATTACCATTTTTTGACATTATTAGAGCGTCAAAAATTCCTCCCAAAATTTATTGTCCCACCAGTTGTGTGTGATGTGGCATCGTCTGGTTGAAACCATATGTTCAGTAGGCCTTATTGATCTAATTCAATCACAAAAAAGTTTTTCAACAAATCCCGATAGCAGCCCCCAGTAACTGTTTAACGTTGCCTCTAGCATCGTTAAAGAAATATGGCCCAATCATGCCGCCGACTTAATTGGCGTACCATGCAATTACTCTAAGAAGGTTTTAATGGCCTTTGGTGTATGAGTTGTGGCATTTCTGTCTATTAATAAAGCCATCCAAGTCGAAATGTGCTTCGTCACTAATAATTATTTTTTGCCATAAATGGAGGTCGTCTATACTAAGCTGTAAAACGCGTTCACTTCAATGTCGCCACCTTAGCAGCTTCATTATAAATTGTTATCGACGGTGCAGTGTAATAGCTTTCACGAAAATTAGGCCCGTCCATCTTGGGACAGTTGGACTTACAAGCACCATTAAAATAGCTCTACATTTTTTTTTTTGGAAGCGTTTATTTTTTGACATTTGTTTTCAATTGAAAACTAATAAGGACTACAAAGTGTGTCTACGAAAATCCCTTGATTTTTGAATTAAGTGAGCCACCTGCATTTTTACATTAAAAACTCAAATGTAAAAAAACAATAAATTGCAAAGAGCAACGTTGCTAAAATTCAAATAACGTCCTCCAAAACCGAAACAAAAAAACGCTAATTATCCATCAATCAACGCCCTGCAACCGACTTATTGGCGAGAATTTTTGTCTAACCATGAGACCTCAAATAATCGAGAGCTCCTGTTGGAACTTTGCCATCATCGATTTGAAGACGTTGATTGAGAATGCCTCGTCAAAATTGTTGGTTAAACAGCTGATGACGACCAAGGAAGAGGGAATCACCACCGGAATTCTATCATTCTTTTTCTTCTTCTTCTTCTACTTGTTCTTTTTCTTCTTCTTCTTCTTTTTTTCATCCTTCTTCTACTTTTTCTTCTTCTTCTTCTTCTTCTTTTTCGTTCTTCTCCTACTTCTTCTTCTTTTTCATCCTTCTCCTACCTCTTCTTCTTCTTCTTCGTTTTCTTCAAATGTCAAATCCCAACTGACCAAAATGTCATCCAAACAAAATCGACCTGGAACATCAAAATCCTGTAAAATCCCATGTAGCTTATTCATATTTTTTATTTCATATGAAACTTTTTCATGGATTACTTCAGGAAGACGCGCGGAAAAAATGAAAAAAAATTATAAAGATTGGGTGCGTAAATTTGACATGCTCCTCCTTGTACCGTGACATCAAGATGGACCGTTGGAAGGATTTCTTAAACGCGGAGCACACTCATCATCGCATAATTTCGTATGTGTTATTTATTTTGGTTGACTTGATTTAAAATTCAATCATTTTTCCGCTTTGGTAAAATACGAACAACACAAAAAGGAATAGTAGTTAAGCTGAGTATCTTCATCACGTAAACACAGGGCAATATACCTACGTGTTTTTACGTGAGGAAGACACATATGAACCGGGCCTACAACGTAGGTGGTATACAGATCAAGTATAATAGTTTTATAAATACTTTTTATTTCCTATTTGTAAGCTACGTCTTTGTCAGCATAATACGATTATCAAACCGCATATGTCGGGGAAGCAATAAATCATTTTTAACTGGCTGTCAGATAAAGTTTATGCCGATTTCGTTGACTTTATATTGAATTAGATTGGCATTGACTCTTGTTTTACATCAGCTTAAAGTTTATATATAAAAATACTCTCAAGTTTATTATAATATTGAATACAATGGCATAAACTTTATTTAGTGAATGAAATTGGCATTGAATCTTGTTTAACAACAGCTTACAGTTAGTATATAAAATACAAACTCATTAGTTTATTATAATAGTGAATACAGTTGACTGTTTCGCTGTTTATACCATATTCAAAGGATTTGGGGTAGATGTTAGTAATTAAAACCAGGAAAAATTGTGTGGTATCACATAAAAAAACAATTTAAATCGTAACATTATCGACAAAAACAATGTCAAAAGTCTTCCACCCTCTCTATCACCCATTTTAGTCCAACTAAGCTTGTCAAAATGTGGAATAAATTAGAGAAAACATAGAAAGAAAAAACCAGAATGAATAACATACTTATAGGAGCAAGTCTGTCCAAGAAAATCCAAATAAAAACTGGACAAACCGAAAACTCGTGGCTTCAATGGCACAGTGCATGAGTGCTTGCCTGAGAAGACGCTGGTCTAGGTTCGAATCCCAGTGGAAGAAATGGATTTTCGGGATAAAATGAAGGAAAAAGACAGACCAGCACCACAGAAGGAGTCTGATGATCAGTTGTGGCGAACCGTGAAACAGCGCTGTAACTCCAGCCGTCCACTTCACGTGGTAACGAATGTAAGGTTATTCATTCAAAACAACATAAAGATGTTAGTAGCTAGTGCGGTGCAGATTCAATTATTTAAAAGGAAAAACAGTATATGCTAGCTTACCCAGTTATTGAGAGAAACGAAAAGCAAATAGTTTCTCCCGCCCCAATAAGAAAAGTACAAATGTTAAGATTTTCCAAATCCACTTTTAATCCACACATTTTAAAAAAAGTCCAGTTGTTACTGCCATCTTCTAAGGAGAGATCCTACGAATTTCGTCAGAAAGAGAAAGGCCTAAAGGTTCCTGGAGCACACAAATGCAGCAATACAAGTATTGCCGTCAGTGATAAAGTGATTCAAAACCGAAAGGCCTGCTGATACTTTTTGAGTTCAATTGTGCGAACCCCCAGCCGTGCGTTAGGGATTCAGTGAAGGGGAGGCTTATCACAGGAGCCTACCCACTGCACCACCCGAAAGGTATCTTTTTCGGAAATAGAGGATGACAAAATATACGACATTCAGTTTCAAGTAAAAGGAAAACAAAAGAGTTTACATGCAAACTGAAAGAGCTCAGATAAAAGTGTGTTAGACTACTTAGTGGGTCTTCCAAATTTTGTAAGATTTCAACATTGTTTTTCAAATGAGTTATTCACAAACAGTAAATAAATGCCTTGATAAAGTTTCTCAATTCTGCACTCATTCATGTTTAAGCTATATGCCATCGAGAGAACAAACCAAGTGGCACGACAAAGAAGATCTGGCCAAAACTGAACCCGCCGTCGCTCTATGTGTTAAATTTTTATAAACCGCCCGCACATTAGCTCTATTATAATTACAATTCTAGGGCACTGTCTCATAGGCAAGCACGCATAAAGGTTTGGCGTATAATCAAACGAATTCTAAAGAAGCTACATGGACGAAGAGGAGACGACTAAGCTTCATCTTCTTTATACATACCCTGTTCTATCTAGGAGGGTTCTTCAATTATCTAAGAAACTTGGCTTATACTTATGTTTGAAGTGTATCACTAATCATTAGAAGCTCTAAATGTTTTGTCGGATATAGAAAGATTCTCCCCTAGATCAACATGGCATCACAATGGACCTCACATTGGTTTAAGTGTGTTGGCCTTTAACTGACAACCACTTCAACCTAACCTTGCCTTACCTACCCTTCTTATGCTATATTCCTGTAAAAAATAAAGCTTCGAAGCAACGAATAGCTGAATTTGAAATGAATTGAAGTCTAAGCCTCGACTTGTTGATTAAACGCACTATACACTTAGTCCACCTGTTTTCGCGTAAGTAACCACTCTCCTTACTTAGCATCTTTGTCACAATGCCAAAGTGCATACGAACGAGGAACAAAGTATTTATTTAATTACTTATAAGCTGAGTTAACGATTATTGCAAAATAATTTTATATAGGAAGTACTTTCTCGTAAAAAAAACCTAGCAAAGTCAAACTTTCGTAATACTTTACCATTTGGATTTATTTATTTTCTTCACCTTAACACTGATTTGTTTATTGCATTTTTATGTCCATTCGTTGTACCTTCGTGGTGATAGAGCTACCTGCTAAGTTACGTATTACAAATACTATTTTGAAAGTAGTTCAATTGGTACGTGACGTTAAATAAAAAAATAAAAGTGTCACGCCATGACAGTTTGAGACAACACCCAATGAATTGACAATGGGCATTTCAAAAACCGTCTGCTGCTAATTAATGAATTGTGTGTACTTCAGTAGCTATAATGCTCAGAAGAGAGGGAAACTTAATCGTTGAATATCTTTAAGCTAATTGGCGATGACACACTATCTTGGTCTAGTCTTTTGATTTTCTTTGAATTTGCTTGTTAGTGAGGTAAATGCAATTCAAGGAAGTTAACTGAAGCGAATGCTGATTTGTATTAGCTACTTTCACAATAGGGGATTTATTATAATGAACAATGAGACAAGCAATAGCTTAAAGTTGTTTTAAGCTTTGTTTATTTAATGCACAAGAAGCAACATTTCTTCAAATTATTTTCCATCGCAGTGTTTCAAATTTTTTATTTAATTGAAGAGATCTCTTGTTCTTAACTATTTTGTAGTGTAAATTATTTCGTGATATTTATAACTAAAAAATAAATCGTTTTATTTTGAATAAAGCGCAATATATTAAAACTATTTTCTGCATTAAATTTATTTGCAACTTCCGACTATTTCTTATATACGCAGTGGATTTTGTTCATCCAAAATAAAAGCTTGTGAAACTTTTTTTATTTTCAAAACAAGCTTCAAGCATTTTAGGCACTAGGCAGCAGGGATGCATCAAACCGAACGATCCCGGTAGCCAATTCACTGGTCCATTCCGCGGTATAATGTTGTGGTTGAACAGAGTCCTCGTAAAGTAAAAGGTTTCATGGTTTCATAGGCAGTTTGGCATGTAGCGCCATCCAAAGACTATGGTATGATCAATATGAAATCAAAAAATTGCCAAAAATACCTGCATTGTTTGGAAGTAATCTATATTGGAAGCTATATAAGTCTTAAAAACGCTAAATTACATCAGTTTCTTAGTAGCAAAGATTTCAACTTGAACGACTTTGCATTTATTCGGGAAAATGTTAGCCTCGAAGTGATGTCTTCTAATGTAATAAGACATAGGTCATATTACGATGTAGGATAAAGAAGTCAATTCGCGATATAAAGGATTCCTTGAGCTATAGTTCAGTTCAGTGATGTATGATGCCACTAGTTTTATTATTGTTTTAATTTGAGTGACTCCTACATTTCGCCTGCTGAAGTATGCGATATAAGAGCTAAGCATAATCTTATGGCAAGCATCTGGTATAAAACGACAACTAATCTGGACCATAAAAAGTTAACCTAAATAAAAGCAAATATAGGCTAATCTTCCACAAATGAGAACTATTTTCAATATAAAATCACTTGTTACATATTCAAAAGGTTGCACAAATAGAGCACGTCTACAAGCATCTGTGTTGACTTATTAATCATCATTTCCAATTTACATTTTACATTAGTAAGATAAAATACAAAATTCATGAAAACCTGATGACCTTGCATCGCATGCTCTTTCATAATTTCACAAAACTACCTAACAAACCAAAAGTGCAGAAAGTGAAAGAAACATTGAGGCTAACGTTTTACAATGAAAAAGAAAATTACGAAAAAAAAACATTACAAACCACTGCCACAACCACTTTCTTCAACACTCACTGGCGTTTCATGTTCATCATATACATTAATTCATAATAATAATATATATTATATATGTGTTTTTTATTTTAACATTCAACGGAACATTATTTCATAAAGCACGCATTCGGCAGCAGTGACAGTTTGTGACCCATCACGTTTTCATAATCGAAATTCAAAACGACACATCGCCAATAAGTTCCATTTAGGTAGTCCACCTAATTTGGTTAGACTTCTTTGTTTCTGTAACCATACATCCACTCATCTACCACTCGTCACATCCACTTGTAGGTGGTAATTTTTATTTCAATTTGTATTATGTGTTGTAAAATATATGTAACAATCAAGCTAATGGGAAGAGAAACTCTTTTATCGAACACCCGCACCATTAAATTTTCGGTGGTTGAAAGTAAAAGTGTAATAAACACTTATCAATCTGATAGATTCTTTTACGTATCAATGAATTCCAGCGCCAGATTATGTGTTTTATTTATCGATAATGAGGGCCAAGATGATGATGATGATGTTGAACTTGTTGCCATCCAAAGATCCACTGTTGTTGAAGATGATTATAAAATATTTTACGACTTGCGATAGCGTCTGCATTTTGTTTTTGTATCTTTTTTATATTCATATATGATTGTTTTTCTTTTCGTTCGTTTCACTTTTACTTTTATTTTGTGTGCCATTTTTGTGGGATGTGGCTGTGTGTGTCTACTGTTGGAAGTGAAGAAATTGTTATTAATTTTCTTTTCATTTGTAATTTGCTTTGGGGATTTTTGCTTATTTTTTTTTGTTCTTTTAAAGGCATTTGAGACTTCTTTTGATTTCATTCTCAATGTGGCGTTAAGATAGAGATTTTTAGTTAAGTGTAGATGTAAAGTTGTTGTGATTATGTGAGTCAAAGTAGACAAGGAAAATACTACTGCAAATAAGAGGCATGAGATTAATTAATTAATGGGTTGAATGGCATGATGCACTCACAGACGAGGGTGTTTACGAGTATGTACATAAGTGATGTAGACGTTTGTTGAGGGGGAATTTAAATTATTAGCCATCTTTAATGTAATGTGAATGGATTTGTTGCCATTGATTAATGTTGCGGCTTGTAAAGTTGTCGAGCGTTGTGTGGTAAAGAAAATCCAAATATTATAGGGAATTCCAGTTTAAATGACTTTCAAGGTCATTCGCTGTTTTTATACCCTATTCTAAGGGTATATTAATTTTGGCGCATAGTTTGTAACATACCTTAATATTGCCCGTAGACCCCTAAAAGTTACTATATTTATGATCAGCATCGATAGTAATGTCGATATAGCCATGTCCGTCCGTCGGCAAAAATTAGGCCTTAAAACTGGGCCTAGAGAGCTGAAATTTTAACCATATACTCTCTAGGGTCCCGAAATAATCAAGTTTACGAATTTTTGAAATCCGCCCACAGACACACACGCCCACAAACTCAAAAAAACAAAATTTTGGAAAAAATCGAATTTTGAGCTAGGAAGCTGAAATTTTTTATATATGATCTATGACTCCTAAAACTGCTCGGGAGATAAATTTTTAAAAATCCGCTCACTAACACGCCCACAATTAAATAAAACAATATTTTTGAAAATCCAAAGTTTAAGCTAGGGAGCTGACATTTATAATATATACTCTCTAGGGGCCCTTTGTGCTGATGTGTAAATATTTTCAAAATCCGCCTACTGACACGCCCACAATTAAATTTTTTTTTTTTTGAAAATCCAAAGTTTGAGCTCATGCGTATTTTTTTTAAATCCGCCTACTGACACGCCCACAATGAAATAAAACAATTTTATTGAAAAACCCAAGTTTGAGCTAGGGAGCGTTTTTTCTTACAAAAGCTTCGTTTTTTTTAGATAAAATCTTTTAAATGTTATATAACAAAATATGTAGAGCGTTCTTAACTTATGAGGGATCGGAATAAGAATAGGGTATATATGTTTATAATAGTCATCTAAAGTCGGAAACAGATTAAATCAAAATCATAAAACGCTATCTAAAATCGAATCAAATACGAAAGAGTTTATGTGCAAACTGGACCGTTATTAAAAAATAGCAAGATTCTCTTTGGCTAAGTATTAAAACTGTACTTTAATGTAAGATGTAACCAGATGTGCAGATTGTAATGAAAAAGTAAACACGAGGGATGATAAAAGCGATAAATTGAAGTTAATTCTGATTTCAATCAAAAATTATTTTTTTTTAAACTCTTAGTAGAACGAACAATATCTACTTTTAGTTGAAAACAAAAACATTCAGAGATTGAAATATAAACCTGCAAAAATGCTAGTGATATTGCGGGGTTAATGTTTTATATACGTACGCAGATCCAAAAAATATTCCTTGATATCATTGGTCATTTAACTTAATATTTTGGTTTTCTTACGCTGGACAAATTCAGAAGGGCTGTCGTTTGACAAATCTAATAATGAAAGAAAAAGTTTTTTAATTACCATTGCGGGTGGCAATGGTGCAGTAGTAGTGTATTCGCTTACGGAATGGAAGGTCGTGCGTTCGAATCCCTGCCAAGTCCATTACTTTATACCGAATACATGAAATCGTAATCTCCCTAAGTAAGTTAGACACCACCCGTGGAGAAGAACCCTACAACTGCACCCAAACACTTTTTTCCTATCTCTCTATTCTTTCTAATACCAAGTAGCTTACACTGTGTTCTTAGCATTATAAGGGTACTGTAACAACAGAAAAAATCCCTTTAGCGTAAGCAAATTATAAAAAAAAAAAAAAAATGTACCCTTCTATACTTAACGCAGCACACAACTAACCGATCAGCACACACTTCACAGAATAAGGCTGGTTTTTGGCACCGCAGTTAGGTTAGGTTAGGTTAGGTTGACATGGCTGTCAGCTAAGGCCAACACACTTAGACCAATATTAGGTCCATTGTGGTACCACACAGATCTGGGGATTCCCTCACTGCTCGTTGAACCAATAGGAGCTTAGCGCGAAAGACTTCTAACGCCAGTGTTGGCTAAGTCGCTTGTATCATTCAACAAGAAGTCCCCTAGATGGAGATTTCTTTTGTGGGAGAGCGCAGGACATGTGTGGCCTGGCACCGCAGTTGAGTTTTATCTTATTCTTCTTTATCTTACCTGCTGATTTCATCAGGCCTTGCTAAATCACTGCTTACTCCATCACTGAAATCTTGGAAGAAGCCAGGCCCAAAATCATAGCTAGGAAGTGAGTTGGCAATGGCTCTTATTTTTAAATTCCAACCACTTTACTTTTAAAACTTGTACGATGATACGAGTATTACCACTTCATTTCCATGTAAGGGGGATATTAAGGCCTGAATACACAATTATTTGGAAACCCCTTAACTAAGGCCTGCATAAGGCAGATGACAAGCGCTTGCTTGCGCTTGAGAGTAATATGTTTATGTGAAAAATTTGTTTTTTTTTTAATTTGCTTACGCTAAAGGGTTTTTTTCTGTAAATATTACAGAACCCTTATTGTGCTAAGAACACAGCGCAAGTATTTGTGTTTAACAGTAAGCAGCACCTAGCAATGGCGTATTTCATTGCGTGCTTTTCAGTGCTACTTACTATTAGAAAGGATAGAGAGATAGGAAAGAAGTATTTTTTTGCAGTTGTAGAGTTAGTGCGTTGGACTACTAATCGAGGGATCCCGGGTTCAAATCATTCCAGTGTCATCTAAAAAAAAAATTATTTCTTTTTCTCTTGCGAAAGTCTGACAAACATCTCCAGTAAGAAGTTGTGTATGTTAGAAATATACTTTGCAACGCCTTCACTCAGTCCAATCGCCTATATTTTCTATCAGCCGTGCAGTTCATCTGCCCTGACGTTTTTGCTCCATTGTTCTTGAAGATGTAATATCCTAAGCTTCGATTTTTGCCGCTTCCCTCCTAGCTACTGCTCGCTCTTATAGATGTTTGTTATTGCTGTCTCTAGGAAGTCAATAGGGGTGACTCCAGTAATTACGAGAATGAAAAGTGTTCAGTATGTGCCATTCGCTGTATCGCTTTTATTTTCACTTCGTAGTTTTCTTGACTGTTTCAGACTGTTAGAAGTAGTTTGCGTCAACCTGAGAAACTTCTTGTTACGTATGATATTAGTCGGCTTCAACAGCGGACTGAATAAGAAGCTTTGCCTCCAACTTTACTCCCAGATACTTTTCTTCACACTGCCAATGTGTTTTGTATTTAAAAGGACTGTATATTTTATGTAGCTGGGGTTAGTCCATGAGCTTAAATTCATATTTAGACGCGTCTCCGCAATCCGTTTGAACAATCATAAATGTAATTTTGGGCTTCTTGATTCTTACAATTCCATCATATCGAATATCCCCAAGGATTGTAACTTGCGCAGCTGCAATTAATTATATTGGACTTTTATCTTTCCGGTAATTTTTTGTTATAATAACAGCTATATTAAACTACTCTGCAGAAATATGCAAATATACGTAGTAAGTCACTAGTCATCAACTAATGACGAGATGAAGATACCAAAACGAAAAGAAAATCTTAATTTGTTCGACCTTAATGAATATTCATTGGAAATTTTATAAATAATAATATTTCTAACTGTGGTTAACACAAATTTCGGTACATCACTATTTGAAAATAAAAATATCGTCATGTATTTTCAGGTCAAGCCTTATGAACATTCAGTATGTGATTGTATTACTGAAATGCTAGCTTTTTTAGTTTTACCAAGAAACGGACTTTTATAGCACAAAAATCCGCTCTTTAATTTAGATATCAAGTAAATTTTGAGTTTTAAATTAAACTTTAGCAATAACTTATTTAAGGTGGGGTTTTAGCAAGTGGTACCATTCTTTTAAATTTCATTTTGCATCAAATTAAAATGGCCTTAAAATTCAACTTCAAACCGGATTTGTTATCGATAAGGGCCATTGAATTAAATGCAATATTAAATCAATGATAGACCTACTTTAATTCCATATTTAAAAGCAAAGACAAAAATACCGCGATTACCAAACATCAATAAACTAATTTGTTAACTCGTTTGATAATTCGTTGAAAAGTAAATCGAGGCAGAAAATATGAGATTATTTAATTTGTGAGGTGTGTGGATTTAAATTTTTAATGCATGTATTACCACTTTGATGGCATGAACAATCGCCACAGGTTGTAGAAAAGTGGTTTAGTGACATTGTATTACTGTGATGACAGAAGGCTTTTCATAAATTGCAAATTCGTATGGGTACGTTGGACTACTCATCGACTGGTCAAAACCTTCCATATCAATCAGCTTGTTACGCAAGGATCCCTCAAATTTGAATGTTAACTTGACTGTTTCCGAAAAGAAAAGTAACCAGCCAGATTATGTTAGTATTTATCCGAAAGAGATGGCCGGCTTAAATTATTATTCTGGGCGACTTTTACATCCATGATTCCAATAGGCTACGTTATTGCAAAAGAACTGTTGAGGCAGGCCGAGTCTTTTGCCATCTGCTGTAATCTTACTCATCTTGATAAGTCTTTTGGGTTTCCCGATGATGAGAAAGAACATAATCAATATACCATCAAAATGTCACAAGATGGGCTACATTCTACCAACATTTTCCAGTGAAGCTTATGGAAGATTCCGCTGACAAAATTAGTGAAAATTTGTCTTCCGTACATGATTGCGCTACCCAAAATAACCTTAGCGGAAGGTAGTGTTCCTTGGTCCGATTGTACCTTGGTCCGAGTGCCAATTTTGTGAAAATACAAAGCACGCAAAAACCGGTCCTTCTGTGAAATGTTGATCTTTTGTTCATTTGTCTTATCAGTTTCTTTTTGAAGGCACAGCTGCACGAGTCGGCAGAAAAAAAAAAATAAACATAGTTTTCAATGAAAAAAGTATTTTTTTTTTATCTCTTTTCTGAAGTTATGTAGTGCTTAGTTTTCTGTCTCTTTTCCGCTACTTTAATCGATTTCGGTAAGTGTATTAATAATCTTTTGGTAGGAGCACATTGTCATTCGTATGTGGTTTGAATACTACGTTGAAATCTAATTTGTTTGGCTAAAGTGGTGTAAGTGTACCTTGGACCTATCATAGCGCGTGTACCTTGGACCATTGGTTTGTCCTTTAATGAAATTTTTTAAATAATATTGAAGTGATAAATTTGTTTTTCTTTTATGTTGTTCCCTTAAAGTAAGTTTTTAAATAATATTGAAGTCCTTTGTTAAGTTTTTTTTAGTAAAAGAGTTTTTTTTATTTAATACTCGTACTATTATTTGAAATAATTTTTTTTTTAATCAAGCACAAAAACTTCAAGATAATGGTTTTTTGTTTTTGCTGTTTTTTTGAAATAAATAAAGAATGGTACTATTTTTACTTTTTATTGAAATAAATTAAAGTTTTCACATTTAAACTATAGGAAAACTTTTAATAATATTTTCGGTCCAAGGTACAATATTCCGTGGACCAAGGTACAATCACGTCTTGTACCTTGGACCGTTTGAGTTTAGCATATAAAAGTAAAGTTTTCTAAGGAATGGTTAGCAATATCCTTTTGGTAGTTTCGCCATATCGTAGAAAAGACTTGAGGTAGTAATCAAAAAAAAATAATGAAAAAACGACACATAAAATATTGTCAAAAAAATGAAATCCGGACCAAGGTACACTACCTTCCCCTATGCTTTATCCCTAAAAGTTAAAAATAATTTGGATTTTTAAATGACATCTTCTGATAGAGTCACTTCCCGAAATCTTGCAAGGAGTGTTGCTCTGAGAATTATGTTTAATTGTCTCCCAACGCTAAAAACCTTAGAATTATGTTTAATAGCTCAGTCACTTGGAATAACCACATTAACAGTGTCGTGGAAAAATATGCTGCTCTCCGTGGCTTGACTTTTGTCACAAGTTCCTTTCCAGTGGTATCAAAGTTATTGTGATATTTCCTTATTGCGATTATTACAAAAAACATAATCATTTAAATTATTTGAATTACGTTTCCAGTTTCTTATTTATGTACTGTATATGAAATAGTGAGATACAATCTGTTCCCGAAATGACAAGAGGCCATCAAATAAAATGATAATGGGTCTTCTTATTCCTTTAAAGGCGGTGAGGCTATGATCAGAATTAAAGGCCCACCCACTTAACTGCATTACTAATGGTCGGCCTGTGGGGTTCGGCGGACATAAAATTATGATGAGTAAAAATACAAAAATAAAAGAATTAAGAAAGCGCAAATAAAATGTTTAATTAAAGTAATAAAATAGCATACGAATTATTTATTGTTGAACGATATTAAATAGCCGAGGGGCGGTATCAAAAGAAAACCCGTGAAAAGTGCCTTTTGTGGATTGTAGGAATAGTTGCTTTAATATATAGTGTTAACTCGTAAATTGCAATATTCCTGAAGCCTAACAGCATAGACTCTAGTACTTTCAAAAAAATATTTTTAGAACTTTATAGCAATACAACCTTATTAGGAGAACCTCTAAATTTTTGAACAGCTCCAACCTTGAGTTCTACGATTCACTTTACACATAATTCGATTACCATGTTTTTGTTTCATTACTGACATATAGACAAAATTAAATATTGGTAGGCGGTAGCAAAGGCTGATATGATAGACTTGACTCATAACTCTATTTAGCCATTGTTTTAGGTACAAAGTACAGTACGACTCGACGACTTGAGCAAATAAAAACCAAGACAGTTCAAGTTGGTAAAGTTTGAATTTTAGCAAAACAATAGGATAATCCAAATGTAGATATTCATTTAAATAAGTTTTTTCTTTGACAAATTAGAAAACGTAGGTTTT
Organism: Portevinia maculata; assembly: GCA_949715645.1. NCBI lineage: Eukaryota > Metazoa > Arthropoda > Insecta > Diptera > Syrphidae > Portevinia > Portevinia maculata. Next base: position 63,156,897 of record OX454525.1, on the reverse strand, counting down.
TACTATTACATGGCTGTCTTTATACCCTATTCTAAGGGTATATTAATTTTGACGCATAGTTTGTAACATACCTTAATATTGCCCGTAGACCCCTAAAAGTTACTATACTTATGATCAGCATCGATAGTAATGTCGATTTAGTCATGTCCGTCCGTCCTTCCGTCGGCAAAAATTAGGCCTTTAAACTGGGCCTAGAGAGCTGAAATTTTAGCTATATACTCTCTAGGGTCCCGAAATAATCAAGTTCACGAATTTTTGAAATCCGCCCACAGACACGCCCACAAACTCAAAAAAAAACAAAATTTTGGAAAAAATCGAATTTTGAGCTAGAAAGCTGAAATTTTTTATATATGATCTATGACTCCTAAAACTGCTCAGAATATAAAATTTTTAAAATCTGCCAACTGACACGCCCACAAAAAAATAAAACAATTTTATTTAAAAACCAAAATTTGAGCTAGGGAGCTGAAATTTATAATATATACTCTCTAGGTGTCCTCTATGCTCATGTGTTAATTTTTTTTTGAAATCCGCTTACTGACACGCCCACAATTAAATAAAATAATTTTATTGAAAAACCAAAGTTTGAGCTAGGGAACGTTTTTTTTTACAAAAGCTTTGTTTTTGTTTGATAAAATCTTTTAAATGTTATATACGGGGGGCGTTCAATATATTCTCGGTATCGATATGAAGGAAAATGCGAATTCAATTTAAATTGTCTTTATTTTTCAATATAAATTCCCCTAACATCAATGCATTTGTTACATCTTGAGATAAGCTTTTTTAAACCCTCAAAAAAATAAATTTCCTCTTTCTCTGCAAAATACCCATTTATTGCCGACTTGAGTTCTTCATCATCCGAAAATCTTTTTCCACGAAGACATTTTTTCAAATCCGGAAACAGGAAATAATCACTAGGGGTAAGGTCTGGACTATAGGGTGGGTGTTGGATTTCTTCGAAACCACAATCTCGCGCAGCAGCCTTGGAAACTCGCGCCGTGTGAACAGGAGCGTTGTCATGAAGAAGCAACACACCCGCTGCGAGTTTACACCGTCTTTTCTTTTTAATTTCCTCCCGCAAATTATGCAAAGTGGAAGCGTAGGATGTGGCGTTGATGGTTTCACCTTTTTTTTGTACTCAATGAGCAAGATTCCCTTTGAGTCCCAAAAAACTGTGGCCATGAGCTTCCCGGCAGACGGAGTGACTTTGAACTTCTTCGGGTGGTCTGTTTCTTTTTTAAGCCACTGCATGGACTCTTGTTTGCTTTCAGGGTCATAGTGGTGGACCCATGTTTCGTCCCCAGTAACAATTCGATCCATAACACCGTCCGCGTTCTCACTACACATCTCCAAAAGCTCTCTACAGCATGTGATTCTCACTTTTTTCTGAGGCGCTGTGAGCATTCGTGGCACCCACCTTGCACTGACCTTTGAAAGGTTAAGATGGTCATGAAGAATGGTGTGAATGGTGCCAATTGAAAGCTTGGTGATCTCTGCCATCATTTTCACCTTTATTCGGGCATCCTCAAGAACAAGTTTTTCGAATTCATTGATGCTTTCTCCCGTACAAGCAGTAGCCGGGGCGCCGGAGCGGGGGTCGTCTTCAATGCTCTCTCTGCCTCTCTTGAACTGACTTGACTACTTTTTCACAGTTGATAATGAAGGTGCGGAACCCTGGTAAACAGCCACCATCTCTTCATGAATAGTTTTTTGACTTTTTCCTTGCTTAGTGAGAAATTTAATTACAGCGCGATGCTCAATTTTCACCATCATGGTCTCAGTTGCCATTATGATTCTGCTGAACTAGAGATAAAACGCAAATTAATAATCACATTTATATGAAATTTTACATGAATGCACTAAAATAATAGTATTACTTGATAAATAAGTCAATTTATATATATAACCACAGCTTCACCCCGATACCGAGAATATATTGAACGCCAATCGTAGCAGAATATGTACAGCGTTCTTAACAATGCAACCATACTGAGACTTTTGTCACGCCCACTTATGAGGGATAGGAATAAGAATAGGGTATCCAACAGTTCGCCCAAGCGGACTGTAGCCCGCCCCTATGTTTTTAATTCATTTTTAACAAACAGTTATTGCATGCTGCATAGGTTCATAAATAAAAAGTTTTGATATACGGAATATCTGCAATTAGCGTAAACATTACAGATATGGAATTTAGTTGGTAATCGATTTTGTTGTCTCTTTTTTTCTCCAAAAGCCTTCCACTGCCTTTTCCCTAAGGCATCTTATGATCATTTTTATTACTGTATTATCTTATATCATTTTGGCTTACAAGATCGGAATACAGCGGCGTACTTTTTGGACTTGTTACGCTGTAACCACTGCGGAATTGTTTAACTATCGAGCATTTGCCCTTGAGTGGCAAAAACATTAGTTTTTTCTGAGGATATGTTGACGCATTGTTAATTGATAGACAACACAAACAAAGAAAAAAACGTTCTGACAAGGCAATCAGTAACAATTAAAGTAAAGGACAACTAGGAACTGACTACAACAGTCAGTTCCGGATTTATAGACGTCAATGTTAAAAAAATCTGTTCACATTAACCGGTGTTCACACTGACGAGAGTCTACTGTATGCTCTTTTCAGCTCAATGTATAATCCAATATAATTCCTAGATATTTCAAATTATCGACGCGATCAATTTTAAAGCGCATGTCATTACAGTTTATATTAGGTACTGCATATATCTATATATCATGGAGGTCTGCTTCTAAACCAAATCTTTAACACCTTGGTGTGTGCTAATACTCCGTGCATATTAAAGACCATATATTAAGTTTTAATTGTAATACAAAATGTATGAGGCTTAAACTAGATGGTAATAAACATCAGAATATATATTGCGATAATTATAACTTGAATATGAAAAAGCATTATCATCGGCGAATGCTGTGATTTCACATTTAAAAGATTGAATAAAAAACGCGCCAACATGTATTAGAAAAAAAGTAAGGGATGTAATACAGAACCTTGTGGAACACCGATATTAGTTAGGTTCTATGAATTAAAACAGCTTTCGATTTTATCATTTGCTCTCCATTTTTCCAAATAAAAATCAAACCTGTTCTGAATGAATCCTCTGATACCGCCGTTATAAATTTTACTGAATAGCAGAGTACGGTCCGCTATATCAAAAACGTAAGGAATCTCTATAAACGAAGTTGCCGGAATATCGGATAAATTGAACTTATCGTGAAATTCGCGGTTAATTTCAACAATGTATCTGCCGCTTCAAATCCAAAAAATGTTCTTTTCTGTAAAGAATATAATTCTAGTTTTGATACCCTTTCCAAACTTTTGAAAAAACTGATAATAGGGAGGTAGGACGACAATTATGTAGAGCCACAATATCTCCTTTGGTTGAAAACACACCGGATAAGTTAAAATGTTTTTTCTTTCATAGGCAAGAAACCTGAGCTACTTCTACTTCAACTATTATTTTATTTGCATGATCCTTGTCGTTGTAATTATACATACATACAAAGGACTTCTTGCCTTAATCAGATATAAAAGTTTCTCTGTGTCAACGTCTATCTCACAAAAAATTGTAAAGTACTAAACGACAGTGCAAAATGAACTACAACAACGAAATTTTGTTTCTGGAAAACAACAGTCCAGCGTGTTTTTTTTGTAATTTAGTTTCAGAAACACACATACAAATTCTTTGATTATTGGAATGGATTTTCTTGATGGGGAGGTCATTGGCTCAGTGGTAAGTGCGTTGGCCTACTCATCGAAAGGTCTCAGGTTCAAGTCACGCTGGGACCAGTTACACCTAAACCTTTTTTTCTTGCAAAAGTCTGACAAACAACCAAGAGCATCTCACGAAAAGCTTCTTAAATTTTCAGTTCATAGCCGGTGTAAAATTGTATGTCCACTTACACCTCTCACGCGCAAATGTTAGAAGAAGCTGGATTTTTCATATGGGACGTTGAAGCCTTATATTTACATTTTAATCCGCGGTAAACATTATTCCAATTTGATATTCGTTCAAAAGGATGCCAGATATCAAGAGTTTAAAGCAGCAAAGAGATTGGGGGCTCTTTTTTTGGATCTCATCATAAAGTCAAAGTTGAGCCCTGTTAAAGTTTCTCTTTAGCGAATGCACACATGTAGACTTAACTTAACTTTGCACTCCAATAATATAAAACTATAATGAAAACAACACACATATAGACAGACGTGTTAAAGGTCATCATTCAAAGACCTCACATCGTATACATTTATGAGATTTCAACGAATCTTCATTCAAGTCGCACTCACAATAAAATTAAAATTAATTTATTTATAAACAGCACATAAATAGTAGCATCATTAAGAATTTATTAAGCAACATAAAGTAAGCTCCACTATCAAAAGGTTAATTTCAAAGACAGCCAAAACATCCGGCGTAATTATGGGTTCATCCACTGACAAGATGTATATATGAAAATGTACATAATTCGGTTTTCTATCATTTCTATCATTTAATATCTTAGCGCTTGAAAATAAATGGGCACACATGTTAATTTAAAGGTCATTCAGTAAGTGGATGCCAGTGTTTTGATCCGCAGCCACTCGGTGTTAGATATACCACAGAAAGAATACTTCACCTGTTGGGTAATTGGATATAGGTGCGTATTTATTTTTCAAAACGATGTCATAGGCGCTTCTGTTCTATTTTTCTGTCGACATGTATTCTTTGTGTGACCACATCTCTCAAAGGTTTCCAATTTCACTTTTCCTAACCTAAACAAGTTGAAGGCTACTGATCTCTTAGTGGAGCATATTGACATCTAAGCTACCCATTCGGGTTATAATAATGATACCCAACGGCTTATCCCTTACACTTGTCTTGTGAATTGAATTTTTTTTCAATGTTCATTATTTCGTATTACCGCGAGAAAGAGTAGTTTTTGTCACAGCAATGGAGTCTTAATTAAAGAAAATACAGCTTAAGCAATTTATCTAAATGAAGGTTGATTTTCGGAAGCTTAGCATTAATTCACTTCTATTGTCAAAAAAAAAGACAGCGTGAGCGTATGTAGGCGCGGAATCTTGGCAATTTGAACATTTTTGTATCTCATGCGCATAGAAAATATATTAAGTAATTTGTGCATTTATTTCGTTAATCATGATACTTTAGCGTTAAAGATGTTAGTTATTGTGGATGGTGGAGTCGGACGTGAGCTGAAGGTTTTTGTTCTTTTTTTTTGTCAATTTTGAAATAACTCTGCAGCTTGAGTAATACAAAATAATGTGGAGAGCCAGTATTTTATAAAAGGGGGTACGAGCTGCCTTTTTGGAACAAATTATAATTTTTCGAAGAACTCATAGCAGGAATCAATTTTTTTTTGCAAATCTATTGGGGTTGATCTGTTTGTTTTCAAATAATATGTAGCAAAGCGCTCATAAATACATTAAAGTTCTTAGATCTACAATAAGCGTCTACGATGGCGAAATCTATGAATTTATCATTTGAACTTGAAATATTTTCTAGTGAAATTCAGCCTCGGTCACAGACAGGGTGATTACAAATGCCAGAGGGTGAATTTAATAAATAGATTATTATCAATACCTCACTTTTATATTTAAATTTGATCTTAAGTAATTACCGCAGTTCAAAAGGCGTCTCTAGCCTTCTTCAGATTTGTATAGGAATTTGAGGTCACTTTTTAATTGTGTTTGCAATTTGTTACTACAGGAACTGGTAAGTATAGATTATTTTTTGTTTTTAATGTTCTAATTTCATGTTTTAGGTTTATATTTCCATAGAGAGAAATACATAAAAAGAGATTTATGAATAACCCTCTTCCTTCTCCACCAATTAGAACTGCAATTATAAATGCTTTGGACACGCTTGTTAAAATGTTAAAGTTCTCTTTAAATTTGTTAAGTGTTGTGCTATAGATAGGGCACGACTAGATTAGCCATTGTCTATATGAACCGCCTGAGCGAGAGATACTCCGCTGTACACTCACCGCCTACAAATGCTAGAAATATGTAAATATCATCAAAAAGGTAGCCGGGACCACCGTAGGTTACCGGCCAATTCAGAAAAAGAGGTCGTGGTATGATGATTGTTGGTGGACCAGCGAGCTTCAAAAGCGGCGAACATTGGTAAGACAACTGTTTAACAAAGCAAGGCAGAGTAAGGCAGATGAAGACTGGACTAAGTATAGGTCCAATCTATACACTAAAGACATAAGGAGAGCAAAACTCGAATCCTGGAACACGTTCTACGAATCCATAGAGAGTACAAACGAGGCCGCCAGACTACGTAAAGTATTGTCCAAAGACCCCACGGTCCCAGGCTATATTAAACGTGCTGACGACTCTTGGACAGAGTCTAGCCAAGAAACTCTACAAATATTAATGGATATTCACTTTCCGGAGGCTAGTGAAATCACTGGGTGTGAGATCAGCTACACTCCGGTTCCGCCAGACACACAAACGGAAATAGTAATGGAAAGCATTATAACAGAGCACAAAATTGCTTTGGTAGTCAAATCATTCAAGCCCTACAAATCGGCGGGACCAGATAATGTCATACCAGCTATGATACAACAGGCTCTTAATGCAATACTGCCATGGCTAAAAGCCATTTTCAAAAGCTGTATAAGACTCTGCTACATACCGCAAAGCTGGAAAGAAGTTAAAGTGATATTCATTCCCAAGGCAGGGAGACATATACACTGCACAGCAAAAGATTATAGGCCGATAAGTCTCTCCTCTTTTCTCCTAAAGACACTGGAGAGAATAATCAACTTATACACAAGGGACCTTCTAAACGAAAACAACCTATGCAGCACTCAACGCGCCTACCTCAAAGGCAAGTCCGTTGAAACAGCCCTGCACGAAGTTGTGTCAATAATAGAAACAGCGGCCATAAAAACAGCGCTCGAAGACTTAGGAGCGAAAAACGAAATAACGAACTGGGTTTACGAAATGCTCAACAGCAGAGTAATTAACTCAGAGATCCCCCACAGGGAGGGGTCATATCTCCCCTTCTGTGGCTCATAGTGGTCAACAATATCCTCACGACTCTAAAGGTCAAAAGGACGAAAATAGTAGCGTACGCAGACGATATTGTAATTCTAATAAGTGGCAAGTATCTCCCCACTATTAGTGAACTCATGGAAACTGCCCTAAAAGAATTATCCTCGTGGGCAAGACCGAATGGCCTTGGAGTTAATCCAGTCAAAACCGAATGCGTTCTGTTCACTAGGAAAAGAAAAATCGAGAAATTCGATATGCCAAAGCTAAACGGAATTCGTCTGAAACTTTCCCCGGAGGCAAAGTATCTGGGCATCATCCTAGACTCTAAGCTTACTTGGAAACGTAAAACAGAAGAAAGAGCAAAAAAGCACTATGCGCCTTCTACGCAAGCAAGAAGACCTTTGGCAAACGTTGGGGTATGCGCCCTTACATAACCCATTGGATGTACACAGCGATCATACGACCCATACTTACATACGGATCAGTTGTATGGTGGAAGGCAACAGAAAGGACTACCTATCTCCATAACCTCTCAAAGGTAGAGAGATTAGCATGCATCGGTACAACAGGAGCAATGAGATCAACACCTCAAGCCGGACTGGAAGTCATTTTAAATCTACCACCCCTTGGTGAATACATTCGCAGCCTGGCAGCCAAAGGAGCCCTCCGCCTTAAGGAGGCAAACATGTCGAGACACAGCTCCTATGGACACGGCTCCATAATTCACCATTACTTGGGTATTGATCTATCCAGGAAAACGGACTACATAATTCCCAATCGAAACTTCGAGAAAAACTACTCTACATACATACCCCAAAGAGAGAACTGGAACACGCACGCCAGCGCACAAGAAATCCATATCTATACGGACGGGTCAAAAATGGATGCAGGTATAGTAGCAGGAGTTTTCTGCGAGCCCCTAGGTATAAAGGACTCGTACAGACTCCCCAATGAATGCAGCGTCTTTCAAGCCGAAATAGTCGCCATAGACAAGGCAGCAAAAATAATATCCGCGAAGAATCTGGATCCTTCCAAGATTACAATCTTCGTAGACAGTCAGGCGGCGATCAAAGCACTAGACAGCGAAACCATAAAGTCAAAAACAGTCAGGAACTGCCAAAAATCCCTCAACGAAATAGGCGAACGAAACAGGATCACCCTCTGCTGGGTCCCCGGTCATAGCGACATCGTGGGGAATGAAAAGGCAGACAAGGCTGGCAAGAACAGGGTCAGAACTTGATGCAATGGACGCCATTACGTCAATAGACATCCCAATTAGTGCAGCAAAAAGAAACATTGACCAAAAACTGAGGGAACAAATTAACACCACCTGATCCCAAAGGCACGACTGTGTTATATCTCGCAGTCTATGGCCAAGAATCGACGAGAAAAGAACAAAACACATTCTGGGAATGAATAAACAAGAAATACGTATCCTAACCGGCGTACTGACAGGCCACTGCACCATAGGTGTAATAGCAAACAGGCTGGGCATTAGCTCACCAGACTACTGCAGGAGCTGTCAGGATATAGAAGAAACCGAGACCATCAAACACCTGCTCTGCGAGTGTCCAAACCTCCAGACATCTCCACTTCGCTATCTGGGCAACAGATTTTTCGAAGACCTAGAGGACGTAGCGCAGGTACCACTGACGGACACAATCAGGTTTGTCAAGAAGACAGGTTGGTTCCAATAGGCCAACCAACAAGAATAATTTAAACGGAGTATGGTAAGTGTTTTTATTGTAAGGGAAGATTTTTACCACAATAAAAAACAAGGGATCACTATGGACCAATGGGCCCCCGTGCAAGCACAGCAATTGCTGTGCACCTCCCTTCTACCCTAACCTAACCTAACATGATGATTAGGTGAGGTTACCAAAGAATAGTGACAGAATGTGCTCATCTGCACACGCTGCAATGCAAACCTATGCCATCAAGGAAAGAGTATTGAACCGGCAGAAGATAGGAAAAGATAGGAGAAGATGATCCTGGGTAGGATTTACGCAGTTCTTCAGCTTAAGGAAATTGAAGAGTCTCGCAGTTGATACCATGTCAGGATGTTTTTAAAGAAAGCCAATCAACTGGTTGCTGGCTATAAGACCGGAATGCAAAACAGAGAAGGAAAACTAGTTAGCGAAGTGCAGGGAATTAATGATATGTTTTAGCAGCATTTCAGCTGCTGTTCAATGGAAACGGTGTAAAGAGTGCGATAGGGCCAGAAAAAAAACGCCTGTTAAGTTAGTGATAAATTGGTTTCACCACCCATTATAGAAGAGGTTAACGAGCTCCATAAAAGCCAAAGAACAACAATGTCGCAGGTTTAAGCGGCTTACCAGCGGAGCGCTTTAAATAAGGAGGTGATGTTTTTGTACGTACAAGGACCAGATTATCAACCAAATATTGTGAAAAAATACATACCGGATTTCTGTATTTTCAGCTCCAGATGCCTTATCTACAATAAAGGAAATCCTTCGCCTTGTAAGAACTATCGAGTCATACCCCTGCTTACATAAGAGTAAAGTCGCATATAAGATGCTATCCATATGTGTGCCATTTTGCAACACACTGGTCCACACGTACCATTCAGATTGGTTTCCGTCCCAGCCAATCCATAATAAACCGATTCTTAACACTGTGGCAAAGCCTGGAAAATATCAACGAATTTCAAGTCGAGTGTCACAATCTTCAAGTTCAACTGGAGAACGCGTACAATATACACATACAAATAAAAAATATCGACACAATCGGTTCGACACATCTCAGTTAGATACTCTCCATTCACCTGGAGCCCATTCACAGTTTAATTGAGTTTTGTCAATAAACTGCACCCAAAGGCTAAGAACATTGTAGAAGGGTTTTGTGATATGGAGCCGGGATGAAATCTTCTTGTTTTAAGATTTGGCATCTTGATCCAGTCATCGCATCGGTCTGATTGACTCCAAAAATACTTGCCAAAGGATTTGCTATATGGCCTTAGCCAGCAGTTAAAGACATTGTGAAAGAAGCCCACAAGAGAACTTCCAAATACCATGCTTTTCCACATTTTTAATTTAACCTCAGTTAATGACTAAAGTCCGATTTTCTGAGCAATAACTAACAATCTTAATTAAATTGTCAGCTCCTTATAATTAAACTGCATTACTTGCGTTTCGATTGTCTTCTAATAGACTGACTGACTGTAAATAGTCTCAAATAAAGAATCTTTTCCACTTAGATTCCCCATCTGCCTACTAGCATGCGATTCATATAATTGAAGTGTGTATTCAATTATCCGATCAGCACTCAACTAAAAGGGAAATTTGACTTGAACCCAGAACGAACATACGCACGTCGTTCCCTACAGAAAAATAAAAAAAAAAAACACACCATCCCGAAGAGTCTTCAAACGCTCTAATGTTGCGTGAAATGACTGCTGATTTTCCTATTAAGCAATTCCACAGGAATGGGAGCAAGACAAAAACTCCATTACCACTAGTGAGGTTTTTTTTGTTGTTATTGCGTTGGTTTTGTATTTCTTACTTTATCGCTGGTTGATTTCACATGATTTGTGTGAATTAAAATTGGTGGCACGGCGAAGAGAAAAACACAAAAAACACATTTTAAATTGAGAAATATTATAGACAGTGTGTGGCTTGTCGGTCAAAACCTATACCTATATTATATCTATACAGATATGTATATATGTATGGATAGCTGATTTAATTCTAAGCCCATACTTTTCATGTTTCCAAAGTAATTTTTTAATTCCATAATTTTTGTCTTTAAATATTATGCGAAAAGTGCGCCAATCTAAACGGAATTGAATAATTGAAAACATAATTAGTAGAATGGAGAGCATTCCACTTTAATTTATCCGTCTGCTGAGGTTGTAGTTGAAAAATACCATTCTACGACGATATAAGCTTAACATTCAGCTGATTAAATAAAGTTTACTTTTCACTTAAATACATATTATACACTATCACTAATACACAAGGAAATAAATACGTTCATACATTTGGCAAACCCATTTTACTTTCGAAACAAACAATAATCGAACAAGGGCATTAGATCCAGTTCGCACGTCGGCTCTTTCATATTATTATTGATTGTTAGAGATACGAGTATATTGTACTTTCAATTTTATCTTTGACAGGTTTTTCTTTGAATTTTTCGCAAGAAATGGGCAAACAATATATCGAATTGTTTATTGATCTATTTCGAGCGATGGGAATAAGTGGGTTTAAATGTACTCGAGGAGAATAAGTTACTCCTGAGTACCTCCGAGGTACTACAAAATCAGCTCTTAAAACGAAAATCTGGAAGGAGTGTTGAAGTGTCTACATAAAAAGAAGGCAGAATATTATTCCCGGCTTAAGTTTTGTGGACGTAGTGATTTAGTGGTTGGGTTGGGGGAAAAGTAGGGCAGATAACCTCGCCAAAAAAGGAACTCCATTACCTCTGTTACCTGACAAAGATCTTCTAGGTATACCTATCGCTACTTGTAAACTTATATTTAAGCCATCCGCAGTCGAGAGTACAAACCTTAGGTGGACATGTAGTAAAACATGTCTAGCGACTATGCATATCTGGAAAAAGCTGGATCTGCGACGCTTTATTTGTTTGATCTCACTTAACCGACTCCACATTGGCTCTGCTATATCTGTCATTACAGGACACTGTCTAATAGGCAAGCACGCGTCAAGGCTTGGTGTCCATTCGAATGACTTCTGTAGAAGTTGCAGGGACGAGGAGAAGGAGGAGACTACACTTCACCTGCACTCTCCCATAAAAGAAATCTCTATCTAGGAGCCTTCTTCCTTAATGAACTCAGTGACTTAGCTAACACAGATGTAAGAAGTCTATCTAAATGGTCTAGCAAGTAGAGGACGAAACTCCCCTGGTCCACGTGGCATCACAACGGACCACACTGGTCTAAGTGTGTTGGCTATTAGCTGACAGCCACCTTAACCTAACCTAACCTAAATTGGGCCAATATTGACCCTTTTATCTAAAAATGTTTCATGTTAAAACTATGTATTTCTTCAACAAGCACAGCTAACTAACCACCAGAACTCTCAAGAGTGGATCTAGATGTCAAAAATTGTGTGAAAAGATGCAGGCAACCTTTCTCTTCAAAGCAAATTGAACATAACCTCGATGACTCATCTTGACCACTCACACGACAACTTATTTACTATCGAGGTACGAGGCTTTCTACACGCGACCACTCAGACTCAATACTGGTCCATTGTACTACCAGGAAGACACACAATTTTTATGTTTAAATTTACTCGTTTTCTTAAGAAAGACAAATAGGCACTTCAATGATAAGGAGCTTAGGTTAACAGCAATCATCACATCAGCACCAAATATCTGCCAGGTGGTACGAGCAAAAGTAGGAATATTGCAGAGGAAATGTTCCGCCGTGTCATCGCTTTCTCCGCAGGCTTCACAGTTGGTGATATCGCTTAAGCCTTGTACCTTAACCCAAGAAAGATAATCATATTTTTTATGACGTAAAAGATAATCATATGTCTCAGAGACGTATGGAACTTTGATAGTGTATTTAATGAAACCCACGAACTTTTTAAAAAAATATTAACGTTTTATTTATTTGTGTAGTTCATATTAAGTAAAATAAATCAATGATTTAGTATAAATAAATATTAATTTAAACAATAAAAACAAAAAACTTAAGCCCCATTACAAATCAACAAAAAACAACTTATATTTTAAAGGAACCTTAAAATTTACATTAAGTCATAATTGTTTGCCAAATTTTCATTTTTCGGTTTAAGATAAGTCAACTAATAAGTCTTAGTAATTTTAAATTATATACGATTAAATGTAAGAATGGCACAGGTCACACACGTCCCCAGAAGTCCGGCATAGCTTTAACTTGTTACCGCAAGTACTTACCATCACACCACGACCGTTACGGGCTAGCTCCGACCACCGACTGAGTTAGTTTAAGCAACCAGCCCAATGCGGTTTGTAGTTAAAAGGATATAACATTTTTTCGGGGCGTCATAAGTCTCGCAGACGTAGATTATCTTTCTAGGGTTAAGATGCTAAACAAAAGCGTAAGAACGCCAGTAATTTGTCTGCAGGATTTTCTGTTGAGAGACAACAAGAATGAGACAGATTTTTTACAGACGTCGGGGAGAATTCGTTTAGTCTGTCTACATCCTGGAGATTCATGACGTTTGCGATTTTGTTCATATGGAACCTAACCGTCAATGGAAGCACTGACCAGAAGACGCAGGTAGACATATGGCCGGTTCAGGTTCTGAGAAGTATGCCTCTGAACCCTGTTTAGCAAGTTCATCGGAGATCTTATTTCCTGTGAACCCGTTATGACTTCGGACCCAGATAAGTGCCTTCCGACCGAATTCAGAGGGATCTTGCATTCACAAACTATTTTGTAGGTGGTTAAAGGGTTGAGCAAGGCATTAAGCGTTGCCAGACTATCGCAACAGATGCAAATTCTTCGCCCCTCTACCTGTTCCTCAGAGTATATACCATAGCTATTAGGATAGCATAAGTCACAATTTGAAGTCTGACACATGAAGAAAAGTCTAATGTTGTCGCTCTCCATGAAAACGCCAGCACCAGATCCTTGATCAGTATTGGAGCCATCCGAGAAGATTCGGCTGCATTCCTTTTCTGGCTTAGAGTCTGACCAGAACCAGTCCTGAACACGAGCAAAGTCGACTTCGTGAAACATCTAGTCCCAACGGTAGTCAACGGGAAAATGGACGAAGGGGCAGAGTACAACTGGATATTTCAGACAAGAACTGATGATAAAAAAAGCGTAAAAAAAAGGAAGGACAGGAAACGTTACGACGTGAAGAGAATCAGATCAGTCGTTTGCGTTATTTAAGTTGCTTCCCTTGCTTATATGTCCAATCTCCAAAAGAAGCATGCATTTTTGATAAATAATGATAAAAATGTAAAACTATGTCAAGTACCTATGAAATATAAACTGCAACTATATTTGTTTCACTCAGCTGGTGGAGAGATTGGTTTCACTTCTCGGTGAGATATACCATCAGATCACTACACCAGCGAGCATTTTGTTTAAGAGCTTTCTTGATTTAGGATATATCGTGAGCGGACTTTATTAGCGTTTCCATGACCTTAGAAAGAATGGACTTTAGTGCAATGGTCGGTGGTTGGAAGGAGACAATGATGCACCTTTTTTGGAATGGTCTGGACAAATGTTATCTATGCTATTTATAGTGAATAGATAACACACTCCAATTTAAAAATTTTTCTAAAGACACGACATATTTTCATTTATGGGTTTGTTTTGGGACTCCTTAATTCATTTCAGTGGTTCATTTCATAACATTTTGAAGTTATGCTGTAAGCCCTGGTGGTATCAAATCGGCGCCTATACGCTTATTGCGACCTGGTGTACTGCTGCACTATCGGGCAGCCACTTCTCCCTACCCGCTCTATGCTATAAGCACTGGTTGAGACTCCATAGACCCTATTGGACAAAACTGATGATAGTTCATGCAAATTGTTGGTCCGTATTCAAAGGGAATACCTAGCTGACGGCTTAATTGTAGGTCACACAAATATGTTCCGCTATGCTAAGAGAAGGCGACTTTTGAAGCAGAGCCAACATGGAATGTGTTACTTGCACTTGCGAAAGAAAGTACAGCTTTTGAGGTGGCTCAATATCGTTCCTTACTTTTGCACAGTAACAGCAACATAATAACCAAGTCCAGTTACTGATTTCCTTGTACTAAATAAGCGTTCCTCGTTTCACTACGATTAAAGTTTATACCCTAATCTGTTCGTAGCCTATTAACCTTCACTCAACGGTTCCCAAAAACGAACAGCTCAAGACCATAAATTTACGTGCAGAAATCTAGAGGAGCTTTTATACCCAGGGCTTTATAGCTTCGTCTGGTGTTTTGAACGAAAATTAAAATATTTAAATTAAATTTATTGATTATTTGAAATATTATGTTCCTAAGAGCATTGTAAATATATTCAAATTGACTTTTTTACAAATTTTATACAGCTAAACCGCGACCTTAATTATTTGAATTTTTAAAATTCATGTACCCACTAACATTGATATCTATTTTGCTTTAAAATAAACTATAGACAATTTAATTAAGTTATATCTCTTGCCAGCTGCTGGCGTATATCCAAAAGTTCAATTCAATTGAGGATGCTCCTTAATTTTTTTGAAATTGAAGACTGAAAAACAAAAGGATATAACTGAAACTATGATAACCTACTCCTAATACGTCCGGTAGTTCTGATCGTCTAACTGCCTACAAAGTCGTAGTCTGTGCAGAGACTATTCATATTATGATTATATTTTAATAATATGACGATGCCTGGCCCAGCTGAGTAACTAAGATACTTTTCACATATAATATTCACATTATGATGATATTTTAATAACATGAAGATGCCTGACACAGGTGAGTAACTAAGATATAAGTCAAAATGCATACCGACAACATACAAATTAAAGCCTTAATCAACGGCTTTGCCAAACTGATGCCATTACTACAATTTAACAAATCAACAACACGCATTTCACTGAGTCCATTTAAAAGTTCAAAGAATTTTTTTTCTTTAGTTTAGCTGAAACTTGTTAAATTAAACAAATAAATAAGAATTTCACCCTACCAGCACGGTTTCGTCTCAGGTAGAACTCTACAAACCTAACCATCTTCAGTTTTCAAGTTTTGTTCTTCATACCATGGTTTATCAAATTGTTGTTATTTATACCGATTTTGATAAAATTAGGATTTCATTCAAACAAAGCTGAATTGTTTAATGCTATAATTTTAAAGGGTGCATTCAGTTTGTTTGCATAGATTTATTAGTTACCTACTAATCCTATTTTAGTATCATCTGGTGTTCCTTAAGGAAGTCATCTTTCTAAATCAATGCGCTTTTTTGGAGATGATATCAAAATTTTCAGATGCGTAAACTGTTTATGCTGACCTCATTAAGCTTTCCGAATGGTGTAAAACCAATCAATTAAGTCTTACTATGTGGCTGGTTTTCTTTCACCCGTCGATTGTTTCCTTAATATTCTCAAAAAAGTCTCAGTAAAATAGGATCTTGGACTTATTTTTGACCCCAAACTTATTTTTGTCCAGCACATTGAGTTAATTGTGAATAAAGGCAACTCGTCGCCTGAGAATTGTTTTGTTCCATACGCCACTTTTGTCGTTTTTGAGTTAGGAACGGATTCTATGGTAATTTTGTATGCTCTTTTTAAATCTGTGATTCGATTTGCTCTTAGTCTTTCCAATCCCGAGATATCGAACATCGACTTTGTCCCATATCCACCAAAATCAACAGTTTGTAGAATTGTTTTGTGCCATAAACCATTTTTTGGCGTTTGGGACAAATTTTCCATATAATTTATCGCAATTTTTTTGTGAGAATTGTTTTGTTCCACGTGCATATCACGGCGACAAGAGATACAGAAAATATTAACAAAGTTGAGAATTGGTTTGTCCTACGTGCACTCGTGTTAAAGAAAAGCTATGTATGTGGAACACTGATCGCAAACAAAATTTTAGTATTGGTTTGTTCCACCTCCATTACAGTTGTGTAGATAATATTTGATATTATGAAGATATGAATTCGGTGCGGTTATGAATAGTGCTGCAAACGCAAAACCTAGTTGCAGACGTACGAGCAGTCAATTGTTGACTACATATGGGTTCAATAGATGTGTTTAATGAACCTTAGCTGCACAGATAAGTACAGAAAAAATTAGAAAAGTACAAGATTTGGTGTTCCATGAGTAAAAATCTTGCCGCAAAGTGTTCTACATTCTGTCAATTTGTGTTCCATGATGCTGTATGAATCAGTTTACGATTTTCTGTGCCTAGTTTAGAGATAGTGCAAGTGAGTAAAATATGTCAAATTTGAAAATTCAAATTGTACTGATGCCAATTGATTTATTTGTTTGGCATGAGATATCGTATTTCTTAGTTTAATGTTACAAATATTCGCATACCTATATGTATATGAAAAATCAAAAGAAAAACATGGAACGAGTTCAAATTGTGATCGAATCGACATCAGGCCAAACATTGACGGTACAATGCTCACTCAAAACCCGAAATTCACTATAAAACAAACAGGATTATCTTTTTGAAATTTCGCAGTTGAGAGGAGAACATTATGACTCGAAGCTGTACTTTTCTGATCTGATTTGATCTGACATTTTTCACTCACTGAATACTCACAACACTTTGAATAATTTTCTTATTATACCCTATTCTAAGGGTATATTAATTCTGACGCATAGTTTGTAACATACCTTAATATTGCCCGTAGACCCCTAAAAGTTACTATATTTATGATCAGCATCGATAGCAATGTCGATCTAGCCATGTCCGTCCGTCCGTCTGTCCGTCTGTCGGCAAAAATTAGCCCTTTAAACTTTACTTAGAGAGCTGAAATTTTAACTATATACTCTCTAGGGTCCCGAATTAAATAAGTTTAAGAATTTTTGAATCAAACAACAAACTCAAAAAAAGAAATTTATCGAAAAAATCGAATTTTGAGCTAGAAAGCTGAAATTTTTTATATATGATCTATGAATCATAAAACTGATCGGGAGATAACATTTAATTAAAATAAAAATATGTAGAGCGTTCTTAACAATTAAACCATACTTAGACTTTTGTGACGCCCACTTGTGAGGGATAGGAATAGGAATAGGCTATCCAACAGTTCGGCCAAGCGGGCTGTAGCCCGTCCCTATGTTTTTATTGTATTTTTTGAATAAAAACTTTGTTAACAAAAAAGATGAAATCGATTTTTCTTTTCAAATTTTAGCATCCAACTCCATGCTACTCGTATCTTGCTTTTCAGATATTTTGAATGAGAATTGCTTTGTGCCATATCCATTTTTTTGTGTTCCACGTGTATGAAAAAAAAATCAGTTTCAAAATGTAGGAGGTGGGACACAAGTCAAAAAAGGAGACTTTTACGTTAATCAACGTGGCTTGTTAACGGTTTGGCAAAACACTTTGAAAATTGGTAGGTGAACTCTTTTTAAGACTAACTTCAAATTAAAAAAATAAAAAAAAAATCGTATCACACAGTTTTGGAGTACCAAGTACGCAAACTTTTAAATGCGTTTTTCTCGAAAAAGTGCCAATGGCATATGGAACAAAACAATTCTCAGGCGACGAACTGTCTATTTGGTTTCATTTGCCCTTAAATCACTTTACATTGCTAATGTTTAGTTGATCTTGGAATATTGTTGCGTAGTATGGAATCCTATCTATAACAATCATTCAATGAGATTTCAAAGCGTTCAAAAGAAGTTTACAAAATTTTTAATAAATAAACAAAGGCGGAAACTTTAGCACAAAAGGTCACTTTTGATAGCAGAAACTTAAGGAATTTCATCTACCATTTCACTTCACGGCCAACTAATTCTGCCTGTTCTTCAATCGCCATGACATCCTCTACCAATGCACACTGAGATCGGCCGATGGTATTGATATCGTGCGCTTATCCCAGCATTTGGACGGATCGGTTGAAGTTAGTGCCTTCCTTGTTGATACCTGCCATGCGCACTATCTGCTCCAGAACAAGACTGAAGAAGTCATATGATAGCGCATCTCCTTGCCGGAATCCTATGCAGGATTGGAATAAAAATCGAAAAGGCTCTTTAGACACTGATCCGCGTATTTTCTAGCGTCACGCGACACTACTGTGTCAGTTTTGTTCGCTATGTTGAGCTCCTTATGATAAACGCTTTCATATGCGGCTTCAAAGGCGATGCAAGATGCTGGATGTCGATTTGGACTCAAGCCTGAATTATATCAAAACAGATCTAAAATAAAAAAAAAGTAAAAATGACAGTCTTCTCATTGCTATTCCATTGGATAACATTTTCAAACTGATATATAATAAAGCAAGAGTGTGCCATGCAATGCATCGTGAAAAATATTTATAATTTTCACTTTTTTATCCTTTTTTTGAATTCCAGTAGCTGAGTTGCATGTTTTGTAAAAGTTTACACATAATGTACTTCAGTAAATCTTTGCCAAATAAATCAATTGACCATGACCATTGTAAATTATTTACTTTCTAAATGGTTATTTTTAAGCTCGAATAAAGCGTGTGCAAGTACATTTATCTCGAAACCACGCCTGGTAAAATGTTTTTCAGAAAGCCCATTAATTTCTTTTGTAATGTCGCCCGCATGAACAAATGAAATAATCAATTTGGATGCCAAAAAACTGTTCATCCATCTTATTGATACAATTCCAAAATACCATTGAATAATTTAGGAAATAAATAATTCCAAAGATACTTCTTATTATTGATCGCGCTTTGTTTGTTGCATTGATTGCGTATTCATAAACTTAACGTAAGCGCCGCAAATGCTACAAAATGAGATTCAACCAAGGCGGAACTTTCATATTGGCATTCAGTTGGTATCGTCTACATTCAGGTGTCGCAGCGACGATCATTACCCGCTTCAAACTTTCATCAAAACAATCAATCACAATTATCACAAGAATGACGTGTGAACAATTCATTGATAGCTTCGGCTACCACACTCTGGTTATAAGCATATGCGTTACTCGTAAAACGTCAAACATTTTCAATGTCATTTTCCATTTATCAATGCACCTCAATGAAGGAAATACGACAAAAAAATTCGGTAAAATCCCAACAACTGGCCACATGGGAGTTAATGCATAACAGCAGCTATCTCAGTGTTCATTGATGTTTTTCTTTTTCTTGGTTATGTTGTGCACATCCATTGAAGAAAAAAATAAAATAAAAAAATTCCCACAAAAGTTGATGACTTGCGATGATTTCCAAATGAGATGGAAAATCTTGTTATTGGCTAAGCCTGATCGATAGATACATAGCTTGGTCTAAGGCTTTAAGCCCAGCACCCAGGTAGCAAAAGAGGAACGTATATCTGTTAAGTATCTTGTAGGTATGCCAAACGCCATACACTTGCTTATACTGTATGTTCATTTTTATTACTCATGCCATTATTAAAGGTGAAAATTAGACGTGGTTAGTATATTTTATTTATTTATTTGTCTTCTGCATCCATCGCACGCAGATACTCGTCGCATTGTTGATCGGCAAGTGAACCCCATCTTGATGGGAGGTGCATATAGTCGCATCAATCAATTGCATAGTGTGGATGTAAGTGTCGCTGCAGTCGTTGAGCGATCGTTTATTGGCTGCGAACGTGATGCACTTTTGGCAAACTATCATTCTCTCTTCACTATTAATTTTTTGTCTGCGAAAAAAAAATCGCATGCATTTTAAATCTGAATCAACAGGTATCTTGAATATCTAACGGAATTAACTTTGAGGAATTTGCCCATTGATGCGCCTTAAGTCTAGTGGAGATTGTCGGCGTTTTATTATCTGTGATGTGAACTGATTTAATGTTCCGATATGTCTGCGCTGGTAAAGGGAATTTTAATTAAATTTCCTTCCATTGGTATTCTGTTGCCTAAGTGGAATGTCTTAAGGTGTAATATGTCAATCGGTAGATAAAAGGGATTCCAAGTTGTCGATTGCGATTAGAAAATTATGCGAAGCTGACTGAGGTAGAGGGAGAAGTCCGTTGGGATTGCATGATTTCTGTCGACGGTTGGTGATTTTGATTGATATATTTTGCTATCTCTACCAAAGAAAGAAATGTCAAGATCGGCTTAATTATTCAAGATATCTCGTTTATTGTTATGCACTTAATTATATATAAAAAAGCTTGTGTGCGCGGAGTGTGCCTTGTCATAGTTTAAATAAAAAAATTGAATTGAGTGTTGACATCTAAATATAAGTTTATATATTGGTATTTTACGCATTTTGACCTGAGGACTTAAATTTCTAATTATGTAGGTATTCTGTTTGCAAACCATATCCGAAGCGGATACCTATTCATTTTTACTCATAGCTGGTTACAGCCGTATTATTGGTCGTAGGCCCCTAACAGTAACTAATTTGTTATCAGCAACGAATGTTATACGTTTAAATTTATTCTTATTAGTACACTTCCATCCCCTACGATAACGGGCTTCCAGTCGGATGGGTCTTTAAAACGCAGGTTCCGTTTTCCTTGCCTTCTTGAACCTATGCGCTGGGAGTCGAAGATCCTCTTGGCTGGAGCATACTTGTCCAATCGCTCAATATGGCCGAGCCAAAGTAGTCGACGTGTTTTAGCTTTTTGGACTAGATCCACATCTTGATACAGCTTATAGAGTTCGCGGTTGAATCTTCTCCGCTATTCGCTATCCTCGCACACAGGACCAAATATCCGACGGAGTATTTTTCTCCGCAACTCGAGATTTAACCGTTTTCTGTGCATGATTTAGCCCGCTTAGGGTGGTGGTAGTTGCTGTCAGGTACCAATGTCAGCTTGCTTTTTCGAATCAATCCTTTTTTCCGCATAGTTAAGGCCATGATCTTATTTTGTTGGGAACTTTCACCCAAGTGCATATGACAGCGGTACAAATATTCAACTCAGTCCGATTGACTTTGCGTGAACGCATAGAAGACGAACACACAAACATTAATTTTAATTTTTTTCTTTGGTTTTTTTTCAAGTATTGAGACGAACAAACACTCGTCTCTAGTTTTTGAGAGACTAACGCACGGCAGTTGATTTCTATATACAAAACATACCTATATAGTTACATATATTGTTTAAACTCTTATATTTAACAAAAATGATTAATCCTTTATCAAAACTAACAACTTAAATCAAATCAGATTGCTTTTCCTAAAATCAATCGTACGATGTAGCTCATACAGTATTTGTAAATTAAGGGCTTGGCTTCGTTATGATTTTTGTCTTATTTTTTATATAAAAATACTTAAAGCTTCCTTGCCTACTTAAACTACTTAGGCTACTTAACCTTTTGTGACTTTAATCAGTATGGTTGCATACACCAGTAGATGAAATTCTGCGCCGCCGAGAACTGGCGGAGGCTTAAAACCTCAGTCACCTCTAATGGTACCTACCAATTAATTTTGGTGAGGACGGACTCATCCAAAGCCCCTATGGCTGAACCTAACTTTGGAAATGGCTTATAATTAAAGAGGATGCGACCGAAGGAAGCGCACAGTCACGGGAAGAGCAGTTAACCCTTTCCCATTCGGAAACCCACCAAAATGTCGTGAACTATTTTTTAGTGTCAAAAAAAGGGACAACACGCATTCGCTGTGCTAAAATGAAGAACCTCCTGGGCATTTCCGACGTACCCGTCGCGCTTATTCCTCGCGCCGTGGTGGCGATGGTATAATATTTTTTTCGTCAATATGGACATGCCCCGGAGGGATAAAGCCAGACCGGAGTGTACCCAAAAGGTTCAATTCATTAGGGTAATACGCGCCAAAGATCAGGCTATTGATGCTGGCCATCGCCTTGGCAACGTACCTTCGAATCACATTAATGAGGAAATTATCAATCCTGTTCAACTGACCCCCGTCGTTTAGGATCTTGTTGTGATATGTTTTGTGTAGTGGGATTCAGGAGTTTGAAACCACCGTAGACAAGCCCTAAGATACTGTTTTTCGAACATCCCAATCTTTTATATATATCCAGGCGCTAAAATGAACACCAATGGGCAACCAAAAGCGATAATTGGCCTAATCAAGGCCAAGCAGCCTTATGATCTTCACCCTGGTATCAAGACTGCTGTAAAACAATTTCCTTGTCAGAGCAAAAGCTGTATCGAAAGTTGTGTCTATCTAGCCATGTCGCCCGACATCCGTCACCAGTTTTGAGGCCGTAAAACTCGAGCAAGAAACTTGAAATTTGGAACATATACTCCCGAGATGATCAGTTTTTTTTTTTAACTTTATACTGTTAAAAAAAATATCTTTATTGAAGAAGTTCATGGAATTGAAGGTCGTGTTCTTTGTAATGTATAAAGTCTTTCTTCACAATCCGCCGATTTTTCAATGAGTTTTTGGCATTGTTTTTCAAATTGTTAATAAAAGAATATTTTACAAAATGTTCTTCCTCTTTTTCATTAACGGCGAAGCTATCATAAGGTTTAAATGGATCATAACCCTCCCACTTTACTGCGGACAGGTGGACCTCAATCAAAATTTGGCAGGCCTCTTGGTTTCGGATCTTTTTATAACTGAAGCCGATCAAATGCTGGTAGTGTTGCATAAGAGTGATCCAGAATCTGTAAGGCCTGCCTCTTTTGCGATTTCGACACTTGCATGCTAACTTTGTTGATCATGGTTTAATCTTCCTTTTACGATATAGGAGATCTCCAGTCGAGTCAACCCACGGATTTGCATGCACATACAGATTCGAGATATTAAATGTGTCACTAGCCTTACATAAATGGCAAAATTGGCTAGATATAATTTATCTCCCTATTCACATTTTACGAAATGGTCTGCTTTTTGGGGTCGCCGCAGTAATATCCTCACTCTGTCCCTGCACAGGCATTAATTTTTGGTATGATTTACTGATTGATTGCACATACTTATTTTACGGAGCTTTTCACAAAGTATTTTTTTTAAATTTATCCCGAGTATCTTCATTCATTCATGAGGACCTAGCGACACGTTTAAAAAATTGAAACTCTCCCGCAAGTATGCATGCAAGTCCGTGGGTTAACCAGACTGACGATTGCCAGTGTCGTAAAAGGAATATCAAATAATAATCAGTACTAAGACCATGCACGTGGCGAAAACTTAAAAATAACAGTTTTAAAACTCCACGTTCACACAAAAGAAACACCACCAGCATTCTATTAACATTAGTTATGAAGAGATCCGAAGCCCTACCATATAAATTGAGGGTGAATCCCATAGTAAAGTGGGAGGGTTATGATCCCTTTTATCAATATCGAAGATTCACCGTTGATCAAAAAAGGCATTCAATTTAAAGTTCCTTTTTGAGTACTATTTATCTTTGTTATTAGATTCAATTAAATTAATGAAGAGAAATACATTAGTGAATGACAAAACGATGCAAAGCGATTATGGTTCTATGATAGCTTACGACAGCTTAACTACATCTGCGAATTGTTTTGCATCTTCCTACGTAGGTAACCGAGTTTTTATAAACTTAAATTGTTTATGTTAGAGCATATTAGTCTTAAAGTTATTCCACCGAAGACAAAAGATTTAATTTCGAAATAAAATTTTGTTTCGCAATTGTGACCCAAACGAATAATCAATAGCTGACAGATGCTTTCCTCATTTTCGTCGTATTGAACTGCGGCGAGTTCAACCTATTTTAATCTTCTGCTTACGACATTTAAATATTTATATGTAATAGTAGGAGCAACTGGTTAATATCGTGTCTTAAAAAAGATTTGGGGTAGTTTAAATAGTAGTCAACCAACCTTTTTCTACGCTCATACTCGGTATTCATGCTATATTTACAATTGACACGATTAATATAAAAAATTTCCGCATATTCAGCTTACAATTATTGGAAGAGCATAATTAAAAAAAAGTCTTTTGAATAAAGCAGTACTCGTACTAAGTACTAACATACTTACTTTCAAAAAAAGACATACGGCAATACTGATCTGGGAAGGTTGATATAGAGAAATATATCTGACAAATGCATTATCGCTCTCAGCTCAGGTATTTTTTTTTCTCGCGGTTGTGACTGTGACTCTTTGAGACAAAAACAGCCTAAATGCGAATATTGGAATCGATTTGAAAGAAATTGTGAGGGTTAGTTATTAAAGAGGTAACATTGTTAATTGGTAGAACTCCGTCATAGCCCGATAGACTTTTGATAATTCTGAATTTTACCCCAAACGCTAGTGGACATTCCAGAATCTGATTCATACTTAATTAGTTTTAAGTGATCAAAATGCCAATATTTCTTTGATGGTTTAAACGGTCTTAAGAAGATGAAAAATATATTACCTAATTTTATTTATTTATTTCACAAACCATTTATATTTGTAAGGACAATTTTTCTCTCTTCTAATATGTATTTCTTTTTATTTTACAGGTATGTTTCGCACATCAGATTATCACGGCGGCAAGTAGGTAAATTGTCGACAACCATGACCTAAGTCCACAAAACAAGAGGGTATCATCAGCAATATTAAACATCTCAATTGATCCTTTTTTTCTAATTGATTGTTAAATGATTAGTCAGCCCCCTTCATAATCAGCTTAGTAAAAAAAATACAAACCGTAACCACCAAAAAAATGTTTGTAAGTAAAATTACTTAACTAGCGAATTGGCATTTTTTTTTGTAATTTCGCTTAAAATATTCAAAAGGTCTGAAGTAATTGGGTGATGTGAATCTCCTATAAAAAGAGTGACTTATTGAACGTTAAATGTTTCAGTGATTACGGAGTCCAGTGTTTTTTGTTTTTATTGCCCCATTGTATTTTTTAAGTTACATACTACATATACTGCAGATACATTTCGTTACACTCTCTTCTCATGAGATACTCCAAAAAAATATCACACCGGATAGTTTTATCGTCATTTGAGTTAATATCATGTTAGTTCCATATATGTAGGTGTGTAGGTTTACGCAATAACAGCGGAACAGAAGCGGAGTGAGGTTGAATGGATTTAAATTAATTTGCTCTACTTTCGGATAAACACGATGAGTAGCTATGTATGTCATAAAAAGGGAAAAAAAGAGATTAAGTGAGAATATGCACACAATTCCACAAAAATTTGGCAGACATAACAAAACATGGTAGTGTCAAATAAATCAAAAATCCACTGAGCATTTGAGATTACTGCAGTATTACTATTTGTTGGATAACGTCAACAAATTGAAGCTTCACTGGCATTAATATACGCTAAAATTGGTTGGTTGTAATACTAGCAGATTTATGGGTGATGCTATTCTCAATAAATACGAATGCTATTGGTTATGATGGCGACAAAAGATGTCATTGGAAAAAGACGCGCTCTTCGAAACAACGAAGAGTGGTTCATCCTGTAGACAGAGTGGCAGGGAAAGGAGAGACCTCACGTCTAGTCAATGAAGAACCTGTTTCACGCAACAGGTATAGAAGAAGTTGGTTTAGCTATAAAAAAGCTCACGAATAACAAGGCTGCCAGCTCGGGGGGCTTAGCAGCCGAGCACTGCAGATACGTAGTCGATGTGTTTGTAGGGCGCACTCACCATCATCTACCAAGTATGTGTTTGAGAAGGTTGACAACATGCTGCATATCCAGAAACATACGGCCAAACTACAACAATTTAGGAAAGATATCATCGGAATAACAGCGGTTATCACGGGACGCTGGAATATAGTTGCACATGCGGTCAAACTAGGTATCAAACACAACGCCTAGTGCCGCAGTTGCAATATTGCAATCGAAATAGAAACTCTAAGGCTGCGGCCACACAATAAGAGTGTGAGCGGCGGAGTGGTTGAACGACGATGCGGAGCTATTGAGCGACGAGCCTGAGCGACGGGTGATCATTTACTGAGCGTTATAGCCGAGCGATTAGTTCCGAAAATGTCATTGCAAAGTGCTGTTCGTAGTTTCCGACTTGCAATTCATATTTATACCCTATTCTAAGGGTAAATTAATTTTGACGCATAGTTTGTAACATAGTACCTTAATATTGCGCGTAGACCCCTAAAAGTTACTATATTTATGATCAGCATCGATAGTAATGTCGATCTAGCCATGTCCATTGTCCGTCCGTCCGTCCATCCGTCCGTCCGTCTGTTGTCAAAAATTAGGCCTTTAAACTGGGCCTAGAAAGCTGAAATTATAACCATATACTCTCTAGGGTCCCGAAATAATCAAGCTTACGAATTTTTGAAATCCGCCCGCAAACTCAAAAAACATATTTTTCGAAAAAATCGAATTTTGAGCAAGAAAGCTGAAAATTTTTATATATCATCTATGACTCCGAAAACTGCTCGGGAGGTAAAATTTTCAAACTTCGCCCACTGACACGCCCACAATTTAATAAAATAATATTATTGAAAAACCAAAATTTAAGCTGAAATTTATAATATATACTCTCTAGGGGCCCTTTAAGCTCATGTGTAAATATTTTCAAAATCTGCCTACTGACACGCCCACAATTAAAAAAAAAAAACCTTTTTTTGAAAATCCAAAGTTTGAGCTAGGGAGCTGAAATTTATAATATATACTTTCTAAGGGGCCCTTTATGGTCATGTGTAAATATTTTCAAAATCCGCCTACTGACACGCCCACAATTAAAAAAAAAAAACTTTTTTTGAAAATCCAAAGTTTGAGCTAGGGAGCTGAAATTTATAATATATACTGTCTAAGGACCCTTTATGGTCATGTGTAAATCTTTTCAAAATCCGCCTACTGACCCGCCCACAATTAAAAAAAAAAACTTTTTTGAAAATCCAAAGTTTGAGCTAGGGAGCTGAAATTTATAATATATACTCTATAGGGGCCCTTTATGCGCATGTGTTAATTTTTTTTTAAATCCGTCTACTGACACGCCCACAATTAAATAAAATAATTTTATTGAAAAACCAAAGTTTGAGCTAGGGAGCTTTTTTTTACAAAAGCTTCGTTTTTTTTTGATAAAATCCTTTAAATGTTATAAAGGGACCGCCAAATATTTTTTTTTTTTTTGAAAAAGCTATAAAAAAAAACTACTCTCAAATTTCTTTTTTTATTTGAAGTTAATAATGGAAAATAATTTCATTCAAATGGCTGCCTGGGCTGGCCATGCCTACACGATACCAAGGTCTTTATGCAAAATTCGTCTCAATGATGTCTCCGAAATGTTCAATTGTTGAGAACGACGGTGAATAGATGTTGATGGCGCTTCGCGCACACTTTCTGCCACAGCAGCAATATTCTCGGGTGTACGCACTGTTTTTGGCTTTTGACGCTTTGGTTTATCGATGAGGATGCCAGTTTCTTTCACTTTTTTCACAAGATAACGAACATACGGAGCTGACGGTGCTTCTCGTCTTCCAAAATCCGTACGCAATTTTCGCACACATTCTGCAACATTACCATGATTTTCAAAGTAATGTCGCAATATTTCCCAGCGTTGTTCAAGCGTATACACAACCATATTCGTTCAGAAGGATAAAACTATTTATCTGTCAAATCAGACATGAGCTAAGTCTTACCATTCACGAAATAAGCACTAGTTGAAAAAAAAACGTTAGATGGCGGACCCTTTATAACAAAATATGTAGAGTGTTCTTAACAATTCAACCATACTTAGACTGTTGTCACGCCCACTTATGAGGGATAGGAATAAGAATTGGGTATCCAACAGTTCGCCCAAGCGGACTGTAGCCCGTCCTAAGTTTATATTTATTGATTTATTCGATCGAAAAACGAAGATTTGATACACACCGTATAAATCAATAAAGGTCAGGTTATGGTGAATTTTTCCACTTGTATACAAATCTTTGCAAATACATTTGTGTGTCAGTACCATCCTTTGACTTGTTGCTAGAAATATATTAAAATGTAATCATTATTATTTTTACAGTCTTTATGGCGGTCCTGCCATGAAGAATCTCTACCTGAGACACTGCAGCCTTCCAAGCTCTGCAATCCCGGGCACGCTGCTTCCAGTTCTCTAGACGTGTTGGTTTTCAAAACCCAGTTTCGATCTTCCTTGCCTTCTCGAACTTGGGGGCTGGAGTCGAGGATCCTCTTGGCATACAATTTAATTTGAAAAAAAAAATTTAAGCGATTTCATATGTTTTATTTTTTTTTGTCGCTCACTGCGTGCGCGCAGCCTCTCTATAAACACTCAACACAAAGTTTATATACAAAGGCGAAGCCCAACTCATTTTTATGCGCATGTTTCGCACTAGCCAGAAGACAACAAGCAATAGGAAGCCATTGCTTCGATACACTTGATGTAGTTTTTAAGAAAAGTTTTGAGAAGCTTATAAGTTTCCTTAACTCCACAGTTTGGATCTAGATACTCCTCATCAACAAACGCTAACACCCTGGTTTATGTGAGATTGTTGTAACATATCGAAACTCAGTGCTAATTGGGTTTTTTTTCAAAACGCCACGCTTACCTACCTGCCTACGTATGGGTGAAAGAAACCATATCCGAATATTGGACTACCAGCTTTTAGAAAAGACATAAGCTTTCTTGTGACTTCCTTAATCTTAATGATTTGGAACATCTTGTGCGCAGGGCAGGTGTCAACACGGAAGGCACTAGCTTGAAGTTAACTAGGGCAAGACCATTGCGTGCTATCAATAAGGCAACAAGCATCTGTATCCTGCCTGTGAAAAAAAAATTGTTGTTAATACCTTATATCTCTCCGACGAATGACAACCTATTGACGATTCAACGAAGAATTACCTTAGGCAATCGCTGCTTCAAGCCTCGAAGGGAAAAATACATGCTCTACCAAATCATAATCCGGCCAGTTCTGCTTTATGATGCCGGGAGCAGGAAAGAAAGTTAATACTGATACTGGGCTCCTTTCAAAGAAAAATTGTGCACCTGGTGGAGAAGATGCAGCCGCGAACTATATGAGATATACCAAGATGTTGATGTTGTCCCAGAAAGATACGTCGACTTTATTGGTTCAACGGCAATGAGTGAACTTTCCAGCCAGAAGGAACTTGGACTCCCAGTTTCCAAAATACAGATGACATGAAAGACCGGACATCCGTTTTAAGCAGTAAGCCATCGCGGTTTGCAGAGTGCTTGGTCAGGAGAACTGAAAGCAGAGTATCCGAAATCGCCAAGAAAGAAAGCCTACTGTGTCTTAGGCGGTATATCTTCACGGCTCGGAAGTGTATTAATCTTATTTTCTGTTGACAACATTTGTTCATATAGCATGAAAATATATTTTCATTTCTACTTGTTAACTGCGCGAATTGCGAAACTAACCGAATTTTGGGATTTAGTAATTGTAGAATATGTAAAATTGCTTGGCACCTCCAAAACTCGCTTTCTGGGTCTACTCTCGGCTGTCGATGCGATATAAGAATTTTCGACGGACTGAATGAACAATTTCTGAACGACTTTAGCAGTCCAGTATTGTTCAACATTTTTTTAAGTTAAGGAATTATTTGCGAAAGTTACGTTAATAATTTTCATAAATAATTCAAAAAATCGACTCCTTCAATTATTGAATATTTTTGTGTAGGCAGCAGTATTCAATCGAACGGTAATTGAAAGCGACTTTGCCTCGGCGATGGAAGATGGTCATGCACTTAATGTTTTCGTAAATTCACTTGAACCGCGACAGAAATGCAAAAGGCCATACAAAAGGCAACTGAAAGAGCTGCAATTGATGATGACACTGTAAGGAAAGAAAGATTACTCATAATAGGCCAACCATCTTACAGTTTGTATTAGTATTTTTTATATTACGAGTATACTGAATGTAAGCTGTTTCTAATGTTTTGTTTTTAATCAACTTATTAACAGTGTGCATTGAATACATCCAAAAGTGGATTATTTAATTTGATTACCTTTTGATATTCGTTTGGTCCGCACTTGATTCACCGCTGGAATGCTCCTAAAATCGTACGCAAACAAATTAAGAACAGACTCGGTAATAGGTAAAGGCTAGTACCACAGTTAAACAGGCCAACAAATCTAGTCCCTATTTCTGATACTCAACTCAATTTGCTATTATCGACGCAGCCACAGAAAAATCTTCATTACTAAGGCTTCATAAATTAGCGCTAAGAAATTAACAAAACGCGAATTTCCACAGAATTTACCACCATATGACTGCACAATACAATAAATCCACGCGTTCGTTGTAACGCCATCATCACAGATATAAGCTCTGCTGCAACACAGATTATAACCAGAAAAATGCAACAATTGCAGTTGCAATTTAATGGCAACTATCGAATTGCGACATCACTTTGGTAATGTTTGCCAGCGATGACTTTCATTAGGACTGGCAGTTTTGTGTCCCGGGAACATAACCTTTACTCCCCCGTGATAAAAAGTAAAACAGATCGAGAGCTGAAGTTGAAAAGACAATATTTAACATCAAACCATGCCGCTTGGATCAGCTTAACTTGGCATAAGTTTCAATGCAGCAAATGTTTAATTTGACAATCATTACATGGGTGGTACGGTGCAATTTTGCGCATTCGCGCATTGTGAGATACTTTCATTTTCCAAATGATTGCGCGTTGGCAATGATACCAATTGAGTACAGTTGACACATTCAACTTCCGCGAATTGTCGTACGTGCGCTATGGGTAACATTATTGACCGCAGAAATTGATGTAGTAGCGAATACTATATTCCTTGGCTAGCCCAAAGCTACGTTGGTCAGAGGCGGTAACTCCTAGTTGGAAGGAAGGTAAGAAAGTGATTAAATGTTGGGAGTGTGGCCGTTTCCTGGTGGAAGATAAATTTGAATTCACAACGCCCGCGGGGTGCCAATAAGCCTGACAGATTTGAGTTTGCATTTCCACATTCACAGTGTCGGGTAAATGGTGATTAATAGGGAAATTGTATGGCATTCTTGGTGAAAGGCGTACAATGAAATGCCTATGGATTGTCCAATTTAGATGTCAGCGGATATAAGTTGATGATGGACAAATGGAGATACGTATCATTAATTGCGATCCTGATGAATTTGCTGTAAATCATATAAGCTGACTAGCAGCAAACATTCATTGATTAAAGAGGTTTTTTGTTAATTAATTTAGTAAATTCATTTTAATATTAAATCTTAGAATCTGAACAACACCAAATTAATTTCATTTATTGTGAACGATATTTTTTGTTTGTTCGTCCTGTGCAAATAATTTGGATGGTTTTTCCAACACGTGAACAGACAACATACCATTGTCTCCGTTAGAAAAACATGAATTTCTTAAGAATTCCCATATTTGCATAGATTGTCCCTATGCTTTATTTATGGTCATAAAAAATTCAATATGATTGGTGAATTGTAAACGTCTAAATTGGAATAATCAATGATTGGTTTAGCATCATTTAATATACTTACGTGGTTACAATATAGCTTCTCCTTTGAATCTGCATTTATAGGTAATTGTTGACTCAAGAACATTTTCAATTTGTATAGTCTTTCCTACGGGCCTATTAGTTTTGACTCACAGATTGTAAAATGCCTTATTGTTGGTCACAGAACACTAAAAATAGCTCTTTGTGCCAAAAGTTATTTCGCTGAACAAACTCTTATATTCTCTAGGGGACCGAAATGATCAAGTGTTGAAATTTCTGCCGATTTTGTCGAAAAAATTAATGCAAATGTATGCAAGATATGTTTACACTTCTCCCATGCTAAGTTTTTTTTTTAAACTACCTCGGCACGTGCGTAAAACGCCTAAATATTGGTCGTATACCCCTAAACATAGCTACATACATTTGGATCAGCATCAAAAGATGTAGGATAGAAAATATGCCCTAAGGGCCGGAAATTGTAGAGTGTAAGGATGTCTAAAATCCGTCTACTGATACGCGCACTCCTTAATATAAACCGTTCAATCGAACAAGTTGATACAAATGAAGACCGCATTTTTCATAGTTTCATGCAAAGTTTTCCATAACAATTCGCCTACACAAAGTTGTTTTCCACGCCCACTGTTTGGGGGCGCTTTTGACAAGAACGTCTCATTTAGATAAAATCCTTAAAAAATACATAAAAAAAGGGAAAATGCAAAAATCACATATGGAAAAAAGGCCAACAAATTTCCTGCGAATTGGATTTTGGAAAAAACGACAGAATACAAGGAAAATACAAAATTTTGGAAAAATCGCCATAAATAGAAAAATTATTATTTGGGGTTTATTTCCGAATTTGGTTTGGAGATAAGGCAAGAAAAACCGTTTTCCTTTCTAGCTTTATTTATAAGTTTAATATTGAAAAACAGCGTACATTTTAAATGAACAAAATTACATAGGCGCCTACTAGACAACTAGCTCTTACTCTTCGTAGATTACCGAAGTTGCGTGAACAGTTAACTATGTTTGGGAAATTGTGAAATCCCCTTATAGCCCAGTCATTTTAGGTTTATCTGTTGAATAATTCCTAGTGAGCTGAATTTGTGTATACACCTTTATTACGGCGTTGTAATGAAGATGTGAAAAATCGACATTGATATCGTGCCGGCTTAAAAAGTTATGAAGGTCAAAAGGTCACGAAAATCTGTTTTTCGCAAATAGCTCGCGATCTATTGCTCGGAGGTCAATAGAGGTCATCATAAAATTGTTTGTCGTGAAATTATCCACAAAAAATGCCTCTTGCATTTTTCGGTAAAATTAACCGTTTTTGGAGTACAGCGCTAGAATGCACTCACATACGGTATTGTATACCGTACACCAAGGCGTAAGCTCTATTGCTTTTTATTCATGTTGTTGTGTCTTAAAAACTTCTATCTGATACTTGGACGTTTTGTGAAAAATATACTTATATTTTAGAGGTTTTGGAACTTAGTAAAATCTAATATATATTATACAAATGACCTCCACTGGCAGATGTTCTGTATTTTATTATTCCGAGGCCCGTCCCTTTATACCTGCTACTGTCTGTCGGACTGTGTTAAGCTCAGTTGAAAAATATTTCTTGATTGTTAAAGATGTTATTTTAGTAGTTTCATGCTCTTCAACAGTTTTCATAATTAGTGATACATGTTTTATATGCAATGGATGGTGATGTAGTAGAAGTAAGGCGTGGTCTACAAACATTAAAAAATACTAGTATCGCTAGAGGCGATGGTAATATTGAATATTTAAATACAGTCAATGCGACTGGCTCAGTTGTTACTGTCATGTTCAAAGGAGGGATCCTACGAACCCTGTCAAGAAGGCAATATCAATCAACGTTCCCATACCAACGCGAAAGAGAGGCAGGCCAAAAAACTCATGGCCTCAGTGACGAAGTGATTCAAAATCGGGAGGACTGCCGTTATTTCGTAAGGTCGAACCAGCGAACCACACAGGCGGACCAGTAGGGATGTAGTGAAGTGGGACTGTTATGATCCATGATCAAAGCCTCACCGCCTTTAAAGGAAGAAGAAGTTCAAAAGTAAGCCTTCTGTCTAAGATTACTGCAAGATAATTGACTTCTTCGAAATATTTAGCGATCTCGTCGTTTTGAAATTTGAACTAGGTTAAATTTCTTCTTTTGGTTAAGGATCTAGGATAGCCTTGCTCGGATTGATGGAAAGATGTTTCCTGTTGCACCAGTCTGGGCCGTCTTAAGGGCGTTTTTCATACGTGTTGTGACTTCGTTTGCATCGTTTCCCCTTTTTTAAAAAAAAAAAGAAAATCCAAATCAAAGAGCACTCAGACTCGGTAACGGTTCACTGTACTACCAGGCAGAAATCCTCCTTTTGGTGTAGAGGCATGTGAATGGGTGGCGTAAGTTGTTGTTCCCCATGGAAATTGAACCTGCACCGCACGGGTCACAAGCCAACACACTAACCTCTACACCGTCGCCACGCTATTATCGTTGCCCCTAATAATAATGACTATGTCATCGACCCAAGGACCCCACGGGCGGGCCAGTATGGATGCAGTTGAGTAAGAGGGTAATCATCCCTTTAATCCTGATCATAGCACTGTTAATGATATAGAAACTGAAGTTATCGGCAATAAATGACAAAAAAAATGATTCACTCTTAAATAAAAAAACCTCTTGTTACATATCATTTATTATGCCTACGAGGGAAACCACGTAAAAAAAACGCGCCTTGCATTCTACCTCGCAGGTGGTGAGGAAACGAGTGCATCGTCATAATGTAGTCGCTTTCTAAGTGCCCTACTCCAAAAACGGTTAATTTTACAGAAAAATGCAGGAGGCATTTTTTGTAGATAATTTCACGACAAACAATTTTTATGATGACCTCTATTGAAAAACAGATTTTCATGACCTTTTGACCTTCATAACTTTTTAAGCCGGCACGATATCAATGTCGATTTTTAACATCTTCATAACAACGCCGTAATAAATGTGTATTCAAAAATTCAGCTCACTAGGAATTATTCCGCAGATTGGGGTTTAAAATGTCTAAAATGACTGGGCTTTTAACCCACGAATGGGTCGCGCAACGCTAAACCATTGTTTTTCATTTTCGCATATATTTGTGTTTGAAAAGTGGTTTTCAACATCTTCCTCCTTTTTTGTTCTCAAAGCTGGGAAGTTCTAACGGTTATTTTGTGGCCCCACAAGAAAAACAAATCACACACGTATGTATGTATGTACTCGTACCTATGTAATTTTTATTAAGACTTCATTGATAACATATTATTTTTTTTTAAATAAAGAATTTAATTTAAAGCCGACTTAGAATTGGTCTGGCTGTGACAGAATGGTTTACATATTTCTATGTTGAATTAAACAAGAAAATAAAAATCACAAATTATAGAATATTATTTTTAGTGTGAACACATTTGGTGAATGCAAACGTGACATTTGCGAAGCACACATTGAGGTACCGCTCAACGGACACTTATGTTACACCAAAAAGCTCTGTCAATATCCGAGATCCTTAAACTTATATAAAATCCCCGAAAACGTGCGACATGACACTCAAAGCGAGATGATCTGTATACTGTAGAGATGGGCTAGGTCGCGATTTTGCAATCACAGGCCTATTTCATATCTGTGAATTCTTTATTCTGTGAAAGAAGGATAAAACAATTTTGTGAATTTTGAATCACAGAGAATTAAGCCTTTGATTGTGATTTTTGAATTGTCGAAATTGCTATATTTTTCAATAAATACTCGTATGTATGGTTGCGTTCTTATTTCTTCTTATACCCTATTCTTAGGGTATATTAATTTTGACTCATAGTTTGTAACATACCTTAATATTGCCCGTAGACCCATAAAAGTTACTATATTTATGATCAGCATCGATATTAATGTCGATCTAGCCATGTCCGTCCGTCCGTCTGTCTGCCGGCAAAAATTAGGCCTTTAACCTGGACCTAGAGAGCTTAAATTAACCATATACTATCTAGGGGCCCGAAATAATCAAGGTTAGGAATTTTTGAAATCCGCCCAGAGACACGCCCACAAACTAAAAAGAAACAATTTTATCGAAAAAAACGAATTTTGAGCTATAAAGCTGAAATTTTTTACATAGATCTATGAATCCTAAAACTGCGATAATATTTTTAAAATCCGCCCACAATTAAATAAAACAATTTTATTGAAAAGTCAAAGTTTGAGGTAGGGAGCTGCAATTTATAATATGTACTCTCTAGGGGCCGTTTATGCTCATGTGTAAATATTTTCAAAATCCGCCCACTCACACGCCCACAATTTAAAAAATACTTTTTTTGAAAATCCAAAGTGTAAGCTAGGGAGCTGAAATTTATAATGTATACTCTCTAGGGGCCCTTTATGCTCATGTGAAAATATTTTCAAAATCCGCCTATTGACAAGCCAACAATTAAATAAAACAATTTTATTGGAAAACCAAAGTTTGAGCTAGGGAGCGTGTTTTTACAAAAGCTTCGCTTTTTCGATAAAATCCTTTAAATGTTATATAACAAAATATGTCCGTCCCTATGTTTTTTAATTTAATTTCATACATACGAAGTTTGTCAAATCGAAACATCCCAATAATTCCCAAAATTGTTTTTTTCACTCACTTTTTACGTACACACAGGTGCACTGGAAAAAGCGAGAAAACTATCCTGCAGTCAACAGGTGACCATCAGAACCAGGACTCCTATTTGTATATTATTCTATTTTCACCCTAATTTCAACAAGCATCCTTGATCTTTATACTTCAGTATTTTGTATTCTCACCCAACCCCAACCCTGACTAATGAGTGATTTTTTGAATGTTTGGTTTTTAATTGTCAAAAGAGACAGGAAAACTTAAAAAGTCATCTTCATCATCATCCTCATTATCATCATCATCATCATCATCATCATCATCATCATCATCATCATCATCATCATCATCATCATCATCATTATCATCATTTTACTA
This sequence comes from Portevinia maculata, assembly GCA_949715645.1. Taxonomy (NCBI): domain Eukaryota; kingdom Metazoa; phylum Arthropoda; class Insecta; order Diptera; family Syrphidae; genus Portevinia; species Portevinia maculata. The sequence goes on along the minus strand of OX454525.1, from coordinate 63,119,995 downwards.
CATCAAAGATTGGTTACCATACTTACAGTAGGGTTGCCTTTGGGCCCCTTTCGGGTCATTTTGACGCGATAGTATGCCGGGTTGGTTGGTTTTAAAGAAATGATTTTTTTTCCAACTTATTATCGCATCTGATTCATTTTATTTTTTTTTGACTCAGGCCATGATTAAATGAACAAACCTTTTTCCACTCTGAATATATCTGAACTACCTGTCCTGAACACGATCTGCAGCGCCTGTAAAAAGTGTGTCTTTTATTTCGGTATTTCTGATCACTCTACGACGGGTTTAATAATAGACAAAAACACAATTTTTGCTGGTGATAATAGCAGACCGTGTCACTTTCAAACTAAAATAGACTTCTCTAAGCTAAAGACTTCTCTTTGTTTTGAGTTCTGGGAAGAGGTTTACACAGCTGAAAATGCTTCCGAATGCTATGATTTATTTAGTAAAATATTAACAAACCACATTCACTCATGTAGTTACAATATAGGTGTCAAAAAATCGGTAAAAAGACTTAAACCATGGATAAGTACTTCATTAGTAATGAAAATAAAGTACAAAAACAAACTTAGGATTAAATGTTCTAAACATCCATTGAACAGAAATTTGAAAAAAAGGTATAAAAAGTTGTGTTCTGGTCTAAAAAAGGAAATTCCGTTGTGTAGAGATAGCTATTATAGAAATCAGTTAAATTTTGCTAATGGAAATATTAAGCGTGAATGGCAGATAGTAAATAGCATCTTGAATAAGTCAACTGTTTTCAAAAGGCCAACTCTGCTTCGGATCAATGATGAAGTAATTTTTGATAGAAGAGAGATTGTAAACAAATTTAATTGCTACTTTGCTACTATAGCCGAAACTTTACAACCACAATCCAGTATTATGATTTGTACCCATTCTCATTGCTGCAGAAATGGCATTGAACCATTCCAACCAAACAGTTTTTTCTACGAACCTATAACCGCCTTGGAACTTTTGAAGATGATTGGTAGCATAGAGAACTCCAACTCTTACGGTATAGATGGTGTGTCTAATCGAGTTCTAAAAAATATTGCTTCGTTTGTAGTTGATATTTTAGCTTTTATTTTTAATAAAAGCGTTTTCACTGGAAGCTTTCCTGAAGCACTTAAATGTGCGGATGTAGTACCACTTTTTAAGAATGGGGAAACAGATTGCATTCGAAATTACAGGCCTATCTCGCTCCTACCATCTGTAAGTAAAATATTTGAAAAAGTAATTAAAGGTTGTAAAGTTCTTGAATAAAAACAATTTCTTTAATTCTGTTCAATTCGGTTTTCAAAAAGGCAAATCTACGGAAGATGCTCTTTTAGATGTTTGCTCCCAAATTTATTCAAATTTGGATAGTAAAAAAAATACTTCTGCTTTGTTTGTGAATATGACCAAAGCTTTTGATATGGTTAACCACAACATATTGCTAAGGAAGCTTAGCAAAGCAGGTTTTCGTGGATTTATGTTTAACTGGTTCCAATCATACCTGCAAAATAGATCGCAGAGGGTGAAAATAGAAGGCACTAGGAGTGGATTACAATTAATCAATATGGGTGTGCCTCAAGGCTCGGTGCTAGGTCCTATCCTATTCCTAATATACATTAATTCCCTTTTTGGGCTCAATTTTAAGGGATTGCTAAGAGCGTTTGCTGATGACATAGGTTGTGTGTATGGCGCAGATAGTTATCTGAATCTAGTCGCAGAGAATAATTGGGACCTGGATTTGCTAAGATCTTGGTTTGCTGATCATAAATTGGTCATAAGTCCTAAAACAAAAATTATGTTTTTTAGTTTGGCTGGGCAAAGTAATTTCGATACCGATATTTTTTTTCATGCACCAGAGTGTCCCTAATTTGGACTCAATAATTATGCTGTGTATTCCTCAACTACTTTCTGTAGCGACCTTAAATGTAGTGATAATTGTTTTCCTGTTGAAAAAGTAGATGAGTTCAAATATTTGAGATTAATCTTAGATTCCAAAATGTCTTTTTATAATCATACCGAGGCGTTGAGAAAATATTTTCGACTGATATTGAGATATTTTTTTTATTTGAGAAGTGTGTGTTCTACGAAATTATTGACTTCAATATAGTATGGGTTATTCCATTCAAAATTGCAGTACGGTCTTAGTTCCTGGGGTGGAACCTATTTTAATAAAATCCAACCCCTTCTTACTATGCAAAAATATATCATAAGAAAAATCTGCTTAAAAAATCGCATTCAGCATAGTTTTCCACTGTTTTGTCATTTGAAAATTCTTCCAATTCGTCATTTATATTGTTTTAAAGTGTTAAAAATATTTTTTGTAAGATACGGCAACCTTAATTATAGAGTCCTTAACAATCATAATCTTCGTGGTAATTCCTTGAATCTAGTGTCTGTGCCTGCATTTCGTACTACATTTTTCGTAATTTTTATTCAGTGCTTGTTTGTCGCCTTTTTAATAAATTGCCTCGGTTCCTTAGAGAAATATGCTCACTAAATATGTTTTTGACACAACTAAAAGATTGGCTATATAGGTTCAAATTTGATGATATAGAAGCTCTCTTAAATGTACAGTCCTAAATATTTAAACAATTTATTATATCGTGGTAGTTTTAATCTTAATCTTAATCTTAATTTTTCTTTTCGGGTTCAATCTATTCTTCTTTCTCTTGCTGCAATTTGTATTTTTACGATATTTTCTTTGTATTTATATGGTATTTTATCTTTGTTAAATTATTACTTTTTTATTGTTATATTGTGTAACTTCCTTGATTTAATAGTCATTAGTCACCCCACCTTTAATTAAATTTGGTTGAGCCCGTTTTTGTTGAGGTGACAGTTAACAATATTTTTATTATTTTTTTTAATTAAAAATATCAACTGCCACTATAATTTTCTTTATGCTTTTAATATTATAGAATATGCATTCCTAGGATAAGATGTATTATTATAACATTGTTGAGAAATAAATACTTACTTACTTACTACTTACTTACATGGGTTAGTATGTGTACACGGGAGATTCCTAAAACCATTCACAGAACATAATTTTTACATTTTCTGTTGCTCTTGTTTATACACACATCATGCATTTAGGTTCCTCAGAAACTGCATACTTTCATTTTTTGAGTGTGTGCGACTAGACGACGAAAATTAAGTAAACTACTCAACAGCGATCGTTAAATATCTTTGACTTGGAAATGCACAAACACCCTTATTCTGAAGAAGGATAAAACAATTTTGTGAAATTAGGACAAACATATTTACGAAACATTGAATCTTTCTCTATAAGACTAGGACCCATTTTTTAATATTGAACGTATCTTTTGTTCCCCTTCTGAAATTTTCCAGCGACGACTCTAGATACCAGCATAGTTTTCAGCGAAGTATACTATAATGACTTCCAAATACGTCCGTGAAGTACAATTTGTGTTGGCCTCTAAAATTAAGCCAAACAACTAATAAACAATGAGGATTATCTCACCTAAAAGAATAAGCCTCAAGCCCAAGAAGAACCTTGCTCCAATCTGGAATTCCGCTCCAAATCCGGAATAAGAAAGAGCATATTGTTAAAATTGCTAATAAAGATTGTTACGCCGTCGTATACTCAAACAACATTCGAGTGATAGTGAAGTAAAGCAAAAACAAATCTCATCCGAAGAGGTATGTCAAAATGAACAATATGCTACCATCCAGCCTATTAGCCACAATGAAAGAAATAAGAGCGTCACGAAATCAAATCACCACTACATCTTACCAAAGTAGACTACTGAACTTCTTGGGTACCAATGCACCTTAACGATCATCTTAATTGCAATAAATTAGGGAGGATGCATATCCGCTTCCTCTATACCCAACGAGGCATTTATCAGTTGTCAACCAGGTTTATCGCACTGTCGACAGAAGCTGTCATGGCAAAGCCATGTAATAATTTGGATTGAAGGGACTAGCCAGATCAGGGCTGACATTATTCTGTGATTAGCCTATGTTATGGTTAAATGTCTGCTCTAAAAATTTGATCCTAAGGCTACAGAGACGAACATTTTAGATTCAAGGTCAGGAAATACGAAACATTCGATTGGTAACACCTTGGGTTGACTCGGTCAAGTATTTAGGAATATACCTAGACAAAAAGTTAACCTTTGCCCTTCATATTGCGAATATTTGTAAAAAGATCAGAATCATAATAAAAACGTTGTATCCACTTATAAACAGAGGTTCACTGCTGAGCAAGCATAATAAAATGATCATCTACAAGGTGGTATTTCAGGCACTTATAATGTATGGTTCGCCAGTATAGGGAAATTGCGCCAATATTTCATATTTCATATTTATTTAAACAAAAATAGTTTCACAGCAAGATTACAATTATCTTATGAATTGTGAAAGGCTTAATAAAATTATTGTTAAATGCTTCAAGTGCTTTCGTATTGGGAAACAGGATAATTACAATTTGATTGTATCATAACATAAGAAAATTAATACATAAATATTACATATAAACCTAAAATACCTAAAAGTTATTTTTACTTTAAGATCATTAATTATTATCATTGGCCAAGTATTTAAAAAGAATTGTTTTGAATTCGTTTGCGTTTACGGTTCTTCTGAGTGCTACGGGTAATGAGTTCCATGAGAGAGTGGCATGGACGAAAAATGTGCGTTCAGATTGTAAGGAATTAAAAATAGGTCGAATCAGAACAGCTGTTCTCTGTGAGCTGGCGAAATGTAGTCTGTTGTATAGATATTCCGGATGACGTGTCTGTACAATTTCGTGCAGTAGAGTTACCGACCTAAATATAATCAGATTATCAAAGCTGAGACCCATTATCTGTTTTGAGTAACTAGAAATATGCTTTGCTAGGTTGTTGTATATTACATTTAATTTACGTCTACTGTTGTAGTCAACTTTGCAAAAAACTTCGCAACCGTACAGCAAAATTGGTAAAAGTAACGTCTTGACTAACAGCATCTTGGTTTTGACGGGCACGGAGCTTTGAGTTGACCTTAGCAAACGGAGACCATTGTAAACCTTTCCGGTCGTAAATGCCACATGGTCGTGCCAAGTCAGATTATCATTGAAGACTAATCCCAAATTTCTAGCCGTATGGACGTATTCTATAGAGGATTGTCCTAATTTGATTGGCGGAAGGGTTGATGTATTCAATTTCTTTTTATGGATACATAAAGCTTTTGTCTTATGTGGATTAAGAGTCAAGTTGTGTTTTAGCGCCCACTGTTGAATAGTCTCTAGGTCTTTGTTTAGGTCTTGAATAGCTCCATTAATATTATCCATCGGGCAGCACAAATATAATTGGACATCATCGGCAAACAAATGTACATTACAGTATTTTATGATTTGAGGAAGTTCATTTACATATAGAGAGAACAACAACGGCCCCAGGATGGAACTTTGTGGCACCCCTGCCGATACTCCAAGGAAAGAAGATGTTTGATTTCCTACTGCCACGCATTGTTGGCGACCCGTTAAATAGGAATAAATTAGTTTAACTGTAGCTGGAGAAAATTTAAATTTATTTAACAGTTTTTCGCCGAGAATTATGTGGTCTACCGTATCGAACGCTTTAGAAAAATCCAGTAGTGTTAAAAATTTAGAGCAGTTTGCGTCCATGGCTTTCCGAATGTCATCGACAACAAGTAAAAGTGCGGTTGTGCAACTCCTCTTCGCACGAAAACCGGACTGGGCGGAACTTAAGAGGTTATGACTGGTTAAGTATACTTGCATCTGCTTTAGAATTGTCCTTTCAAATACTTTGGATAAAAAGGGTAGAAGAGCAATAGGCCTATACTCGGGGGTCATTCGATTCTGTGACTTAGGTATCGGAAGTATTTTTGCCTTTTTCCACGAAAGAGGATACTCGCAGGTGGTTAGTATAGTAATAAATATGTGCGTTATGTACTTCAAAATAAAAGGAAGAAGGAGTTTTATAAATTTCGGGTTTATTTCATCCTGTTGCATTTGATTTGATAGACAGCACAGCTTCGTTCTTGCTTCGGCAGAACATATACTAAAATTGGAACGATACAGAGAAGATTAGCATGGCCCCTGCGCAAGGATGACACGCAAAATCGTGAAGCGTTCCACATTTTTAAGAACGTCACTTGCCAATTTGTTGAAAACCGAAAACCCGGATGTGCTTTTGGTTAGCGAAACTAAGCTAAATCAGAAGCACAAATTGGGGTACAGAGACTATCATGTGATAAGAAGAGACCGGCCTCACTCCACTCAAGGAGGTGGGGTTGGAATCTTAATTCGAAAAGGCCTGCGCCATAGGGTTATATATAGCGGGGACGTGCGTAGGTTCCAGTTGTTGGAAGCATGCATCATATGCATTCCTCTCCATAGCCGGAGGAGAATGTATGTGGTGTCGCTTTACGCACCTGCAGCACCTCCACCCAACCAATTTATGACAGAGCTCGAGACACTTTTTCGTAGTCTGCAGCTGAACTCGGAAGAAAATTATTACTTCTTGGCCGGAGATATTAATGCCAAACATGCGGCGTGGGGAAATGTTAATGCAAATCCCAGGGGCAATCAGTTTCACGACTGGTGGCGCCTCAATATGATTGAGTACAACCTCGAGTTGTACGCGACGGATATCCCTTCTTTCCCAAGAAGCGGTGCTTTCCTGGACTTGGCCTTAACGGACGCAAGACTTCAACTGACAAACATAGATCAAAACACGCGGAACTGTTTGCGTGCGTTTGAGTACGATAGTGACCACTACGGACTCGCCGCCGCAATACGGATCCCGAACGAGCAAACGCTGCTGGAGGAGTACGAAGCAGTGTGTTCATTCGATTATCGGAGGGCACAATGGTCGCGCTTCTCCAGATTTTTAAAGCGAGATATACGTTCGAGTGGGATCGACCCACCGACAAACAGTAACATGACAAATGATGACATTGATCGGCATTTATTGCAAATGGACGACGCCATCAAACGAACTATGGAACGAACTATTCCTCGGGTAGGACGTTCCGACGACGACCAGACAGAAAAGTACAGAAACCCTACAATCGACGCACTATACCGACAGAAAAGTAGACTGCTCTCGAGGCTTAAACGGCTGTACAGACAATTTGCTGACCCCAACGACCCGGAGGTAAGGATGCTGAAGTCAGAGATCCGAATCCTGAAACAGCTGATTAAAGAAAATTACAGAAAATCTGTAAGTCTGTATTGGGGCAATAAAATTCGGGCTATTAAAACCTGTAGTCCGAATATGTTCCCACAGATAAATAAGTTGTTCAGGAGGAAAGATCACAATGATATTCTTTGTGTTCGAATCTCCCAGACAGCAGAGAACAGACAGACAGTACTGACTGCTGGAATAAGTCCAGAAAGTGTTGCTTCAAACGACGATTTTTTCGTGGTCGAGGACCCACAGGAGAAAGTGGATTTGCTGGGCGCTTGTTTCGAGGCCGTGTATACGGTGAACAATCCTGTTCGCCGTAACCACGACATTGAGAATAGGGCTCTGGTGAGCCACTTCTATCTGCGCACCGAACTTGAGAATTGGCGATCTGAGAATAACGGATTCACCGTGTTCACTGATGAAAACCATGCTAATGCAGTTGTCGCCAATGGCCTAGATGCATCGCACTTGTTCGTGTCGAAGGATGATCTTCTGTGCATCTTCGAGTCACTAAAGAATAAAAAGTCGGCGGGGATGGATGGTGTCCCAAACGTCGTATTGAGACACCTGCCTCTGGAGGCTGTAGATATTTTCACCACGCTGTTTAACAATGCGCTGAATAATGCACATTATCCGGCGCATTGGAAGGTAGCTGTGGTACACCCTATCCCGAAAAAAGGTAAAGATAGGACGAACCCTGCCAATCTCCGGTCAATTAGCTTGCTTCCGAATATTAGCAAGGTCTTTGAAAAGGTTGTCAATAGAGCCCTGTTAAAGTGGGTCGAGGACAATAACATAATCCCGGACAACCAGTTTGGTTTCAGGGCGAGGCATGACACTATTCATGCCGCGTCGAAACTGGTCTCCGACATTCAGTGGAATAAATGCAAGAACCAATGCACGGGTGCTTGTCTGGTTGATTTTGAGAAGGCTTTCGACACCGTATGGTTAGAGGGACTTTTCTACAAGTTGACCAGGCGGGGGATGCACAAACCTTTGCTATATGTAATTTATAATATGCTTATGGGAAAGAAGTTCGTTGTCAAATGTGGCAACGTGACTTCGAGCAGAGTCTTTGAAATTAAAAACGGTTTACAGCAGGGGGCGGTCAATTCTCCGATCCTGTTTAACATTTACACGAGTGATCTGGTGGGTTCACTCAGACATGCTATAGCGTATGCCGACGATTTGGTGGCATACAGGTCAAGTCCTAAAATCGAGGTCATTAACATTCTTTTGCAGCGTGACTTCGATCAAATTAAGCGATATTGCGCTGACTGGAAGTTAAAAATCAACTTTCAGAAGACGGAAACAATCTTGTTCAGAACTCCATTGGCTGGGGCCTCTAGGGATACCAGAAAAAACTGGAAGAAATTGGCCATTGTTGGACAAAATGGGCAGCCATTGGCGGTGAGAAGCGTAGTTAGATATCTAGGTATCTGGCTTGACCAGTATCTATATTTCGATAGACATATAGCTGCTTGTCTTGCTGGGGCCAAGAAGGCTTATGCTCTGACAAGGAGACTGTTTCATAGCAGTCAACTTGACTCTAGAGTGAAGGTCATTTGCTACGTGGCCCTTATAAGGCCGATCATCGCTTATGGTTGTCCATTGTGGTTTAATATAGCGCCTAGTTATATGGAAAAGATTCGGGTTTTGGAGAGACAATGTCTTAGGACCTGTCTCCGATTGTTCCGAACGCCTGAATCCAATTATATAAAATACTATCCCAACAAGGCCCTATATGATGGGGCTCAGTTGAATAGGATTGACAATTTCCTCATTAAGGTGACTCGAAGGCACGTTGCAAGGGCGATGGCCAGCGACAATAGTCTGATATTTGGGGCTTACTACCCCAATGAAATGTACATAGAGAGTACGCTCCGGTCTGGCTTTATCCCGCCAGAGGCATTTATCCATATTGACGCAAAAGGGTTGGTACAGACGAGGGATGGTATCCCGGTATTATACCACCGCTACCGCAGCGCGAGAGATAAGCGGCTCATCCGCGGCGAGGACATCGCCAATGCTCATGAGCTCCTCCGTTTTAGTACCGCAATATCGGAGAGGGATCAATTCGACACGGAAAAGCAATTCGCCGAATTTTGGTGGCTTGTTGAGGGGGGAGGGGTCAACATGCCCTCCCAGGACGGTGCGTTACTCTAGGTAACATCCTCTTAGCTTATAAGTTAGAATAAGTAAGCTAGGGCGTTTTTGGGAGAGGCCGGGCTCGCCAACGTGTGGTGGTGCTTCCGGGAGTTGACTGACGCTGTAAGGCTTCAGTCGGCTCACGGCGGCGCGTGTGCACGTTGACGACTGCCAGGCAGCCGGAAAGCAATTAGGATTTTGACTACTTGTTGCGCAAGGCAACGAGTGTTCAGAATCCTAATTATAGTTAGAATATGTTAGGTAGTTTAAGTAAGTAGAATAGGTAGTTGGTAATTTGTTTTATATAAAAATATAAAATTTAAATAATGATGCCGAGTTTTATTTAATTTTCTCGAGGAACACATATGTAAGATTAGTTCGTAAAATAGTTTTTAGGCCGAAAGGCAATAATTATAAGATATAGTTAAGTTTAGGGCGTCCGCATAAGGATCAATAATCTAGAATAAGTATCCTGTTAATTTTAAGTTAGATTTAATCATTTTTGTCTAGTATGTAAGTTGATATAAGCTAATAATTAATAAAAATGAATTTAAAAGTAAAAAAAAAAAAAACAGCACAGCTTCAACTACATCTTCATCTGTTAGACGAGTAAAGTTAAATTGTTCTGCACCATCGTTTGCTGAAGAAGTAGTTAACCGAATACTCACATTGAAAAGCTCCAAATCATGCAAAATACTCGTAAAGTACTAAAAATGATTTTACGACATCCTTGGCGCTTTCCAACAATGATATTGCATGAACAAGCCGGAATTCTGCAGGTCGCTAGGAAAATTCTAATACTCAATACAAACTTGTTTGAAAGATGTGTTCGTTCCGACAACACACTTATACAAAGTTTAAGAAACTAAGATTCTATTTATTTAATTACGTTTTTGTTACTACATTTATTTATCAATCATACTTTATGTGTAGCGGACTATTATTTATTTATTTGCTTATTTATTTATTTATCTATTCAATAATTATATTTATTTATTTAACATATTATATAATACGTTTTCAGTTGTTATTTTTCTTTCCTCACTGAGATATTAGGTAAGACATAAAATAATCAAAATATTTATATGAAGGTTTTTTTTCCATAATTTTTCCTTCAAAGCTTTTACAAAATAAAGCATAATTCTTTAACAAAATGTAAATTTTTCAGTTGTAAGATCAGACTTAACGATCAAATCTCTGTGCAAGCTGTGCAAATATTTAAAAAAATGCACTGTTATTTATGATGAAAACAATAAAATATCTATCTATCTATCTATCGATTGGTAACACATCTTGTCTTCCTTCTTCTGAAAATATCACCAAGTAACCAATAATTCAATCAGCTAATACCACAGATAGACTCGAAAAAGGAATGCATTGATTTGAATTTATTACCGAATATCTTCAAAATGACATAACAGGTCTTACAAAATAAATGGTTCAGATTACGAATATCCTCGACAACATTCCATTCCCTTCGATTTCGAATTGGAATCCAATTGCGTTAACCTTACAAGGTCACTGGCTGAATTATTACGAGTCCCAACATCCAACTGCTACCAGTGCAAGGGCCAACTACTAGCCAAGCTCATAACTAACTATGTGCAGGGAGCTACTCGACAAGCGCCAATTATACCAACAAATCCTCCTGGGCAATGCCCGTGCATTCTCATTATGATACTATAGTCAGATATACTAATCGTAATGGCAATTTTCCATAGCAATTTATTTATGACAAAAGCCCTGACTATTTATGTGCCTTGGTTATGAACGTGCCTCAGAACATCGGAAAGTAAAAGTTGATTATTGTTCAGAAGGATGCCCACATCCTAGTCATTCTCTCACCGCAGTCGTCACCGGCAGACCTCGAAAGTGATTGCATCGCATTCCCACATCGGATCAAGGAAAAATTTAAATCGGTATCCGCGTCGCGGCTCAGAAAAACAAAAGCCTTGCGGAACATCTGCGAGTAGTAATTTCTGTGGCCGGTGATAAGGTTACACAAGGTCAATGCGCGTTGAAGTCCGTTGCGTATGCTCATCATCAAGATCATCAGCAGCATCTGCGGTTGAGTAAATAATTAAATTGAATCACGTTCTCCTTTGGTCTTTCAATTCCGCTGCAAGCTTTATTGACCAACGTTTAGGTGACAGTTTGTTGCTGTCTCGAATTGGATACTCGTTGATTGAACACGTTTCGACTTATGGATGCAAAAATGCGTCGATTTTTTTTTAACCAGATACAATCGCATCTGTGCATCACATTGCACGTATGTATCTGCATTGTGTCATTGTTGTCATGAAGAGTAAGAGTGCCAAATGAGGAGTACCGGTCTACAAGGTTGCCATTCACTTCCAAATTAAGTACCTACTCTGGAGTGAAATTATAGCTGTGGATGCGTCCGCAGAGTGATTGCAATTACGCCTGCCATTCATCTGCATTTAGATTCTTGGTCAACGCAAGACGTTTGCATAAGGTTCCTTTTGTGAACCGAGCCGGAGGTAGTTGCACTATAATTAATGGCGATTGTACTTCCTTCCTGATCTCCTTGGGACAGACCCAAACAAGACTTTTACGACCTTACATATAATACGCCGGCACCATATTTGCGAGACGTGGAATGATAATAAAGAAATTTGGATGGACAAGAGTTAATAATGTGGTCTTCAAGTTAACAGGGATATACTATAGGTATCCCATTGTGGTACTGTGGAAATGGCTATACCTGGTTCATGATTATGCCACGACGTCGTCAGAGTGACCTTAAGTAGGGAGATATTGCATGGCAGTGACATTGGGGTCGTTCGATTTGCAAGGCAACTATACGAGTCCCTACTGTTTCAGACTTTCTCATTGATCGAATTACTCAGTTGACTTTCATTTAACAAGTTATAGAGGCTTAACTACTAGGGAGCATGCAGTTGCCTTATAAATTGAACTTGCCTTTTGTTTTAATGAATGGAATAAGTGGTGTTAGCTTGAACCGTCAAGGGTACCAGAGATTAGTTCAATTCAAAGCTTCTTCCAGGAGTTTAAAAGCGTGCGTCTTTTTTCTACTAAAGGGTTTTTCAATAAGAGCGCTACAAAAGTTTTTTTTAAATAAAATAAAAACGGTTTTGGATATCAATGAAATTCTTTATTCCTGTGAAAGTACGTTCGATGCCATTATGTGTGGAACTCGATTTCTTTTGCATGGCCACCACGGACACGCTTGCAGAAGTCCAGACGCTGAACCCAATTTTCGACGGTTTTCAAGCATAAATCGGCCGATACTGCTGCAATTTCACGTTCGATATTCGTACGAAGTTCATCAATCGTCGCTGGCATGTTGGCATAGACCATAGACTCCCACATGAAATAGTCTAACGGCGTCAAATCGCACGACCGGGCCGGCCAAGCGACTGGACCATTTCGTGAGATAACACGGTTTCCAAACTTGGTTTCCAATAAAAAAATTAAATAATACAAATTTTTAATAATTTCGACTCGTTGTTGGCTCGTATATCTTTCCATCATGAAATGGCAAACCTTACTGAAGAGAAATGTCAAACGAGCGGCAAGAAATTCGGCGTCGTTTGCTGTCCCTATCGCTCTATTTTTGTAGCGTTCCTGTTGAAAAACCCTTTATTTCGAAGCGTGCATGGTGCTTTTATGAATTGTTGTTTGATCTTCCTTTTACGACACCGATGCTATGGTCTCCAGCCGTGTCATCCCACTGATTTGCATGCACGCCTCCGGGACAACTTTTGTGTGACAAATAGGACGTGAGGCTCATATAAAATTCTCTGCTTAATCGCCTTTTACGACAAGCGCTGTTTATCAGGGAATACTGCAGTGATACTCTTCGCCCCTTCCAGCACAGACGAAATAAGGCATTTACTTTTCCGAAATATTAAATATTATTTAGGCCGGTTCAGCAGGTGACGTTTTCTGGAGTTTAAAAATAAATATAAGGCAGTTAACGGCCCATATACGGCCTAAATTCTAGCTTCACAAACCATTTACGCGTGCAAAGTGGAAGGGACCTTCAACTTAAAATCGACTGTGGGGCATTGGAAAACCTTAGGTGTTACTAGGACTCGGCGTGATTTGAACCCTAAGCCCTTCGATTAGTAGTCCAACGCACCCACCTGGATAAAATATTATATGTGATGTCTCAGTTTACTTAACTACTTAATGGAATCCCGATGCGTGGGTAGTCTCTGCCTGCTATACTGCATCCGTTCGTCGTTTTGGTTCCGGATACGCTGCTTTCAGTTGTCTAAACCAAGCGCTTCTGGAATCCGCAACGGCTTCTTCTTTTTAACGGAGGTTTGGAATTTCTTCTCGGCTTATACCGCGTTTCAAATTTTAACAATCCCATATGGGGGCCTGATGAATAGTGTATTCATGTGCGATAAAATACGATTAATATGAGTTTTGAGTCTCGCATTGAAATTCATTGGTCATTTCTATGATTTTTCTCAGTTTGACAACTTGGTCTAAACTGCCAGTTTTGGCATTACAAAGGATGTGATAAATGTATCATAGACCGCCCATCGTTTAACTAGAAAAATTTATATGTACAAAAAATTGTTCATATTTCAGCTTGAATTGACGAGCTCTAAACAAAAACCAGTTTTTCTCACAGCAATCACAATACACTGTGCACCTAAATTGCTAACAGACTTGATGACCTTGACTTTGAGTTTTAACAGTTTCATTTGAAATAAAAAACAGAACTGTAGACAATTAGCACATTCAGATTTTGTGTGACACTGGTTTGGCAACAAAAGTATAAAGATGTTGTAATTTTTTTCTGATTAAATTCAAAGTTCAATTACCATAGAGAATACAACCTTGTATGGGTTCAACGAGGTTGAGCTTAGTTTAGCGGAGGAGTGCTTTATGAAAAACTAATCAATTGAAAAACTTAAGTTTTTACTTTTATTTGTTTGCATGGTAAAGGTTAATTTAATTACAAATTTTATGGGTGATAAGTGCAGATCACAAGATATATGGGACTCCCTACAGCGATCTTGCATAGAGAAAGCTAAATCACTGGTTCGAGCTACAAAATAATACTACCAAAACGGCAAAGAAACAAGGTCGAGGACCAAAGTAAAGAAAGCTACATTCATGGCATGGTCAAATTTTTCCTATTATAAGAAAGATGAAAAAGCTCCCCTTGAATTGGACGACAGGCGTTGCAAACGTCTTGGAAAGAAGAAGTGCGCCAAAATTCATACAAAGAGTATGAAGGAAATATACTCTGCGGTTGTTGGAATTTATTCATCAAAGTAGATTTACTACTCAGCCAGATCGCGACAGTATTGCGAAGGCTTTTGAAATGAACCTGTACTTTCTAAGATCGATTGAAATAGTCATCGCAAAAGGCGCTTCTTACCGTTTATCAGGAAGCTTTACCTCTTCCTCCGCTGCGCAATGAAATGGGATCAGTGAAAGGTTCGATTGGGTCAATCACCTCATCCTGATTTTAGCCCATGGTTCGTTAGTCGGGCGGGAATCGCGAGTGTAGTAGCCAATCTCAACATATCGCAACCGCTATGCATATTATAGCCGCGCTGCACTTCCTGACTCTTCATGAGTAGCTCCCACACTATTGCCACCTATGTGTATGTGCTACCACAATGGACCGAAATTGCGGTCTAACTGAGGCTGGGCTTCGTACTCTGGCAGCAACCTTACCTAACCTATGATCCTTTCCGATCATTATGAAGAATAGTCGAAGATGTTGGGAAGGTGGTCAAATTTTTCACAAAAATCGAAAGGGTTTGGACCAGGGGTATATAATCACCCCTAAGTTTTGAAAATATATGGAAGAAGTCGCATTCAGATGATTCATGATTCTCATCACCAAGCTTTTGAGAAGCTTTCAAATGCTTAGTATAATGGAACACACCGTGAAGTTTGTTGGTCAGGGAAAACAGAAACAGAATCCAAGGTATAAGGATCATAATGGAAAAGCATCGTAATTCCTCCACGAGCAATATTTAAGAGATCAATACTGCATTCTATGAAAATGCCCACCCTACATTTTATGTAATTCTATCTTTCTATGAAAAGTGACAGATGGTAAGCTATGAAATATTGCTCGTGGAGACGTGGTGTAAAGGATTTGCATATGATGATGATTGATTTTGAAGAAAACCCTTGAGAAACAACGTTGCGAACTGTTGTGATGTCCCACCGGAGTAACCGAAGAGCTCCCAATCGAAATCTGTATAACCGAAGTACAAAAGTTATTCTTTGCTGACGATGAGCCATCAAACAAAAGTGTTGCAGCAAACGCTCGCTTGAGTAAAAAGATATTAAAAAATACATTTTTTCCGAAAATTGAGATTAATTGTATAACCAATTAATTTAAATTTCAAGGGAAACTTTTAGTGATTTCTAAAATGTAGGTCCAAAAAGAGTGCCGCGAGAGTTTGGCAGCACGTGTGCCAGAATAATTAAAAATTATCCAAAAATGTTTTTTTGAATCTTTGGTATAACAAACCAAATGAATCTTTGGTATAACAAACCAAACACATAAGAAAATATGAAGGTCTAAGACTTGTTTAGTATTTCCAGCTGCGAAATTTCAATGTTATAATCAAAAATTGGTTCTCTGATCACAGATATGTAGGTCCAAGAAAAGTAGGATGCGGCATATGCTCCGCCAGATTATTTCGAAATTGTGAAAAAAATTGTGTTTTGAAATTATTGTTAGAACTTAAAACGATTAAGACCACTACATTGGTAATGATTCTCTGATAACATATATGTAGGTCTAGGACTATCGGGACGTGGCTTTCTCACTGCCAAACTTATTGGCTACGTTTTCAACTTTTTAAACAAAATAAAAATGTGTCCACTTTCAATTTTAATACAATGCGCATATTATAACTAAGCAAAGTACACCTCAAAGTAAATGTGAAAACAAGTTGAATACTTGAATGCCAGTCCAAGACAATTTGGATGCGGCTTTTTGTTTTTTTAGCTTGATTTGTTTTGCATAATTATATTATACTTAACTTTATATACCCCATGGATACCTCATTCCTATCCCCCAAAAAGTGGGCGTGGCAAAAATCCAAGTATCGTTGAATTGTTATGTATATGGTCTACATTTTTTGTTATACATAATTGTTTTTTGAAGTATTGTATCGAAAAAACAATGCTTGTGTTAAAAAAAAACTCCTCTAAAAAAAGAACATTGCAGAAAACTTTGTTTGGAGGAGTTGTTAAAAACGACTTTGTATCCATACTTCGCGAAAAAAAAAATACTTTTCACTTGGAATGATTTTTTTTAAATAGGCGGCTGTTAGTGAACTGATTGAAAAAAATTAAACTTGAGCATCTCGGGTATCTAGAGATTTCAGCTTCCTGGCCCAAAATTTGATTTTTCGATACAACGGTTTTTTTGTTATAAATTTGAGCATAAGCCCTGGACGCTTATGCTTTTTTTGCAGTCTTATGGACAAACTGGTAAAAAATAATTACGATTCAGGTCCACCTGATTCCGAATGTATGTATTTTATTTATTTTGCCTTTTTTACTTATTCCACAACTTTTTTAACTTTCTCGTATACTTTTGTATAATAAAGAGAAAGATCGTGCTCAAATTTTGAACTCAAACTGAAAATGATATTATGACAATAGAGAAGTCCAAAAAAGTGTGTCCCGAATTACCATCCGTCTGTCCGTCGGTCACAGAGTCTCGAGCCATATTGGGTGAACGTTTGTAGGCCTATATTTCGCCATTTTTCTATCATTTTAATAAACGGAACCTAAAATACAAATGGTTTTCTCAACACTGATTTCCTCAAAAACTGAATTACGATTTCGATCAGATAGTAAGAAAATGCAACTGACTTTTTGTGAAAAAGTCGTATAATGGTAAATTTCAAAAACGGGCCAAGTTTTTTTCGGAGAAAATTTTCACATTGACTTATACTACTATTTGGAACGAATTTGTTTATTAAATTTTGTGAAATATTTTGTTATAACTTTTTTATTCATATAAAAGTTTGTTGAATTTTCGAAAACATCACTTTTCTCAAAAATAGCTTCAAAGATTTTGATCAATTTCAATGTCTTGAATATTTGGGATGAGTGACAGAGAGATGACTCAATTAGAGAGAAGACTCAATTAACGGATCTCAAGGAAACCAACAATACGAGGGCGGGTCAATATGTCCGTGACTTTTTGAATTTCTGACCTTTTACTGAAACGGCAACACTGCTCCTGTCAACAGGCATCTGTCAGTTGACTCCTGTCAAAATTTAAACTTGCTGCGTCAGTTAGTTTGTGTTTGACAGCTATTTTTATCAGACTACTCACTAATTTGAGGAGAAAATGGAAAAAAGTGAATTTCGTGTGCTTATTAAGCATTATTTCTTGCGAAAAAAAAACCATTACCGAGACCAAGGCTAAGCTTGAAAAATACTATGGGGACTCTGCACCATCGATTTCAATGGTAAAAAAGTGGTTTACTGAATTTCGTTGTGGCCGTACAAGCACTGAAGATGCCGAACGTCCTGGACGCCCAGTTGAGGTCTCTACACCCGAAACAATCGAAAAAATTCACGATATGGTGTTGGCCGACCGAAGATTGAAAGTGCGAGAGATTGTGGAAGCCGTAGTGATCTCGCATGGCTCAGTGGTTTCAATTTTGAATGATCACTTGGGCATGAGAAAGCTTTCCGCAAGATGGGTGCCGCGTTTGCTCACAGTCGACCACAAACGCAATCGTGTAACAACTTCACAGGAAGGTTTGGCGTTGTTTAATCGCAATATGGAGGAGTTTTTGCGCCGTTTTGTAACCGTGGACGAAACATGGATCCATCACAACGCACCAGAGACCAAACAACAGTCAAAACAGTGGGTTTCTAAGGGTGAATCGGCGCCAAAGAAGGCCAAGGTGGGTTTGTCAGCCAACAAAGTTATGGCGACTGTTTTTTGGGATGCACGCGGGATAATCCACATTGACTACCTTCAAAAGGGAAGAACAATCAATGGGGAATATTATGCCAACTTATTGGACCGATTCAATGACGATTTGAAAAAAAACCGAC
Organism: Portevinia maculata; assembly: GCA_949715645.1. NCBI lineage: Eukaryota > Metazoa > Arthropoda > Insecta > Diptera > Syrphidae > Portevinia > Portevinia maculata. Next base: position 63,101,633 of record OX454525.1, on the reverse strand, counting down.
CTCATTTGGCCAAGAAAAAAAGTTCTTTTCCACCAAGACAATGCAAGGGTGCACACATGTGCAGTTGCCATGGCAAAAAACCATGAATTGGGCTATGAATTGCTCCCTCATCCACCCTATTCTCCAGATTTGGCTCCGAGCGACTACTTCTTGTTCCCAAACCTAAAGAAATGGCTTGGTGGAAAAAGATTTGACTCCAATGATGAAGTCATCTCGCAAATAAAGGCCTATTTTGAGGACCTCGACAAATCAATTTTTTTGGAAGGGATAAAAAAATTGGAGAAGCGTTGGACAAAGTTTATAGAGCTCAAGGGAGACTACGTTGAAAAATAAAATTATTTTTTTATTTTATTATTTTTTTATTTTTTTATTCCAAAAGTCACGGACTTATTGACCCGCCCTCGTATCTCAAAATTGGGCGAAGTAATTTCAAAGAAATTGAATAAATTAATCAATATAAATACATGTAGAATATAATATCTGCATACTCAAATTTTAGAAATATTTTTTTTAATATTTTTAAAAACATCACTCTTGCTTAAAACGTCTATAAGGATTTTATAGATTGTTTGGGTTTTTAATACTCGGAGTCAATGCAGGAACATGGTAGTATGTTTCAAAGACTTCAACTCTACTTATTTTGATATAAATATAACTAAGAGAAATTCAACCTGATGGTTTAGTAGCAGATTTTCCCAAGAGACTCGAATAACGTTACGTTACAAAATGGCTAAATCTCAAAAACCAGTTGAGCGATTTCAAAACAATTTGACAATATTATTCTATAATTTGGAGCAAATTTGCGTGCTAAGATTTTCAAAAAATGATAACTATAAAGTATAAATTCATATAACTCTTTCTAAGAAATTTTAAAACTTCACTTTTCTCAAAAATGGCATTTCCGGCATCTGCTAAAAGGTATAAAATTAAATTTCAAAATAATTTTTAACTTACCCATTCACCAATGCAATTAAGACACTGTTACAATTATTTGTTTCCTGATTCAACGAGAATAGAAAAAAGCTAATGAAAAAATGTGATTGAAACCTATTCTTATAAAAGAACGAACGTTGTCATACGGTTTGCAGTTTATAATTAAATGCAATGCAAATGCGTAATTTTTTCTTTGCATAACAAAAAATCTAAAGGTGGACCTGTATTTCAAATCGTTCTTAACCTACAAATGCGAGGCGTGGCAATGCTGTAGAGTTTAGTGTCTTGACGGTACAGGTTCAATCCCAATGGGGAACAACAACATAGTCCACCCATTAATGTAGGTAAACGAATGATACCTTGTTTTCACCAACCTCTACACCAAAAAGAGGATTTATACCTGGAAGTACAATGAGCCGTATCCGAGTCTGAGTGCTCTCGGATTTGGATTCTACTTAATAAAAACATAGGGACGGGCTACAGTCCGCTTGGGCGAACTGTTGGGTACCCTATTCTTATTCCTATCCCTCATAAGTGGGCGTGACAAAAGTCTAAGTATGGTTGAATTGTTAAGAACGCTCTATACATATTTTGTTATATAACATTGAAAGGATTTTATCAAAAAAAAACGCTCCCTAGCTCAAACTTGGGTGTTTCAATAAAATTGTTTTATTTAATTGTGGGCGTGTCAGTAGGCGGATTTAAAAAAAATTAACACATGAGAATAAAGGGCCCCTAGAGAGTATATATTACAAATTTTAGCTCCCTTGCTCAAACATTGAATTTTCAAAAAAAAAAAAATAATAATTGTGGGCGTGTCAGTGGGCGGATTTTGAAAATATTTACACATGAGCATAAAGGGCCCATAGAGAGTATATATTATAAATTTCAGCTCCCTAGCTCAAACTTTGGATTTTCAAAACAATTGTTTTATTTATTTGTGGGCGTGTCAGTGGACGGATTTTGAAAATTTTTTATCCCGAGCAGTTTTAGGAGTCATAGATCATATATAAAAAATTTCAGCTTTCTAGCTCAAAATTCGATTTTTTCCACAATTTAGTTTTTTTTGAGTTTGTGGGCGTGTCTGTGGGCGGATTTCAAAAATTCGTAAACTTGATTATTTCGGGACCCTAGAGAGTATATGGTTAAAATTTCAGCTCTCTAGGCCCAGTTTAAAGGCCTAATTTTTGCCGACAGACGGACGGACGACGGACGGCTAGATCGACATTACTATCGATGCTGATCATAAATATAGTAACTTTTAGGGGTCTAAGGGCAATATTAAGGTATGTTACAAACTATGCGTCAAAATTAATATTCCCTTAGAATAGGGTATAAAAACTACAATGCGACACTCTCTTAAAGTCGGATTTCTTCATTACCATCAGTGTAAAATGGTGAATGAAGGAAAGATTTAAATATATCGTTGTATCTAACAAACACGAATAAACTTTAGTACCGCCACACGTCAAATAAAATGGTTAAATTGTGCTACTGCGGCTTTCTATACGAAAAAAAATTATTCGTCGTCGCTTTCTAATTGATTCCTAAAATTGAGACGCAAATTTTTAAAAATTCAATTATTGCATGCCCACACACTCTCTCATAATGATGATGCCTTAGTAATTTCTCTAACTTTCCCACCCGAAAAGTTTTCACACAACACACCTCCAAGCAGAGAGTAAATAAAGTACAGTGTAATTAATTCCTTTGAATTCATTTGAAGCTGTCCACAAGATGAATATGTTGAAAGAACCATCAGAAAATTTTGTAACGTACATTTTGTAATGCATTGTTTTTATAATTATAAATTTTATAATTCCAAATATGCATTTTGACTTTTTTTTAAGTTTTTAAACGTATCAATATCATATGCTTATCATTAAGGGATCTGTTTACGAGCGATATTTAGGTATGTTACAAATAAAAAGAAACAAATATAGCCATCTACATTCTTACGATATTTTCTTCCCTGGTTCGAGGGATAATGAGAAAATGTGATTCGAAACCAGCGAGAGAGTTTCGTACAACCCAGTCATGCTCTTTATTTATCACGTTTAATTACTCGTACAGACAAGAGTACGCGCTATTTCGGGTAACGTGCTTGCGACAATGACGTAGGTTTACTAGTATACGAGTATTAAAAACGAACATTAATTAAAGATGTAAATTCAACTGCGCCTTGTGCATTTGGATCAATAAAATATTGAGTGCGTTCGAAAGAATGCTGAATACCGCCTCAAAGTCAACAACTTTTACTTTTCGAATAATTTTGAATAACTTAAAAAATGTATCAAAATCTATTCCATATGGGGGTGTTATTTATATTTTATTATTCTTGAATCTGCCTTTCTTTAAGGGCAACTAAAACAAACAAATTCCAGTTACAGTCCTACCTAAATCGCATTGAGGTGTTATGCCTATATTTTGGAGCTGCCACATTTATTCTCTCTACCATACAAGAAATACACATTCTCCAGGTTTTTAATGAGATTGTTTCATCAATTTTTAAAATTCGCTAGTCATATTCACATTTGCCAGCTTTATTGTTTGCCTACCTAGCGATTATATGCGGCTAAGTGTCCAATACGAAAAAAGTGCAAGTCATTTCTTGAGGGTTACTATCCTTTTCTTTCGAACGCCTTTCACTTATCTGGTCCATTATATCATCTTAAGTATCATGTGGTGTCAACAAATATGCATAAGACGACCTTGCTCTGTTTTTGCTTATGCAGTTGGAATTTAATTCGTTTAATCTCATGTTTGCGTAGTTGTAAGATATTTTTCCCAGCTTGGGCCTGGTTTGATAAATAAATGATTTGTGGTACATGTATAATTGCAGTTTAGTTGCTTTTTTTGCATGAGAACCATCGAATGCTGATTTAACTTTGTTGGTAGGTACGTAATAAATTGTAAAACTAGAAGTGGGATTATTGTGAAGGTTGGTAGGTTTACTGGTTTCGTTATATTGTTGTGTATATTTTATTAAAGCACATTTTTGAAATAATAAATATGGTAAAGCTCTTACGAAAAAAATGTTGTCTAACAAAGTTGCTTAAACTGCGTTGGTCTTTACAATAAAATGTATCTGCAAAGAGTGTTTAAAAATAAATTGGTGTCAGTTCTCTACCACACGGTATATTAGGCGTCTACACTGACTACTGATTTTCGTGGTTTTTAGTTGGTGTGATTTCAAATGTAGATTCTCTATGCTCTATTCAGCATGTTGAATTAATAATGTTGTTTGCTCGCTGCTCAAATCCACTACTGAAGAGGCAAGTTGTTTCATTCGTTCAACCTTGGCATCACAAAAATTATACAAACATTATCAAATAAATGAATCGTTGTAAGCTACCTTCCAGAATAATACTTCAAGTAGATTGTCAATAAAATGATGCCTCACATTTCATTGATTCGTTCTCTAAAGTACTCCATATACAGTGAACATGTCAACATATGCGAATACTTGTGTCGGTGTCTGTGAATGTGTTGCGTGTGTGGGCTAGTGGATGTTCCAATTTTCGATATCAGACATGGAGCACCAGATATATGCCCCTATTACACAAGACATCTTTGGTTGAGTTGAGTTGTAATTGGATTCCAATGAGAAAAAATTGTGTTCACTTTTTTTTACTTTTAAATTAATTTGTTTATTCATTATTAAATATGAACTTACATACTATACTCATCCGCGGGGCCAGATGGCATAATACCAGCTGAAATTCAAAACACCTCGGATATCATCTCGCCTTTGCTTGAGATAATCCTGAAAAGCTGCGTAAAAATGGCATACATTCCGGTGTCATGGAGAGAAGTAAAGGTAGTTTTCATACCCAAAGCCGGTAAATGTTGCCATGTAAATCCTAAGGATCTCAGACCCATAAGCCTATAGTCATTCCTTCCATTAGAAAGGCTGATTGATATCCATCAACGTACTAACATTGATACAAGACTTCTGTCTACGGCTCAACATGCATATTGCAAAGACAAATCTGTTGAAACAGCCTTACATACGTTAGTACGTTCAATCGAATACTCCGTTCACCATAAGGAGTACACTATGGTTGCATTTCTGGATATTGAGGGTGCTTTTAACAACGTCAATACATCCGCGATCGCAAATGCACTGTCAGATCTAAAGGTAGATGGCTCACTTGGTGAGCTTATGAATCTACTTCTCACAAGTCGGATTATATACTCGAAACTGGGTATGACATCGGCCAGAAGATCTGTCAGTAGAGATACGCCACAAGGTGGAGTCCTATCTCCCCTCCTTTGGAACTTAGTGGTGAACAAGCTGCTGATGTGCCTTAAAAAGGAGGGCTGCAGGGTGATTGCCTATGCAGATGACATTGCTATTGCCGCCTCAGGGAAGCACCTAAACACCCTGAAAGAACTTCTCCAAAACGCTCTTAATAAGCTAACTACATGGGCAGATCGTTGTGGGTTGGGTGTTGACCCCCACAAAACCGAACTTGTTCTATTCACTAGGAAACACAAAATTCCATACATTGATCCCCCCTCTATCAGGGGAACAAGTCTAGTCTTTTCGGACGAGGCAAAATACTTGGGTCTCATTCTGGATAGAAAGCTTAGCTGGAAACCTAACATTCAGGAAAGAGTTCGTAAAGCTACAGCAGCACTCTTCTCCTGCAAAAAAGCCATTGGTAATAAATGGGGGCTCCAGCCCCGCATTACCAACTGGCTATACATTTCGGTAATAAGACCGATACTTATGTACGGGGTGGTTGTTTGGTGGACTGTCCTAGATAAAGCGATAGATCGCGATAAGCTAGGCAAAGTCCAACGAACAGCTTGTCTCTGCATGAGTGGTGCACTGCGCACTACCCCCTCTGCTGCAATGGACATTCTGTTTCACCTGACACCCCTGTACATCTTTAGCAAGCAAGTGGCTGCTAGTGCGGCTATCCGCCTCAAAACAACGTTCCAATGGTCCGAGAATGAAATCGGCCACGCATCTATTCTGAACAAATTTAGAATCCCCAGTAACATAGACTACACCACCCCTCAGACCCTTTTTGACAAAAACTTCAAAGTCAAGATCCCTCCCAGCACATTCTGGGAAGGGCCACCCGTCGAAAATAAATCGATCCATTTTTATATCGATGGATACAAAACTGACGCGGGGGTAGGAGGTGGTGTGTTCTCTGACAGGCTGAATCTCAGCCTCTCCTTTCGACTTCCTGATCACTGCAGTGTGTTCCAGGCAGAAATCTTGGCTATTAAAGATGTCCTGTTGTGGCTGAAGAAGAAAGTGATATCCGTTACGGATATCTGGATCTTCTCAGATAGTCAAGCTGCATTAAAATCCCTGGATTCTGGGTCCACAAACTCTATCGTAGTCCGTGACTGTCGATCATCTCTAGTGGAGATGGCGAAGCATTTTAACATCCACCTATGCTGGGTGCCAGGACATACAGACATTCCAGGGAACTGTAGGGCAGATGAACTCGCCAGAAAAGGAACCACACTGCCCCTTCTACCTGATAAAGGTTCATTAGGCATCCCAATTGCTACATGCAAACTCATGTTTATGAGACAGACCATTGAGAACTGTAACCTTAGGTGGACAAGTGGCAACACTTGTCTAGCGACAAAGCAGATTTGGCCAAAGCTGGCTCTGAAACGCTCTAAGTGTTTGATATCTCTAAACAGACTTCACATTGGTGCTGTAATTGGTGTGATCACCGGACACTGTCTCATAGGCAGACATGCAACAAGGCTTGGCGTCCACGCAAATGACTTCTGCAGAAGCTGTATGGACGAGGAGGAGGAGGAGACAGTTCTCCACCTTCTCTGCACGTGCCCTGCTCTTTCTCAAAGGCGTAAACTCCATTTAGGGTCCTTCTTTTACAATGATCTTAACGATCTCATTAACACCGACATAAAAAGTCTGTCAAGCTTCATTAGAAGCTCCAACTGGTTCAACGAGTAGGAGGATGATACATCCATATGGTATCACAATGGGCCTGTCACTGGCCTAAGTGTGTCGGCCTCAGCCGACTGCCACTACAACCTAACCTAACCTAACCTACTATACTCGGTCCGGAATTAATAGTCAGTACAGTGAAGATAGGACGTTTGCTTCTCCCTCTGGCTATAATGCTTTAAATATACTTGTCGCTCTTTAAATCTCTCTCAGGGTTGCCATATTGACCGTCACAAATCAAAGAGTGGCATACTTAGAGAACGTAGACACCCTATTTCTCTCTCCCCATAAGCACTGTACTGACTATTATTTCCGGATGGACTATAGACAAAAATGATTAAATCTAACTTAAGATTAACAAGATACTTATTCCAGATTATTGTTCCTTATGCGGACGGCCTAAATTTAACTATATCTTGTAATTATTTCGACCTATAACCTATTTTACGAACTAATCTTACATACAAGGTGGCGCAAAAATAACCTTCCGATGTTTTTTGGCTGTAATTTAAAAATAAAAATGAAAAACTTTGATTCTTCTTGTGGATTATTTTTATTTGGTCTTTTAATTTTTTTTACATCAAGTCGAGAATATGATGTCATGTAAATGGCCGCCGCCACGGTTAATTGTCATTTGAGCCCTTTTTATGGCATTTTCCATCACTTTGGCCAAAACTTCCGGCGATAGGTCCTCACATTGTTGACAGATATTGTCTTTAAGAGCTGCAAGAGTCTGAGGCTTGTTGACATAAACCCGCGATTTCAAAAAGCCCCACAAAAAGAAGTCTGGAGCGGTCAAATCAGGCGATCTTGCTGGCCAGTGCAAATCGCTAAAACGGGAGATTAGGCGCCCGGGAAATGCATCCTTCAGCATATCGGTTGTGGCACGTGCAGTGTGTGCCGTTGCACCATCCTGTTGGAACCACATGTTTTCCAATCCCAATTCATCAAGTTGCGGCAAAAAGAACTCGTTGATCATTGCTCTGCAGCGCTCACCATTCACAGTAACCGTTTGGCCCGCGACGTCTTCGAAGAAAAACGGTCCGATGACTCCTCCAGCGAAAACAGCACACCATACAGTGACTTTGAGCAGGTGTAATGGCTCTTCGTGGGTTACACGCGGATTTTCAGTGCCCCAGAAGCGTAAATTTTGCTTATTTACGTACCCGCTAAGATGAAAATGGGCCTCATCACTCATGATTATTTTTGATGAAAAATCATCTTCCTCTTGGTTGTCTGGTCGATGTCGACGGTGCTTCCATGACATCTTCGTCTACAGCAGTAATATTCTCTGCAGAACGGCTACTCCGGGGTCTGCCACGCCTGGCAGCATCTCGTGTTGTGCCAGTCTCTTCGAGGCGAGCGGCTAAACGTCGCAGTGTTTCACCAGTAGGCGTTGGACGGGTAGGAAATCTGCGACGAAATTCACGTTGTGCCAAAGTCACCGACCGATTATTGCTCAAATAAATAGTCACCAATATTCCGCGTTCTGGAGCAGTGTAGCGTAATATTGTTTATTAGCGTGTATTTCGCATGTGTTTACTACACAAATGTCAAAACAGAACTGACATTAGGGGCCAATCGCAAAATTTATAGCATTTTCTGATAGGAGGATTACTTTTGCGCCACCTTGTATTATGAGTAAATTGCTAACAAAACTCGGCATCTTTATTAAATTTTATATTTTTTTATATAAACAAATTACAAACTACCTACTTCACCTACTTAAACTACTAAACGTATTCTAACTATAATTAGGATTCTGAGCACTCGATGCCTTGTGAAACAAGTGGTCAAAATCCCAATTGCTTTCCGAGCGCCTGGCAGTTGTCAACGTGCACACGCGCCGCCGTGAGCTGACTGACGCCTTACAGCGAACAAGTGCGAATGTGCGATGCATCTCGGTCATTGGCGACATGGTTTTCATCATTGAATACAGTGAATCCGTTGTTCTCAGATCGCCAATTCTCAAGTTCGGTGCGCAGATAGAAGTGGCTCACCAGAGCCCTATTCTCAATGTCGTGAACAGGATTATTCACCATAAAACACGGCTTCGAAACAAGCGCCCAGCAAATCCACTTCCTCCTGCGGGTCCTCGAACACGAAAAAATCGTCGTTTGAAGCGACACTTTCTGGACTTATTCCAGCAGTCAGTACTTTCTGTCTGTTCGCTGTTGTCTGGGAGATTCGAACACAAGGAATATCATTGTGATCCTTCTTCCTGAACAACTTATTTATCTGTTGTCCGACACACTAACCACTGAGAAACCGCGCGAAACCTGTTTCCTACACATTATAATCTACAAACATTTAAAACCAACGTGCATCGGCATCTCTCCCTATCTTCTAACCATAATTTTCTTAACGCCCGTGCTGTGTAGCTATTACATTATAAGTGTATTCAAAAATCCTTTTAGTGCGACTACATTATAAAAAAACATAGGGACGGGCTACAGTCCGCTTGGGCGAACTGTTGGATACCCTATTCTTATTCCTATCCCTCATAAGTGGGCGTGACAAAAGTCTAAGTATGGTTGAATTGTTAAGAACGCTCTACATATTTTGTTATATAACATTTAAAGGATTTTATAAAAAAAAAACGCTCCCTAGCTCAAACTTGGGTGTTTCAATAAAATTGTTTTATTTAATTGTGGGCGTGTCAGTAGGCGAATTTAAAAAAAAATTAACACATGAGAAGAAAGGCCCCCTAGAGAGTATATATTATAAATTTCAGCTCCCTAGCTCAAACTTTGAATTTTCAAAAAAAAAAAAAAATTATTGTGGGCGTGTCAGTTTTCGGATTTTGAAAATATTTATACATGAGCATAAAGGGCCCATAGAGAGTATATATTATAAATTTCAGCTCCCTAGCTCAAACTTTGGATTTTCAAAAATTAATATGTATACCCTTAGAATAGGGTATAAAAAAATTATTTTATTTATTTGTGGGCGTGTCAGTGGGCGGATATTGAAAAGTTTTTATCCCGAGCAGTTTTAGGAGTCATAGATCATATATAAAAAATTTCAGCTTTCTAGCTCAAAATTCGTTTTTTTCCAAAATTTTGTTTTTTTGAGTTTGTGGGCGTGTCTGTGGGCGGATTTCAAAAATTCGTAAACTTGATTATTTCGGGACCCTAGAGAGTATATGGTTAAAATTTCAGCTCTCTAGGTCCAGTTTAAAGGCCTAATTTTTGCCGACAGACGGACGGACGGACGGACGGACGGGCGGACATGGCTAGATCGACATTACTATCGATGCCGATCATAAATATAGTAACTTTTAGGGGTCTACGGGCAATATTAAGGTATGTTACAAACTATGCGTCAAAATTAATATACCCTTAGAAAAGGGGATAAAAAGCGGCCAAGTGCGAGTCGGACTCGCTCATGAAGGGTTCCGCGCGAATTATACGAGTAATTATTATTTACTTAGGCACCTATTACAGATTTATTATTAGAAATTAATGGTTTACGGTTTACGCATAAGGTTTATGTTTATGAAATTAAATGTTTTTATTTTTTTTTTTATGTTTGAGTTGATTTAATGAAAGGTAAATTGCGGTTTACGATTTATGACGTATTAAAAAAACTACTTGCTGGATCTCGTTCAAACCAATTTTCGTTTAAAGTTTGCATGGTAATGTACATCATATATTTTTTTTCGTTTTATCATTCCCTTATTTTAGAAGTTAGAGGGGGGGGGGGGGGGGGGCACAATTTACCACTTTGGAAGTGTCTCTCGCGCATACTACTTATGGGTTTGAGTTTCAGTTCTAAGTATGGGGAACCCCCAAAATTTATTGTTTTTTTTTCTATTTTTATGTGAACATCTTAATGCGGTTCACAGAATACATCTACTTACCAAGTTTCAAACGTATAGCTCTTATAGTTTCGGAGAAAAGTGGCTGTGACATTCCCGGACAGACAGACAGACAGACAGACATGACGAATCTATAAGGGTTCCGTTTTTCGCCATTTGGCCACGGAACCCTAAAAATGTGTCTATAGGGGTGTTTTTTCTGCAATTCAGTAATTACTCACTCGTAATTTTACCTGTAAACGAAAACAATTCTCCACTCAGCATTATTTTCTCAGTGAGCCCAGCTCTGAACTGATTCTTCTTCTTCTGATTTGTGATTTTTAACTGCGCATGCTTGAACTTAGACTGATCACGAATTCGGTACTGAGTTGGAACGCTTTAATTACTTCACACATAAATTTCACACATTAACCACACACGCACTACCCCATGATCAAACACAGCTTTGTTGTTTACCAACCAATTGAGCGAGGTAATGCGCATATCCCTGATTCAGACTGTGTCGGCAAAAATTCCTTAAACTCTTCTGATGACCAGGCACCAGTTTAATAAATGGTTCAAAGCGTGTTGGAACAGCCGTCTGATAGCCTGACTTTGCGTTTGTGGTGTGTTGGAACGCTAAAACCGCACTGCCCATGCTGCTGACATAAAAATGAAACTTTGTCGATAAAATCCTTTTTTTAAATAGTGTTCGTGTCATTGTGTGGATTTCAAAAATGTTTACACCAATATGATGGTCCCCTAGAGAGAATGTATGTTACCAATTCCAAAATTCAAAAATCGGTGACGGGCGGATGGATGGGCAGACATGGCTACCTTTAGGATAGGGTATATATGATATACGTGTTATGTAAGTATAAGTTAATTTTCGATATGACAGAATCAGCCTTTTACCTTAGTCAAGGGTCACAAATACCAAAAACTAGGGTACTTGTCGGCAAAGCTTGCCTGTTTCTGCTCAAGTCATGACATACGTTCAAGTTCATTTCACACGCTCCCGTTATAATTAGTTTGATTTTCTTTGCATTAAATCCCCCATGCAACATTCAACAGAATCTAATTAACAGTTATTTCCTCGACATATGCCAACAGAAAGAAGATTTCCAATTTTGTTTACGTTCACTCAAAATCCTCTTCGCTTTGCTTGTACTTTCATTCAATCCGTATAGTCGGGTACATTCGTCCATTTCACTACTCTGGCTCACGCGCAAGGCATAATTTTCACTTTTAGTCGGATACATTTTGGCTAGATTTGCTCACTAGCGCAATAACGGCATCATTTGTGCATGTAAAGCGAAATTAACCGAAAGGAAAGCAACTCCATCTCGGAACAAACCTGTTGGTTTGGTATTAGCGAGGGGCACCTAAACATACTGGCCTAGGCTAGCTTCGGTAAGCCAATCCTTCAAAGTATATCTGCTGGCCATCTAACTACCCGACAACCGGTGTAGTGTCGCTGGTGTGTCTCCTCTTCTTTAATAACTGTGGGTGTATGCACCGCTACGAGTATCGTGCTTGACAAAGTTTTTTGCATGAGGATGACATTGCATGACAGAGAATTGTGGATTTGCATAGAAAAAGTTTGGCATTGACCCAATTGAAGAACTGGAAACGATTTCATATGACAGGAAAATACACTCGTGGATGTTAAGGTTTACACGAAGTAAAGTTTTTTTTTTTAATTGTGTATTATAATTCAAAGGATGTGAATTACTACTTCATTAAGTTGTTTATTATGCATAATGGCTTCTCCACTAGAAACGCACCAAGCTGTAATTTTCGCAAAATATAATGCAATGCCTTGGGTTGAATTTGGACTCCGTTGGCATCAAAAAATTTGTGCGAGTTCTGGATTTTCATGCATTCGAGTACATATCGGTAAGAATTTGTGCGACGAAGAGCTCTAAAAAGGCGCTTACAATTAAATTTTACAGTATTCTGCTGCTGTTTTTACTTGCGGGTGGCAATTGTGCAATGGTAGTGTATTCACTAAGTGATTGGCAAATCCCGACCAGGGCCATGATTTTTAAAATTGAATACACGCAACAAAATAGATCTCCCTAAAGCAATTTAGGCGCCACCTGTGGAGAAGAAACCCTATCGGACCAAACTTCTTTCCTATCCTTCTATTCTTTCATGCTAAAGTACCACCTAAAAACAAGCAATGAATCATTTGCTGGGTGCTACTTACAGCAATAAACAAAAATGTCTGCGCTCTGGTTAATAAGGGTACTGTATCACTACAGAAAAAAAATCCCTTTAGCGCACGCGAATTATAAAAAAAAGGATCAGGGCTCGCTTGCGGAAAGCAAACACAATGTCCGAAAACATCACTTTAAAGTTGCAGAGTTCATTAATAAATGATCACTCAAAAGTGAATTTACTTTTAAATCAAGGTGGTTGGTTGCTCTGAAATGGTACTCGATGAGGTTCATTAGGGTCGATGAGGTACTATCAGACTATTGGGAAGAAAATTTGAGTAAGTCCTCCTGCTTCTAAAAAAAACAATTGATTTCTTAATTAAATTGGGCAAGTTCAAGTTCCAAGGGAACACAAGTCGCCAGTAAGTAAATTTACCACTCGTTATTTGAACGCATTGCCCAGCAACTGTTACTCCTGTCAAGATCACAGATGTAGTGAAAACGTGTGCCTTCGATTCTTGTACTTGTACACGATTTCTCCTACAAGGAAGATTTCTCTACGCATAATAAGCAACAAACAAATCTTTTCTGGAGTATTCTTGTAATGTATTCATACATTATGCTTTCCGACGACGAGACGCGCGTCTGCAGAAGCCGTTATAATGCTACGAGCACTGAAGTAAAGTAGATTAGATGTTTTTGATATCTGTACCTCACTGAGGTGCCTGAAACAGATATGCAGCAAGGACGCACGCAGTGATGCATGCAGGAACGCACATGAAACACATACGCAGCGAGAAATTGCCATCGTTCAGTATGTTTTTCGACTGTCATTAACATCACTGAACGACCAAACAGACTAAAATGCCATTACCTAGCATTTTCGTAGAATTTCACAGCACGAAACGTCAAACTGGAAAAATTATACCAAATTGTGCTGTTCTACTTTTATTGTTGCAGTGAGATTAGAAATAGAGACATCGTGTAGCAATAATTGACAAGCAGTAAGCAATGCGTCATTTTATATACTTCATCTTACTGCACGGTTATTGCTGCACATCTGTTTCAGCCATTGAGGGTTGATTTTTTTACTTGCTCGAAGGGGAAACTTTCATTGAACAGCTGATGTTTACATTATGATATTCGTCCAATCACAGAGACTTTACTAGTAGGGACTCTTGTTACAAATTGAATGCGCCCATTGCCGTGCAAGAATTTTTGAGATCGTTTATATTATGGAAAAGATATTGACAATGTTAGAGCAAGTAAAACTGCAAGTATCAGATTCCAAAATTATTTTTCCAATATTTGATGACAATTAATTCCGCCTATTGCCAAGTATGTATGTAAAAAATGTATATCATTGATAATTAATGCCCTTCGATAATTCTTTCTCGAAGCCCCAGTTTAGGGGTGATTCTGCGAGTAAGTTATTTGTTTATAATATGTAATTGGTGTTGTCTTCGCTGACTTCAAGACCATCTAAATTCGCCACTTTTTCAATTAACGTGAATTCTTCTACCACGGCTTACTGGTTGCATACGGCATACTGGTCACACCTGCCCAGTACACAACCGTTTCTTAAACAAAATTCATCGCCTTTCCGAAGTCCTTTGCAAGTTTTGAAGAATTCGAAAAGCTATTAAGCATAAAAGTTCTTTTACCCTTTTCAGAACCTAAATGTGGCCCACTAAACCCCAACATCAATTCAGAGCAAAACTATTGAGAATTCACAGAAACCCCATTAAAGGGTTGCATCAAAGAAAACAATTTACAATATAAACAACAAAAAGAAAACCGTCCAAATGGTTAAATCTCCCAGGCATATACAGAGTGCGCCATTGAGGTTGTGGGGTCATAGCGGGCGGAAGTGGTCTCATTCTAAGGTTTTTGTTTGGTCAGTCGCGCGCTAATTTTCGAGCGGATGGTCTGTGATCGCTACCAGTAGCGCATCTTCCGAAAACGCATCATTGTAGCCCCGCGCGGACCGGGAATCAATTGTTATATGGGTCACTGCGATCAGACAAACCGTGAGTGTGACACGACGAAGAACTGAAGTCCCTCGGCCCATTAGATCACCTGAAAACATTGAAGCAGTGAGAGCTTAAATTTTGCGATCCCCACGGATGGTGTTCTGCGCCCAAACATGCGTCTGTGCTTGGACATTCCGATCGTTCAATCAGGCGAATTCTTCACGATGAGCTTTCTGAAATTATGCTGCCGCATCCAAGTACAAGATGTGCCTGGACGATCAGGAAATAACGCAACACCTCCGCTGTGAATGGCCCGCTATTACCTACCAAAAGGAGGATCTAATACTTATAAACAGGTTTAACAAAACCTCAATATTTTATAAGTTCATCGCCTACGACGATCCAAAGGTTCCTTCGTGACTTGAATTTAGTAGACGATCAAATAATTTGAAATTTGATGTGTGCAAGAGGGAAGTGCAAGATATCTACGAATCTTTGCTAATCAACACCAATCCCACTTAATAAAAAAGCGCCAATATCGTTCAAAATTATTCAATTATAAATAACTTAATATTTGAATCAAAACCAAAATCGTGCACTTTTCAAAACACTTTCTGATTAATTTGACCATGGCAGTGTCAAGAACCTGGCCTACGACACTGAACCGGATCTTGATCGAGCCACTTTCTGCTATGGTTTCGTCTGATCTAATTGAATCCTGTTTCTTTGTATATCGCATCCGTTTCGTTGAATGTTAAAAAGTATGTGGTAATATTCACATGCAATTTATTAATAAATTATATTTACATTTGAATTTTTTGAGTATGTATATAATTTATAATATTGATTTTTGTTTACTTTCAGGTAAGATAATGAAATGAGGCATTGCTATAAAAATCTTAAGAAGGTGAGAAGACACTTTTATTGGGGGAAGATGATTACCCGTTGAACAGTATTAGCCAGGGATTCTGCTCAAAATCCATTGCTAGAATAAATAAAGTAAACCGAAACCGCACAAATTATGTATACTTATTCGTCTAGGTTTGTGCAACAAACGATCACTAGACAATACAGCAACTCTATCCTAGAACACTTTTTCAACCAACTGCCTTTTAATTTAAAACTCTAACCCTTTCGCTCCCATTGGGATCATATGTCCCAAACAAAGTTCGAAGCTTCCCAGAATGAAATATTTGATACAAAACGATATTGAAACTTGTCCCATTGGTATTTTTGAATATGACCATGCTTTTTACGCGCCATTTTTACAGGCTTGCACATTTTCCTACTTGTAAAAGCTGTCAAAACAAATTAGTTTACTGTGGATTACGGCATTGTGCATTCAATTTTCTTGACTAAAGTAGATTATTATTTGTAAATCTTTAGGTTTTTCATATTTTCGTAGTGTCTGATTAACATAAAGTGAAAAACGTGTTCCAAGAACTCAAATAAGGAAAGAAAAATAATTGTAAGTTGATTTTTTTTCTAAAAAAAATAGTTTGCGATATATATGTCCCATAAGTATTTTTCATTGGGACGTATATGTCCCACTGGTAATGTGACTGCAGTTTTCTTTTATTATTACATTTTTTTACGTAAAACAGTTTTCAAATGGCCGAACTATCGGAACACTTACAACGACTTTTGGAAGAAGACGACTCTGACTTGAGTGATTTTAGTGCTTCCGAGTCTGAATACAGTCCTTCTGACGATGAGGATTCAATGTCAGACACAGATTCAGGGCCTGAAGAACCTCCGGAGACAGTAATAAGGGAATCTGCTAACCTCCCTTCAACTTCCACAGATCAAAGCAATAATCTTGTAGTGTGGTCTTCTCCAGTTTCCAACTTCGTTCCACGCAAAGATGTTCCCAACGATCGTCAACCTCTTATAACTGCAAATGTCAACAGAGGATCTTCTGAGCTGGATGTTTTCTGTAAGTTATTTCCTAAAAGCTTGCTCATATTTATAGCAGAATGCACCAATAAACGAATTGATCTTCTGGAAAAGCAATCGGGTAAGAAGTTCCCAAGGACTGACCCGTACGAAATTCTAGCTTTTCTTGGTGTTTGCCTTATTATGAGCTACAATAGATTGCCAAAAATGCAAGATTATTGGAGCATGAACACATCTCTTGGTAATGTTGCGATTAAAAATGCTATATCGAGAAACAGATTTCAACTTTTGATGGCAAAATTATATGTTAACTAGCCGTCCAAGCCTACAGATTATTCAAAGCTTTATTATATCGAAGAGTTAGTAAATTGTGTAAAGGCAACCTTTCCAGCTCAGAGAACAGATTCACCTTTCCAGTCCATAGATGAAAGCATGACAAAGTTCAAAGGTAGGTCTTCCTTGAAGCAGTATCAACCGTTGAAACCCATAAAGAGAGGTATAAAAATTTGGATGAGATGTGATGCGAAAACAGGTTATACTTATGACTTGAATATATATGCTGGAAGGGATAAAACGTTCTCAGAAGGAACTCTTGGCGAAAGAGTTGTGAAAAAGCTTTGCAGTACGATCCGAGAGCCGGATGTAATGATTGCAATCGATCGATTTTTTACTAGCACTCTGCTATTACATAACCTTGACTATGCTGCAGTTGGAACAGTAATAAAATCGAGAAAAAATCTACCAATATTTGCTAGTAAAATGGAAAAATACGCGGTTGAATTCAAAATCAGCAATGGTGGAATTTTAGCGGCAAAATGGATTGATTCCAAGGAAGTTATAGTTTTGTCAAACTGCCACTCGCCGACCATCACCAAAGGGCTGCGTAAAATGAAAGACGGTAACAAAATAGAAGTTCCTATGGCTGACGCCATAAAATCATATAATTATATAATGGGAGGCGTGGATCTAGCTGACCAAAGAATTTCTACTTACGATTTGGACCGAAGATCTGCAAAGTGGTGGAAAAAAGTTTTTTTCAAGATACTGAACATGGCTGTCGTAAACGCTTCAACAGTATATTCTGAATTACAACATAAGAAGTTTGAACTACTACAGTTTCTTGTTCCTTTGGCTGAGCAGATGATAGGTGTCGGAAAGGAGAAATCAGGAACACTAAAGAGGAGGCGCAGTTCTGGTCGTCCATCCAAAAAAATAAAACATATGCTAAACGTCGGAGACCATATGCCAGAAATTACAACACAAAGGCGCCGTTGTGTTCAATGTTCCGCAAATCAACTTGAAAAACGCACTAAAACCATTTGCGCTAGCTGCAAGGTTGCTTTGTGCGTGACATGTTTTGCTCTATACCATAAATAATACTTTTTTTGTAACAATATGATGGCTGAAGTTGACTGAATTTATTTATTTTTTTCTAATAAAACTTGGATTTTTGAAAATGTATGTTTGTTTGTATGTGGAGTCCCAGTGGGACGATATGTCCCACTCAAAGGAACCAATGGGACAATATGTCCCAGCCTAAAATTCTAAAAACCGGCCTTGAAATTAATCCAAATCTAAAAGAAAACATTTATTATATAATATTTACCAAAATGTTACCCAAAATATCCAATAACATAGCAATAAAAAATTGGGAGCGAAAGGGCTAAAGGGGCCCTTACATGGTCAATCGAATGACATCAATCACTAGCATGTGTTTGTGAAAATGTATCTGTATGAGTCACACACATTTGGTGAAGTCTGATTGACGAAAATCAAAGCAAGTTTTATTTTGTATGATGACCGTCATGCCGAGTGATACGTGTAAGTGTTGGATTGACGTAATTATCATCAATCATTGTGTTTTGTGTTGCGGAAGCGAAAACATGTGCGGAAAACTGCAGGACGATAAAGACCGAGCATTTGTATCGGATTTAATTGAAACGTATCGGTTATTACCGAGTTTATGGGATGTCAAAGGGAAAGATTATAGCGACCGAAATAAAAAATGCAACAATATTAAGTTTTACTGCAAAAGTATAAAGAAAAGTATCCTGATGCACAAAAAGCGGATGTCACCAGAAAAATAAATGCGTTGAGAACGAATTTTCGGCGCGAGCTAAAACGTTTAAATGAATTAAACAAAAGCGGATCCGGTGTTGATAATTTCAGTGAATCAACTCTTTGGTATTTTAATGAAATTAGTTTCATTAAAGACATCGAATATCCGTGTATATCTCGCAGTACAATTCAAGAATATATTGCAAGAGCAATATATGCAATACATTCGTCCGTTTGCTTCATCGCACATCCGTACACCACGAAAACTCGCAAAAAATAAAAATTTGACGTCAATCGATTAAACTGTGTAAGGGGTAGCGTCAATCCACACATACACGATGCATGATGTCGCCCGATTGACCATGTAAGGGCCCCTTAAAAGTATTTCCCTTCCAATACGATAAAGTGGGCTGCAAACATGGAAAGCCACTTTGCAATAAATCTTTTCACTTGCGATTAGTTTCTAGATACACACCACTCTGCGTGTACATCTGCCTAACAACTACTCGTTTGTACTGCCATTCTTATCAAACAAGGTTTCGCAAATTTATTTCTTATTTATCATCGAATTGACCACTAATTAACATAACATAAACAACAAGACTGGGTCGAACGAAACGTCCTTGCTTTTATAAGAATTGGTTTCGAATCACATTCTCCTACTAACCATTTTCTATACTCGTAAAGTCAGAGAAAAAGTATTATTGTAGATTGTTTTGTTGATATGAATTTTCTTTTTAGCTGGTTCACTTTAGGAGGTAGGCAGTGCATCCCCATAATATACTTTTGTGTAAAGAACGTCTAGGACACACCGACAATACTCGTACTATTATTAGTTTTAATTTTGTTTATTATGCTATGTAATCAGTCATTACCATGTGACCCAAGAGGTAGGTTGTGAATGCGCTTATATAAACTGTTATATGACTTAAATATATTAGCGTATGCAAAAATCTGAGTAGGCCATATTTTTACTCCAAGTATTAAAAACCCCTAGAATGATAAGAATTATAAGAGCCGTTTGTAAGAAATGGGATGTTTTTAAAAACTTTACAATCTTTTAGGCCAGGCATGCAAGGCCGATTTTACGGCTGATTACAAAAACCGGTAGCAACGGCTACGATATTATTTGTGATTATATGTATGCAAAATCGGTCCTGCTCGCCTTGCTTTAGATAAAGGATTTTTCAACAGGGACGCTACAAAAGTAGAGCGACAGGGACAGCAAACGACGCCGAATTTCTTTCCGCTCTTTTGACATTTCTCTTCAGTAAGGTTTGCCATTTCATGATGGAGAGATATACGATCCAACAACAATTCGAAAGTATTAAAATTTACTACCGAAATTCGGAGTCAGTAGTCTCAACGTTAAGAGCGCTACGTCCAATTTATGGTCGTCATAATCGTCCTAGCAGATCAACAATTGAGCGTCTAGTGGAAAAATTTGAATCCACAAGCACAGTACAAAATGTTCCCGTGCCAGTGAGACAAAAAAGTGCCCGTAGTGTCAAGAATATTGCTGCCGCTGAGGCTTCAGTTGAAGAAAGCCCAAATGTGTCTCTCACACGTCGTTCTCAGGCGTTGGGCATCTCTGTGACGTCGTTGTGGCGAATTTTGCGAAAATATCTTGGCCTACATCCTTACAAGATTAAATTGGCGCAAGAACTGAAGCCGCTTGACCACCAGGACGGTGCCACAAGCCACACAGCGAATGCCACAATCAATTTATTGGAAACCAAGTTTGGAAACAGTGTTATCTCACGAAATGGTCCAGTCGCTTGGCCCCCTCGGCCGTGCGATTTGACGCCGTAGACTATTTCCTGTGGGGCTACGTCATGTCTATGGTCTATGCCAACAAGCCAGCGACGATTGATGAACTTTGTACGAATATCGAACGTGAAATTGCAGCAGTATCGGCCGCTTTATGCTTGAAAACCGTCGAAAATTGGGTTCAGCGTCTGGACTTCTGCAAGCGTGCCCGTGGTGGCCATGCAAAAGAAATCGAGTTCCATACATAATGTCATCGAACGTACTTTCACAGGAATAAAGAATTTCATTGATATCCAAAACCGTTTTTGTTTTATTTAAACTTTTGTAGCGCTCTTATTGAAAAACCCTTTAATATATGGATGTTAAAATTGCCTACATGTGATTTCTACCCTTAGTCGCCTCTTACGAAATGCGCTGTTTTGTGGGGGGCGCTGCAGTGATATTCTAGGAGGTCCCTGCAATGGCTTCTCGTTGAATTCGCTAATTTAATAAATATAAACCTAAACCAAAACTACCATAATCTTGTAGTATTCATAGATTTTAGAAAAGCCTTTGACCCATTTCGACACGAAAAACTCATAGAAAAGCTAAAACAATCGGGATCTGAGGATCAAATTTGGAGTGGTTATAATCTATATCACAAAAAGAAAAATTAAAGTGAAGATCTATAACTCAATAAATCTGCAACGCGCAGTTCCACAAGGGTCAATTTTGGGGCCATTGCTTTATATATAAATGTGTCTCTCACACGTCGTTCTCAAGCGTTGGGCATCTCTGTGACGTCGTTGTGGCCCCAATTGGATGATATGGACTTGGAGGACATGTGGTTCCAACAGGACGGCGCCACAAGCCACACAGCGAATGCCGCAATCAATTTATTGGAAACCAAGTTTGGAAACCGTGTTATCGCACGAAATGGTCCAGTCGCTTGGCCGCCTCGATCGTGCGATTTGACGCCGTTAGACTATTTCCTGTGGGGCTACGTCAAGTCTTTGCCAACAAGCCAGCGACGATTGGTGAAATTCGTACAAATATCGAACTTGAAATCGGCCGATTTCTGCTTGAAAACCGTCGAAAATTGGGTTCAGCGTCTGGACTTCTGCAAGCGTGCCCGTGTTGGCTATGCAAAAGAAATCGAGTTCTATACATAATGGCATCGAACGTACTTTCACAGGAATAAATAATTTTATTGATATCCAAAATCGTTTTTGTTTTATTTAAAAAAACTTTTGTAGCGCTCTTATTGAAAAACCCTTTATAAGCAACAAATATAAAAAAATATGTTCCTAAAATCTAAGTATGCAGACTTTTTTTGAATGTTAATAGCAGCCAATATATATATATATCAAATTTCTCTGAAATCACTTCACTATTTTTGGAAATACTGCCGTTTTGCTAAAGTACCGAAAATCGAGTCTTTTGGAAAAAAATTCTGAGTATGGAAATTTGTTCAAAATGGAAGTAAAGGGTGTCCAAAATTCACCCAAGATTTCAATTTTGCACCATTCTTGCGGTAAAGTGTTGCCAACGAAAAAAACAGCCACCGTAATAGCTGACAGTTTAGAGTTATTAAAAATGACGCGCTTCACGAAAGAACAACGCATTTTCATTGTTGATCATTATTGAAAAAGTGTTGAAGGTTTTGCAGCTAAAGATCGCAAATTTTTCCCAGAGAACCATATTCAGCGATGAAGCTTATTTTCATCTTCAGTCATCAAAATTGTCGAATAAGGGGTTCAGAAAATCCACGAGTGATTGGTGAGAAACAAATGCTTCGAAAACGAGCCATAAATTAAGAATCAATAAAGAAATTCAAAAATTTAATTAAAAACCTGTATAATTGTATATGCCAAAATTTGCAGTTTACGGAAAAACAATACGTGAACTTGATGATTTTGATGAACATACATCAAAACCATTCTGAATATCTCAGCAATGGAAAGAGATAGAACAAAACTGATAACTTATTTGAAAAGAGCGCCCCGAAAACAAAAGACTGCATACCTAGGGCGACGCTGCGTTTTCTATCAAAATAACTTCTTGCGTGAACTTTGGGATAACTTTTTTAAGCTGAAGTGTAAATTACTAAATAACTTCACCAGTTTTTGATGATATCATTTATGCAAAGTACTGTTATTCGACTATTTTGGGATAAACTGACTGCTCCATTTTCTTACGCATTTACAATTATTTTATTCTTGTGTTATAAAAGCCGCTTGTATGGAAGGTATTGGTTCTGTTGTTTAAAATAATAGAATTAATACAAATTGGATGAGAGCCTAAAAACCTCAAATACGAAGTTTGAAGAAAATCCGTCCAGTTATTGTGGCTGGAGCCCCAGTCACAGACGGACTACGACCGAAACGCGAAACAAACTTTTTTGGAAGTCTCTATACTCTTTTCATACTCAGTTTGAGTTCTTTATATCAGAACGATTGCTGAATATCTATCTCTTTGTATACTAAAGTTTACAAAAAAGTTAGCAAATTGGTTGCAAAATATGACTTGACCTTCCTTTGTAATACCCCTTTAAGGCTTAATAAAAACATATGGAAGTGCTACATAGACCTATTCCCCAAAGTGGGCGAGGCATTGGGTTTTTAGTCCCACAAAAGTGGGCTTTACAACTTTGCCTGGGCTGGTTATTAAGAAGACATTATCTTCATATTTTGTTGTTACTCTTACTTTCGTTAGGGAAGTTATCGATAAAACAACGTTTTTTATTAAAAATGGCTCAGAAAGTCAAAAGTGCAAAACAACTTTGAATGGGCGTATTGTTAAGGAAAACATTGCCTTCGTGCTTCTTTTTAAGAACACAATTTTTATTTCCATCAGCTTTTTTGATAAGACGGATTTTTTTAAATAGTGGACGAAGTGGGTGGATTTTAAAAAGCTTAACGCTTGATCGCCCCAGGGGACGATATGTTCCAAATTTCGGGTTTCCAGCTCGAATTAAACTGCCTTAAAATTGGTGACGGATGAGCGGTCACTTTTAGTGACTTTAGTTTACTGTTGATCGTAGGCATGTTGCAAACTATTAGTCAAACTCTGACTGAGTCAAACCATGACTGGCGCCCGGCCACGTGTTGAAGTAAATGCTGTTATTAGACACATTTTCGAGAAAAAAAATCCATCAAAACTTTTTATTGGCTGATGTACGGAAGTCTGTTTTGTTTACCGAAAACCGGTAATTTGACTTGGTTATTGCCAAGATCAAACAATTAATTGAACCATCCAGAGCATTGACACCGAATGAATCGATTGGTATCCGTCATTTAAATAACGTTGAAGCAATTTATGGCAAAATATTAGATAACGTTATCTACATTTCAGGATTAATCTTTCTTTTTTTTATGGACCGTAAATTATTGCTAAGCCAACTCAATACATAAAAAAACGAAGTGTGGATCATTAATATGTTGAACATATAATAGATAAAAATCATAATAGGCCATTTAAACATCATGAAACATCATCTGAATGGAATATTTATTTAAACTTGCGAAGCGTATACTATATAAACAATGAAATATATAAATGAATAATTGAATTGATAAAAAGTTCTGAAATTTGTTTGCTGAATTCTCTCATTAAACAAATAAAATGCTCATAAAGATAACTATGAAATTCTCAGGCATTGACTTTGAATAAATTCAAAAACAAATGGCTAAGAATGAAAAATATATGCCATTGAAAAAAAGGTTTGACTATTTATAAACTAAACTAAACAGCTGCTGAAAATATTCACGGACATTTTCTACATTATAATCAACTAAATGCCGGGCGCTAAGAAGTATACGCTATTTTGAATACTTCCGCTAAATTAACTATTTCAATGAACTCTGTTTATGACAACGAATCTCTCAGCCATATTATAGTAAAACCTGATTTCGTTTAATCCGACGATTGCAAAGATGCTATAGATTTAGTCACCAGATTGGCGGACAGTTTCAACAGGTTTTCAAAACCGAATTATCTGACCGTGGCGGATAATGAGCACGAATGTAATGAACGAATTTTGAACCGAACTACTTTAGTTTCAAAATGAACTAATCAAATTATTTAATATTTTAAATAAACCTCAAAGCTATGCGGAATCATTGGCCAGAATAACAACTGAAATTAAGACATTCCAGACACCATTTCCTGAATAAGACTTTTCACTATTGTTACTTAACGCGGTTGGCAATGCCGCAGTGATAGTGCGTTTGTTGATCGGAAGGTTACGCGCTCCAAAACCAACTTAACCACACTTACGTTGCAATGAATTGTCTGCGAACTATAAGCGAATACAAAAGGTAGTAAGACGACATCGTCAGAGCAAAAACAGTCACATCACAAAGAATTGATCCTTTTTTATGAAGATATGCGATTCAAATTCCACCAAAGAAATAAAGGGTTATTAAGGACTTGACAACTTCTTTTTTAAATAAAAGGCAAACTACTTGAGATATCTTAAAAAAAAATGATTGGCTTGAATAACTATCAAAACATTTATAAATGGAATTCGACTTCGTTCATATGTCTACCACGGGAACGTATGTAGCGGTCGATACGTTGAAGTCAATTTTCGATGACTCGGCCGCACATTTCGACCGAACGGCCGCTATTTGTTATTCAATATTGGCTCTGAGCTCCTCTTACGTCGCCGGCTTTTTGGCATAGACCAATGATTTAATTTAGCCCCATACAAAAAGTCTGGAGGCGTTAAATCACACGATCTAGGACTCCAATAGACGGGTCCCGTTCTCGAGGTAACACGTTTACCGAATTCAGACTACAATAACTCGATTGTTGCACCCGCTTTGTGGCTTGTGGCACCGTCTTGTTGGAACCACTTATCACTGATGTCCAATTCATGCAACTGCTCAAAGCGAATTCTATTTACCGTAACGTGACGGTCATTTTCATCGACGAAAAAAATTCGTACAGGTCCGTTAAGTGTTCCACAGGTTGTTAAAATAGATTAATCTTTTGAGCCTCTAAAACCCGAGATTAAAAGTTTTGAACGCAAATATAATGATAGGATATATTTTTTGCGCCAGGATGCTTACTTTCTTACCTAAGCTGCCTCCAGTTTCGCACGCAAAGTTGGTTGAGTTCGCTTTCCACTTGCGTGTGCCACCTGAGTCGTGGTGTTCCTTTACTACGCCGTCCATCGCGATGGTAGATGCGAAGATTTTCCGGATCGGAACTTTGTTGTTCGCACTACATGACCCAGCCACCTCAGTCAGTGAACCTTCATTCATCCGGATAAGTCGATCTCGGTAAACAGACGGAACAGTTTGTGGTTGTGTCTCCTCCTTTAATCACAATCGGGACCGAGAAACACCCGACAAATTTTGCTCTCAAGGCAGCCAAGAGCAACCTTATATATTTATGATAAACGCCATAAAGCAGTTATGAGATTTATAAGTCTGTATGTCTTATAAAGGGTCATTTTAGCTGTTCGAGAGCGGCCTTTGCTTTTCAATTGCGTTTGCAATTGGAGAGAGTTATTTGTTGTTGGATCCTGGCGCGGGTGTCGAGGTAGTGAAAGTACTTAAATACATCAAAGTTATACCTTTATATAGTGAAGTTCTGTCCGAAACGTCGGTGTTGAGTGACTTTTCGACTTATCGTCGGCGTATTGGACATATTTTTGAAAAATTGTGCCTCTAGTGTTGGCGCGAGAGTTTTGCACTATTCCTTCAAGAACGATGTAAAGGAAGTCGCATGACAGCGCGTGGCCTTGTCTATCTTTTGACCGTTTTTGGTCTTTACCGACTTTGATGAAGCAGCGTGCATTTTCCATCGTCACCCTGTACAGACAGACGAGTCTTAAAGGGATGCCAAAACCTGGAATTTCTCTGTATAGCTCGTCTGTATTCAAATGCTCTCAAACGTGGCCTTAAAATCGGTGAAAAGGTGCTGGGTATCGATTTGAAGCTCGTGGGATTTTTCCAATATCTGTCTTGGTGTGGAAATTTGGTTGAAGGGGGAGTTTTCAGGTCGAAAGTCACACTGGTATTGACCAATCAATTTGTTGACTAACGGCTTTAGGCGTTCATACAACATGGCAGAAAGGTCTCCTTTCTTAAGGATCGAGAAAACTATGTTCAGCTTCCATTCATCGGGCATATTTTGTTCCGACCATATTGACATAAATAAGATTACAAGGAGCGAAAACCAAAGAATGCACCTGCGAGCCGATTTTACCTAAACTTGACAAAAAAAAACTCTCGGGTCACCAAAGAAAATTGTCAGAAAATTTGAGCTCAATCGGCTCGGTGTTATCGGAGTCCATAGCAGAGACGTAAACATGCATACTTTGATTTTTATATAAGTAGATAGATAGATTGATTGATAGTTATTGCCTTTTTGACGGGGTTTGTGGACTCTGTCATTAAAACATGAAATTTCCAACTAAGGCGGGTGCGCTCCATTTTCTTTAAAATCTGTTTAACCTTTGATGTATAGGTATGTACGGACATGGTAAACATAAATGCAGGAAACAAAAATAAAATACATATTATGAACCTATTTATATTCTAGCACAACCACAAAGAATACAAATAAATTTAAAATTTATTTCGCAAAACAAATAAGGCTTTTTTTACCAACATGTCAGTCATCAATCACATGAACATATTCTTCTCTTGCGACTAAAGGTAATATTAGATATGCCAAGTGGGCATATAGTTATCATTTTGGATAGCAAAAATATCCAAAATGATAACTATATGCCCACTCCAAATAGGGTCATTCAGTATAATATCTCAAATGATCTATTAACATAATGACCCCTCCGGTGCAGGTTCAATCCCTATGGGGAACAGCAACATACGCCACCCATTCTAAAGCCTCTACACCAAAAATTAGGATTTCTGCCTGGTAGTACAATGGACCGCTACCGAGTCTGAGTTCTCTGGGATTTCGATTTCCTTATTTTCGGTTTGACATATTTTGTGCTCCCACAGTTAATTTTTGAAAATATATAGCGAATGGCCAAGGGAGTAAATTTAAACATTTTCGCCGCGTAGCCTAATATACGACCCCGACTGCGCTGGCCTTTTTTGGCATTTGGTGATTTATATGCCTAATTGGCATACTAGTCCAATCTAGGCTTAATAGGCCCATTCCATAACTCAATCTCAAGCTCCTGCGCGGAAATAAAAAATATTGAAGGACAGCAAATCATTATGGTGCCTGATTTGCTGTCCTTCAATATTTTTGATATTAAGTACTGTACAATGGATCTATTTCTGGCCTAAGTGCATCCTCATCGACGGTCGGTTCCAATCAATAAAGTTCTGTACCCAAGGAAAGGCTACACTCAGCTTGTTCGAACTGTTGGATACCCTGTCCATATATTAATTTCCAGTGGACGTGGTATTAGATTCAAGTTTTTGTCAATTTTGGTTTTTTTTTTGTTAACAAGTTTGGATGAACGAACGAATGAACGAACGAATGAACGTCGTGCACTTTTTTCTAAATGTTCTTCGCCGAAACGAAAGAGCACGTTTGCAAGTAATTAAAATTTACTACCGAAACGTTAACGCCAATTTTTGGCCGTAATGAGACATGTTGGAACGTTATTTCTTTGAGCAATTGCATGAATGACATCAGTGATATCTGGTTCCAGCAAAACGGTGCCACAACCCACACAGCGGTTGCAACAATCGAGTGAATGTGTTATCTAGAGAAACGGACCCGTCTATTGGCAGCCGAGATCGTGTGATTTAGGTTAGGTTAGGTAGGTAGGCTGGCATAGTGCCACACTCAGGTCAATGCTGACCCATTGTGATGCCCATCGGGGGAGGAGGGTTGTCCCTTACTCATTTTTA
This sequence comes from Portevinia maculata, assembly GCA_949715645.1. Taxonomy (NCBI): domain Eukaryota; kingdom Metazoa; phylum Arthropoda; class Insecta; order Diptera; family Syrphidae; genus Portevinia; species Portevinia maculata. The sequence continues at coordinate 63,073,266 of OX454525.1, read as the reverse complement.
ACCCTGTCTATAAACAGCTGAGATTAATTACTCGCAGTGCTGTTCGATACAAACCATCCTGTGGATTTGGTGAAGTTGGTTATTCTGCCTATTGTGTTATTTAACTTAACACTTGAACCATACTACACCCATCATAATCGACTGTCTGAGGCCGCTATTAGCCGTATTGTTGATCGTTTGGCACAACAAGTTCGATTAAGAACTAATTAACTAATTTCCGAATGAATTCTCTCAATTGAATGCAAATAAATGGCTATTACATAAAATGTTATGTGTTTTTATCAAAATCAAAGTTAGTACTGGCTCTAAAAAACACCGTATATAAAAATCAATAATTGTGTGTTCGTCTTCTATTCGCGCACCGTTTATCCTATTGAGTAGAAAGTAATTACAGATTTTGTTAGCACACGCGTGAAGGTTTCTAGAACAGAACCATCAACGTACAATATTTCATCAATATACAATAAGTGACGCTCGAGTAAGAAGAAGATTTCCAAGAACCAAGATAAATGTAAAATATCAGCACATGCAGATGGAAAACGGGTTAAAAAAAACCTAATATGTTGTCAGCACAGCAGTTCGGTTTACAACAATAAATAAAAGCGTCAAAAACAAATCTCAAAAATCTAAGTGATCAAATAAAATCAGTTTGGCAGTGACACCTTTTGTCCAGTAATACCAAAAAATAATTTTAAAAAAACATGGCCAATATAAGGTCCGTTCGCGAACTAATATGCAAACGTAAATATATAAAAACTTTCGTGCAAGACTACACAAACGCGTTCGCATACTGAGAAAATGTTAAAAATATGAACGAAAGAAAAATGTACTTTCGTTCATTTTTCTTCACACAGAATTTCAGCTGGTAAGAAAATGAAAACTGTCAAATGATGAAATCCTATGAGTTTGCCAGCAAAAAAAACAGCGGTTGCTTCTTAACTAAGCGAAACTTAGACGTTTTTCATCTTTTTACACAAAAGCGTTCGCGTACGTTTCTTTGAAATGAGAGGATTCTCTCTCGATTTTGGAGATATGACAGTTTTCATTTTTCTACACATAAAGTACGCGAACGGACCTATAATTTATAGTTTCAAGCAATCAAAATAATCTTGCCATCTAAACGCACATCAATAGGTAGATTTACGAACGGAGCACGAAAGAATAAGCAATTAAGACTTTCTCAAACAAACAAGGAACAATAACCAAGCTTCGAAGGATATCGTTTACGAGTAACTCAATCGCTTGCATGAGAAACAGAAGAGCTACGCACAGCAACAAATTAAGTGAATTGTTCTCGCTAATCGATCGCGTGCACTGGAACCAGAGAGGCAACGAAAAATAAGCGCCGGATCAGAACGTTTACGAGCTAGTTATTAATTGCTAATATTGCTAATAAGCTAATTGTTTTATTGTTTGCTATTGTGAGGAAAATAACTGGTGTGGTGTGAAAATGCTTTGCTGCAGCAATATTAGCTGAACATTGCGAGCGTAGTTGTATGGTGATTTTGTTTTCATTTGGGAATCGATTTCCCTTGCAGTTCTCTTGATATGTGGGTAGGTGAGGTATATACTTTTTGTTCCTACTAAAGGTGCGATAAAAGTAATTTCATTGAAATTTAGTGACCAAGCTCCATTAAATTGGCTCACTATTTTCACTGTTTGTTGAAAAAAGATGAAATAAACTTCAATGAAAATATTTCTGCAATGACATGATCTCGGCAGGTTCCTTGATTTGGTTTACAATTTTAGAGGTTTAGATTTTGTATACTTAAGTTCAGTGCCCATGTTCTGTAACTCATGCGATAACTCTTCGCATCGAAAACTTTGGAACACAAATTTCCACCGTTTATCGCATGTGGAAAGAATTGGTGTTCTGTAACTCCATGTGATAAAATAAGTAGTAACTTTTAATATCATGGGAAATTGGAAGGATTGTCAAAATACTGGAAATAGAAGGGTAGTTTGACGAGGAAATTCAGTGTGTATTTACATGTTGTTGGGATAGGAGTGGTGCAGCGCGACTTTTTAGCGGATTATCGGAAAATTACGTGTTTCTGTTGAATTTTCAAAAATACGATGATCGCTCGTTCCGCTAGCCTCAGACGAGATTTTTTTAAATAATCTGATCCTAACGCTGATTTAAGACAACATATTGTTGATGAATTTAATAAAGTTAAGATTTTGCATTTATTTTGTATGTCTATAAAAAAAAATAAATGAAATAATTTTTTTTTTTAAACAAAAACCTTTTGCCATCTGTTGTTGGATGAACCAAGCTGTTTATTTTTGTAGCAACACAGTTCCAAGAATGTTCAAAATGGATATTATTTAAGTGCTTGCTGAATTGAATGAAGTGATAAATTTTGACAGTTGAAGTGAATAATTTATCGCATTCGAAAGTTACAGAACACCGATTTATCACATATTTCCAGGGGTTTCATTTCACGATGTTCCATGTGGTATAGTTTTCGCATCGCATAGTTACAGAACACGGAAATGTGATATAATGAAATTTTGTTTCAATTCACATCGTTCTTGTGATAAACATAACGATGCGATAATTACAGAACACGGGCACAGGATATTTTAATAATATGAGTAGACTTTGACTATTTTTAATAGTTTATTAGATTCTTATGTCGAGCTCTAGTTTACTCGCTCCACAGAAAGAATGATGGCCAATGTTGTTCATGTTCAAAGTTCAGCAGGTAGGTACGTAGAAAAGAAAAATAGCAAAACAAAATAAAATCAAAGAGATAACTACATGCCCGGCTGATCAGTTAGTATTTTATAAAAATAAGTCAGTTTTAACTGAATCCTTTGGCACATGTAGAGTGCATTGGAATTCAACGACCATAACAATAAATAAATTTAATTTAAATCAAAATGAACTCCGATTGTCACCATAAATGATGAAAACGCAGAACTTCTAGACGTCCGATTTTTGAAGCATTAAATCGATGTTATAGTATCCTCTGTGAAGAATTTCCTCACAGCGGAGTACTAAAAACTCATATACTTGTATAATACTCGGAATAGTGCTAATACTGGAATGGCTGTTTGGAATCTTGTTCGCAACAATTAACTTTCATTCTTAAAGATTTG